>CM042140.1:94964842-95007342 GCA_023376005.1 Doryteuthis pealeii | reverse complement strand
TTGTGGAGGTGCGTGGTATATTGGTTAGAGTCGTAGGAAATGGACTCGTCGAGCTGAGTTCAAATCTTGGATGAGGCTGTTTGCATTTCACATAGCGCTAATACCCTTGAGAAAGGTATGCATCCAACTACTCCAGCTATAGTAGGGGGGACTGGGCTCTTTAACCGTGGTTAGGTAACTAGTCTAGGAGAAGGAAAACTCTTAATTTAAACCTGTTAAACTCCGCTTAAGAAATCGAACTTGTGTCACATTCTGCTGGTGCGGAGGGGTCTCCCGGCTAGAAGTAGTTGCTGGGTATAGCCACACTGAAAAGACGTGAAACGTTGAAACACGGTATCTGTGGATTACTATATATATATATATATATATATATATTGGAGGTGCGTGGTGTAATGGTTATCGTCGTAAAAATCCTAGATGAGGTTGTTTGCATTTTACATAGCGCTAATCTCCTTTGGAAAGGTTTACATTCAACTATTCTCCCCCCAATTTATATATGGCAGACTGGGCTCTTTAATCTTGTTTAGGCAACCAGTCCAGTAGAAAGAAAATTTTATTAAAAATTACCTTGGTATGAACATCAATAGCAGTAATAAATACTCAACTACCTCGCTCACCAAGCAAGGTTATTTCCTGAGTCTAGCTTAGTTTAAAACTATGTCAATGCGTATTTTTCTGGAATATAATGGTGATGTATTGGTTAGGTAGCTAGACTTGCAGACCATTGTCAGTGAGACCGATTCTCATTTTGGTACCTCAAACTTTTGGCCTTGAACCAAACTAAGCTAAGCATGGTAAATAGCTACTTACCATCATACTACAATATATACCCCCTCCCTCTCTCCCACTCTCCCTTGTCTCTCTCTCTCTCTATCTATCTATCTACAGATCTATCTATCAATCTAACTCTGTGTGTGTGTGTGTGTGTGTGTGTGTGTGTCTGAATACCGCACACATATGATAATTATAGATGCAAATATACTTATATAATTACGTTCAAGCAATATATAATTTCGAAGGAACACGAACAATTCAACATAGGTATACAGGAACTGTTCACACTGACATGTTTGATTTCAGGTGAATTAATTCCTACATCTATCCTTATTTACTCTTTCACACAATATACTTGAATACACTGTAAAAATTAATAAAACTTGAAAAATTAGTTTTAGGAGAGTAATTTAAGCGAATTCTCATACGTACTTTTCTTTGTTAAGCTACATGGTATGTCTTTGACAATATATCAAGCAATATCACAGATGGCAGGAATTGATAAATTCATGTCTTTCCCAAAGGCTATAGCGGCTTCAGCAGAAATTCGCATTCTGTTTTCCGATTCCATTTTCAGTGCTGGTAACAATTTGACCACTTCTCATCTGCACATATAACTTATATTTTGCAATCAAACATACATATATATATTTACTAACCCGTTCGCATGTGTAGGATGTGACACAAGGCCATTTTAAAGTGGTGTAATAGCAGGATTGAATTCAGTTTTCCTTCTCATTGACTGGTTGCCTAACCAAGTTTAGAGCCCAGTCTGCCCTACTATTCATCCATTGCTGGAATGAGAATAGTTGAGTACATACCTCTCTCAACGGCATTAGCACTATGTGAAATGCAAACAGAATTTAAACACCACTCCATTTCCTACGACGATGAACATTACACATCGCGCCTTCATATCAAACAAGCATATACATATACACATAAAGTGAAGGGAAGGTATAGAATCATGTATGTATTTACCCAACCTCACTGAAACGTGCAGGATTTGAGACATCAATTTTTAAGCGGGGTGAAGCTGGTCAAAATAGTTTTCTTTCTCCTCGACTGGTTGCTATACCAAGGCTAAAGAATCCAGTTTTCCCTACTATTTATCCATAGTTGAAGGAAAACAAATGGATTCATGTCTTTCTCTAGAGCATTGACGTGAAGTGAGACGCAAACAGCTTAGGCCAGAATTTGAATTCGGGTCGACGATTTCATTTCCTATGACGATAACCGTTACGCTAAGCAGGTCTCTTAGGAGATAAACATGTATACAAATGTATACATAGAGAGAAAGTGTTTACGTTTAAGAAAACCATTATAAATGCAGGTACAATTACACTAAAACACACACACACACACACACACACACACATATATATGTGTGGGGGGTGCACGAACCTATTAGCATATCTATAAGCATATTACATTAGCACATACACCTATAAACACACACTCAATTACAACGTACATACGCATACGATCACCCGCACACACACACACACACACACACGCACACACACACACACACACACACACACACACACATATATATATATATATATATATATATATATATAAAGTAAAAGTAAAGTCGGTGGTGTGGCCTGTAGTCTTTATAAGCCGAACAGCGAGTCTACCCCTTTTCTCTTGCTTTAGACCAGGGAGTTTTGCTGAGATGGAGCGCCACCCTTATCGTCAGTTCCCAGATGCTTTACCGCACAGATCAGATTACCCAAGATGTGTTATTCATGCACTGAGTAAGCGAGGACCGATATCTACCTCAGAAGCTTGCGATTCCTTGCGATTGAGTTAATCCGGCCACTGATAGTACTGAAATGCTAAAATAATTGGATAATGAAAAATATATACGATCCTCACACGTTATTTCCACAACTTTCCTCGAAGTAATCTCTGTCAATAAAATAGCTCGAAAAATGTACTGCTCACCAAGGGCAGCGCCAAAAGTTACTAATTCGTCGTGCTATTCAAATTCTTTAAACTTTCGGGTATATATATATATATATATATATATATACCAACCCATCCGCACGAGCAGGAGTTCAACAGGTTTGAATGCAGTTTTCCTTCTCCTAGACCGGTTGCCTAACCAAGGTTAAAGAGCCCAGTCTGCCCTACTATTTATCCATATCTTGAGGGGAGTACGATTCATACCTTTCCCAAGGGTATTAGCGCTAAGGGAAATGCAATTACCACATCCAGGATTTAAACTTGGGGCGGCGAGTCCATATCCCATGATTTACCCATTACACCACGCGCTTATATATATATATTTATATATATATATATGAACATTGATAAAAGCAACTACTGTGCTTCATATAGATCATCATCCGACATAAACATACATAAAGGTGCACATGTATCCTCATTTAAAGAAAAGTATGCTCAGCTATTATTGTGCCTCCCCACATACTCTTGCACATATTTTGATTCAAGGTTTACTTTGTGACCAAAAGAATTGCAAATTTGTTTTCTTCATCAATATATGAGCAGTAATTTCGAATGCTGCTTTTCAAGGTATACAGGATTTTTCGAATTGGGATCTTAGCACAGCACACTTTTCCAATGAATCCAACTGGCCCTGCATCAGACCTGTCGATCTTAGATATTGCACGCACACGCGCGCGCACACTCTTTCTCACGCGCGCGCGCGCACACACACATACTCACATATACATGCGGTCTCACAGTCACACGAACACTCACGCACACGTATATACAAAAGAAAAGAACGTATACATAGATCAGCTGAAAGCGATACGTACATGATGTCCTGCTCTCTCCGCTACCTCACACACAAACACGCACGCATATTAACCGTTATGTAACTGTTAATAGGTCTCCCGCGTGGAGCACCATTATTTAGAATTTCTTTCGTGAAAACAATCATGCATGTATTTAAGTGCGTCTATCCATCCATATTTCATTTCATTATAGGCCTAATTATGTGTAAATAAGTATATACAATAGCCAACACACGTACATAAGCATAGAATGATTTATTGGAACGTACCAATTTCATATATATAACAATGTGATTTTTCTATTTGTTTTTTGTTCGTCTCTCTGTAACTTCTGAGAATGAAAGTATAATATCTGTGACTCGAGTCTAGGACCAAAGTTTCACTTCTCAGCACTTCTCCCTAGGCTGTGGTAGGAATTATAGTTTGGTATCTGTTAATCTCCAGCGTGAGATGAGAGGCAGCAAAAAAAAAAAAAAAAAAAAAAAAAAAAACGAGAAAATTCAACCTCGTTGCACTATAAGGGGTGAGTAAGAGTAGTCTGACGTGTTCGTGGAAATGCGAATAAGTACTGGGATCAGGGTGTAGTATCTGTACCAGTGAAAATCTAATTAGATGAAGGTTGAAAATAATTAAAACTAAAGCAAAAAATCAAAATAATGATCAAAAGTATTCAAAAATTTTTTGAAGTGTAAAACCTTCGAATTAAAAGCTGTTTTTATTTGCAAATTTATACTTTAAAAACCGGGATATTTCCACCATTAAAGATATTAAACCATGATCCCAGGTAGAAGTGCCAGGGTGCGACAGTTTGATCCTCGGTAGGGCGAGATACTACATTCTGATCCTTGGTAAAAGTGTCAATTCATATCTAAATAATCTTATCAAGTTTTAAGTAAACTATGATAATATCTTCTTTTTTTTTGTTGTCCTTTTGTGTTTGATCACATAACTCAAACAGCTACAGCTATGGGCACTGAATTTTGTGTGGTTGCTATTGGAACATAAAGTCGTCGAGGTGGCTTAAAGTCGATATCAGCCGGACAGCGAGGGTGTATGTTCCCTTTTCATTAGCGCTAAACTAAGGAGATTGTTTTGGCGTCTGAGTTGGAGCGCCACACCTACAATCAGCTCCTCACTTTACCGCATAGATCCATGTGCTACTCATATGCTGAGTTGGTGAGGGCCGGTATCGAACCCGGAACTTTGTGGTTCCTAGTCGGACACTACCGACTGAGCTAAACCGGCTCTCTTTCGATAATTCTAAAACTTTTATCGACGGGTTTGGTTAACGATCTAGGTACATTACTAAACTAGACCCTTACATTGTATCTACCAGGTTAGCAATCATCATCATCATCCTCATCATAATCAAGGGATGCTAATAGCACTGATTTCCTTGACTCTCTCGCTATTCGGCACTATCGGCCATCACTCTTGTTAGGTCATCTAGACGGTATTCAATGTCCGTACAGAGCTGGTTAATGTAAGTTTTTACTGGTAGGTCTACACCGGTGTGTCCATGTGTAGGATTCCACACAAGAACGTCGCTTATGAGTTTATCCTTATTTCTCCAGCAGTGCCCAGCACTAATCTACTAAATTTTAACTTCCTGTTGACATTTATTAACTTATAGGCATTCCCAAAACCATAGTTTGGTGATACTATATTTGAATACGGATCTTCATGTGGGATTTTGGCTAGTATATATAAACTCACATTTGCACATATAAGCAAGTATGAAGAAACATATATACACTTACATAATTAGTAGCATATATATACGAATATATAAGGTATACTTTTGATGAGAAGCGAGAAAGAGAGTTATAGCTGTCGAACAAAACGATATCATCATGATTTATACATAAAATTCTTTTTCATATTTACTTCTTTTTATCTATTCATAGTACATTCAGATATATATTAACCCACAAATATTTTTCCATAAATGTCTCCTGTCAATATATTATGATAATTTTTGACATAATCTGTATTGTGCTTTCAGAGTAGAAGTAAAATAATGCTTTTAATTAATTACAATTATCTAATAATTTGATTCGTTCGTCGCTGTAGTTAAATAAATGTAATTGAATTTGAATTTGTATTGTTACGATGCAGCCTTGTAGCTTAGATAGAAAGGCGCAGAGCGGTAGGCCACACAGACAGGTCGCACAAAAGGGCAGGTGTGCTGGCAAAGAAAGAAACGACACTAATAAAAGGACCTGCAACTTTATACTTACTTGCTTACGAACAATATGCGTATATACAAACAGGCAGACAGAGAGCCAGACACATAGACACACCGACAGGTGCTAGCATAAATTCTTGAAAGAGACTAACAAAGAAATGAAAGAAGACAAACGCCCAAGTAAACACACACACACACACACACACACACACACACACACACACACACACACACATATATATATATATATATATTATATATGAGTATGTGTGTGTATGTGTAGGGGATGTTGTAAAAATGAAACACGTAAACATGACAGGTACTCAAAGAGATTTGGGTTTCAACCTTTTTCAAACGCATCTGTCAGTATTATTCAGTCACCCTTTTCAATTTTTAATGTCTTACTTTTAAGTAAGTTCTTAAAGCCATGTGCCTCTACGATTTGTCTTAATTTGTGTATTTACTACTTTACTAATCTGATTTACTAAATTTATTTCGTTAGCACATGGGAAATGTGCGTGATTAAAAAGGTACGAGATATGTGCAAATAACAAGCATGCACATATATATTGATAGATAGATAGATAGAGACAGAAATATAGATAGATGGAGTAACTACCTAGAAAAGAGCCTCTTTGGTTCGAATTCAGAGTCTTCCTTCTCTTAGACAAGTTGCTATACCATTGTTAAAGAGCCTTACTAGGTATGCCCTATTATTTACCCATAACTAGAGGGAGCATAATTTGATTCTTACCTTTCCCAGGAGTATTAGCGCCATGTGAAATGCAAACAGCGCATCCAAGATTTGAACTCGTCTTGCCATATCCATTTACTATGACGGTAACCATTACACCACGTGCCACCACGATTTGTGTGTGTCAAGTTCATATTTTCCACTCATTTGTACAATATTTTAATTTATATAATATTCCTATTTAGCTAGCCTAGTTTATCTATCTGTCTTTCTATCTATCTATCTATTAATTACCACATGTACGCGACAGGACTCTGCATCACACTCGATTTGGTGTCTAACCTACCTTCGCGGGCAGGATAGGTAGTAATAACATTGGTGATTAAATAGCACTCACCACATCATGAGTATTTAATACTATTTGAATTTATTTAAAAGTATTCTCATCACTAATGTATACTTTCACATCAATACAGATTCGCTGACAATTAAAACCCATATATTTTGCTTAACGGACGGGTACATGTGATTCCTCTACAGGTATATACGCATGGTTATATATATATATATATATATATATATATATATATATATAATCAATGGTAATATTATGATCTGCTCTGCTTTATTAGCAACCATAATATTACCATTGATTATAACCTGCTCTGCTTTATTAGCATTGAGCACCTTTCCATGCAAATACTTTTCTCATTTTTTCATTCACTATATATATATATATATATATATATATATATATATATTATAGATTTATACACAAAAGCAGATACGCAGAGTCTCTCTCTCTCTCTCTCCCTCTCTCTCTCTCTCTCTCTATCTATCTATCTATCTAGTTATCTAGCTTTCTAGCTATCACACACATACACAGACACACTTTCATTATGGTGATCGAGAAAACGTGAAGATGGTAGTTGCTATTAACATGTTTGCATTTAATTCATATATATATATATATATATATATATATATATATATATATATATATATATATGACAGGGTTATAAAAAAATAAATGTACTGTTTTTTAACGCAAGAAAAAATAATGAAACTAAGGATACAAATGGGACAATATCTAAAAAATATCTATGATTTACCTGTTCTGTTTGGGTTAATTGTGTAACTAATACTTGTTTAAGGAGAGTTATATAGTAACTGTCCGTAGCTGGTTTCCGGTTTAGAAAATATGGTAACTAAATTTGACTTCTTGTAAAACTTGTTTTTTAGTTCATGGATTTTGATTTGAAACTGAATTAGTAAAAAAAAGTGATTTTGTAATTTAATTAAAATAATTAAATGAAGTTTAATGGTATTTAAAGAAATTGTTTCAGCAATTTCTAACGGATTGGATAATTCTTAAATTTTAAAGAGACTTTGGTAATTGAATTTATATATTTTCTGTATGTTGAGTGATACGAGGGGGTAGATATTGGTGTACTATTACTTCTAGTCGTTATTTTCGAAGTACTGTGTATGGTTAGTGTTTTTTTGGGGAGAAAAGGGATGATAGGGTGATTGGGGGTTCCTCATTTCCATTTGTTTTCCTTGTTTATTTTATTGAATTCATTAACAAGTAAGCCTTAGGCAGCAGTTCCCCAACACCCATCCAATAAGTCTAGTGGTATATTTAATAATAGCTGGGGACACTTTGGGTAGTGGTAATGATGCTAAAGCCCCGAAACCACGTTTGACTCCAAACTCATCATCTGATGAAGACTTTATTGGAATCTATCCGACATTAATACGGAACACATTTATATGGATGAAAGTAGATTGCGTTTAAGCAACGAAGCCAACCGTTTAACACACGCACACACACATATATGTAAACACAAACTATATATATAATCAAAAATGTTCGATAAAATCTGAAACGGTCGTAAAACCATCAAAATTATTGCAGTATTCTATGCACGAATTTGCAGGGCAAATATCATACTATTCCAATAATGAAATATTAAAATAAATTTAAGATATAAATATGTAGTATGGAGTACTGGGCTCTTTAACCGTGGTTGGGCAACCAGTCTATAGGAAAGAAAACTTAATTCAAACCTACTAAACTTCGCTTAAGAAATTGACTATGTGTCACATCCTACTTGTGCGAAGGGTTTGCTAAATATATACATTTAAGGTATAAAATAAAATAAATGTGTGTGTGTGTGCTCGTGCTCATATATTCTGTTGTATGCCTAAAGGGATCTGTTTAACTGACATTTTTGGTATTTTGCTCGTGCCTGTGGGTCACGTGTAGGCGCGTGCAGCAATTGTTGCTACAATCAAAACTACTATGACAGGACCTCCTTTTAACGACACCTCATTTCTCATTAACTCGCTCCAACTAATCCTTAGGTGTGCCCATTCGCCTCTTGCTTTCAATTTTCCATTCTACAGCCAACTTATCTTTCATTTGCTTGCGACTAGCCACGTTTGCTTTCTTCGCAATAGAAGAAAACGTCCATAAAAAAGGGGAGAAAGAGAAAAATAGGTTTGTTTTTACCCTCTCGTCTCGGAAACATTCCGTAAAGCAAACAGAAGTTGTATGGTTGGCTTGTTGCTTGGAGGTCAGATGGTTGGTTTTGTTCAGCTGCTAATACACTCAAGGCTAAGGGCTTTTTTGTTTCATGTTGGTTTATTTTAATTTTACTTCCTTTAAGTAGTTGGCGGCTGTCTAGAGTCAAAGCACTTTTAAAAGGATGAGTCAATACTTTGTAACTGGGAGAGTCCAGAGAAAAATAAAGAGAATTCCTTCCATCATCTGTCTCAGTCTCTTTATCTATTATATCCATTTTCCTCTGTCTATAAACATCTATTTACATAAATGTGTAAGTCTCTCTCTCTCTCCTCTCTCCCCTCTCCCCCCTCTCTCTCTCTCTCTCTATATATATATATATATATATATATATATATATATATATATATATCTGTTCATCTGTTTTTATATATCCTTTTATTTCAGTTCATTCATACCTACCTAAGTATTACTGCAATTTTCCTTTCTTTTTTTTTCTTTTTCCTTCAGACACACTCACAGACACTCATACACACGTGACCATAAGATCATATGAGTTATGTTCGGAAATTAACCAACCATTTTGAATATCTCAAGAACAGATTGCGAGGAATCAGAGGTGGCGCATGTATAAACATACATTCTTTCTTAGAGTTATTCAGTCGGCAGTGACTGCCATTAAGCGAGCTTGTATATTGTATGACATTCAAATTCACGACGAATATGCGTCAAGGTTTGCTTGAAACTTGGATATTCTCCATGATACCATTTCAATAAGCACGAAAGCTTTTGAGAATGAAAGGAGCTCAGATAAAATTTGGTACCTATACTTCAAACGTTGCCGGAATTCGTCGAAAGCTGGAAGGATTTCAGTAAACAGACTACCCGAAAATGTTATATATAAAGATGCATGCAAGCTGTAATCAAACTAAATCGATGATTGATAAATGCAGGGATTCCATGAACTGCCCGGAGAACATCTACGAACATTTTGTCTACATTTTAAATGATTTCTGGATTTTCCCAAAGATAAAATCACCGTTGAAAAGAAGCAGATTTCTGGCTGTGAATTAAATTAAAGAGAAAATGACGAGGCAACTAATTGCAATCCTGAAAGAAGATATTGCAGTTGTTTTTGTTTTTTAAGTAGAAGGCATATTCCGGTAAGTATATGACGTCTAAAGGAGTATTTTGAAAATGACTAAGGTGCCATTACCGCAGTTAAGCAACCTTTTGCATTGATATTGAATGATTGTATCAATTCCAGACTTACCTTGTATTTCTACAATTTAGTCATGGATATACACAGTCATATGCACACAATTTGGCATTTTTATCATAATCTTGTTGACAAATAAGAATCTGCGTCTCTCTCTCTCTCTCTCTCTCTCTCTCTCTCTCTCTCTCTCTCTCTCTCTCTCTCTCTCTCTCCTTCCCTCTCTCTCTCTCTCTCTCTCTCTCTCTCGATGCTTTGATTGAAATCACAGGTAACTGTTTTTATTGAAATGTGTATATGCACGCGTGTATCTGTCTATGTGTAATATATGCTTATATTTATATGTAAAAGTATCTGATCAATTTGAGGAAAATAAATATTTTTTTCAATTATTACCATTTTGTTCATTTATTTTCTGTCAATTTTCATGATTCCATACTACCAGAACATGTTAACTTCCACGCTAAACGACTGTTTTGCGTGTCCTTTGCTGAATTCCAGGGATTTTTTTTTTCTATTTTTGTAAAAAAAACAGAATAAATGTCTTTCCGATGATAAATCAGTGGATGAATGAAAACTTGCCAGTCATGCTGTAACAAATTATTTCTAATCACCATAGAAATACGCGGTCAAGCGTTATTTTGATAGAATATTACACCTTTTCTGTTTAACTCCGAAAATAGTTTGTCCATTTTTACCTTAGTATATCCAATTGGGAGCAGTACTTAATCGAATAGATTGTTTGGTTTTCCGGAAGAAGTTTATAGTCGAAGACACTTTTCCATTTCATCATATACGCAATGCCACTTTCTTTGGATGAAGATCGGCATTTGGTATGATTAGAAGTGGATAATTTCACTTATACCACGATCTTTTTTTTTTTTTTTTTTTTTTTTTTTGTTCGACGTATTAGCAAGTATCCACTTTTCATCGCTCATCACACATTCATTCAAAAACAGATTATTTTCGTTACGTTTAAGTTATAAGTAGCATACAGAATTATGTCCAGACGTTATTTTTGCTTACCTTATGTGGAACGCACACAATAAACCGACTAACATAACCAAACTGGTGCAAATTATTTTCAACGCTTGATTTGAATATTTTGAATTCTTTGGCTATATCCTGTCTCCTATAAAGTTCACAGGCAATGTCTCCATTTGATCGCTATCAATCCCAATCATCTACCTAATTGTGAAGCATGGTTCAACCAGAAATCTCCAGCATGAAACTTCTTAAACCATTTCTGACACGTTAGATTTATTGTAATTTTCTCATGCTAAAATACTTTTGCGCTTACGTTACATTTTTACCTTTCTTAAGATAAAAAAAAGGATAATATGCCCCAAGTGCCGTTTATTATCTTCAATGTTTAGAATGAATAAGACAATGTACCCTGAATACAATTGACGTTTTAAAAGTAAACGTCTCTATTGCTATCAATTGATAAAACCAAAACAAATCTTTAAGCTACCCAATATTTACACGCATGCACGCACATGCACACACACATATACACACATACGTACATAACATGCACACACACACACATATATTTATGAATATATAACAAGCACACACAACATGTGTGCGTGTGTATGTGTGTGTAGCTTAGTTAAGTTTGGCACAGTTCCCCGTTATCAGAACCCAGTGAGAATAGAACTCCTAGTTATACTAATGATTAGCAAGTCTAACTTGAGAAATAGATGGATAAAAAGATGCAAATAAGAACGCACATTTACTCTTTAAGTTATATTTTGCAATTAAGCATTTTTTTTTGTTTGGCTGTTTGAGTTGCTATGTTGTGTGCGTACATATGTGTTTGTGAAATAAGTAAACATTGTTTACATTTTATTATTTAGTATTTTGTTTAATTTTATGCTCGTTAGAAAATTAATTCCCATAACTTAATGGATATATCTCATATCCATGGGAAATTTGGCAGACAGACTGGAATTTTGTGCGTAATATTTTCTCATAATGTTTTATCATGTAATCCTGTTAACGTTGATTAATTTGAAAGCTTAGACTAAAGGTTTGCCTGTTTTATGAATGGAGGAAATTTAATCAGATTCTATAATTATAATTATGTTTACATAAAAAAAGGCGACAATGCTTATTGTTTAATAATCAAAAAATGCCGGAGGCGGAGAACTGGCAAATTTATTTCCTCTCTCTCTCTCTCAGATATTATTTTTCAAGCATGAATTGATGTAGATTGGCTGTATTTGTTTATTGATTTGTTATTCTTTTTTGGGATTAATAAATATACATTCTTTATATGTTGTGTTACTTTACATTATTTTCATGAATATATCTAAATTCTGATGCGTGGACGCAACCACAGTCTTCTTTTTTGTTATACCACTTTTAGGAGACAGCCAAAATGTATATAGTTGGCCAGATGATTGTTTCTATTCAAGAAAAATGATACTTAGTGGTGCATAACATTTATAGACATTGGTGTACCAGAAGATACTTTCTCTATCGTATGCATTACAATGTACAAGTGAACTTGGTTTATAAGGATAAATGCCCTAAATGCTCACGTAGAATGTAGATTTGTATCTAATCTCATTGTACAAAAGGTCTAGAACGATACGCTTGTGTTTCTCTTGAAATGCTTTTAACAGGAAAAACAATGAAAAAATGGAGAAATAAGTAAATTACCGGTGACACATACAGATATGTTTATGAAATTTGCATTGCATATGATTCGTAGTAAGTTCAATGGGTTTTTTAAAAAAAATAGTTAATCTAACTTCCGCTAAATAAAAAAAAAATTTAGCAGCAAGTTTGGCGACAAAGTTTTTGAATTTCTTTGAAACCATTAATGACAATCTGAACCACAGGATGGAAAGACTTGAATATTATTGGGTATAAAATTCTATCTTGTATTTCTCATAATAGGCAAACTTCATTTACTTTAGTAAATAACACTGTTTTCAGAACCTGTTTATTATTTTTTGCACATAAGTTTTTTCTAATAAAAATCAGTAAAAATCTAACTAACCACCTCAGAACATTAACCAAATCAATTCGCTCTTTTTTATAAAAACATTTTTTTAAATAATTTACGAAAGTTATTCTCCCAAATACTTTATGTACTTATACCTGTTAGGGTCCCATATTTGGGTCAAATAGATATGTTTTAAAAATAATTAATATGAAATAGAAATACTTGAAACTGTGAGAAAACTACGAGGGTTATTCAATGAATAAGGTGAAATATGCATAAAAAGTTTACAATATGAAGCATTATTTACAGTTGAACCTTTTTCACGGAAATCAATAGTGATGGGTAATTTTATATTACAGAAAACTGTCAGCAAGGCCTTTTTTACTAACCGCTCTGCCCAGAACTGTTTATTTACTGGAGAGCCTGCTATTAACCAATTCCAAACAATGTAGAGTCTACATTTATGGAAAAATATTGTGACATTTTTAAAAAATTCCCTTCATTGAATAGCTATAGTATTTGCAACAAAAAATAATACTTGAAGCTATAATTGTTTATAAATAATTATCATTAATTACTAACCAGCCGACTTCGTGTACTTGTGTTTAAGTCTATTTTGATTTTAAGAAGTTGTATATGTCTCATAATTTCCCGCTAATCCAATAAGATATCACGCTAAAAAAAAAGGTATCATGTTTCTTTTGCATATAACTTACATATAACTAAAATTGCTAAAAATCCCTGTAGCCTATAAATTAACTACTGTTCAGCTGGAGACCTCGAGAGTGAAAGGGAAAATGTTTACTTATTGATAAGGATGTTACCAAAAAATACATACAGTTATCATTTATTTATTCAAGTCAGATAAAAGAAAGTATTAGTTTATTACTATTTTTGGTAATTGGTGAATATATTTATAACTTAATATATTTATAACTTAGTTTCTCCTTGCCGTTCCTAGCGTGCACGGATTCAGCCAAGCGAAACAATTAGTCATATGTAAGTTAACGCTCAATTTTTGCCTTCAAGAATTAACCTTGAAAACCGACTTATACGCGAGTATATATGCTTTATTAAACCATCCATTGTTATGGGTAACGTTAAACGAGGAAAAGATATGCATTGCTCTGAGATCAATGTATCTTTCGACAAATTAAGCTGCTCCTCAAAGTTTTTCTGCAGTGTAACATAAAATAACAAGCAGTTTGAAAACCCAAGTCATCTTTCGTCATTTGACTGTTTTGTATAGTCTCCTTTACAACTCCGAAAGAAGGAAAAAATATGGAATGTTGAAACCTACTTTGGATTTTCGCCAATGCAACTTTTGAATAAATCGTCTTTGTAACAAACCATTTCCGATAGTTGAAAAGTGCTTTGCTGTAAATTTTATATCCTGCATTTTTTCATTGGCACAAATCGGTGGACCAGTTCACATACCTAGGTAGTAATATCTCATCCACAGATAGCGATGTTAATGCTCGAATTGGAAAGGAATGGACAGCTATAGAAAAATATCCATCATCTGGAAATCTGATCTCACTAATAAGTTAAAACGACAATTCTTCCAAGCCGTAGTTGTATCAGTGCTTCTGTACGGCTGCACCATATGGATCCTAACAAAGCGACTAGAGAATAAGCTAGATGGGAGCTGCACAAGAATGCTGTGTATTGTCTTGAACAAATCGTGCAAACTGCATCCCACAAGATAGCAGTTGTACGACCATCTGCCTCCTATCACACAAACCATCCTAGTAAGACGAACAAGACACGCTGGATACTGCTGGAGAAGCAAGGACGAACTTACAAGTGAAGTTCTGTGGAAACCTGCATGTGGGCACGCCAAGCAAGGACCTACATCGATCAAATCTGTGTGGATTCTTGATGCTGCACAGAAAACCTCCCGGGGGCGATAACCAATAGGGAGGGTTAGCGAAAGATTATCAAAAATATTCACACTATCAGTACGACCTGATGATGATGATTAACATATTGAGATAGATCATTACGTGTATGTATTGACTCTATTTGACATAATTAATTTCGATCTACGATACAAAACGTCAAGCTTATTCTTATTTTCTCAGCAAATATATTTTTAGCTTTTCTTTGTTCAATTTTCATATTTCTTAATTCTCTTTTGATAACAAAACTATACTTTTTAGTATAAACTGGATTCTTATATATCTAACTAGACATTTTTCATATTCGTTTTTGTAATTTGTCGGTATATAGTGTATAGTGTAACATGTAAATTTCTTTAAAACAAAGTACAACTTACAAAACAACAGATCAAAACTTTAAGATTTTTCATAGAAAGCAATAGATTTACAAATGTACTATTTGCTCATAAGGCAGAATGTCGTATTATCCCAATCTTCAATTTGGTAAATGCTTGTTTGGTTTAAAATCAGTATTCGAAATGTTGGCTTTTACACAGGTTTTGGACTGTGGTTTCAAGCACGAAAGGGGTGAACTCGCAACATTTTTAGACAAGCAGATCCTTGATATACATCTATGAGTTGTAGGTATGATCAGATCGAGATCCGAAGATCAAGGATAATCGAAAAAATATCGTGATTTAACCGGAAATGTTAATTTAAATCTAAGATTTCAGCTGCATTTTCCACAAGGTCAACACTCCAGCATAGTGCCTAGCAGTGATTCTAATCTAAAGTGTGGAGGAAAGAGAACGAAAACCTTTAAAAATTCTCAAGTGCCAAGCTGCACTTTTATGTACATGACCTTTTCTGAGGAAGCTCTCTCCATCAATCAATCTCTCACCCTCACATGTACACGCTTAGGCGTTTTATTTCTTGCGGAGTGGCAAACATGTACACACCCATCCAGTCAGAGTTGGCCATCATTCAGTGAGTGCGAAGCCCTTAACTGTCTTGCTTCTTTCCTGCAGCCCGTTTTTTTAACTTGTTTCTTACTCTACAACTCTTTACGATCCTGTCGTTCTCTTATACTTTTTCATTTTTATTTTCATTTATTTCTCTTTTTATTCGTATGAAAAACTAGTCCGTTTTCCCCTGAGAATTTCCCTTCCTTGGCTGCTTCCCTCTGTCTTTGTCTGTTTGTCTCCCTCTGTCTTTCTCACTCTATTTCGCGCGTTCACTCTTTGTGTTTTTATTTTATTTCATTTCTTCTTTACTTTTCATTAATTTTACTTTGTTACGCCTTTTCCCTCAACTTTTATTCCTTGATCACATTTTAAAGCTACTTTTAAAAATTCTTTTTCTTTTTACATATTATTTTCTAAATTGTTTTTAAAAATCATTTTTCTTTTTCGTTTTTTATTGCTTTTTTCTTCTTATTCTTTTCTTAACAATTTTTCCATTTCAAAATTATACTGGTTTTATTTTCATTCCTTTACTCTTCTTTATTCATTCTTTAAATAAAAAAAAGTTTATTTTATTTTTTCCATTCTTCTTTTTTATTCGTTCTTTATTTATTTTTCCAATTTTTTCCTTCTGTTTAAAAAATATTCCTAGAGATTTTTTCTGCTCCCATCACATCAATTTCTTTCTCACTATCATTCTGTCTTTCTAATTTGATAGTCTCACTCGAACCATCTCCGTGGTCCAATGGCTAATGTCCTAAAAAAGTAATAATCGTGAGTTCATTCTCGTTGTAGGTTTCAAACATTTGATTGCTTTTTTCGAAAGTTCGTGAGATTTTTTCTCTCCACTCTACTCTTCCTCTTGTGGTCAATATCTCCCTTTTCTCCTCTGTGTTCATTCTTTTTATATATTTTTATTTTTTAGAAAGCTAGTCTCATAGATCAATTACTGCTGAGAAGTGATTTCGATCCTCACTAGATGTCCTATACTTACTGTCTTTTGCTACGCTTAGTTTTTAAAGGACACGTGATGCAATAAATAGTTCTGCTATCTGATCAGTGTTAGTGAGTTCGAGTCTCATTGTCTGTCTCATACTTCTAGCCTCGTGCCAAACTAAATAAAGCTTAGTAAATTACTTCTCATTAATATTTACCATTCTGTTAAATCGTAACATTTTTAATATTGGGAAAGAATCGCTCATACATATGCACACACAAATACGCGGTCATACATACGCACACACAGGCATACCTACACAAAAAAATACAAATACGTGCACACGAATAAGCAAGTATATATATACTTATAAACTCACCTTCGCATGCACGCACATTTATACATACATTCTCACACATACATATTTGAACTCAGACTCTTCGTTACTTTCAGAGACACGCATGTACACCCTCACATACACACAAGCACATACACGAACAAAATTATATTCTCCTTTCTTGCTTTTCTTCTTTAGTTTCTTTCCTTGTGTTAACTTTCTTACTTTCTTTCTTTTTAATTTTTCATTTCACTTGTCTGTTTATTAAGCTTCCCTCTTCAACTGTCTGTTTATTTCTATTATTCCGCTGTCTCTTTTTTTGTTGTTTGCAACGGCCCACAAAAGTCCGAAGATCATTCTTTCTTTTTTTCTTTCTTTTTTACTTAATTTTCTTTCTGACCGCTAAACACCCTTCCTGATCACTTACACCAAATAAACATGACCCAACAAGAACTACTGCTTTCTAGACAAACCAAGTCTCACCAAAGAAACACACTCAACGTTTATTTCTTCTTCTTCTTCTTCTTCTTCTTCTTCTTCTTCTTCTTCTTCTTCTTCTTCTTCTTCTAATAATAATAATAATAATAATAATAATAATAATAATAATAATAATAATAATAACTGCATGTTTTTCTTTTACTGAGAGACAAGCAATAACATGCATTGCATTTGGCAAAATCGATTCTAAAGACGTCAATCCAAAGTTAATAACTTCTCTGATGTTTTTTTCCCCAGATAACACGATATAAAAAAATAACATGCAGAAACTTTACTTAGTGAAAATTTACAGAAAATGGATATCATTTCTTTTTCTATCAGTAGATGAAAGAGATATTTAGTATCATTAGTCTGCATATCATCACACTTCTGAAGTTATCCAAAACAAATGGTATTACACCTTTTAAAATTCGTTTAAGGCTTAAGATCAAATCTCGATTCTAGTTTAGACCCTTTCCAAATCCTTGCCATCACTAGCGATCACTCCTGAAGCCTCATCCTGAAGTTCTACAGCACTCGCCTCATCACTGTCTCTGGTATTGCTGCAATTCTATAACAAATAAAATATTTTAGTTCGTCAGTAGTCTGTTGCCTTCGTTTAAAGACTTGAGCCTTCTGGTATCTCTACAGCAAGTAATCACCAGCGGATTGATCTGGTGAGCGAAATACGAAATAACCACTGCGTTACAATGTCACCATTTTGAAATAAGTTTCAATCCCAGACACTGTTCATCGGCATGGTCACAACAGAAATTACTTGGATGTTGCTTGTCAAAGACATCAGTACCACCCATTTACCGTTAATATGGCGTGCGCAGTGACAATTCTTTAATCCTGGGGTTCATTCTGCTGGACCCTGTATTACGCCCATTGTAAATTAGGTTTATCTGTCTTAAAATTACTTTTCAAAGTCCCAGTTTTCACCTGTACTTGAACATCAACATCTTCCATTAAGAAAATATCGAATGATGTCAGCTATAAAGCAGGACCCATCTTTCCTATTACATTTTCAGGTCAGTAAGTCACATTTTTGTAGAAGCATTTTCTGATTCGCCACAACTCAACTTAATTTCAACCTTCGGTTTACGGTTTCCTATTCATAATATTTCACTTTTGATGCAATGTAATATTTAGACATTGATTTTTTTAAAATTATGTTTGAAAAAAAAAAAAAAAGCATGATGTCGACGCTAGTAAATGCAGTAGTCTTACTATAAAACTTGTGAGTCAGTAATTTAAATGCTTTTAATACAACCAAATCTGAAAATGGTAGTGGAACGAGAGTGTGCATTTTAGTGAGTAGTTCAAAAACTATGACTAATATTACAACTATGGCACATGCTTGATCGCGTACATACACATACACATAGACGCACACAGACGTACATACATATACTTTATCGCCCATTATTTATAGTTGAACATTATACAATCAAAATGAATATTATTAGGTATTATTTATTACCCAACTCTACAATATTGAAACTCTACAATCAAAAATATGGCTTCTGTAGCAGTTCAAAGAAAAGCACATTTTTTATATATACTTATGCAATTTTTTTTTTGTTACAGAGGTGTTGTGATTTTATTTTTGGTTACAAAGTTTCAATGCTATATGCATTTACCCAGCCCCTCTGCCACGAACAGGATGTGACGCATGGTCAATTTTTAAATGGAGTGCAGCTGGCTTTCCTTCTACAATAAGCTTTGTTCATGATTTAAACTCGGGTCGCGGATTCCATTTTCTACGACGATAACCGTGACTCTAACGCGCCTCTTAAAAGTTTAGGGTTTGGTAATAAATAATATCTATTAATTTCCGTTTTGTCTGTATAGTGTTCAACTAAAAATAACAAAATCCTGGTATCTTTGGTTTAGAAGAAAATTAAGTTTTTGTAAAAAAAATAAAGTGTGTATTTACGTATGGGCCATGTTGTATTATGCCGTTCCATTTATTTGAGTTGGAGTGTTAGTATTATTGCTAACTATAATACTTATGATTATTTATTCTTCTGATATTCATCTGCATTTGTTTTATCATTTCTCTACTTTATGAACCTTAGAACCTACAATCTTTTGGACGAGGCAGATTTCACGGAATGTAAATAGATGTCTCAGAAGAAGCATATCCCTCTATAAAGTTTATTATCGTGTTCATTCGCGTCCGTTTAATGTACAGTAACAAGTTTCATTATCTTTGAACCTGTGAGAAGTCAGACATTACAAGTAGGCGTACAAATCATACAGCAAAACGAGAGGAGGTATCTTTAGTATGATACCAGTGTTCTTTGCCTTCTTGCTTTTCCCAATATCTTTGAATAATCATGGAGTACACTGCTTTTTAAAAAAAATATCCGATACATTCTCACTTTTTATTTTACAAAAGCCTACATATGAAATTGTTACTGAATACAAACAGCAGGAAGCGAAACTTATTTCTATTAAAATCTCTGGAATAGGTTTCCTGTCAAAATCTTGGAGATCAATGCCGGACCAGACGCTTTTATACTATTAATACCAGAATAGTAGAAGAAGACTCAGACATCGATAAATTACACTTCATATCGTGTATACACCGCGGTTTTAAAATAAGAGACTGACTAAAGTGATTTTTCTTGTTTTGAATTTAGTCCTAATAATCCACCCACACTGATCTTGGCAACCAAAGCAGCGCTTTACCCGCGAAAAGAAAGGTACTCTTGTCATGACAGCAGTACATCTACAAGGTGAATGCTTTAAACTAATCAAAGGATTTTATAATGGAGAAAATTGGTTTGATTTTGCACCACCACATATGATATATCTTATAGAATAGAATTCCTTTGGTTTGATGCTGAAAAGTCTTCTGATTCAGGATATAACAGATAAACATTAAACTGTGGTTATACTTTGAAATAATATCCTTTTTGTGATAATAAAGTGTATTAAAATAAAAGTCTCCAACTTAGCACGAGGAGCGGAACTTTGCTCCTTTTTGATTGTCAGTTCTCTTCTCATCGCATGTATAATTAAAATACTTGTCTTTATATGCGAGCTTACCAGAACGTACAAGGAGATGCTAAAATGTTCTCGATCCATTCAAGAAAGGAATGATCTAGAGTGTACTTTATATTCATTCATCTAAACGTTCATTCTATTCAAAGTATTCCTCTTACATTTCGACATAAATAACACAAAAAGTTTCAAAAGTTTGTTATTTTACAAAGAAAGAAAATGAAATGAAAAATTGCCCTTTCCTATCTTTGTTGGACCGAGAACTTTTGAGTGCACCTTTGTATATGTATTTACCCACCCTCCGCACGAGTAGGATGTGACACGGGGTCAATTTTTAAGCAGAGTTTAATAGGTTTGAATTCAGAGTTTTCCTTCTTGACCGGTTGCCATACCAATATTAAAGAGACCAGTCTATTATACTATTCATCCATAGCTGGAGAGAGAATAGTTGAATTCATATCAAGGGTAACAGCACTATGAGAAATGCAAACAGCGTCGTCCAGGATTTGAACCGGAGTCCATTTCTTACGATGATAAGCATTACACAACGAGTACGTCATTCGTATATGCACATCAAATATGTGAAATCATTTGAAATCGATTTTTCTCTCAAGATCTATGTGTGTACATTGTTCACTCTTCTAGCTGAACACCCTGTATGTGGGGGTGTTTTAACAAGCTTTCATTTGTATGACACATATCGAGCTCAGTAGCAATAACCTACAAAAAGCTTAGCTGACTGTCATAAGGCTATTCAGAGTAGGATATTCCTATCAGAAGCAAAGTCTACGAGACAAGCTTGATAACTATATTGCAGGTGCTTTATTTTTGGCTAATGAATATGTTGATTAACGTTTGTCTGTATGCGAGTAAAAGTTTGTTTGTACCCTTTATCTACATATGGGTTCGTAAAGTGTATTTGTCTCTATGGTTCTGGGTGTAATTATATGCACCAATGATTGCCTTCATGACCTTCTTTTCATATGTTTTAACGTTTGATTACAAATATTTCTATGTGTCTACATTTATTATGAGTTAGCATCAGGCATGCATATCTCTAAGTACACCTGCGTATAGCTGTATGTGTACACAAATGAAAATAGTCAGTTTTTACTTACACATATGCTACAATCGTAGAGTGTTTATGAATCAGTGCATGCAATACTTATTGTATGATTGTGTATGTATATCTGCGCATGCTGGAAGACATGCACATGTTTCTAGATGGGATGCCATATGTGTTACTTTAACCAGCAAGTCACGTTTTTCGCTGCGTATTACGCACTGCAATGAATCAGACTCTTCTAAAGCCGCTTGTACGCTGCCGACCGAATCTTCGGCACGTTTTTCAACCTCTTAGTCTGCTTCTTGCCACTATTTTTAGTGCACCATTATCTGTTTGAGCATCTTCAAAATCGCGACCCCTTCAGTAATTTATATAAAACTAAAACCGTTTTTCAATTTTACCACACATTCACAATCTTCTCCCACACGTTATCTATCTATCTATCTATCTATCTATCTATCTATCGGTATATATATATATATATATATATATATATATATATATATATATACACCCATGCATTGGCCAGTGTATATGTTTGAATTTTATATACTTACACATATATATTGATGCAATTACAAGCACAAATAGGTAAATGCTTATATACATTTATGATATGTGCATTAACATATATGCCACTTCCTATATATATATATATATATATATATATATATATATATATATATATATATATATATATAATATATATATATATATATATCAGTTTGTATGTGCCTGTGTGTCTTTTGAGATTACATGATTATATTAAGTATGTAGGTACATTAGTAAGTGCAAATAATAATAATAATAATAATAATAATAATAATAATAATGCGCCATGCTCGTGATGAAAAGGGGGAAAACAGAAACAATGAAGGAAATACATCTACCAATTCAGGAAAATATTAGGACACTTGGATAAAATGAAAATCACAATTACTTGGAAATATTGTAAGCGGACAATATAAAAAAAACATGAAAGTAAAAGTTTTTTTTAAATATATTAGAAGAACAAAAAAACTTCTTGAGACCATGCACTGCAATAAGAATCTCTTCAAGGAACAAATACCTGGACTGTCACCTGAGTAGAATACTCTGGCAAAGCCTTAAAATGGACAAATGAGGAACTCCGACAGATAGACCAAAAGACATAGAAATCCAATAATTAGTTGATTTTTTGGTAGATTTGTAAAATCATTGTTTTTGGCCTATTATAGTTCTAGTGGAAATTATTAGTTTTTTTGGTTCATATTTAAAGCAATTTTCGTACTAATCGTTATAGTTATACCGGATAAAAATGAATAATTCACATATAAGAATTTTCTCCAAGTTTAATGGTATCACAAATACTTTGACCATGCAATTTATTTTTATATAAATTTGTTTTTGTTTCCGTTGTGTTGATTTCCCACCGAAGCTTTTGCTCATGCGTACGGTATAACAAAAATTACATAGCATTTATATTGTATTAGTTATTATAATTAATTCAGTGATGATTTGAAGTATACAAGAGAATACGCACTGGTTATAGGCAAATACATATAAAGTAATAGAAGACTTGAGAATTGGCGGACTGTATCTCTGTGGTATGCTTAATTCCGAGGGATTACTGTTATAGCATTTCACGATTATTTATTCATTATAAACATCATACAGTGAAAATGTAGATAAAAATTCACCTCATAAGTGTGTTTCAGGCTATGAACTTATTGATCTATCAACATAGATCCTTTTTCATACTAAAAGACAGTGATCTTTATTCATGATGTCATGTGAGTGAGTCACGTTACGATGAACTCGCATCATTTTTTTTTCAGTCAAGAACTTTATATCATGCCTTTGTCAAAAAATGTTAGTAACTATGAAGTGTGCTATAACAGCGGTGTAGATGCGAATTTCTAGTTTATAATCACACTTCACTTCCCACTTCAATAAATATATACTCATATGCAGCCGGATCTACTTTGGACGGCTGATTGATTCTTGAGAATAGCTTTTATTGTTTAAGATCAAAGGAGCAAAAATACTTTCTTTTAAGAGATGAAGAGTTTTATACTTGGCAAAACAACATTGTGCAATAAGAAGAGGAGGCAGTCGATTATTCCGCGGGAAATTAGATATATGTTGATCGAAGCCAACTTTGGCATCCGCTTACATACATAACTATCAGTGTCTTGCAAAGTTGATACACAAACCATTACACTGTGATGGGCACCCTAACTAGGACAAATTATGCTCAATAGATATATGAAAATGTATAAAAAATATTTTCCTTTTTTAATCAATGCAGAGTTCATAGGAAACCTCTCCACAGTTCCTGTATGTGTTTTTAGCTTAATACTCATCGTCATCATAATGTTTATCAACTAATGAGTTTTATTTCAAAAGACAAATCACAACTCTTACGACACTCAAACCAATTTTTAGTCAGTATGTTCTGATCGTTTTCATGATTTTGCATTTCTTTCACTTCTCGAATTCGGCAAACTTTTTAAACAAATGTCTCCAAATTGCTAAGATCTCAATATTTATATTTGTCTTTATAACATTAGAATAAAAGGTTTTAGCTGAATAGTATCGATAATGATATCATAATAAAAAAGGATATTAATAATATGGTGGATTCATTGATAGTCTTTGGATGTGTACAAGAAATAATATTAAGATTAAAGAAAATTCTGTAACTCTAATATTTTTCAAATTGAACATTTCTTTTTAAATGAACTGGTTATTTACAAAGCGAAAGTTAGTACATGAATTTTACAGGCCATCGTTAGTGAGTTTGATTCTTACTGGACGACCTGTTATTGTAGTTAAGTGCAAGATGTTCAAAGCTTAGTAAATACATACATAGATATTTGTCGAATTAAGTTTATTACAAATACAGCTTGATTTCAATTAAGTACGCAAACAAGTGCAAGTTTTATTTACAAACCTTCATCCTGTTATCTTTGTTCTCTACCTTCCTCTTTTCTCTTTTTTCTTTTCTTCATACAACCTTACAACCACATGCAGAAGTACATGCATGCACAAACATACAGACATAAACATATACAAACGCACCACACACATTAATATATAAATACATGCATAGCTTTTTATATATGAAGTAATAGAAACGGTTCACTTCATATAAAATTACTCAGAAGCTCGGACACACGGACACAGTTGCTAAATCCTAAATACAAACATTCAGATTATTCCATGTTGGCTTCTCATACATATACACAGAACTTTGGAGAACTGAATTGCTCATATGATAAAAAAAAACGTTGTCCCTTTAACCTGTTGGTTCGATTTCGAACCTATTTTAGAAATCTTTGTATTTAGCAACCCATTTACAGTACATACCCTCAACATGTTGATCTTGTAATACGTTGACTAAAAATTTTCATGGGATGCTATGAAGGTTTGATCTTGGCAAAAACAACATATTTGAGTCATCATAGATGTAGCCTTTTTTTTAAATTGATAATCTTAAATGTTTTATAAACAAATTAAATACAGTCGTTCATTTATGGATATTTTAATATGCTGTTTGATAAATATTCTTTCAAGGGGAATCAATTGGAGAAATTATACTATTTGATAGTAATTTAAAAAGAAATATCACTGAATAAGTCACAATTATACGAACAGTGGCAACAATTTATCAAACATCAGGATTGAAATATTCGTGGCTACATTTTCTTTTATATAGCTTTTTAGCGATAATATTCTTTAGATATATATTTTTATCGTGTGTATTCTGTGCTGCACTGACCTTTGGGAATTTCGTGTGTATTCTGTGCGCAATGATCGTTGGATATTTCGTGCATATTAGAGATAGGTTGCTCTCTTTTCTTAGCTCTATTTGACACCTTCCCATCGCATAACTATGGAAGGTTGTTTGTTTGTTTCCTGAATTAGACTTCAACAAAACTGATTACTGCTTTTATCTAATGACAAAGATGTCGAACCAGTAATGATTCCGATCAGTGCTATATACTGGTCACTTTGTAACCCCTTTTATGCAGTTAAAATAAGATTTGAATTTTGATGTGATAGTGACATTGAAAATTTAGAATTTCAGATTCTCATTTGTCAAAGAAATACTTTTTCTGAATTGTAATGATTAAACAAGTTCCTCAAGGGCAGTTTAGACTACAAATGCCAAACCATAAGACTCACTCAGTGAAATCTTTTTGTTTGTACGATCTAATTTTATAAATTGGTCTGACTAGATGCTTGCGTATCCCACCTGTCTGCATAAACACCTTAAGTCTGGATGAGTTGTATTCCATGTTCTAGAGGTACACACCTATGCGTACTTACGTGTCATAGAAGTGAGCAGTCATTTGTATTCAAGATTGTCGATGCACTTAGAGGATTGAAAATTGCTAGATTCTAGCATACAAGATTTACCTTCCTTAATCTCACTTTCTCAGCCCTCTTTTTATAGGGTAAAAGTAGCATCATAAGGTAGCAATAATTGTTGAGAGAAAACATTATTCCCATCAATTGTCGATCATTTAACGGCTGTACTACTCCTTGTGAAAGTATTCTCTTGCTGGTATAATCTCCCTTCAATAGATCCTAACAAACCTATCAATCAAACGTCCCAAGATTAATACAACATACTCACTCTTTTATATTTGCCTGGTACTAAACAAAGCTAAATATAGTAAATATTTAGATAAAATGTCTCTTAAAAGAGTTAAGTTAAAATTAATTTACAAATCTGTCGACACAAATTACATAGGAACATACATTTTACGAGATTCAAATTATATTTACCATTGAAAGCAACGAAAAAAATTTGTCTCAATAATAATATTTTGTCAAATAGAATGTTGCGCTATAATAGACAAGATAAACTTCCGAGTTCTCGAGTAAAAAGGTTTTGTATCTGTAAAAGTAAAATCAAACATTGCACTACGATGATATGAGTCTCGATTCTTCGTCTGATTTCCAATTAATCCAGACTCTTTTCCAAACTTTTAGTGACTGATCCAAGGGCACCAATTATTATTATTATTATTATTATTATTATATTATTATTATTATTATTATTATTATTATTATTATTATATTATTATTATCATTATTTACTTAGCTAGTTATTGCCAATAAATCTGATATTTTGGTAAGACAATATGCTTTCACTAGTGTTATGCAATATCTTTCTATCACCAACACCCCACCAACGGAAGTATGGGTTGTTTGATAGATAAATGAGAGGTTAGAGCTAACCTATATTGAAACAGAAACTTTGAGTTTAGTATTTGCATTTTAAGCAAACTACAGAGCTGACTTTTTTTAATTTTGCGATTGAGTTAATGTTAGTGGCTTCGAAGGTGACTTTTAGAAAATTCAAGGAGTCTCCAATTTCCTATAAAAGACCATTTGGAAACTAATTAAGATGGCCGTAAATGCGTATTTGTCAACTATTTTCATCACCGGAAACACAAGATGAAACAACGGATTTTTAAAGACATTTCAACAAAATACTTTGGGGCAAGTCCATGAATTCTGAGGGTTACAAGAGTAAAACAAACGGGTAAAATACGTTCACAAATATTAAGTGTTTATATGTAGTGAATATTCTGAATTCCTGTAATGAACATTTTAATTGTTTATTAACATCGACTGTAGTTTTTATTAATATGTACATTTTTAATTCAATTATTTTTCGCTAAATTCCCTTCTATTTCTATTTTAGTTCACGCTTTTTTCTCTCCAAATCTTAAATACCCTCATGATTATGTCTCAAGTTAACTAATTCATTTTTTGTCACTTTCTGTACAGTTCTTATCCATTTGTAGCCCTTCTTTTCCTTCTCTCTCTCTCTCTCTCTCTCTCTCTCTCTCTCTCTCTCTCTCTCTCTCTCTCTCTCTCTCTCTCTCTTTGTAATTTCTACTTTTTGATTCCCAGTCTGTTCTTCTATATCACTTACTTTTTTATTTTATTTTTCATAAATAACTTCATCACCTGCTTTCCTTCCGTACACCCATCTATCAATTTCTACATTCCAATCCACCTCCACTGAGCAATCCAGTCTTTATACCACCCCACCCTTGTCTTTAGCCTACAATCAATAGAGTTCATTCCCATTTATCCAATATGATCCACTTCTGAGAGGCCTTGATACTTCTATCAGCCCGAATAGCAACCTAGCCCTAATCCACCCACTTGCACACGCTTTGAGATATATTTATCAAGAAACAATCAATGAATTTTCCCCAATACTTGGTCTGTTTTTCTTCTTTTTTATTACTGTTCTCCTACCAACAACATCTTACACACCTATACTGTAACCTTCTCTGCCCACCGCAGCTCATTACATTTTTTTTTCATTTCTACTCTCTCTCTCTCTCACAATGGTAATTACCATCTCTACCAGCTGGCAAAGTTACATATAAATGCAAGCCGACCATAGACATAGGCATAATTCAATTCTATACTTGAAATGTACATAAAAGTTTTGACTCTAGACTTAAAACCTGAGCATAGAGTTCAATTGTGTCAACATTGTTGAACATCTTTTATATAAACTCATCGAAATGAAAAAAAATACTAGTTTTAAAGAAGGTCAAATATAAATTTTAAAAAAATATAAAATAGTAATATCTGCATAAAGAAAATGATGTAAATATAATATATTTCAAACATATTTATCAGTTGAGTAAGTGATGATACTTTGAAGTCAAAAGAATTACTGTGAAATATTTTGCACCATGTTTACTTAGCAAGAAAGTAATTATTCACAATAAATCTATTTATTAACTTCTGCGGCTCGATGTTTGTTATTCATTTGGTACTCATAAAACATTTACTTGATTTTAATGTTTCTGCAGGAATCGATGAACGATAATTGTAAAACATTTGGTTATAATTCACGTTCAATATATCTATGTTAAGAAAGAAAAGGCGATTTTGAGAGGACTGAACAAACTCCTTTAAACCAGTTTCTATTTTATCACCAGTTATCATTTGGAACACGAGCAACGCGTAAGCTGTGGCACTTGTCTGATTTTTTTCTTGATTTTATTCATCAGTATTGTGTATAATTATATACTTTTTATTTTATTTTAACGTACAAGGTCAGTTTGGAAAGTATCCATTTTTAACATCTTGAGAACCAGTTGCGCGCCGTTGCTAAGTTGAGTTTCTCAGTCGTCAATGGGACGCCATCAAGCGAGCTTGTACACTCTCTAACCGCCCCGTAGTAGATATGCACTATTTTACTGTAATTTGCACTTTTGTCTGCGGAAACTACTCGAAAGTTTAAGAAGACTTTTGGAGATGATTTCTATAAGAAAATGTTGCTTCTTATGCTTCAGATTTGGTTGGGATCCGTTGAAAATGAATAATGTTTTGGGATGCCTTCAATAAATAGAAAACCTGAAAATGCTGAACCTTTGCTGAGTGCAATAAAACAAAATCGCCGATTAAAAGGTAAAAAATTAGAAGATTGCACAAACAGTCTGGAAAGTATTAAAATATTTTGAATATCTTGATTGTCCGTTCTTCATTTCATATTGAAAGTTTTTTTGGCAAAACATTACATCGGACAAATCTGCCCCAGGAACCCATAATGTTTAGATTTAGTTCTCTGCAATTTCTGGATATTCCCAAAGGTACAATTCATCGTTGAAATCTGAGGTCGATCCTGTTTTGCAAAGCAGAAGGGACACTGTGAAGTTTGTCAGGGAGTAATTTGAAAAAGACTAAGGCACTAGTAACCTTAGTAGTTTATATCCCCGTTAATATTAAATGGTTGAATCAGTTTCAGACAGACTTCATAGTTGGGTAATATTACGAATTACGTAGAAGAGAAAATAAACATTTTGAACTGTGGTCATTTGTCAACAGTAATAAATAGCTCACTTTTAATTGAAATAAAAATCCCATTCATGTATCTCCTTTGTGTTTTTGTTTTGTTTTTGTTTGTTTTTTTTTTTTTTTTATTTTACATGCTTATGACTGTTGAACTATCTATGGTAAAATAAAAGCACGTAGAAGAACATATTTTTCAGGTAATGTTGATTTGATGGTCTTGAAACGAATGACTGAAAAGCAAACTTCTTTGAATTATTATGATAGAGAAGAGATTAAATAAGATGTAAAGTATGTTTATACCCAACCCGTTCGCCACAGGTAGGATGTGAACAAGGTCGCAAGTAAAAGGCATCCAGCAAGGATGGAACGCGCTATTCAGTAGTAAAATATGATGTAAAGTATCTAAAGACGAATATATGAAGATGGATATTAGGCTAGAAATTTAAAAATATCGTGACTTAGTTTAATTTATATATTTTACAACAGTAACATTTTCGTTAGCTTTGGTTTACTCATATTATCGTATACCCATGTTACTAGAGTGAGTCAAAAGTTTTGCAATATTCTATTAACATAAGGCACAATTCTACTGTTCCAGATGCTCACAGTCCATGATTCTAGGCCTACTTGACTTTTCGTGATCGTCGAGGTTTTTTAAACCCGAGTGAAATTTGTCTACTGTACTGTGATTAATTGTGCCTTCGTCTTTCGCACAGCAAATGTTTTCAGTAGCTTCCGCTGCATTATGGCCTAGTTCGAACTCGTAAAGCATTAGTTTCCGAATTAGACTAGGTTGTACATTCATCTGTGCAGCTTTCAAAATTACACACGGAGTAAAGCAATACACAACGTGTCAGCGCACTAACTATCACTATACTACCAATCACAGTGGGTACCTACCATGGGCTGAACTCCTTCGGTCACGAGATATATGCCGCAAACTTGCACGTACCAAAATATTGCAAAACTTTTGATTCACCCTAATATTATGCATATCGAAAATATACGTATTACATCTTTGAAAATATACTTTACCAAGGGAACTACTTCTACGGGAAAATAGTGATGACCAGAGTTCACAATGTTCAAGCAAAGATTTATTTACTATCAACGTATTAGTAACCAATCAAATATCAAGTATTGCAAACAAAAATCTAATCTACATGTTACTAGCTGGTCTTGGAACATCATTTAAGAACAACTTTAACTTAAATAGACACTCCTTTCTTAAAAGAAGTTATGTCATTATTAGAAAAAGCAAATCTCAGCTAGTTTTATGAAGACGTACGTCGGTACAATGCCTACATTGTTTACACCAATAAAACGTTTATTTCCGTAAAGATCTGTAAAATTCCAAAGAAAAATCGTGAATAGTTAAATGTTAATGAATTAAGTTTGCAGTTCATTGCATACGGAACTGTTGTTAAATCGATAAGATTTAGTTTGAAATTGGTTTGGTTTTGGTTTGGTTTGTTTTGTTTTACGACATATCAACCTCAGTGGGTCATTTAATACCGATAACGTTTTGAAATAAATTCCATCTTAATCGATATTTAATTTTTTTTTATAAATACATTGTTCTATTTAACCCATAGGTGGGACCCTAACAGGTACTACCACTCCGGGTCAGAGTGTACCTGGGAGCAATGGTGATGAAGGGGTTCTCCATATTCCCCAAACCTCCAGAACTGGAACCTCACTATCCGATAGTTTAACGTCATTCCCAGGACTTGAAGACCCTCAGCCACCGCCTTCTAGCACCCATATGATAAAAAGGGTAGGGGCTTGTCATAGGGGCAATAGTAAATAAATACAGACATCGTGTATATCTATTGATACACCCTATTAGATTATTAGATCTCTTTATCAAATATTATTTGAAGCACGTGTGCACACACACTCACAAACACCATGATCGTTGATCATCGTGATTGTTTTATTCTTTCTTTTTTTTTTTAAATTTTTAGCTCAGGTCAATTTTTTTTTAAAAATTTTGGCATAGCCATTTCATTCAATCATCAATGATACTGTTCCTTGATCAATGAACACAGTAATTACTGTTAACAGCAGTGAATGTATATATATATATATATATATATATATATATATATATATATATATATATATATATATATATATATATATATATACAATAGCTATTAATGTTTATTCCTAATTTAATGTACACCTAAATCGTCTCGAATAGAAAAGAGTAAATTCGTGAAAATTTCCCGTTGAATTAACACTAAGAAACACAATTTTTTTCAGTAACAACTCACCTTATATATATATATATATATATATATATATATATATATATATATATATATATATTATATGAGTGCGTCTGTGTATATCGGTGTTGCAGTACGTTTGAGTAGTTAGAGAAGCGCATCTTAACGCTGAGGAGGGCATCGAACTGAGGATGACTTGTACGATTGGCGCGCGTTTTGTCCTTGATTGTTATGATAAACGAGTAGCAAATGTGTCATTTAGTTTTCTTGTTATCTGCACACAATACTGCCGCCAGCTTAAAGACTGTAAACATACAATTAGAGAGTTTTTTTTAAAAAAGGAAGAATTAGGCTGATGGAGTGGGGATCGTTGAATGAAATTAGAACGATTTAACAGTAAGTGACTAATAAATGGAGCGGCAGGCAGAGTGATTGGATGCGAAGGAGAAGATTGTGGAACTGAATTTAGAAAATAAAGAGGGGTAAAAGAGATGGAGATATAGGAATGTAATGCAAAGAAAAAGAAAGAAAGAGAAGAGGAATTACAATAAAGACAAAACAGATAAATAAAACGAATGATGAAAGGAAAAAATGTTGAGAAGAGTCACAGAAAGAAAATCAAGAGAAAAAAATAAGAAAAAAATTACAAAAACAACGTCTAAAATTGGAAAAACACAGTAAGAGTTAAAATACAAATTGTAATGGATGAATGGAAAAAAAACAACAACAAAAAAAACAAAAAACAAAAAAAAAATAAGAATTAAAAGTATATTAATTTGATTTTTTTAAATTTTATTAATCGGAATTACATGAGTGAAGCCTTCAATAATAATGATAATAATAATAATAATAATAATAATAATAATAATAATAATATAATAATAACAACAACAACAACAACAACAACAACAACAACAACAACAACAACAACAACAATAATAATAATAATAATAATAATAATAATAATAATAATAATAATAATAATATAATAATAAGTCAAGTACTCTCATAGAAGATGCAATAAAATATTATTTTCTTCTTAAAGAAACAAAATCTCACCCGAATAAAAATTTAAAAATCCACAAAATTCAAAAGAAACAAAACAAAAAGTCAATAAAAGGGGAAAGAGAATCGAAACTAAAAAAAAAAAAAAGAAATTAAAAAAAAAAGCTGAACCTTGAACGCGTCTAAAAGTCGATTCGTCGCAACTGGAAAATAACAGCAGCAGCAGCAGCAGCCTTTGACGCGAGAGTTGCCTGTACTCGTCTTTCCTCTTGTCTTACGTCTTCAATATTACATTGCACTAAATTACTAAGGCTGACAACCAAACAAGATGTTGTAGTAGCACAAGTACGAGAAATCGTGGTCGTAATAGTGGCTGTAACAGTTAGTGCAGTAGTAATATCCGCGATATTAGCCTCAAAAATACCCTATGGGTATCACAGACTTTTCAAATACCACATTGAACTAGAAATGAGAGAATTAAATGTCATGCGTATTTAAACCAATTTTGTTCTGAATTATTGTCGATTAAACATTTGAAGTGACTGGAGTCTTCAAAATTTACTCTAACTTTGAGAAATTCACACACACACACACACACACACACACACACACACACACACACACTCACTCACCCACTCACTCACTCACTCATATATATATATATATATATATATATATATATATATATATATATATATATATCAAAACCCTCCGCACAAGCAGGATGCTACACATAGTCAATTTCTTAAGCGAAGTTTACCAGGTTTGAATTCAAAGTTTTCCTTCTCCTAGACTGGTTACCTAGCCATGGTTAAAGAGCCCGGTATTTCCTGCTATTTACCCATAGCTGGAGGGAGAATTGAATTCATACCTTTCCCAATGGGAATATATATATATATATATATTCACATTAAAGATTGTCGATCGCCGAAATTTTCAAACATGGCCTTTTTTGGATAAAAGGTAACCAATTTTTCATTTTTGATTATGGTTGGTAAGTTTTTTTGTCTCATTCGCCTGAAAGAGAAAGAAAATCGATTTTACATCACGATAAAAAAAAATCCCTTTATATTTCAGATGCACAATACCAAGAAAGAATTATATTACGTAAGTGCACTTTAAAAGGCATAACAGTTAAACCAACGGAAAAGATGGAAAATGAATTTAAAAAATGATAAAAATGTAAAAAAGAAATCTCAGTATTTTACTATCTGTGATATACAATAGATTGTTTGTTCTGGCTTTATCTATATTTGAACGTTAAATAGTGCAGTTAAGATATCGAGATCACAACGGGTCACAAGGGTTTTACAGTTATTATTTGCCTAAGACTTAAATTTGACAAATATACGGTAAAACAATTTTCTAGGAATAATCCTTTCTTCACAACTGTATAAAACGCTGATAATAACACACATATGTAAAAATATGTCCATTAAACAAGTCAAGACTTCAAAAATACTGGCTACTTGGAAAAAGATGCTTACAAATCAATTCAATTAATAAACATGAGTTGCAAATAACTTTCTTAGTATTTCAATATTTTCTGGGAATAAAAATAAACACCGAAATATCCGTAAAATCGCCCAATACATGCTGGGTACTGCTGGGAAAGTAAGGACGAACTCATAAGCAACGTTCTCCAATGGACTCCTACACATGAACACACCAGTGTTGGCTAAGCAACAAAAACTTACATTTATCACTTCTGTGTGGATACTGGGTGCCGTCTACACGACTTGCCAAGAGTGATGGCCTTTCGTGTGGCGGGAAAGAGTCAAAAGAATCTGTGCTGTCAGATTCCCACCTTCTTGACAACATATTTCTTCCATAATGCAGCGTATAAACAAAATATGATAGAGAAAGGGACGAAAGTCGGCATTCTCCCCATCTGGAAGAAAGACGACATCGGAATCCCTAAGAACTACTGTGGTATAGCTCTTACTGCCATAGCTGCTAAAATTTATAATGACCTTTTCAATCGCTTCCGATCTGAAACAGATAATCTTTAGGAATAATTAAAACGGGTTTCGTAGAAATCGATCCACAACATCACAGATCCTGACTATCTGTGAAAATGTAGAAATGGTCCAAACGAAAAATCTCGAAGCAACACTTCTGATTTTTTCCAATGCATTTGACTCCTTACACAGAGGGAAAATGGAGGAAATACTATTAGCATATGGATTCCCCAAGGAAACTGTTACCGTTATAATGATGCTTTACAAAGATACGAAAGCAATGGTTCGTTCACCTGATGGTAACACAGACTTCTTTGACATTGTCGCTGGAGTCTCACAAGGAGATACAATAGCACCATACATATTTATAATATACCTAGACCTCGTACTCAGAACGTAATTAGATGTCATAAAGAAAAAAAAGCCTCACTCTAAAAATAACAAAAAGCAGGCGATATCCCGCAGAGACGATTACAGATGCGGACTACGCAGACGATCTGGCGCTTCTAGCAGTTATACAAGCACAAGACATCTCCACGCTGGACGGTAAGACTGAAATTAGTAGACTAGTTCACATACCTAGTTAGTAATATCTACAGAAAGCAGCTAACGCGATATGATGACGATGATATATTAAGTCGGAAATTTTGAATATCCCTTCAAAATTTTAAACTAAAACATATTTTTATTCAAGGAGTGTTTTTTCTGACCCAAGTTGACATCTAAAAAAAGAAGAATGGAAAAAATAATATCAAAGCTATATGAAGAAAAAATGTATTTCATTGGAGTATTATTTGTACTTTGATTACAACAAACATGTACAATACAAGTACAATTGCAAATCCTTTATTAGTTATCACTTCTTAGCAGTTTTCCCACTTTCCGAAAAGTCCTTATATAGATTTTAGCCCACTTCTATTTGACTATTTTTTCTTCAGGCTGGAAGGATTCTTCACCATGTCTCGGGTCTTCAGCTCTTCCACAAATCAATTTAATGTCTGGACTCTGGCTTGTCCGCACTCAAACTTGGACATTATTGTCTATGAGCCGTTTCTTGTTCAATTCTGGCACGTGTTTTTATTATTGTCTTGTTGGAAGGTCAACTGATGTTCGATCGCAAGTTTTTGTTTTTGTTTTTATTAACAGACTGTTTGATGTGTTTGGCCAAAATCTTAATATACTATTCTTTCATGATCTTATCCACTTTAAGTAGGTTACTAGTCTCATTAGCTGGTAAACATCCCCATAACATAATACTGTCACCATAATGATTGACCTTACGGACAGTGTTGCTTGAATTGAAAGCTTCACCGTTTTTTTGCCAAAAATCCAAACTTTCCCGTACCCCAAAAGCTGAGTTTTGGTTTCATCTTACCATAATGACCAAAAGTTTGAATCGTTGTCAAGATGACACTTAGCAAAAGCGAGACGAGCTTTTATGTGCCTGTTTTGAAGTAATAAAATTATTCTTTCTTTCTATGGAAACCAACATTAGATAAATTTGGATGGAGTATCAACCAAAATATTTCATTCAAAAGACCAAAATATCTTGCCTAACAAGTTTTATCCTTCATATTTTGACGTTTTGACAGTGTGGCCACTCTTGGATTTTCAAATAGTGATTTGAAAAATTGACACTTAAAGCTGCTTGGATATTGCTTTGTAATCTTTTTTCTTTGGGTAGTTACAATCTTTAACCTTAAATCTACAACAAGTTATTTTTTAGGCATGGTGATCGATTTCCTTCTTACCAGGAATGGCGTGAATTGTAAATGCAACCCTCTAATTCCAGTCCTGAAGCGCACGAGATCGCACTACCGAAGTAAACTTGGTTTACATTCATTTTAAAGGTAGTGAGGAACTTTCTAGTTAAAGAGAAAACTAAAAATCCTGTATCCTTCATTTCCGTTCTGTAAGTTATGAATAATTTAGTGTATGAACAATTTTGAACATACCTTTTCTGATCAAAGTACAAATGATACTTCCATTAAATAGTTTTTCTCCGTATACTTCAAGCACTCTCTCTCTCTCTCTCTCTCTCTCTCTCTCTCTCTCTCTCTCTCTCTCTCTCTCTCTCTCTCTCTCTCTCTCTCTCTCTAAATATGTCAGTCTGGCTAAGAAAAAGCATTCTTTTAATTAAAATATCTTTAAAATCCCTTTAAAAATGTTGAAGGTATAAATAATTTCGAACTTGTGTGTGTGTGCATGCACGCATACGCAAGTGTGTAAATTATTTGTTTCTACTAGGATTGTAAATGTCGCTTTCGGAAGAAGCCCTGAAGTATGAATATCCTGCCGAAAATCTAGGCTTCATTTCGCCTTTTTACTCAGATACTAATTACATCATGACAATTGCACTTTATTGTTGTGCTCTTTAAAGAGCACATACATCGTGAATGTAGTGAAGCAATGTTTAATAGATGTTTATCTGATTTCTGGTTTTAAAATGTCTGTAGTTAACTGTTTATTTTTTATTTTTTGTTTAGATATCTTTAATGCATATCTTTAATAATCTTTTTATAAAGAGTACTTTAAGATATTTGTTGTATGAAAAGTTAAAAAAAAAAGGTTATTTTTAAAGCATACTGTATACAATCATTGTATAATGCTAGTCATGACATATGGATGCGAAACTGGAAATTAATAAAATCCCTAGTAATCGAACTCAGTCGCACGGAGGTCAATAGAAAACGCAATGCTAGGAGTAATTCTAGAAATAAATAAAAAAGATCAACCTAGACGAAGATGCAGACAGACGTAAGATATATTATAGAAGTTACTAACGTCTTACCTACCGTGTGCGCGTATATTAAATGTATCTTCATAATAAGGCGTGTACGTCGAAAACTATACTCTGTCTCTTTTGCATACCAAGACATTAGAAACAAAATGATACTTCAAATTGTCAATAATACAGTGGTATTTTCATTGAAGACAGGTGCAACAAATCTCTTTGGCACAAATTGCGTGAAAGAAAGTATACTCAGGATCGGTAGGTAAGATGTTAAACAATAAAAATAGGAGTCGACTGGTAATATGACTTGAAGGAATGATAACAAATGGCATAAACTTTAGTAGAATGGTATCCAAGGTATAGATTACCCTAAAATATTTTGATGAGATGTGATCGTGGGATTTGCTGATAAGATATTGCGAGGTTAGCGCAATCAAAGTCAAGATGGAAACACTTTGGAAAAAAAACTTTGTCTATGAGTGAACTCAAGATGGCTGCTTATATAAAACATTTGGTAGTTAAGGAAATCTAAACAATGGCAATAAAGAAAAATCATGGGAGAGACAAAGAATATCAGAAACATGAAATATGAAAGTGTTTTCTCCATAATTATGGGAGTATTGGATTGGCTTGAATGTCCCGTAAGAAGACGTAAAAATAAGTAAGAATAGAATAAAGTAAACATGATGCAAATAATGGTTTAATTAAATGGAACAAGAATACTCAGAACAGCGTTATGTTTCTTAAGAGAACTGATATCCAATATTTATAACTCAAAGAATTGGCATAATAATTGGAGAACTTGGAACACTCATCAACGTTCTCACAAAAAGTATGTAACAATAAGTGATATGGGGAAGAGTTGAGGCAATTCATAGCATTCAAGAAAAATCAGGACTGTGATGGAAAGATGCAACACTGGCACATAATCATTAATGTTCGTTAAAGTATCTGATCATCGTCTTTAAGAAGACCCAGAAAAAATAGATATTATACATTAAAAAAAAGTTCTCATGAGATTTAGTCTCTGTGATATGAAAGGCCAATAAAAAGTTCTGATGATAATGATAATAATGATCCCAACAAGAGTAATTTACAAACAAATAATTCTGTCGAGGCCAAGAGGCCAACATGATTTTTAGACAAAAAAAGAAAATCAGCAATCAATGCTTATCGGTGCTGCAGCAGACTATGGAGTAAAACTGAAAAAATGTGAGAAAATAGATAGTTACAAAGACCTTGCTCGAGAATAATGAAATTTATAAAATGTGAAAGTAAAGATCATGACCAATATTTTTAGACCACTGGAATGGTTCCCAAACACTTAAAAATCAAACAGATAAAATTTATAAAAAAAGAAAATTGGAACACTTTGAGTTCCTTGGACACAATACTATTGAGTTCGATGTAAATAATAATGAGAATATTTAAGGGAATAATTTGAGGTAACTGACTGTGATAGCAATTGCAGTTGGTGCCCTTGGAACGGTCCTCAAATGTTTAGAAAAAAGACTGGGGTAATTGGAAATCAGAGGAAGAACCGAGACCATCCAGACCACAGCATTGTTTAAATCGACTAGAATACTCAGATGAGTCTTGGAGACTTGAGGGGACTTGCTGTCACTCAGAATTCAGTGAAATACCACCAGCTAACACAGGTGTGAAAAATTTGCAAGAAGTGTAGAAAAATGTGGCACCTTAAAACTACCACCGTGCTAGTAATAGTGGCAGTTCTGGGTATGATCAAGAAAAAGACAAATAAACACGTTAATAAGTTCCCTGGCAGTCCAAGCCTATATGATTTTTTTCAAATTGCACTTTGCGGAACTGCTTATCTCTTTAAAAGAGTATTATCAATGCGAGTGGAAAGTAACTCCTCAAAATCATACAAAATCAAAAAAAAACATAAATACATAAAATGTATATAATAACTATCTTTTCTCACCCTAGGTCTCGGGTGAAGACTAACTAACTAATAATAATAATAATAATAATAATAATAATAATAATAATAATAATAATAATAATGGACCATATATTGATATATTCTTGTCATGACCTTCAAGAAATACTACAAACTTGGAAACTACAGTAGAAATGTAAAGATTATCAGGAACATGAAAATATATGAACTGCCCATATAATGAACTGAGGATATATCGCCTAACAAGATCGATCTCGCAATCTCTAAGCTCAAAATTAAGCTAATATTGTTTATAACACAATATCAGTTTAAGCTTTACTAAATGAGCAACAGCCATTGCTTCCGAAAGTAATCCAAAACTGAGTTTCAAGCAATACCCAAGTAGCTCAATAGCAGATATGGTTCAAGTAGTAGTTGAGAGAATTGAAGGATTTGACCTCCATTGATTGATTTGGCTTATTAATTCATATGAGAAGAAAGTACCCATTTTTGGCGGTCAGTCTTATAACGTGTAAACTTTCACAGTTATTCACTAGAATAGTAGCAGTAGTAGTAGTAGTACTCAGTCGAAAGTATTTTTGCCGCACGAGATTGTCATTCAGCAGTGAGTAATCATGAAGAATTTTACGAGTACACGAATTGTCTGACAGAACGAAATGGGTATGAAATATTCTCTAAAGGTCTATGAAGTAAGGTCCAGTGATCGAATCCAAGCCAAACAATTTCATACTAAGATTGTCAGCGGAACAAATGTTTTCGTGATGCTGCGTAATGATACAATTCTAAAGGTACAACTATACGCGCTTTACTTATATTACAAGCGAGACTCAACACTGCTATTGCCACTAACAAACTACTGCTATTTCAAATGATACCACTTCTGCTACTAATGGTTGTACTATTACTAATACAGGAAGGCTTTTACGACTAATACTATCACTACTAATACTATACTATTACAATGTTGTGATTACACCTACTGCTGCCGCATACTCTAGTAATTGGGGAAACTGCTGCAACCATAATCTTTAGAGTCGGGTTGGGTTCTCTCCCTTCTTTTTTCGTTTATTTTTATATGGTCTTTCTTTTCTTTTCTTTCTTTCGTCCGTTCTTTCTTTCTTTCTTCTTTCTTTCTTCTTTCTTTCTTTCTTTCTTTCTTTCTTTCTTTCTTTCTTTCTGTTCTTCCCAGATCGTTCTTTTTAATCTTTCAACATTTTCCATTACATTCTTTCTTTCTTTCTTTCTTTCTTTCTTTCTTTCTTTCTTTCTTTCTTTCTTTCTTTCTCTATCTATCTATGTATGTATCTATGTATCTATCTACCCCGCTATCTCTTTCTTTGATTTTTACATTTTCTGTAACGAGACGTGCACGCGCACACTCACACATGCAGACACACAACTAAATCTATACGCACGCTCACGTGGATGCGTGAATTCACACCGGTTTCACATTCACACAAAAAATATAAACAAGTTAAGCGCACATTCCTACACACTTTTTAGTCTCTCATAAACACCTACCTTGCACACATATATTTATTTTTGCCGATGTATATAAATTAAAGTACATGTACATCTTATATGATACTTTTTTACTCTCCCCGCACATGCAGTAGCAAAGAAACGTCAAGAATGCATAATAAACGTCTGTCACTGTCACACCCACCCTCTGTTGCACAAGTTTGCAGAAATAACTCGCTTATTAAGCCTTTAACTCATATACGCATAGTTTCCAATATTATCTAATCCTACAAATCAACATAAGCATCACATTCATGACGAATAGATGTGTATGAGATAAACAAGGTGTGTGATATTTATGCACTTAATTCTGGATACACCAGAATATGAATTTATTTATATATACCATCCTCGTGATCGTTTTCAGTGCTCCATAAATATATCCATTAAAATATCCCTATTAACTTTTAATTATTTTCTCATTCATCTTCGTCTCTATACAAGGTGCTGCCCAAATGACCATGAAAAAGGAATTACAATAACACTTAATAGAATATTTGTGAGTCAATATAGCAAAAGTGCATCCTATATTCTACTTACATGCGCTATTCAAATTCTCCAAACATTTGGTAGCACCTTTCAGGTATTTGTCCCATGCCCACATACAGATACCATATTTGCCGGTCTATAATGACGCGTGTTTTACAAGCAGTTTTTGGAGAACTGTTCACAGCTACTCACCCCAAACCGTACACTTTGAACTTTCAATCGTGGGCTACCCACCCATCATACCAATCGGCAACTTACATAGTTTAATGGTTAGCGAGCTGGGCTACCCGACCATTTCAAGTGAGTTCGATTCTTGCTGGGTGCATCGTATTTCTGGCTCTGAGTTAAACTATGCTAACTTCAGTGAAATAACTATCTATCCATCATACCAAATTACTGGCCACAGTGTAATACCTTAATCGTTTTCCAAGGACATCATATAATTTAGTAAGACAGTAAATCTTGTTTATGCATTCACACATATATAGACACATGAATTCATTCCCTTTATATAGTTTGAAAGTTCTGTTTCAAAGCCCTAGTTTATCTACTTATTTACTACACTTTTTTCATTTTACGAGTATTTTCCATCAATTAAAAGGCGGTCACACGAATTGTAATTATCTAAATATACAACAATTTAAGTCATTTACTAATTTGGCACTTAGAGTGCAGGGAACTAGTGGTTGAGACAATTTGTAGACATTACCCGAATGGTGGTACCCACAAACAAAATCTCACAAATATGTAACTATTTTTCACTAATTCAATTAATTTACAATATGAGAGCAATAATGAAAATATATTATATCCAATACCTTTTCTAAATTTTAAAGTGAATTCTTATATAAAAAGACTATGTCTAAGAATATATTATATATATATATATATATATATATATATATATATATGAAGTATAGTGGAACATATTACCTTTAGGCACCCCTTTTCCGATCTCGATTCATGAGGATATGTTTTTCATTTACACCGTCAAAATACGGTTGTTTG
>CM042140.1:94947342-94957342 GCA_023376005.1 Doryteuthis pealeii | reverse complement strand
GCGTGCGTTCGTGTTTGTCCATGCAATTGTACAAGAAGTCACTAGTATTATTCTTGAATAGAACATCTGATAAACCTGAAAACCATAGTCAATAATAATAATAATAATAATAATAATAATAATAATAATAATAATACATGCATCAAACGCAATGTGTATTCGCATATATATTTTCCCGTACACATGTGATTCTGAAAGTAACACAGAGCGCACAGTACTACAGAGCATCACTTTGATTAAAGTTAGTTCCAGCTGATACTCTGATTCTAGTCGGAAGTGCCGATCCATAAGTAAATCATTTCGTGATTCTTGACGGGTATTTTGCTATCAATAATAATGGTTCTAAGATTTCACAGATAGCTAATGATTTCGTTCTATTAAATATGACACGGTGATTATACTTTTTTATATCAGTAAATCAGATTACAATACTAATACACTTGACGGTTCATGTAACGTATCCGCTAATCAATTTATTATTAACTAAGATAAACGTTGGTTAACTTTTGTGTATAATTTGTGCCTCAAACCCTCTTGATGCTGGTATTCTACTGGTTTTCGTTTAGATACATGGTTGGGATACAACCGAACTTGCGAATTGTCATGAATTTAAAGCAGTATTTTCTTCCTTTTTTTTAGAATTCATAGTGACGGGACTCACATGTCTTGCACTCTAAATGAAAGCTTAGTATATGGGACATTTTTTTTTTCAAATTGATGAATATTGGTTTGTGCTGTGCAAATTTTCATTTCAATGCGCATTGATGCACCTACACAGCCCTGCGCGTGCAAATACAAGTAGCCATATTGGCGTACGTGGGCATGCAAGTATACCTATGGATCCGATACGTGGATAAATGTCTAAACTGCTCGTTAAAATGTTAGGGTTGAATTAATTCTTAAGTTAGTTTTAATAAAGCTTCAATTTAAGCACGTACAGTAGAATAACTATATACTTTCAAATATACACACATATTCATATGAAAAATAAATATATATATATAAGTATATAAACATTCACACACACTCGTGCCTATTCATACATAATCCTACAAGCGCACACACATATACGTATTATATATATATATATATATATATATATATATATATATATATACGGGGAGTCTCAGTGTGTGTTGTGGGTGTGAGTGTGCGTGTATGTTGGTGTGGATGTGCGTAGCATACGGATAAGCACACACGAGGCGTGCTAGTTGAAGCAATTGTCGTCGTATGATGTGCTCTCGGTAAGCCAAGTTCGAATCCAGAGAGAGAGAGAGAGAGAGAGAGAGAGAGAGAGAGAGAGAGAGAGAGAGAGAGAGAGAGAGAGAGAGAGAGAGAGTCTTGTATATATGTAAAGCGAATTAATTTATTGATACAAACTCATAAACGCATACATAAGCACATACACATGTCCACACACGTGTTTAGCTCAGTCAGTAGAGTTTCCGCTTCGGAATCCTAAGATTCCGTGTTCGATATTGGTCCCCGCCCATCCAGTGCATGTCGGAGACGGCTATCGAACATGGAATCTTAGTTTATAAAACTCGACCACCGAAATTTTATCTTGCAATATTAGTAACCTAAACATTGTACTCATAGACAACTTAATTTAGCAATTAAATTATTGTAACTTGCGCTGGTGTCATTCGAGTATCACTTGGTTTTGTGTCAGCTATATCGTTTTCTACGAATTAGCATATTTCGCGTATAAAACTTACATGCGTGTTAAAATGGATTTTATGTGAAATTTCCCCGTCAGCAGCTCTAAGTTTAACTGATGAAGAAAAACGGAGTGTACAGCATGTTCTGTCCGGTCATCATTGGTAACTGTCGACTTTCCCAATGAAGTAATCTTGCTCATCTCGAAAATCTTAAAAAAAAAACTCTCTTCGCAAATTGAGTTGTCTACAAATGATTAAAAAAAATGCAATTTTTATAAACACTATGTATGTATGTATGAATTATTCTAAATCGCTTGAAGGAATATATATCACCAACCATTCTTCCAGAATCCTTATGTGGTTTCCGCTCTGGACGTGGCACAACTGATATGATCTTCTCAGCTTGCCAACTGCAAGAAAAGTGCATCGAGCAGAATCTTGACCTCTACCAATGTTTTATCGGTCTCATGAAGGCCTTTCACAAGGTCAATCGCGCAGCACTCTGGAAGGTTCTTGGAAAGTTAGGTTGTCCTCCGCATTTTATAGCCCTTATTCAGTCACATATAATGGTACCCTTGTAAAGCCTGTCTCATTTATGAATGGTGTGAAACAAGGTTGCGTTCTCGCTACACAATTATTTGGAAGCTTCTTTGCGGTCGTCTTTAAGATTGCTTTAAAAACTAATATCAATGGGATTTACGTTCATTACAGATCATCTAGTAACATATTCAATGTAAGATGTCTAAAGGCAAGTTTAAAATTGTCCACATTGTGAAAGAACTGCTATATTCAGATGACTGTGACTTAGTAACACAGAGAGGATGAGATGCAAAACATCATGGATTGTTTCTCCGAAGCCTGTACAGCCTTTGAATTAAGCATAAAAATGTAAAAAAAAGACTGTTGCCATGTATCAGCCTTGTATCAAGTGCTTTGTGAATCCCACTATCTTTGTGTATGGTGAGTGTCTCAAAGTTGTCAATCACTTTGTCTATTTTGGAAGCACGCTATCACAGAACAACACTTTGGATACAGAAATTTCCCCCAGGCTGCAGAAAACAACGAGATCTTTTGGTTTGCTTGAGAATAGGGTTTGGAGCCAGCGTGACATTAAGATCCCCACCAAGCTGGGTGTATACCGAGTCTGTGTCGCCACTGCCCTTTTGTACACCTGTGAGACCTGGGTTGCTTACAGATGACATTTCAGGACACGAGAGAGATTCCATCAGAATTGCCATCGCAGGATTTTAGGGATAGAGTGGTTGTCATTTACACCAGAAACCACAATACTTGAAATATATCACCTGCCTAGTATTGAGAGTTTGATCCCTGGATCTCGTCTTCGCTGGTCTGGTCATCTAGTTCACATGAATGATTATCAAATCCCAAAACAGCTATTTTACGTGGAAATCTCAACTGACAAACGTCGTCTGTGCAAACTCAAATTGAGGTTTGCGGACTTTCTCAAGGACACTCTAAAGAAAGCTGCCATCACCGTGGAGGACTGGGAGAATCTAGCTTCTAACAGACCTGACTGGAAAGCCACCATCTACCGGTCTGTGAAAGAATTTGATTCCAACCGAATTAAACACCAAAAATTGAAGCGGGCTGTTAGAAAGGGTGATTTTTAGTCCAGCAACATCCAAAGTGGAGAAGTTCCAACATATAGTTTGTGTGAAAGAATATGTCTCCCCAAGGCTGACATGGTGAGTCATCTGGGAAAACACAAGGATGTAGTGTCAAATGCTACTGGCATTATCTAATATGTAATTGATGCTTCAGGAGTCTCAGTAGACTGAAGAGTCATCTTTGTGCTCACACACTATTAGGTGCTTGAAAATAAAATACAAAATAGGAAATGGTGTTATTCGTGTACGAGTTGAGAGCCAACATTATGTATGTATGTATGTATGTATGTACCTTTTGTGTAATAGTTATCGACGCAGAAAATTAAATTAGTAAATCGAGTTAAAATTTAGGCTGAAGCTATTTGCGTTCATCCAGTCTATGGCAACTCTGAATTCAAACTCCTGTCAGCCTTTCATTGAATGTCAATGCAAAATCCATTTCTCTCCGTGTCTTACAGACCTTGAGAAAGGATTGTCAGCATTAAACTGAGATGTTTCTATCTTTATCTCTCTATTATTTCTAAGTAGATATTGCTCAATATCATTGATAGAGCGTTTATAGAGTGTTTATATTTGAGTTAAGGTAGCGTGGACATGGAGTCAATATCTAGTTACTGATAGTTTCTCGCCTATGTGAAGATCGCATTGGTGAGAAACAGTCAGTAACCAAATGTTGACTCAACGTCCACGCTACCTTACCTCATATATATATATATATATATATATATATATATATATATATATATATATATATATATATATATATATATACAGGCAGATACAATTTTTCTATTCGCATGTTTCCAAAGTCCTGGTCAATCAGTAATTTGCCTAGATCATCAAATAACTTCAATTTAATAGCATATTTTAAACTTATGATTATCCACTAATTCTCAATACGTTTGCTAACCCACAGTTGTTCTAATAGTCGTTTGCTCTTCGTGTGATTACTGCTTGCATAGATTTTCAATATTTTATTCTTTTGCTTTTCATATCATTAACAAATAAACAACTTACACAGAAAATCAACACTGTCCACTTTTTTCATCCCTTCAGTATTTGTCTTGAATCGATATGCACTGGTGTTTATGTTTAACACTTGCATCACTTTTCGAAGTCAGCGCTGGGGTTAAATGTAATAAACAAATGAATAAATAAATAACATAGCAGTTAAAAATATAAATAGATTGTAGATGACTTACAACATCAATACCCACTACGTAAATTAGTGTTTCGGTCATGGAGATTTCAAGTGCAAAATCGTAATTTGTCCTAGATAAAAGAGGTTATACATCGTCAATTAATTAAATATCACGTATATGTCACAAATACATACATATACGTTGTAAACTTACCCAGTAATCATCATTTGGTCTTATTTCATAAGCAAACCCCCCCCCCCCAGTGATATGGTTCCTATTCTATACTAAACAAAGTTGGAAATAAAGTAGGTATTTACCCAAACTGTTCGCCACGAGAAGGATGTGACAGAAGGTCGTAAGTATGGAACACCCAGCGAGGACCAAACTTGCTATTCAGTAATAATGGATCTCCGAGACTAGCTTGTTAACGATTACACCATGACAGGACGCCCAACTTGGAAATAAAGTATTAGCCATCGAATTAACTAAACCTTCATTTTCAAAACATTCCGGTAATTGTTGCCCAAGTGTTACAAAAGAACATTTAAACAAATAATAAGTGGGTTATTCATAGATACTGTTTTGATTTTATTTTAGATTAGATACCATGCATTTTATTTAATGAAATTGTGTTATGATAAAAAAAAAAACCCAATAAGATGATTATAACTACCATCTGTAGACTTCATGTGAAGAATAGAATAACGGCATCAACACATCAAGGATGTTAGTGCAGTTTTAGAATTAATTGATTTTTTGTTCGGTGTTGAGTTACTAGCTTGACTTTCACTTGTTTTGAAGTCGAACTTCGTCATTCTCCTAGAATGGTTACCCACCAAGACTAGAAATCCCATTATGCCCAACAATTTTATCCATAGGCAAGTGGAGAAAATTAATTACTTTTACAAAAGCATTAGTGTGAAGTTAAGTCATACGGCTTCAGTCGGTATTTGAACTCGGCTCATCAGTTCCATTTTAAGAACATTAATCAGTTACTTATCGTTGTTGAATTTTCAGTCTTTCATTGATTGCTAAACTTATAATATGCTTATTTCTTGGAATTTTCAAATAGAGACGTTCATCCAGTAGAATTCACTCAAAATCTTAAAAATGATTCATTCTTTTTTTAATAGATTCCAGTATAAACCTCCTGATAGCAAGTTCATTGCACTATCCACAAAAGACAACTAATCAGTATTAAAATCAAATATTTCATATGTTATAAGAGTGTGTTCACAGACTTCAGACCTTTTGGTATTTAATCATCCCATAGCTAAAGTAGAAATACATTTAATACTTGGATACTTTCTCTTTGTGGGTTGGTCTTATGAAAGAATAAAAATCATAACAATCATAATACAAAGCGTATTGCTATTTATTCTAATTTTGTTATATAAATTTAATGAATATCTGTGCACCCCTATTACGATTACGAACAGAATAGGCTCTTGGGATTTATAAATCCAGATGTTCAGAAATAGGTTAGTTGAGTCGGTAGAACATCCTTCTAGGAATGAATAGTATAGCTTGGATCTGTGTGGTAAAGTCGGGAGCAGGTGGTTAGTGTGGCACTCCACACCAGACGCAAAAACAAATCTCCCTAGTCTAGTGCTGGGAAAAGGAGATAGACATCCTTGCTGTCCGGCTAATACCGACAAGAGACCACTCCGCTGGATTTACTTACTATCATATGTCATTGTATTTATTTCATTCTATGCACTGAATTATTTTCTTCTATTAATGTTGCTTAAAGAAAATTTGTTCACACAAAATTTATGTCAACTCTTTCAGCTAATATATAAAAAAAATTATTTTATAAATATTTGTACATTTCTTACACGGTGCTTCCTCTCACCAATAAAGCTAGTTTATTTGTTTCTGACACGTTCGCCTTCATTACCACTTCTTTACATCTTTTGAAGTTTTGCCGCTCAGTCTGAAAAATATATTAATGCCACTTAGAGGAAAAGTGTGTGTGTTGAAGACTAGTTTCTTATTACACAAATTACAGAATAGTATCATATTGTTGTAAAAATTAAACAAACCTGAAAATATAACAGATAATTAGGCAATTTGAAAATTCTTTAACAACAAATGGTAATCCTTTTTTAAATATGACTCCTGTAACATTTTTCTATTGAGAAAACTACAGGTAACCACGAATAACACCATGACGCTATAGTGGCAACAGCAATTACGTTGTATTCACTAGATGGCGCTGGTAAGTTTCTGTAATGCCATCTATTGCTCGATTATTGAACTTCCGAGTCGTCCCGCTGTTCAAATCTGAATTTGCTGACAGGTTTGTTTGTATCTCTGAATTAGTAAAGGGAGCACCTATATTGTTTTTTTTTTATGGTGTCATATGTCAGGTTACAATTCATTTTTTGCGTTCATTCACTACCTATCATATGGAAACTAAAAATCAGATTTATTTATGATATTCTTTGCCTACGATTTATATCTTGGTCGTTCATTCACAATACGTCCTGGGTGTTAAGATGCTTTAAAATTAGATGTGAGTGGCCGAGATAGCAGAGTATTTGACCTAAAATTCCTTTTTGACCTCTACTTCAAAGCGCGTTGTCTATACTTAAGGGCAGTTATTTTAAGGTGTGCTAATAAGAGAGAGAGAGAGAGAGAGAGAGAGAGAGAGAGAGAGAGAGAGAGAGAGAGGGGAGGGAGAGAGAGAACAAAATGTATTAAAAACGGAAATTATGGCAAGTCCTGAAAGAAACGATGCTTATGTTAAGAAGATTAACTATGTTTTTCATTATTAGCGGCAGATTAAATATTTGTGAGCTGGGCCTATTAAGTGATGGGGCGGTTATCATTGTTCAAAGTGAGGGTTTTATTTGTTTTCAAATAATTTTTTGTTCTTTCGTACCCTTTTTAGTCTCCAATAAAATGATTTTAATACTAAAATGTTTTGGGTAAATTTTTGTAAAGATAATGATTATTTTTCAATTCATATGGTTATATATCTTTTTATACACACACACACACACACACACACACACACACATATATATATATATATATATATATATATATATATATATGTATATGTATATATATATCGCAAATTTGACATGTAAAAGACAAATGAATTTTCCTTATATTGCCAGATTTGGATTTTAATAATCCACGTCAGCCCAAAATTCTGGTTCGGGCATTCTGATTTTTCATATGAACGTTTCATTCATTCAAAAATAATAAGTGGGGTTATTCATCGATACTGTTTGGATTTTGATTAGATACTACGCGTTTTATTCAATTATATTGTGTTATGATAAAAGAAAAATTGTTCAGAGCAAGCGACTCCTAATAGTTAAGGTAAAAACCCAGGGTTATGAAGGACACTTTCAAGTGGGCATTAAAACGTTTCTTCTGGCCACTAACTAAGTGCCTGTCCTAGTATCCTGACAACATGACCAGTGTGTGTTAATACTGAGGAGTCCAGTTCGTTCTTGGATCAGCGTTTCTTAGATTTAGCCTTGCCACCTAATATGGAGGAGCCTGCGGTGGCAGCTCAAGTAGAAATAGTTGGACTGCTTGGCCTGTGTGTTCTAACAAGTTAAGGTCTCACTAACGTAGAGCAAAGGGGTACTTCGGTGGACTAATCCACGAATTACATCCAAATATAAAATTGTTGGCCAGAAAGCTTGAAAAATCACCAATAAAATCGTTAAACAGGAGACCTTTCGTTTAATTGCACAAGTATATATATATATATATATATATATATATAATAATATATATATTATATATATGCTTTGCAATGTATTAGAAGAGAAACTTCAATGGGGATTCGGCTAACAGCGTTCTTATATTCAATTGTGGTGAGTACCGACCGAAAGAAGTTCGAGTAATCAAAAATGTCCAACTACTTACAAGACATTGAGTGTCTAAGAATTATCAATGCTGGAATAGAACAAAATATTTTTCACCCAGTAGGAGCCATCAGAAGAGCTACTCTGGTAATTAACTGAATAGGGTTTTAATCAAGGTGAAAGAATAAATACATCACAACAGAGAGCACACCGATCCTTTTTTTAATATAGGGCTACATAGCTGCTGGCTAGTCAAAATAACCTTGCTAACCCATGTCTATCGCTGATTACGTCGATAGTGCACGTTATACGAATGAAAGCCCATCGCCTCGTTCGATGAGCGTCGCTTTCTTCGGAATAAGCTTGACTCAATATTATGTGTCCATAATTCTGATAAAGTGGTATTACCAAGTTGCACAAAGTCAAGCAAAGTGATGTTTTGAGTAAAGTTCTACAGAGAAAAACTTAGGAAGTTACTTAGTCGCACTCTGTCTTCTTCAACATCATAAAGCATCCTGCACGCGGCTGAATTGTATTTCCCTGTGTTGATATGGCCCCACAAATTCTATAGATATCAATACAATTGAGCATTTATTGAATGGGTTGTCCCATCAAATTCCCCCTTGTAAATTCTCTAATAGGAAATTGAAAGTGTTAAAGAACCTGTTGCTATGTCTTGGAACTTGGTCCCAGAGGGAATATTTTGAAATCTTGTAAGATTCATGTCTGATCAAGTAAGAGCATATATGAGGCAGGTTTTTGCTCAAGAGTCTCAGTTTATTTATTTATTTCTCTCTCTCTCTCTCTCTCTCCTCTCTCTCTCTCTCTCTCTCTCTCACACACACACACACACACACACACACACACACACAACCTCTCTCAATTTCTCTCTCTCTCTCCACACACACACACGCACACACACACACACACACACACACACACATATATATATATATATATATATATATATATACGTTCATATAATCATGCACTCTCCATATATATATATATATATATATATATATATATATATATATATATATATATATGGTGTGTGCATGCTTATGCAAACGGATTTATGTGTGCGTATTAACATATTTGCTTATTAATATATTTCTAAAATTACCAAAACGTAGTAATTTTTCTCTTTTTGTATTCTTAGTAAATGTGACGATGGAATTATTAATGTTAATTTAAAACAGAATCTACATTGATTAAAAGGATGGTTGACGATTCTACCAAATGAATGATAAGTTTTTTTTAATTACTGTGTATCACAACAGTAATTCTTTTTTCTTCTTTTTCAGATCTACGAATAGATTTTTAAAAAGAAAACATTAAGGTAAATATTTTGAATACTTACTCTTGAGTCACTGAACAGAAATCGCCCTTTCTCTATCAATTGAGCTTACAAACGACATTTCCGATTACATTGATTTAAATACGAAAAATACTGAAATAAACAGTTCAATTGTTGGAGAAGGTGCATTTATTAAAAAAGAAGAAATGAACAAATATCTTAACAGGAAATAGGAAAAAAAGAAAGAAGACAAAAAATACAACGTGCGAAATATTATTGAGTTTATAAAGATCATCTCGAAGAGATTTTGTTCCTCCATAGAAAATACAGATTGGATTTACCTTTTTTTTTTTTTATCTGTGATCCTATTTCAGAAGAAATATAAAAACAAAATCTCTACTACCCAGTTCCAAGGGAGACAAATGGTTTGCGACTA
>CM042140.1:94934842-94937342 GCA_023376005.1 Doryteuthis pealeii | reverse complement strand
ATTTCACTGAAACGAAATATGATTCAGATTTCTTTTCTTCTGAATTTTTCATCTTCGGCAAATCGGTGAAAGTTGATTTCAGCGAATTTTTACCTTCCTGTTTTGTTTTCGTATTAAAACAAATTATTTAGTCAATGTATATAATTCCGTAATGATTTTCTTTGTTTAATAAAAAAACAAAAACAAAAACAAAAACATAACGACGGCAAATACAAAAACAAAACAAAAATTAAAAAAAAAATGTTCCTTCTTCCTGATAAGTCTTATTACAGAAATACACTAAACTGATTGTAACTTATTTACATTTCCTCTTTTGAATGTTTTATTTATCATTGTTATTGCCTACTACTACTACTACTACTACTACTACTACTACTACTACTACTACTACTACTACTACTACTACTACTACTAATAATAATAATAATAATAATTCAGATGCTTTCTAAAAAAAAGATTTACGTTTTATTACGACCATTCAATTTTAAAATTAGGGTTTTTCCAGTCAAATTTTGTATATCTCTGTGTCCATAGTCATTGTACGTGCATGGGTGTTACGTGAAAACAAATGAAAGTACATAAGTACACACACACACACGCATAATACACACGCATAATACACACACACACACACACACACACATATATATATATATGTATGTGTGTGTGTGTGTGTGTGTGTGTGTGTGTGTGTGTGTGTGTGTGTGTATGTGTGTGCGTGTGTATTAATAATCTAACTAGCTAACAAGGCCTTGATAATCGACAAACGAATAGCTGAAAGCATTAAAAAACAACTTTTTAGCAGTTCTTAGATGCACTACCAGCTGATTCACGTTCACTCATACGGAAATTGTAATTTGAAAAATCCCTGTCTATGCCTTTTGATTACACACACACACACACACACACACACACACACACACACACACACACACATATATATATATATATATATATATATATATATATATATATATATAAATAAATATATAGACAGACAGACAGACAGTCAGAGGCAGACAGACAGATAGAGGTAGTAAGATAGATAGATACATAGATAGATACATAGATACTATACTACTCATTTTTGACCGGCACAATGGAAGAAAATATGAAAATAGAGAAAGCCTTATAAATTAACATTTTAAATATTATTCTTTACTTGTATTTGAAACCCCGTTGCCAGTTAGAAACGTACAATTACTTTAGCCAACTTAGACATCTAGATCTGTATATATATATATCGATGTCTATAATTCGTTTTTTTTTTTTTAAATCCGTTCTTTTAAAAAGGATTTGAGATAAATTCATGCAGAACATTTTGACTTGGGCAAGTAATTATTTTCAAAATTTCTGAAACTGCCTCTTCTTTATTTATGTTGAAATAAAGAGTTCTATAAAAACGAACACTTTCCATTCATGTAACTTAATGAATGAACTTTATTTATTCGATTGCATCAATAAAATTTACATGTGACAGATATTTGGGAGTATAGATATTTTCATGAGGTCAAAAATGTTTGTTCGGCATCTGTAATATTAACTTTTACTGAAGATAAACAAAATGTGTTTCTCTCATATCCTCATTAATGTTACTTTTCAAGTTTCGATCCATAAATTTTCCGGTTTGGAATGAGAATTTTTTTCTTTCTGTTTTTCTTTTCTTTAAAAAAAAAAAATTCTCAAAGGCAAAGAGGGGGTCAAAACCCTTTGATTGAAAACTAACAAAATTTAGAGCAGATTATGATAAAATGAGTTATTTTTTCCTGTTTTGTTATGATACCATTCACACAGATAATTTTGATTTAATTCGACTCTCTCTCTCCCCTTACAACCTCTCTCTCTCTCTCTCTCTCTCTCTCTCTCTCTCTCTCTCTCTCACACACACACACACACACACACACACACACACACACACACACACACACACACATCTCTTCTAACAATTCTTCCTTTTTCTTTTTGTGGTTGAGAAGTTTTGAACTTTCGTTAATTTTCATACACACACACACACACACACACACACACACACGCATACACACACGCGCGCGTGCACGTGCACACGCGCGTGCACACTCACACAGAGACTCACATTTATCCACATATTAGTGACTTTAGCAAAATAAAAACCCAGACAGAGTTAGCATGTTACTCACAATAAATCGGTGTCTTTAACGAAATAGAAATCCTTGCTTTACTGTACAAATGATGTGGAAAGATGACAAATATAAGTGTGTGTGTGTGTGTGTGTGTGTGTGTGTGTGTGTGTGTGTGTGTGTGTTAACGTTTATAAATGTTTTCTATATTACATTTATGAACACTCTTAAATATATATATATATATATATATATATATATATATATATATATATATATTATATTTATGTACATCATCATCATCATCATCATCATCCTCATCGTTCAAGTTTATAAGATACTTAGATACTTCATATGTATGAGTTTTTGAATTTCTGTTTATATATGTATAGGTGCAATGTATG
>CM042140.1:94882342-94929842 GCA_023376005.1 Doryteuthis pealeii | reverse complement strand
ATCGGGTATTTCTTACAGACGCCAGTCTTTAGAATTCAAATTCATATAAAATCCAAGATCTCAAATGCTGATCCCCGTTTGCGGTAATATACAATATATACATATATGCATAGAAACATACATACATACACACACACACACATATATATATATATATATATATATATGAAAATAAGTTACTTACGATCACCATCCAAATCTTCAGTCATTTGCTTAATTTTTTTCATTTTTAATGAACAATTGCATTTTAGTCCTCAAAATTATATATCCGTTTTCAACTATTAAAGGAGGGAAAGGCTAAAGAAATATAGCGAATCGATGAATTTTAGTGAGTTAAAAACTTTGTTTTTAAATTAAAATGATCAGTAAAAAAAGAAGAAAATGAAAATAATGACTGAAACTTAATCTTATCTGGATGATGTATTTTGTATATTACTGCAGACATTTCCTCAGAGGGATATTCTGGACAAGTGCTTTTCATACACCTATTCCATCACATTTGGTCCTGTACCGTGCTGAGCTTAGCAAATACCGTGAACAGGTTAATATTTACTTAGCTAAGTATATATCTACATATACATGCTGACCAACTGATACTCTTGAAATTATGTGTCACTTGACCCCCCCACCCTGGAACACATATGCATTAAATTATGCGCAGAAACATAAAAAAAGCATTGCTTCATCGATTTATCAACCATGAATTTTTACATCACGCAATTACTTTTGGAGGAGTGTTCTTCATGAAAATGAACTTTCCAAACCTCTGACATGTACATTACATTAGTGTATAATGACGCTCATATTTCGTAGGTTCACACACACTCATACATAGGAGCGTGTGTGGGGGACATTAACAGGCATATATATGCACACAGTAATAAAAATTACCTCCCATCTACAAAAAAACATTAAAAAACACTAAACTCTTTATATTTTTTTTTTCAGAAACAAGATACTTCCGCGTTGCATTTCCTTATTTAAATAAAAACTATTCCCATAGGTTTTCGAAATTTCTATTTTAGCAGATTTTGGACAGAATGCTGTTGCATAGCAAGGACACCTTTTCATTAGTTCCTAAAAATAGTTAACATTAAAATGAAAATTAAAAAGAAATATGAAGGAAACATTCTTTTCGGTTTTGTAATTTAAAAAAATATTAAAAATCACTATTTCAAAATATTCATTAATAATTTATAACTCGTAATAAATTTTGAATTTTTATTATGTAAAAGATACGTGGAAAACTATTTAAGTTCTTAAAACAGAATTTTAAAATGTTTGTTCATATTGCCGTAGTGGTAGGGAAGACCTTTATGACAGTATCGTGATTTCGATTCTCACTGCGTTAAATTTGAAAACCATTCCTATGCATCTAGAAAGAAGAAAGCGGGAAAATTACAAAATACCGGATAAGACAAGAAATTTTTTTAGAATTTTTAAAATTACATGAATGTTTATGAAAATAAATAAATAAATAAAAAAGTAAAAAACAAAACAAAAACAAATACTCATAAAATCGAATAGCAATTTTCAAAGAGGAATGGTTAAAACTTGGGTGTAGTTATTTTGATAGCTATCACAGATCAACAAAAGTCAATTTAAAGGTGTAACCAAAGATAAGATTTATAAACAGACGAATAGTTGATTTCATTATGAAGTTTAAAAAAATATCTATTAAACGAGGTGATTAACTGTCAATGTAAAAACATTCAGATGAACCTTTTACTGAGAATACAATAAAAAAAACAAACAATTTGAATAACATTATTATTGATAATAGAAATTTATATTTAACAAAGATTTATTTCAGTTCAAATGCCAAACCTTTAGAGAGAACAGTACACTATAAAGATCGGTCCTTCCTCACTGACTTTAACACGTATGTGTGACAAAATAGAGGAAGTGGTGTAGTTATAGAAGAGTATCTGTGGCTGTCATGGGATGTAGACATAATTTAATACCGATTACTGAAAGATGGGTCACTTTATCTCCGTCGTTTACAAATGTTGTAGGCTTTTATAGTGCAAAGGTAGCAATAGTATACCAGGAATATGCTGGCACCCACAAGTCATACAACGGTGGGGGCAACCGATAAAGATGATAATCCCCCAACAAAAGGGGACATTGGATTAAAGCATATCCCAATTCGACGCTGGTACTACTCAACACATCAGTCAATGCTTGCCATACTTCTAGGCGGTGTATGTTCCATCATGAGCGGTTGACATGAATCTTGTTTCAGGAACATTCAACTGACTTTTTTGTTACTTCGGTGGTTCCACTCTCACCAAAACTTAAACCACACTTGGCATCTATGGAGCATGTTGTAGATTACACTAAATTTACTTCAGCCATCCTCAATACAAGCAGCACAGTTATTAATGTGTTTAGATAGATGTACCAACATAGTGACTCTAATACTTTGTAGACTTCCTGCCATATCGCGTCACCACTGTTGTTCGAGCGAAGGGAGAAGCTACGCGGTATAACTTTATTGCCGCTAAATTTTTAGCACTCCAATTTATTGTTAGAATGATATATTTTTGAAAACAATATATATTTAACGAAATAGTCCGGTAGGATTTACTATAATTTTACGTAAATTGTCCTTTCCAACAAAAGGAAAAGTATTTAAAAAGTGTTAGCTTTTAAAAGGCTTCAAGTGATTTCTTCAGTTTTTTCGTCTGACTTAAAATTTTATGTTTACTTACGACAGACACACGTTCGTATGTGTGTGTGCGTATGTGTCTGCCTGAGAGTACGCACGTGCGTTCTTATCTGTCCCGTTATATATTCATATCCAGATTATATTAAATATACTTAAATAAGCCTGCTGCCTGACACAAAGTTATAGCTAAATTCTGATCCCAAAATTTCGCTGTATATTGTTAGATCTATATGATGAAAATTCATCACACACACACACATACACATACACATACACACAGACACAGACACAGACACACACACACACGCACGCACGCACACACACACACACACACACACACACACACACATATATATATATATATATATATATATATATATACATATATATATATATATATATATATATAAGTTTTCCTTCAATAGCACAGTGTTCGTAAGTACGTATTAATATATGCATAAATATTGTTCATTGACACGTCTTAGTAAATATGCTTTCTTTTTTTTTCATTTCTGTTGTATAAACTTTGACGACTATGAGCGTAACACTGTATCCTCTTTGAACTAGAATTGGGTAACACGGAGGAGGAGGACTAAATTCAAACTGTTTATTCTATCAAATTTTGACCTGCTAGTTACAACGAGAGGTAACCCTAAAAAAAGGAAACTACAGGTTTATGCCTTCCGAACCAATGCCAATATATTTAATCACATATAAACCCCTTATGGGTTATTTAATGCCGAAATTTGATTAATTTAGAAATGTTTGATTATAATCATATCTATTTATGTTTTCAGCGTTCCATCGCAAGATCTTTTTTTTTATATCGCACGTTTTTCTTTGCTAATAATAATAATAATAATAATAATAATAATAATAATAATAAAAATAATAATAAAATAATAATAATAATAAAAATAATAATAATAATAATAATAATAATAATAATAATAATAATAATAATAAGAAGAAGAAGAAGAAGAAGAAGAAGAAGAAGAAATGTACAGTTTCAACTGAATACTTAGGAAATGTACAGGGGGCAAACATTCACAAAATCTGAGGAGAAAATAAATCACCTAATGTACATGGATGGCATCAAGATTTTTGCCAAAAATGAAAAAGAACTCGAGACCCTTGTGCAAAGCATAAGAATACATAGCCAGGATATAGAAATTGAAATCTTCATCGGCAAATGTGCCATGCTGGTGATAAAAAAAGGGGAAAAAAGAAAACAGCGGAAGGAATAGAACTACTGAACCCGGAAGAAATAAGGACACTTGGAGAAAAGGAGTATTATAAATACTTATGGATACATGAATCGGACAATATTAAACAGAAATGAAAAGAAAAGTGAGCAAAGAGTACCTCAGAAGAACAAAAAAACTTCTAGAAACTTTACTTGCAGAACTCTCGCCAAGGTAATAAACATCTAGGTCATCTCCCTTGTAAGATACTCTGGACCATTTTTATAATGGACAAGAAAGGATCTCCGACTGATAGACCAAAGGACAAGGAAACTTATGACAATGCGCCCGAGTGATCACACAGACAGAACATATGTGTGAAGAAAACAAAGAAGACGTCTCGCTAACACTGAAGACTATGTAGATGTGACAATTCAAGAACTCGAAGAATACACTAAAAAGGGCAAAGAAAGACTAATTACAGCTGCCAGCAATGACAACATATGGACGAGCACAAATGTAACAAAACCAATAAAACAGAAATGGGAAGAAAACAACTATGTGGGTACTTCAAGCGACAAACTGATAGCACATTAGAAGACATAGGCATAGATAAGAAAGGACCCCCCCCCAAAAAAAAAGAAACTGAATTTATCATTATTATCACAGCACAAGACAATGCCATAATAACAAATTATATAAAATCATAAAAACAACTATATGGATACTCCAAGCGACAAACTGGAGAGATTGCAAGCGAGAAAACCTTGACATGGCTAAGAAAGTGAAACCTCAAAAGAGAAACTGAAGCTCTAATAATAGCAGCACAAAAAATAATGGACCAAATGCATATCAAATCGAAAATAGGTAAGACGCAACAGAATAGCAAGTGTAGGATGTGTGGAAACAGAGACGAAACTGTTAATCACATAATAAACGAATGCAGCAAACTAGCGCAAAGGGAGTACAAGACCAGACATGACTGTGTGGGAAAGGTGATCCACTGGAAATTGTGCAAGAAATTAATCATTCATGATTCTACAAAATGATATATGCCCAATATGCATCCTATAGAATGATACACATCAAATTTTCTAGGATTTCGAAATACAAACGTATCACCTAATACCCACCAGAAGACCAGACATAGTGTCAACTATTTAGTAAGAACAATGGATATATATTTGAACTGGATGATCCGCGTTCAAATCCTGGAAGAGGCTATTTGCGTTTCACTTCATAGAAAGCATGAACCCACCTCTTCCTTCTCCAGCTATGGATAAAATAGCTAGGCAGAATGGATTACATATCCTTGGTAGGGCAACCAGTTATGAGAAGGAAAATTCGAGGAGTGTTGTCTGTGACATTGGTGCATCATTTTTCTGTCATCAGTTCATACAAAAAGTGTGTATATTATCAATTCATACAAAAAGGGATCTGGTTCTACAAAGGACTTCTCCACTATAAACAAATCACCTATGTACGTAGTCAAACAGTTTATATCTTTAACTGAATTGTTTTTCCCTCATACTTCGAGATTGACAGCATCATCATCATCATCTCTCTATCTGTCTGTCTGTCTCTGTCTCTGTCTGTCTGTCTGTCTGTCTGTCTGTCTCTCTCTCTCTCTCTCTCTCTATATATATATGTATATTAGAAAAAACGTGACACGTTGGGTCACCCATTGAACTCAGGTTGGATTGTTGAAAAACATCACAGGATAATATTATTTCGTCAATGTAATGTTTTCCAAAACTGTCCAAATAAGTTGGGTTTTATTGAGAATGGACACAAAAATGATGGTTGTACTTTTTTTTACTACAGCTATACACTTACCCGATCCGGTACGGTGAACTACGTATATAAATACACTTTTGTGTCAAATCTGTTGTTATTTTTAACATTACTTGCATTCAAAATAAAAAATATTTACAGGGCCAGTAAAATAAGCATAAAATAGGTACTGCCAAAATGTCTGCTTTTCATTTTAAAAACGAATTAAAATTTATTAAATCGATTATTTATGGTCAAATGTTTGTCTAAGTCAAAAAGTAGTAACATAAAAAAAGCAAAATAATATCACACACGTAATTTATTTTCAATACATTTTAAACTATTTTTTCGGTCAATTTTGCTCATATATATCGTAAACATGGCCGCCGAAGATGACGTAAAATCCGTATTTTACAAAATAAACTTTTCTTTCAAAAATTAAGGATTTTGCGGCAACTTTGACTGTGCCTAGCAAGTAGGTTTTTATATTTTACCGAAACCAACTCAATAGCATCTTCCTAAATTTTTACTAACAATTATTTGATGTGTTTACCCTTTTGACCCAATAAATGTTAAAAATTAATAACTAAAGTAATTAAAAAATCTATTTTAAAACATGATATTCAATTGTAACTTTTTTACAACCAAGAAATCAACGACCGGAGAATTAATAAAACAAAACAAAACGTTAGTCTTATCTTTTACCGTAAAGAGAGAAAGAAAGTTTGGATGGTACTGGCTGCTGAAAAGCTTCTCTTTCTCACTCACACACACTTCTCTCTTAACTCCCTAGATAGAACTAACATATTAGAGAGGCGGAAAAGACGAAAGATTAGGTTCGTTCTGTCTTGCAGAAACACCAAAAAAGAAAAGGAACATAGCCTGATGGCATTGTAAGTAAGATTGTGAGTAAGCTAATTTATAAAAAATAAGTATGACCGGGTAATTAAAAAAAAAATACTCATAAATGTACTTAAAAGTATAAATAAATGAAATTATTAATGAAACAATACAACTGGATTATTTGGAAGCTGAGAATTGGATTTTTATTGGTTTGTATTATAAACTGTACAAAAGATAAAATAAAATTCTAAAAAAGAAAGCATGTTATATTATTACCGACAAATAAAAATGTAAGTTATCGTGAAAAGGGTATTGTGTTTATTTTTGTTTTATTTTTTCGTACATCTTTTAATCCCCAAACATCACAAATCATGATTTTTTAACAAAATAAGTTGATTTGGAACTTGCACCCTCTTTTTTTTAAAATTTAAGACCGTTTATTTTTACTTGTAGTAAGAAATGTTGATAGCGATTATCAGTTATGGGATTGGAATGGTAACAATTAAAGAGGGTGGGACAATTGAAATGGATCATGGAATTTTATTAACCCACGGGTTGTCCTTGAATCTTGATAGGCAAATAAAGTGAGTAGTTATATGTCTCTATCCCAATAACTCTCCCACTCCCTCTTACTCACACAGAGAGTCTAATATTTATATATACAAAGAGGGTAATCAAGATATACACAGAGAGGGAAAGTAATATGCAGAATGTGAGTGAGAGATTGGTAAGTTTTGACTTAATTGCTAATTACGACTAATTAGAACCAATTAAAATGGATCTTTTTCAAACATAACGTAATCCTAAAAGCAAGGTATATTTTAGTATTAATTTTGTATCATTAAACTAAGCAGGAAAAACAACTTTAGGCAATTAATGGTGATTATCTCAGCTTTAGTATAATAATAATAATAATAATAATAATAATAATAATAATATATATATATATATATATATATATATATATATATATATATATTATATATATTATATATATATATATATAGAGAGAGAGAGAGAGAGAGAGAGGAGATAGATACGAAGGTCGGCTGAAATGTTAATAGACTGACCAAGTTACTCTTATAGAATGTGACTAAATGAGGTTTATTTTAAACATAGGCACTTTAGCGGGCTACATATTTATTCCATGTGTTGCAGTGCTTGGAACCTATTTGCAAAAAAGTCACCTATGAACATCATATATTTATATATATATATATATATAGAAAACCCGTGACCCGCTGGGTCACCCATTGAGCTCGGGTTATATTGTTAAAAAATCACAATGTAAAATAAATCGGAATTTTCCAATTTTAATGAAATTTTCAGTATTAATTTATCAATAAATGAATTTTATAATGCATCAGTTATTTTATTTCAAAACTTTCTGACTTAATTAGGTATTTCCGCCATGGCAAATTAATATTTAGAATTCATTTATAATATGAAACGCCTAATTTTAAGTTTCAAATTTCCTATTTTTAGATTCTAAAAACAAATATCTATTTAATAACTACTTTAGTTTATTATTGTTATCTAATATTTTTTTAGAAACACTATATTGAAAATTTAGGACCCCTTCTTTTTGAACAGAACAAATATTGATGTATATTTTTTCTTTTATAAGATAATAGTAGGATGGCCCAAAATTCGTCTGCTCGTGACAGATCTATTGTTTTAAAAACGAATCAAAATTAATTAAATCAATTATTTAAGGTCAAACTTTTGTCTAAAACGATAAGTAGTAACATAATGACCATCATTAAAAAAAAGAAAAATATCATTACAAATACAATATTTAAAAAAAAAAACATTTAAAACGATTTTCGGGTAATTTCTATCGCTTTCGGTCTGAGACGCTAGTTTAAAATGGCTTAAAATGGCTTTTTTACAAATTCAATATAACATTCGCGATTGCAAAAAAATTACCAAATATCAGGGAATTATCCGATTTTAATGAAATTTTCAGTATTGATTTATCAATTAATGAATTCTATAACGCATTAGTTATTCTATTTCAAAACTTTAATTTAGTATTTTTGCTATGAATAATTAATATATAAAATGATTTAAAATATGAAAACCCTGATGTTAAGTTTAAAATGTTATATTTTTAGTTTCTAGAAATAAATATCTATCTAATGCAAACCTTGTTTTAGATACAAAAGTAATAAGTTTTGAAGAAAATCTCTATTGAAAATTTAGCCCCCTTTTTAAGCAGAAAAAATATCGATGTATATTTTTTCTTTTATAAGATAATTAAATAATTATCGAAATGAGTAAAAAAGAAATCTCCAAAAAATTAATTATATATTGTTTTTTTATATTCTATTTTTCGATTTTCGGTACTTATTTTCTCATAGAAAAGCCACCGTAAAAAATGTGTTTGTTGTTTCTATTCATAACTTTGGTCTTTTATCTCTTTATTTATACTGTAATTAGTACCGAAAATGATCAACTCGCAAAAAATGTTACGCCCCCAACATAAGGGGGGTCAAAATTAAGGGACCTGAAAAAATGAGAAAGCTTTGAAATAAAATAAATAATGCATTATAAAAATCATTCATTGATAAATAAACACTGAAAATTTCATAAAAATCCGATAATTCCCTGATTTTTGGTAAATTATTTTCTGTAGGGGGTGCTAAAGTAATTTTGTTAAAACAGCATTTTAGGCTTATCATGTTTACCTTAAAAAGAGAGATAATATACATAGAGAGAGAGAGAGGGGGGATAAAATCAGTCAGCACTCAGCGCTGCTACAAGTAATTTTTTTCAAGCAGGCTAATGTTTTTCTCTCCTCATACTACCTCTATTCTACATGAATTGAGAGAGGGGGAGAGAAATAAACTATACTTATGACAGAGATTGGTTGGTCATTGACTTAATTGTAAATTACGATAATTAGAAGCAAATGAAGCGGGATTTTTTTCAATCAATGATTCGATTTATTATATGATAATATTCTGAGATAGTTTTTATATCATTACTATGCATAGAAAAAAAACCTTTAGCTGGCAAAGTTGGATTTGCTCAGCTTTAGTATAATAATAGAAGATAGATAGTGAGAGAAACAGACAGACAGACAGACCGATAGACAGACAGAAGCAGACTGACAGATAGACAGACAGACAGACAGACAGATGTACAATAGCCTGTGCATAATGTTGCATACACGCACGATTTATAACAATGTTAATATGAATTGTGCTTGAAACCAAAGGAGACGTGACTTAACTCTAAACACGTGTTTCTAGTTGCCTGTACTTAACCGAATTTTAGTGACCATGTCGACTATGCTATCTTTTGCAAGAAGTCTACAGCCACCAGATATTTGTGGTTACAAAAGTTTTCAGTTTCGAAAGAAAATCTAGAAAAATATACGGATATGTAAAAATATTTAAATGCAATATGGAAATTTCCAGCAACAGACCCCATTCACTTTGATCGGTTTTTCATCTGAACGCGACGTTCGAGAATCTAATATATATATATATATATATATATATATATATATATATATATATATATCGTATAAGACAATGGTTGTACGAATAACTCTCAAATAATGCAGTTTGAAAAACGGGGCAAACACGGGTTATCTTGCTGGATGATAATAAGAAAAGGGTAATTCTGTTTATGCATTTTGTATATAAATGTCCAAACCTGAAGTATGTATTTGTCTTTCTTGCTTCGAACTTTTTAGTTTACGTAAGCAGCAAGTGGTGTGCGTCTATGGAAATGGGTCTCTTTCCGCCCATAATTACAAGGTGGACCTTATTTAATTGCATCTCTTTAAATATTAATCCGCAATTGATCCATGTTTATATCTATGTAGAATGGATTGAATAGTAAGTAGAAGGAAAGTGCATGCACACGTGCGTGTGAGTGTGCATGTGTGTGTGTGTGTTTGTGTGTTTGTGTGTGAGAGAGAGAGAGAGAGAGAGAAAGAGAAAGAGAGAGAAAGAAAGAGAGAGAGAGAGAGAGGGGGGGAGAGGGGGGGACAGGCCTGTTGGAAAGTGAGCTATGTAAAAGGTCTTAGGAAATGTGAAAGAATTATTTTAAGCGACATCCTTGCGCATACATCATTAATTAGACAGACATATGCATGGAGGTAGTAATACTTTTCTTTGCCTATATCGACCATCAACTGTTTTGATTATGCATCTAGGCACACATGTATGTATGTATATATTTGTCTATGCTGTTTAAAGTGGCGAAATAGTTATAAGCATGGGAGACGAATTTAGGGAGCCGAGTTCGAATTCTGAGATTGTTTGTGTGCAAGAGAGAGAGAGAGAGAGAGAGAGAGAGAGAGAGAGAGAGAGAGAGAGAGAGAGAGAGAGAGAGAGAGAGAGATCCACCTCTCCCTCCATTCTACTCAATATTTTTACATAAGATTTACTACCCATCATTATTTTAATTCTATACAAAAACCCAACACAGTTTTCAGACATATAACGCCACATAATAAATACTCTACTCGTATCTGACTATTCTAATGCAGCGATCTGGGAATACTTTTTACCATCATCTGAACACGACTGTATTCAGTAATACCATTACCCAGAAGATTTGGAAAGCATTTTACCGGGGGAGACAGATAGAAAAATGAGATTTAGGAACATTTAAAAAATGAAATTGAAGAAGAGGAAATTGTAAAAAACAATTTCATATCCGGGTCAATTCATCTCTAATTCAGAACCATTTCTCTCATTAACCCCCTTTTTTTAAAGAAAAATATGCTACAGACAATCAAGCTCAAAGATATTAAATTTCGATTCCTCAATCGATATCACTTGAGAATCATGTTTTATGCTACAGTTCTGATGTTCTCATATGCTTGTCTATTAAAAAAAATATTTTTGGTCGGCCGTACGTCCCATGAACTAACATTACTCCAGGCGATTTTTTAATGATGATCTTCAAGCCATACTTTGGCTTACATCATTTATTAAAACAACAACATTTTCATATTGTTAATCAAATATCGGTAAATGTAACTATTGATTTATATGGTGGTTTCCTCCTATGTTCAGATCAGGACCTCTTACTATTTCTCTTGTTGATTTTTTATGCGATTGTAAACAGCGGTAGTCGAACATCCAACTTTAGAGGAGATTGACCTGTACGACTATTTAATTTTATGTAACTAAACAGATTATTTTCAGTCCATTGCAACTATCTCCGATCTAATAAAGAATACTATATATTTTTGCTCTCATTATTGACAAATAATGTATGAAGATTAATCTTGATTGGCATCATTAGTCTATAGGACAATGATCTTTCTGAAAAAGAAATTCTGTCAAAATATTTCATCACTAAAAGCACTTCTATTTGACAACATATGTTATATTAAAATAATAACATAAAATAAAACAATTAGTTTGTTGGCATATTCATGTCTTTAAATCAAGAGGCGCAATTGTATATTAACATAAAAACTTGCCTTGGTATGTATTATCAAATTCTATTGATATTCAACAGAGAGTATGCTTGCGTATATGTGTTTGAGTGAATGCATGTACGTTTTGTTTCTCTCTCTCTCTCTCTCTCTCTCTCTCTCTCTCTCTCTCTCTCTCTCTCTCTCTCTCTCTCTCTCTGTTACTGACAGTTTCTCGCTCAGGTGATTTTCCTACCAAGACTTGGTTTGAAAGAAAGACTTGGTTTGAAGATCACATAGACGAGAAACTTTCTGTAACCAAGCACCGTTGGCGTTATGTCTATACTATTCTATCTTAGATATAAATGCTCTGTACACGATATTAATCACTGTTTACTTTTAAATATAGGACTATCTTATCAATATATATATATATATATATATATATTATATATATATATATATATATATATATATATATATATATATATATATATATATATATATAGAGAGAGAGAGAGAGAGAGAATGATAGCTTCATAAATATTTAAACTATTAGAGGTTCTAACATAATATACGAAGTTTTGAGAGCTAAGATAGGAACATTTACGCAATAAGAACTAGATTTAATGGAATCAACTTAACAGGGAGTGTGTTTTTGCATGTCTTTCTTTATTCTGGATGTTAAAGTTTTGGAAAAAGGTTTTGGAAATTGTTTATTTTAATAGAATTGAATTGTTTAATGAAGGCCTAAAATATTGTTCAGAATCGACCAATCAATAAAATGTACTGGCTGTTCCAGAAAAAAACAACATCTTTTCGTAATCTGATAACTTGGCTAATTCTCGTCCAAATGATCACAGATTTTATCAGCATGTGTAGAAATAAGTTTAAATTCTAGGTTTATTGTTTAAACATATTATCTTTTGAGGAAAATAAAAATAAAACATTAAACATAGATTTTTTAATTGTTTCTACACATGCTGTTGAAATGTGAAATCATTTGAACAAGAATTGGTTAAGTTATATTACAAAATGATATAGATTTTTCTAAAACACTCCATAATATGATATATAAAAAAGTTAAGTCGACGGGGCGGTCTAAAGTCGGTATCAGACAGTCAGCGAGGGAGTCTATCCCCTTTTCAATAGCGCTAGACCAAGGAGATTGTTTTAGCATCTGAGGTGGGGCGCCACACCTACCATCAGCTCCTTACTTTACCGCACAGATCCCTGTGCTACTCATACGCTGAGTTGGCGAGGACCGGTATCGAACTAGGAACCTTGTGGTTTCTAGCCGAACGCTCTACCGACTGAGCTAAGAGAGAGAGAGAGAGAGAGAGAGAGAGAGAGAGAGAGAGAGAGGAGAGAGAGAGAGAGAGAGAGGAGATAGACATATCACACCATCTTCTAATACCATATGTAGTTGTATCTACTTAGACATACTGTGCAGAGACCGTCATCCAGCCACTCTAATGAGTCAGCTCCTTGGTAATGAGGTGCTCCAAATAGGCCTAGCTTAGTCTGAGAAATATGTTACACACTAAACATACATAATATATCAACCTTGTGCGTTCATGATCTCTCTATTATTGGTAATCAAGAGGTTTATCCTTTTTAACTTCTCTCAAAGCTTCACAACAGGTGGTGAGCTTGGACAACACGATCTGATGTCGATAGAAGTACATATAATAGTGCCATTACAAATCAAAGATCAATATTGTTTATCTTTTTTCTTTAAAGGCTATCGACCTCACCCTACCCATTCCTTACTCTGCCACTATCAGTATGACGATAAAAAAAACGTTTTAAAAGCTTAATCATTATCTTTATACTCTGACATTCTTTGGAGTTGTTCATATGTTACGAAATGGTAGCGGATGATGAAAAGTAATGATCGCTGATGGGCAAAAAATTGATCGGTTTCATGGTGCCATAAAGTGAGCGAATGAAGACAGAATCAGAATGTACTATTCTTGATACTTTTAACTTTTCTGATGAATAATATGCTTTTATACAGTTTGCAAATAATAACAGTAATCTCCACTCTGTCTATATCTACTAAACTGTATATCTCCCCACTTTCCTTACTCTGGTTTTCTGTCTCTATAAATGTGTCCCTATATGTCATGATTTACTATATATACCATATGTTACGGTTGTTGTCTAGTTACTAATATTGCATTCCATCTTTTTGCTAGAACTAAACAAGTCTAAGAGGACTGGCAAATGGACATATACAGTCAATACCTCTTAACTCCCCATTCAGACTCGTTTCCAACAAACTCTCTTAGTGGATGTTCATGAATTCACATAGGCAGTTTTATTGGTAAGGATATTTAAAAAAAAAGAATTCTGAAGATAGGCAGTTCGAATCGTCGGCGGTCGAATTTGAAATTATTACACTATATTTAAATGTTAGCATAGAGACTATTAAAAAAAAGAAATCAACATTTTGATAACTTGCATTTAAAATATTTTTGACGTATTCGTTGCCCTGGAAACAGTAATTGGAGACAACTCATTCTGCGAAGATAGTTTGCTAAAATGATTTCTGGATGACTGAGTTAAATGATCAGTCATATCGAGAATTTTAACAGTTAATAAAGTATTTCGGGCTGAGTGTTTTGGTTTTGTATAAACCCGTTTTCACGAAATTTATCAAACAAACACAATATGGCCAATATTTTGGGAAGTGCAGATTTGAGAAAATGTACATTAAATTTATCTCTTGATATTTTGTGATATGTATAGACGAAATATATTCTTCCTTGAAAAATACAATAAGGGGTAGCTGTTTGAATAAACCTAGTGCATGACGCAAGTCATTTTCACTGCAAAAAATATATATATATATATCGTATAAGACAATGGTTGTACGAATAACTCTCAAATAATGCAGTTTGAAAAACGGGGCAACACCGGGTTATCTTGCTGGATGATAATAAGAAAAGGGTAATTCTGTTTATGCATTTTGTATATAAATGTCCAAACCTGAAGTATGTATTTGTCTTTCTTGCTTCGAACTTTTCTAGTTTACGTAAGCAGCAAGTGGTGTGCGTCTATGGAAATGGGTCTCTTTTCCGCCCATAATTACAAGGTGGACCTTATTTAATTGCATCTCTTTAAATATTAATCCGCAATTGATCCATGTTTATATCTATGTAGAATGGATTGAATAGTAAGTAGAAGGAAAGTGCATGCACACGTGCGTGTGAGTGTGCATGTGTGTGTGTGTGTTTGTTGTGTTTGTGTGTGAGAGAGAGAGAGAGAGAGAGAGAAAGAGAAAGAGAGAGAAAGAAAGAGAGAGAGAGAGAGGGGGGGAGAGGGGGACAGGCCTGTTGGAAAGTGAGCTATGTAAAAGGTCTTAGGAAATGTGAAAGAATTATTTTAAGCGACATCCTTGCGCATACATCATTAATTAGACAGACATATGCATGGAGGTAGTAATACTTTTCTTTGCCTATATCGACCATCAACTGTTTTGATTATGCATCTAGGCACACATGTATGTATGTATATATTTGTCTATGCTGTTTAAAGTGGCGAAATAGTTATAAGCATGGGAGACGAATTTAGGGAGCCGAGTTCGAATTCTGAGATTGTTTGTGCAAGAGAGAGAGAGAGAGAGAGAGAGAGAGAGAGAGAGAGAGAGAGAGAGAGAGAGAGAGAGAGAGAGAGAGAGATCCACCTCTCCCTCCATTCTACTCAATATTTTTACATAAGATTTACTACCCATCATTATTTTAATTCTATACAAAAACCCAACACAGTTTTCAGACATATAACGCCACATAATAATATACTCTACTCGTATCTGACTATTCTAATGCAGCGATCTGGGAATACTTTTTACCATCATCTGAACACGACTGTATTCAGTAATACCATTACCCAGAAGATTTGGAAAGCATTTTACCGGGGGAGACAGATAGAAAATAATGAGATTTAGGAACATTTTAAAAATGAAATTGAAGAAGAGGAAATTGTAAAAAACAATTTCATATCCGGGTCAATTCATCTCTAATTCAGAACCATTTCTCTCATTAACCCCCTTTTTTTAAAGAAAAATATGCTACAGACAATCAAGCTCAAAGATATTAAATTTCGATTCCTCAATCGATATCACTTGAGAATCATGTTTTATGCTACAGTTCTGATGTTCTCATATGCTTGTCTATTAAAAAAATATATTTTTGGTCGGGCCGTACGTCCCATGAACTAACATTACTCCAGGCGATTTTTAATGATGATCTTCAAGCCATACTTTGGCTTACATCATTTATTAAAACAACAACATTTTCATATTGTTAATCAAATATCGGTAAATGTAACTATTGATTTATATGGTGGTTTCCTCCTATGTTCAGATCAGGACCTCTTACTATTTCTCTTGTTGATTTTTTATGCGATTGTAAACAGCGGTAGTCGAACATCCAACTTTAGAGGAGATTGACCTGTACGACTATTTAATTTTATGTAACTAAACAGATTATTTTCAGTCCATTGCAACTATCTCCGATCTAATAAAGAATACTATATATCATTTTTGCTCTCATTATTGACAAATAATGTATGAAGATTAATCTTGATTGGCATCATTAGTCTATAGGACAATGATCTTTCTGAAAAAGAAATTCTGTCAAAATATTTCATCACTAAAAGCACTTCTATTTGACAACATATGTTATATTAAAATAATAACATAAAATAAAACAATTAGTTTAATGTTGGCATATTCATGTCTTTAAATCAAGAGGCGCAATTGTATATTAACATAAAAACTTGCCTTGGTATGTATTATCAAATTCTATTGATATTCAACAGAGAGTATGCTTGCGTATATGTGTTTGAGTGAATGCATGTACGTTTTGTTTCTCTCTCTCTCTCTCTCTCTCTCTCTCTCTCTCTCTCTCTCTCTCTCTCTCTCTCTCTCTCTCTCTCTCTGTTACTGACAGTTTCTCGCTCAGGTGATTTTCCTACCAAGACTTGGTTTGAAAGAAAGACTTGGTTTGAAGATCACATAGACGAGAAACTTTCTGTAACCAAGCACCGTTGGCGTTATGTCTATACTATTCTATCTTAGATATAAATGCTCTGTACACGATATTAATCACTGTTTACTTTTAAATATAGGACTATCTATATATATATATATATATATATATATATATATATATATATATATATATATATATATATATATATATATATATATATATATATATATATATAGAGAGAGAGAGAGAGAGAGAGAATGATAGCTTCATAAATATTTAAACTATTAGAGGTTCTAACATAATATACGAAGTTTTGAGAGCTAAGATAGGAACATTACGCAATAAGAACTAGATTTTAATGGAATCAACTTAACAGGGAGTGTGTTTTTGCATGTCTTTTCTTTATTCTGGATGTTAAAGTTTTGGAAAAGGTTTTGGAAATTGTTTATTTTAATAGAATTGAATTGTTTAATGAAGGCCTAAAATATTGTTCAGAATCGACCAATCAATAAAATGTACTGGCTGTTCCAGAAAAAAAACAACATCTTTTCGTAATCTGATAACTTGGCTAATTCTCGTCCAAATGATCACAGATTTTATCAGCATGTGTAGAAATAAGTTTAAATTCTAGGTTTATTGTTTAAACATATTATCTTTTGAGGAAAATAAAAATAAAACATTAAACATAGATTTTTTAATTGTTTCTACACATGCTGTTGAAATGTGAAATCATTTGAACAAGAATTGGTTAAGTTATATTACAAAATGATATAGATTTTTCTAAAACACTCCATAATATGATATATAAAAAAGTTAAGTCGACGGGGCGGTCTAAAGTCGGTATCAGACAGTCAGCGAGGGAGTCTATCCCCTTTTCAATAGCGCTAGACCAAGGAGATTGTTTTAGCATCTGAGGTGGGGCGCCACACCTACCATCAGCTCCTTACTTTACCGCACAGATCCCTGTGCTACTCATACGCTGAGTTGGCGAGGACCGGTATCGAACTAGGAACCTTGTGGTTTCTAGCCGAACGCTCTACCGACTGAGCTAAGAGAGAGAGAGAGAGAGAGAGAGAGAGAGAGAGAGAGAGAGAGAGAGAGAGAGAGAGAGAGAGAGAGGAGATAGACATATCACACCATCTTCTAATACCATATGTAGTTGTATCTACTTAGACATACTGTGCAGAGACCGTCATCCAGCCACTCTAATGAGTCAGCTCCTTGGTAATGAGGTGCTCCAAATATGCAGATTTGTGCCTAGCTTAGTCTGAGAAATATGTATACACAGATAAATATTCTAAACATCTTTGCACACAACTAATATTATCAACCTTGTGCGTTCATGATCTCTCTATTATTGGTAATCAAGAGGTTTATCCTTTTTTAACTTCTCTCAAAGCTTCACAACAGGTGGTGAGCTTGGACAACACGATCTGATGTCGATAGAAGTACAATAATAGTGCCATTACCAAATCAAAGATCAATATGTGTTATCTTTTTTCTTTAAAGGCTATCGACCTCACCCTACCCATTCCCTTACTCTGCCACTATCAGTATGACGATAAAAAAACGTTTTTAAAAGCTTAATCATTATCTTTATACTCTGACATTCTTTGGAGTTGTTCATATTGTTACGAAATGGTAGCGGGATGATGAAAAGTAATGATCGCTGATGGGCAAAAAATTGATCGGTTTCATGGTGCCATAAAGTGAGCGAATGAAGACAGAATCAGAATGTACTATTCTTGATACTTTTAACTTTTCTGATGAATAATATGCTTTTATACAGTTTGCAAATAATAACAGTAATCTCCACTCTGTCTATATCTACTAAACTGTATATCTCCCCACTTTCCTTACTCTGGTTTTCTGTCTCTATAAATGTGTCCCTATATGTCATGATTTACTATATATACCATATGTTACGGTTGTTGTCTAGTTACTAATATTGCATTCCATCTTTTTGCTAGAACTAAACAAGTCTAAGAGGACTGGCAAATGGACATATACAGTCAATACCTCTTAACTCCCCATTCAGACTCGTTTCCAACAAACTCTCTTAGTGGATGTTCATGAATTCACATAGGCAGTTTTATTGGTAAGGATATTTAAAAAAAAAGAATTCTGAAGATAGGCAGTTCGAATCGTCGGCGGTCGAATTTGAAATTATTACACTATATTTAAATGTTAGCATAGAGACTATTAAAAAAAAGAAATCAACATTTTGATAACTTGCATTTAAAATATTTTTGACGTATTCGTTGCCCTGGAAACAGTAATTGGAGACAACTCATTCTGCGAAGATAGTTTGCTAAAATGATTTCTGGATGACTGAGTTAAATGATCAGTCATATCGAGAATTTTAACAGTTAATAAAGTATTTCGGGCTGAGTGTTTTGGTTTTGTATAAACCCGTTTTCACGAAATTTATCAAACAAACACAATATGGCCAATATTTTGGGAAGTGCAGATTTGAGAAAATGTACATTAAATTTATCTCTTGAATATTTGTGATATGTATAGACGAAATATATTCTTCCTTGAAAAATACAATAAGGGGTAGCTGTTTGAATAAACCTAGTGCATGACGCAGTCATTTTCACTGCAAAAATAATGCATAGATTGTCCTTAAAGGTGTCCTTTATTAAATACCCTGTATTTGTGAGTGTTATCATACTCCTATTTCATACCATTCTCTGGCAAACCTTTTTCTTCTCACAAAGAAACGAATTCCACCAAACTTTATATTAACGTTTTTTGATTCAATAATCATTTATTCTGGGGAAATGTAATAATGTAAGCGGGACTACTTGCTTGATACAAATTGCGCGTAAACTCTAACCTGATGTCAACTGAAAATACTTTATACGAAGGAATTATTTTGTTGTATTAAAGTTTTCGAAACATTGAGTTGATTCGGTGATGTTCTGACAACTTTTATTATCAGCAACAAGCTACCCTTATGACAATTTCGGTGGCTAACTCTGGTAATGCTCAAACACTTTTCCTCACCTCCTGCATAACGTCAACTGAGAGTGTCAGATTGTTTATAGAAGACTGAACAAGTAAAATACCATTTCTAAACGATCGTTATAACACAGAATATGCTGAAAGATGATACTTATAAGATAACATAAAACAATAAGAAAACGAGGCTCAGAAAAAAGTGTATACTATTACTTAATCTATGATGAGTTATAAATCGATATAACCCACGTCGTTCTGTTCCTTCTTCATTGAGACCGAAATAAACAACAACATTTCTTATACAACAAATCGTGTGCTAGTTGATGAATATCTTAGAAAATCAAATATGGACTTTGGGCCCAAGTAATGCTGATATACTTATAGAAAGTTAGTTCTTCAGCTTTATCAACCATGTTGTTCAGAACTTTTCCAACACGCAACTTCCAGATTGGGCAGTGCGCCACATCCAGATTGAGCTGAGTCCCGTGGTGAACAAACAGGAATTTGAGAGCGCTATTTATCCTCACTCACAACTTAGAAAATATACATTGACATACATGCGCACGCATGCGTGCGCACACACAGAGATATGTATATATTCATATATAAACTATTTTTATTTTCATAATTGTCTTAAAATATTGAGGATGTCTTGTACATGGGGACTATTATGTAAATGTATTTCAGTATAAATGTAAACATTTATGTTGATGTCTCTTATTTAATGCATGCTTTTCATGAGTGTATGTGTCTGAAATTTCAATAATGAAACTATTCAAAATTCTGTTTTTTGTTGTTGTTGTTTTTTTTACTTAAACTTTTTCATCAATTTATATCAGAGGTATGAATACGGAATTGCTTCAACCACTAGGCAAGCCTATCACTTTATTACCATTAAGGTGTATTTGCATTTATGTTCAAACTAGCTTATACTCATGTATGATACTGTCGGTGTTTTGTTTCCATTCTGCTTCATGTAAATAGAATGATCACAAATTGCCAATGATATGAATGTATATCACGTTCGTCAAGTGTAAACATTGAGATTTGCCAATTTTATGATTATTTCATTTTCTTACACAGAGTACTTACCGTACAACGATAATTAACGATTTTTTTCTCACAAACGATTGCTAGGGAATTAGTTCCGCACTGTCTGCCTGCTCTTCTTTTACTCTAATAGTGTTGGTTTTGTCCAACGAAAATCATATTTCCTACCGATGCAGTATTACTTGAGCATTTTAGTATTTTTTCTGTCTATATACAAAATCTTATTCTATATACTTTTCCAATTATTCTTAATTATTCTTAATCTCTATTGCTTTTAATATAACCTTTCAATCTTCTTTAAGTAAATATTGCACATATATCACTAAGCAAATTATGAAGATCTAAAATAACGTACACCTGAAAGTAGGTAGAGAATTTGTCGGCCGAATCATTATCTTAATAGCAATAAAGACTAAGGCAATGGTCATAAAAAGACACTCGAAATAATTAAAACTAGCGGAACCCGTGAATATACTATCGTAAGATACTTTAACTATTGCAACATTTGATATGTATACTTAAGAGCTCTTTCAATATATATATATATTATATATATATATATATATATATATATTATATATATATATATATATATATATATATATATATATACAAACCACTCCACACTGGTAGAATGTGACACAAAGTCAATTTCTTAAGTAGAGTTTAACAGGTTTGAATTCAGAGCTCTCCTTCTCCTAACCAACAGCCTAGTCTATCCTACAATTTATCCATAGCCGGAGGGAGAATAGTTGCATATCTTTCCTAAGGATATTAGGCTTATGTGAAATGGAAACAGTCACGTCCAAGATTTGAACTCGGGTCGTCATGTTCAATATGTAAAAAGTATAATAATCCTGATTTAACCCTCTCACTCGCTCTCTCGTCCCCCCTCTCGCTCTCTTCATCTTTCCATTCCATTCCATTGAAACAGATGATATATCGCACCGCCCCCTCGTTCTCTCTTTAAAAAAATATCTTTCCACCTTTCCACCTTTCTTTCTTTCTTTCTTTTTTCTTTCTCATTATACTTTCCTTTTCTGATGTGTAGTATGTTTTTTTCTTCCATTTCCTTCCTCCCAATCAAAACGGAATGGTCCATTATTTATCTGTGGTGATTACAGGGCGTAACACACGGAGGTACAAGCGTATTAATATATAGATGGTTTGTAGAACGTGGGAAGCAAAAACCATTAAAAACATTAAAACACATATACATCTATATATCTACATATCTATATTTATATGTGTGCGTGATGTTACTCATCATCTAAGGTATGAGGGATCAAACGAGGATCGAACTCGCTATCTAGTAGTAATGGAGTAATGACTAGTTTGCTAACCATTACACCACGATGGGACACCCCTCTCACAATTTAAAGAATAGTAATTTCATTAAAAAATACTTATTTAACAGCTAGTTTCCATTGTCACCTTCGAAGTATTCAATTTAGGAATTAATACACTAATTCACAAAAGATCCGATTAACAAAATCTAACTGCAAAAGACTGTATCGTTTTTAGTTCACACCCTTTGTTAAAATTCCCTGAATTTTTTTCATAATACCATGTATGTTTACATTTCGTTTGAATATGAGGTGTGTTCAGAAATTATTTAGACTGAATCCGTGCCTATCAAGACTGAAACGAACAATGGATGAAACGTTAATTTTCTTCAAAATTGTACCTTTGGTATTCAAGACAATTATTCCAACATGTTTTCCATTGTTCAAAGTACCTCTCTACCAACCACTTTTGTTTGTTGTGTAGTTACAAAGTTGTATTTTTTGATGTTCTCGATGTACTTAAATCTTACCCTTGAAATAAATGTTCTACTTAAGAAAAAAGTTACACAGAACTATGTATGGCGAGATGAAATGTGAGCACATACACAATCCTATTTTTCACCCCAAAATATTTTGTTAAAAAAGTATTGAGAGTACTGATCAAAATTATCAATAATTGGTACTGACGTATCTAGTCGACGTCTTGACAGTATTCTATACATCATTGATTCATTATATAAGTTGCTCAGCTCTTCATTTGAAATTTAAGAAAATATAAAATTTTAGTCTCGATACTTTTTGACCTCATAAAGTTCCTTTTATAATTAATGTTTTTTCAATAACCGTCTTATATTTCTATATTGTTATTTAGAATGTGGCATATATACTCATGTACAAATCGATCTTGTATATTAGTTGATTGTTTTAGATTTAATTTAAATCTAAATCATACATTTTTTTTCGTGTCTTTTGTACAAGTCGACCCCAGTTTTTTAGGACAATGAAACAACAAATCAGGCTATCAAACTACAACATTTTCTGTTATATGGGACATATATGTGGTAAATGTGATTAAAAATCTCCGTCGCCAAATAAACTAATGATTAGTCATCCTGAAAAATCGAGCACCAAAAGAAAAATAACAAAAACATTTATCACGGCGCATTAGTTTTAGCAAAAACATTCTATGAAAATGCTACTAATTATTCAAATTAATTAAAACAGAAGAGTGTTCCAATAAAATCGTTCTTTTTGTAACTGGTTATTATTTTTCACTACATTAGATTATCCCTTGCTCTTTCTGTTGTTAGCCATTTTCAACCTGACCAAACTACCACTTATGTGTATTTGAAGTTTTGTAATTTTGCATTAACATTTGATCATAATAACAGAGGCACATATGTGAGAATTTGTTGCTTAAGGCTGCATTTCATGCGCATATTTGTCTTTGTCAGGACAATCTTTTTATACCAGCACATAGGCTTATATATATATATATATATATATATATATATATATATATATATATATATATAGGTTCCTAGTTCGATACCGGTCCCCGCCAACTCAGCGTATGAGTAGCACAGGGATCTGTGTGGTAAAGTAAGGAGCTGATGGAAGAGTGTGGATAAATACGTCACTATTTTTTGTATTCATTCCTTTGCACTAAATTGATTCACCTCTTCAAGATCTAACTGACCTGGATATTGCGTTCATACAGAATTTGGTGCTTCAAAAATTATATAATTATCAAAAATGAAATTGGAGCAAACAAAGGTAGCAGATGTCTGTAAAACTGACTGTAGATGATAGATGCAAACTCGTCACCGACGATTCCATCTAGACACAACGAAAGAAAAATAGACTATACACGTGGATTATATTCAAAGAGCTGATTTATAAAACGACAGAAACCAACTGTTTTTATGGACAAAAAAATTAGTCAGATTGGTTGAGTGACAAACTCAGTAGATTTCGCCTCAGGTGACTGATTTTCTAAGTGATTGGTTCTGAAAATGATTCTTTGTTTGAAATATTGTAACTTGATGGATCACTTATCGATTATCAGAATCAACAACTAGTCTGCAAGCCAGCTAAAAAACTAAAAAAAGAAAGATTAAAAAAAGATCAGGGAACCTACAACTGAGTCCGTTAATATTTGAGTGACTAACATTGTGGCTTACAAAACAATATTCTTCGATTGATAGAAGTCAGTGGTTTGCTGACATAAATAAGGCCAGACCATTTACAAACAATTAAAAATAACTGAATAACTGATGTATTGACTGACTATACGTGTGATGAAGTGAACTATTACACCACTATTAACTAAATGACCGAGATATATCATGAGACAATAAATTTCTTAACAAACAAAAACATTAGTCTATTTTTTAATACCGATTAAATGATCTCAAATGATGAGTCGTTCTGTGATTGATTTTCTCACGCTTTGAACTCGTACACTTTTGAAGTGAACAATGGACTTATAATAAAAATCGATTCACAACTGATCAACTATTAAGGGATCAATTCATCTTGAAGTTCACTCTTTAAGTCTGATGTAACTCGACTCATAATCCTCGATAATCACTGAATGAATTGATGAATCACATTACTGTAGAAATGAAAGGGACTATCACACTCACTGAATTACTTTCAAGAGAAATGTCATTTGATGACCGCCTGACTCTATCTTGAAAAGCGTTAGAGTCAATTAAAGAGATTTTACGTAACTGATATTTCATTGAGCCACACACACACAAATAACAATTGACACTGTGACTGAATAACTGGTTGACCAACTAATTTAACAGTCTTCCTAGTCACTACGTGACTGAATGTATTTCAAACTAACCTTCTAAATAAGTTTTTAATTGACTGAGAGATTGGTAAAGAAATAAAGCAAAAGTTTATCGATGGAAATTCTAAGCGAACTTTTTTCAATTTAGGAATAGAGCACAACTCAATTCATATAATTACGTAAATCGATCAATCTGTATGATTAAAGAAAAAGTAACAACCTTTATTTTCATGAAATTCATGAAAAAGCAACATTTCTCTTCCATCTTGTTCTTGTCTGACTGCAGACAACGTAATTAAAAAAACAACAACAATACATTGCCCAATAGTTAAATACTAGCTGTGCTAAGTATATGCGTATTTTGTCAAAAGTTTAGCAATGGATTTTGCTTATTGTTATTGAATAGTATCGTTTATTAGTCTGAAAAAAAAATCATTAATATATCGATTAGTAAAATAACTTGAGAGAGTTGAATATGATAAAGCGAAAATTCTTCCAAGCCGTAACCGTATCAGTGCTATTGTGTGGCTTCGCCACTTAGACTCTAACGAAGCGATTAGAGAAAAAGATAAATGCTAGTTACACAAAAATGCTGCATGTTGTCTTGAACAAATCTTGAAGCAGCACCCAACAAGAAAGAAGTTGTACGGCCACTTGCTCCTATCCCACAAACCATCCAAGTAAGACAAACAAAATGTTATATACCCACATTGGATATATAACATGGTTCTTATTCTTCTGGGCTTTGCTTGTGTTTAATTAAATAAACTAACAAGACTTATTATTCACTTGATCAAGCTTTTTATTCTATCAGCCCATATTGCTTATTCACCGCACGGGAGATATGACCCGATAGAGAAAGACTATCACGTCTTTCCCTTCCAAAACCCGGGTCGAATCTGAATTCTAAACTAAAACTATATCACGTGTCTCATGGCGCGTGAGATTTGCGCCATTAGGGGTCAAGGGGTTATTAACAGTCAAAGTATTTTTCCATGATTGAAATCCCTTGATTCTAAATATGACAGATCCGAATTTAATTCCTAGCTTACAGGTATGCTTCGCAATTTATGACTCCTCATAGATTGTAACAAAAACATTCTGGACACTGCCGGAGAAGCAAGGACGAATTCATAAGGGGCATTCTCCTGTGGACACCTACACATGGATACGCCAATGTAAAGCAGCAAAAACCTACATCATTCAGCCCTGTGTAGATTCTTGATGCTGCGCGGAGGACCTGCCAGGGACGATGACCGATAGAGACAGTTGTCGAGAAAGAGTCATGGATATCCGTGCTGCCAGTACGACCTGATGAGGATGATTAGACTGTTCAGAAGTGCTGCCAAATATTTAGGAAGGGAAGAATAAATGTAGTAAAAATCAAAATTGTTAAGAACATAATCAACGTTATCAGTAGTAATAAAAGCTTACTACGAAACAAATTATTTTATTCCTTGTTGAAAGAATGTAGGATCTTGATTTAAAAAATCCATGTCGACATATATCAAAGTTCGACTCAGGTTGGGATGAGCAGTTACTAGAATATCTGTTATGTGTTCTTGGAATCAAACAACAAGTCTCATAAGGTACATATTGTCAACAATTCAACAACTGAAGGAATAAATATTGCGCCATAAATCTCCAGCTTTGATAAACAGAAAGTACATAATTTTCAGAATGTCAATGCAATCCCACATTCAATAAAATAAATTATAATAATTTAATTGTTAGTTTGAGATATTTTTATGCCTAGTCCTAATTCAGTTGGCTTAGCAACTTAAAATAACCATTAAATACGGTCACTTCTTTTGTGATAAAGCTCTTAGAAACTGAAAAAAAAAAAAACAGTTCACTTATCAGATTCTTTCAACAAGAAATAAAAGAGTTACTTTTACAGGGAGTTTATATCATTGCTAACAATGATGATTATGTTCTGGAAAAAAGAGAAAAAACATTTCATGAAAAAATCTAGTGAGGTCAATGTCAGCAAGACTGCTATAAAAAGAATAATAAAAGCGGTCAGACAAAATATTGATTTGAAATCATTTCTTTCGCTGTAGAATTCTTTCGTTACTGTAGAATTCTGTAATAGATAACACCTAATAACACCTGTTTTGATTGTATAATGTTCCAATAGAACTTATAAAATCCTGGTATCTTTAGTTTAAAAGAAAATAACTTCTTAGTAAAAAAAAATATTGGTAGGGGTATACCTACTTATGGGCGATATTTTAAAAATGAATAGCAAATAAAATTTATGAACATAACTTCTCGGCTGCCGTATTTGTGTTTTTTTCTTCTGACAGACAGTGACCGAAAGATTTATAGAATTAGTTCATGGATTTTCATATAAATAGTGTTATCCTCTAGTGGAATAAACTCTGACTGAATTGGAAGAATAAATAATCTAATTCAGAACTGACTGTGGAAATAACCTTTTGACTTATTAAGTCATCGATTCAGCAAATGGATAAGTGGTCGGATGTTTGATTGATGTAAAGGCAGAATAATTATTTTTAATTAATTTCTCAAAGTGGAAAAAATATGTTTTACTGGCTATATCTTTAAATGCATGACAGACCAAATGAGTTTGAGAAACAGTAAAAGAAAAAATACTGAATAGATGACATGAAGACATAAGTGAGTTGGTGACCAACGTTGATTTTCCTATTGGTTTAGCCATGGAGTGACTGATTGAATTGCTTAGTGGCGCTTTGCATAAGTTTTTGGACAGCTAATTAACTCACTTTGATAGAAACCAAAAATAATAAATAAATAAAAATAAAATAATAAAAAAGATAGAGCGCTATGAATATTTTCATAGTTTTCCACGTGATTCATTATTTTAATTACTGTATAAATCTATGCCAGTTTAAAGAGAATTAGTATCATTAATTACATAAACAACTGTATCGCGGAAACACTACATTCGCATTTCCTAAATTGAAAAAAAATGTATATGAGAATTAATGTATAAAGAATTAGATATGGTTTTAAGAATTAATATAGAGCAAATAGCTGAGTTTTATAATAATAATAATAATAATAATAATAATAATAATAATAATAATAATAACTATCTGGGAATATTAGAAGCAGACGCCATTGAACAAATATAAATGAAAGAAAAAGTAAGAAAGGAATACCTCAGAAGAACAAGAAAACTTCTTGAAACCAAGCTCTGTAGCAGATATCTCATCAAGGAAATAAACATCTGGACTGTCCCTCTCGTAAGATACTCACGACCATTCCTAAAATGAACAAGAGAGGAGTTCCGACAGATGGACCAAAGGACAAAGAAACCTTTGACAATGTAAAAGGCATTACACCCGAGAGAAAACATATACAGACTATATGTACAAAAAAAAAAAAAGAAAAGAAAAGGAGACCCATTCGGTCTCGCCAACATTGAAGATAGTGTAGATACGACAATCCGAGCACTTGACAAATACACCAATAAAAGTAAGGAAATACTTAATGCAGAAGCTAGTAAAAGCTATTGCAACATATTGACAAACAGATATACATCAAAAACTAAAAGAAAAAACAGAAATAGGAAGAAAAGCAACTATATGGGTACTTCAAGCGACAAACTGAAGAGATATCACACCAAAAGACATGGACGCGGCAAAGAAGAAGAAACCTCAAGAGAAAAACTGAATCTCTTATGATCGCAGCACAAGACAATTCCATAAGAACAAACTATATAAAGTCAAACATAAATAAGACGCAACAGTATGCTAAGTGCAGAATGTGTGGAGACAGAGATGAAACGATTAATCATATAATAAGTGAATGAAGCAAAAACTAGCGCATGGAGAATGAAATGCATAAAATTCATAGAGACGGATCACTTAATCCCGGCCAGGATACCAGGCCTAGTATTGATTAACAAGAAGAAGAGAACCTGGCATCTAGTGGATTTTGCCGTCCCAGTCGACCACTGAGTGAAAGTAAAAGAAAGCGAAAAGATAGACAAATACTTGGACCTTGCCAGAAGGTCGTACCAATTGTAATTGGTGCTCTTGGAACGGCCCCCAAAGGTCTGAAAAAGAATTTGGAAGAATTGGGAACCAGAGGAAGAATCGAGACCATCCAAACTACAGCATTGTTAAAGACGGCTAGAATACTCAGAAGATTCCTGGAGACCTGGGGAGACTTGCTGTCACTCAGCCTCCAGTGACCCACCGGCTCCGACGGGTGTGAAAAACTCGATAATAATAATAATAATAATAATAATAATAATAATAATAATAATAATAATGATAAAATTCATCAATAAAGCCATGGAAAATTGGAAAGTAGAATTCATTGACAGCAGGAGAACAGACCTTAGCAGAGGTGAAAATTAAAAAAGCGCCTTCCAGGGAGACTCCCTGCCACCACTGCTATTTGTCATAGCAATGATACCAGTCAACCATATACTTAGGAAATGTACAGTTGGGTAGGTCGATTTTCACCTTATTGCTGTTATCAATGGAACAAAAGGAAACAAGTATGAACTCTGCTAGAAAGACATGAATGGATGATGATTTTAATATAAGTTACCATTGTAATTTGAACACTACTCTAAAATATCTACTGGTCACTAATAGTGTGTCTTTTAAGTTTCTATTTTATATAATAATTGTAAGGCATACAGTTATAAAAGACATGACAAAAATACATGAATGTTGTGAGAATAATAGCAACTTTTATCATGCCATCATATTAAACTTCTCTACATAAGAACCCTTTGAAGCAAAGGAAGGCCTCATTTCATAGCATAAAACTTTTGTAATGATATGTCTATGCCTTGCTTCAATTCCATAAACCGATTGGGAAGCTGCAGTTGTTAATTTTACTGCCCCTTCGACACTTTGTGAGTGTGAAGGCAAATCAGGCAACTCTAATTTTGTCCCAACTTTTGATCAATTGAGACCGATGTGTGGCCTCGAAATTTATTTAACTTGTCTTAATTTTTAATTTTTATTATGAAATTAGAATATTACTTTAAAATGAAACTATAAATCGATGAAATCATTTTAATCAATTTTATGTGAATTTGCTGAATCTTTTAATTATTTTGTCCCTCATTTCCAGTTCATCTGATTTAAGCATTGAATACAACATATTTTCTGGTAGGAGATCAAAAACATTCTGCTGGATATTTTAAAACGCACTCTTGAATTTCAGGTGTTAGCACTTTGATTCTTTGCAGCATATTAAAAACATGCAGTTGCTGGTTATGAAATTTATTGTCTCTTTTAATTTCAATCCAACTAACTGCATACACTGCAACAATAAACTGCATTAGGCTGTGTAGTTTTGATATGTTTTCAGGGTAAATGCCTCGAGTCCACAAACACATTAGTCTGGTGGCTAACGTCAACCATCTTGCCCATTTTTCCATGCAGCTTATCAAGGGTTTGCTTTACCTCGTGTAATTCCTACTGCATATTCTTGAAGAAGTATCTGATCACTATACAGATCATCTGTCTGTTTGATGCTAGAATATTGGCTCTCTAGAGGACTAACTATCGGTACAAATTTGACCTGGGGAAAATTATGATAGTCATTTGCACACAATCTCTTTAGTGGACCAATAAATGATGTTCGACTTTTTGTGTTGCCATCAATGCGCTTAAAAACAGCTCTAAACGGAAGATTATCTTGATGTAGAGAGCAACCAATGGTGTGCAATTTTCGTTTTCTTTGTTTTTCTAGAACTGAAAGTAGCCCTGCTTCACAGCCAGTATTTGAATAGGTGTTGTCCAGTAAAACAGCTTTTAGAGTATCGACACATTCATACTCCTCCAAAACACTAACAACCTCTTCTGCTAGAACAGCACCAGTTGTCAAATGGTGTTCTGTTCCCTTCGTTTCTTTGTTTCTTTCCATCTTCCCCCAAATCTCTTTGTATAAGAAAGTATCTTAATCATGTCTTCCATCAACACCAGTACAAATATTTTCTCTGTTTTATCAATGTGCTTTTAATAGGCATTTTGTTTTGTTTTTCTTTTGTATGGTCTATTTTAGATTTATCTAAATGTATGTTTTTTTAGTATTTTATGAATGATATAGATACAAAATTTCTTCTAAATGAAAATTATAGATACTGTTAATGACTTTGTGATCAAACATGTGAATTTTACAAAATTAAAAAATAAAAAAATTAAAGGAAATGATAAAAGTAAATTTGACTTTTTCCAAAGTGGAAAAATGGTATTTTCCACAATCAATTGTTAAAAACATAAAATTTGTAACCCTAACCACAAACCCCAACCCTATACCTAAACCTAATAAGATTAATTTTTGTCTAGTACCATTGTAAGGCCCCATCTAGCTTATTCTTAAGGCGCTTTGTTAGGGTCCAGGTGGTGCATCCATACAGCAGTACTGATATGACCACAACCTGGAAGAATTGTCGCTTTAGCTTGTCAGTGAGATCAGATCTCCATATTACTGATAATCTGTTTGTGGCCGTCCATGCCTTTCCTATACGTGTATTAACATCGCTTTCTGTGGATGAGATATTACTACCTAGGTATATGAACTGCTCTAATGGCTTAAGAGGCTTACCGTCAAGTGTGGAGTTGTCTCCTTTCTCTTTGAAGCACATGAACTCGGTTTATCGGAGTTCACATAGAAGCCGATATTCTTTGCTGCCTTCTCCAGGCTATGCAGTAGTGACTCAGCCTGTGCCGGTGTATCTGCAAGATGGAACCTGCACAAGAATGTTGCTCGTAGTCCTGAACAAGTAATGGAAGCAGCACCCCACAAAGAAGCAACTATATGGTCACCTGCCCCCCCCCCATCTCACAAATCATACGGGGTGAGACGGACTAGGCAGGCAGGACACTGCTGGAGAAGCGGGGACGAGCTCATAAGCGTTCTCCTGTGGAGGCCAACATATGGACATGTTAACCTAGGACGCCCACTAAGGACCTACATTGACCAACTATGCGAGGATTCGGAATGCTGCACGGAGGACCTCCCAGGGGCAATGAGTAATAGGGAAGGTTTGCGAAAGATAGTCATGGATATCCGTGCTGCTTGCGCGACATGGTGATAAATGATGACCATTGTAAGAAATTAGCTTTAAGATCGATTGTTTTAAAATTTGCTGAATTGCACACCAACTGCGTTTTAAGCTTTTAAATAATCCTAGATTGCTCGTCAACAACCATTTTAATCTTTTAGCTTTTAGATAGTTTGAAATATATTTAAACATATTCCAAATATATTGCTGGCAAAATAGCATGTGTTCTATTTTACTAGGCCGGTAAAAATAAGCTCAAGAAACATGTTTGTCTATTTTACCGGAACCGGCTAACTAGCCCATTCGTTTTGATATTAAAACTCATGTTGTGAAGGTCCATAGTCTGCAAATCTAAAAGAAAGGCATTTGCAAGGCTTAATATAATGAAATAATATGTATTTACTTACCTTACGAAATAAATGCAAATTGCTTAGTAGTACGCAAAAAAAACTTGCGATTGAAAAAATAATGTCTTTAAAAATAAAAAAAATAAAATTAACTAACACAGGGAATATAAAGCTATTTCTTTCTTTCTTTTTTTCTAATAATTAAGTTTGTTAAAACCAAAAAAAAGGAAAAGATTTAATTATTGAAATTCAAATGTAAACATAAACAACAAAACGTGTTGTTACGGAGCTCGAATTTTGTTATTGTTTATAGTATCTTGAATTAAATATTTTTGCGGAGTTTGCTTATTATTTACTTTTATCTAATTTACCAAGAATTAGATGATCTTGAATGAAATAAAATCTTTTATTAAGCCTATTTTTATACATTTTTTTTTTTAAATTCTGGTTTAATCTAACCTACTTATCTTTTCGTTTAACACCGAGCGAAATTCAAAACATTCAATTATGTTGATATTCAAATACATTTGCCCAAAAATTGATAAAGTTTTAGAGAAAATTATTTTGTTCAATTATTCTTTATGTTAATTAGCAACTTTCTCCGTTTGCACCGAGTCTTGGTATAAAAATCGACCTACCCTAATGTACACGGAGATACAAATTTATATAAAAGTAATTCAGTTTATGTACATGGATGGCATCAAGATTTTTGCCAAAAATGAAAAATAATTCGAAACCCTTATCCAAACCATAAGAATATAGAACCAGAATATAGGAATGTAATTCGGCAACGAAAAGTGTGTCATGCTCGTGATAAAAAAGGAAAAAAATGAAACAGTGAAGGGAACAGAACTACCGAATCAAGAATAAATTAGGACACTTGGAGAAAAGGAGAATTATAAATACTTGTGACTATGGAAGCAGGCGCTATCAAGCAAGCAGAAATGGAAGAAAAAGTAAGAAAATAATACCCCAGAAGAACAAAAATAGCATCAAAGGAATAAGCAAATGGTCCAGAGTATCTTACAAGAGGGACTCTTGTAAGATACTCTGGACCATTTTTAAAATAGGCAAGATGGACCAAAACTTATGACAATGCACACGGCACCACACCCGAGAGACGACATAGACAGACTATATATGCCAAGAAAAGAAGGGGACAGATTTCTTGCCAACGTTGAAGATTGTGTAGTTGTGACAATTCAAGCACTTGAAGAATACACAAATAAAAGCAAGGAGAGATTAACTGCGTTAGCTAGGAAAACGTAATTGCAAAAAATGGACAAGCAGAAATACAACAAAAACTAGAAAACACTTATATGGACACTTTAAGCGACAAACTGCAGAGATCGCAAATGAGAAGACCTGGACATGGCTAAGAAGAGGAAACCCAAAGAGAAAGACTGAATCTCGCATAAGACTTGAGGAGACTTGCTGTCACTCAGCCTCCAGTAAACCACCATCTTAGGCGGGTGTGAAAAATCTCATGGTGGCTTCATGTTCACAGCCTTCACATACGACATCTGTGACCGGGGCTGTTTTTCGAACATTGGCCTTCACAGCCACAAACCATATCTTTTCTAGAAAATTAGATGAATACAATTTTCTGGATCTTTGAGATACAAATGTATCACCCAGCACTGTCCAGAAGACCAGACGTTTATTTTGAATAACAAGAAAAAAGAACCTAGTAGATTTTGTCGTGCCAGCAGACGATGGAGTGAAATAAAAGGAAGCTGATAAACTGAAAATATACCTAGACATCGCCAGAGAACTAAACAAGTAGTGAAACATAAAGCTGACAATAATACCAATCGTAGTTGGGCCATTGGAATGGTTCTCAAGAAAAAGACTGGATGAACTGGAGATTAGTGGAATAACAGAAACCATTCAAACCAAAGCACTTCTAAAATCGTCTGGGATGCTTAGAAGAGTCATGGGGATCTGAGGAGACTTGGTGTCACTCAGATTCCAATAAAACATCAATTAGAGCTTGTGGGAAAAAACTTGCAATTAGTAAAATAATAACTTACTAGTTTGAGTAATATAAACCTATGGTAATAGACAATGTTTTTGAGAGAGTTTTGTTGGGAATATGCATAGTCATGATAATGATAATAATAATCGGTGCACTCGCACAACCTCCAAAACTTCAGAAACAAAACTTGTCAAGAAAGATTTATAACACAAGGAAAATGTACGAAATCTGAGAAAACCTTCTGCTACTCAGTACTTGACCAAAAGAGAAACAAAAGAAATTGCAGATGAAATGTACTGTACATGAGTATACTAGGAACATTTGAAAATAAATAAATAAATAAAAAAAAAACCACAACTATCAGCAGCCTAAAACAAAGACATTAGTACTAATTATGTCAAGTCAAAAATCGATGAGACTAATAAACGAGCAAATGTTACCTATATGGAGCATGAAACGACATAGCAATTCATAAGTGAATGCAACAAATTGGTCCACAAGGAATATAAATACAAGTGACAACGCTAATTCAATTGGAATTTTTAAAAAGACTTCACTATGTAAACAAATGGTACGAGCACAAAACAGAAGAGGAAAAGTAAGATGATCTGAAATTTTAAGATTCAGCTTTTCAACGTTGTATGAAAAAACTTAGATATTCTAAAGAAAAGAAAATAAGAAAAATATCCATCATTAAATGTAGTTGTTCTAGAGGCCAAAAAACTGAAAGTGAGAAAATGGATCACTATAAAATCGTTATTCGATATTTAAGAACATTGTAGAATATGAAGATAAGAATGTTTTAAGTTTATTTGGAGTACATTGAACAATAATTAAGACATTTGACAATGAAAGAAGAGAATTGGCAACCTTCGGGAAAAAAACAACAGAAAACAAAACAACAAAGAAAACATGATTCAATCCATATATCCCTTTGGAATTGACTAGAAAAACTGAGAAAATATTAAATATCTAAGTCTTAAATCTCCATTAATAATCAACAAATCCATCAGGTATACAAATACAATATAATACCGTAATTATTTTTACTTCAAACTGTTTTTTTTCTTTCTTATAAACATAAAAAAGGGAAACGAAAGTAAAATTCTATATAACTTTGAAATCGAAACAGATCACCCAATCTAGGCCAGGGAATCAGATTCGGTCATCTTACAAAGATTTGTGAACTTTGTTGTCCCAGCAAATTACAGAGGTAAATCGAAAGTGTATTACAGACTGGGAAAAATGGCTGATCTTGGTCAGAGAGGAGAATAAAATGGGAAATACATGTAGGTGATATGCAGGCACCAACAATTTGAGCACCGATTCTCATTTAAAAACGAATTAAAATTAATTAAAGCGATTATCTAAGGTCATTTTTTGTTTGTCAGAGCTATGTCTTTATATTAAAATTAACAGACGTTAAAATAAATTTATTTTAAATTACAATGAATGTTTTAATCAAAAATATTAATAAAGAAATGAACTTACTTTTCTTTTAAATTTCTGAATAGTTTCAATCAAAATAATTCAATGGAAATAAATGGAAATTCTTTAAAATGAATATTAATGTTAGAGTAATCCATAGTAGCATCTAGAACAACAATTTATATACCTAATTAATAGATACAATACATTTAAAATAGAAATCGCATAATTTTAAGTTTTAAATCTAATATTTTCATATTTATCTAATATTTATTTAATAACAAGCTAACTTTAGTAGGGTGATGTAATAATTAATGGAGAAATATCAATTTAAAAGTGTCCCCACTCTTTTAAACAGTAAAAATGTCGATGTATGACTTTTTCACTGATAATCTAAGAGATAATTATATTTCATAAAACAACAGAGTTAAAAAATCTCAAAAAGATTATTCTCATTTTTTAAAATATTTAATTTTTAGATTTTTGGTGCCTATTTTCAACCAAAATCGCTCCTTTAATTTTTTTTCTATTCATTACTTCAATCTTTTTATTTATACTCTAATTAGTTTCACTTTTATATAACCTCACCGATATTTTGCGCCTCAAAATTGAGTGGGGGTTTAAGGGAACTGACGTGAAAAAATCAAAGAATTTTTAAATAAAATACCTGATGCATGATAAAATTCATTTATTTATAAATCAACACTGAAAATTTCATTAAACTAATTTAAACTAAGTATTATTTTTTTCAATCAGAGGTATTGATTTGATTTTGTAAAATCCGTCTATGATGTCATAATTGTTGGTACTGAGTGATACGAATATCCGTCATAATCATTTCATGTAACGTCATTATCATTGCATGTAATATGTATTCTCATTATTATAATCGAATTGTACTATCATTAATAAAAGAAAGCAAAAACGAGAATGATCTTCCTGCAGATGGTGATTGAACCCATCTTAATATATGTGATAACATTGATAAAGAATTATTGCATGTCTGGAGGTATTGCAGTTACAACATTTTAATAGTAAAAATAATAACAATTATGGTCGTCAGGTAGTCAACTAAAATGAATTTCAACGTCTCGATTTAGGTATATATTAGCCGAATGGGTTTTGAAGCTAAAGTTTTGCCAAAACCCATAATCGAAAAAATAAAAGGCTCAGAAACGCGTCCCTCTAGACGCGCGAACATTTCAGTTGACTACCACTTCCCGAACCCATTTGTGTTGCGCGTACAAGTAAAATACCTGTTCTTTACGTAAAGCCTTCTCACTCACCACAACGTCTGGACGAAACACACACATACACACACACTCTCTCTCTCTCTCACACACACACACACACTCTCTCTCTCTCTCTCTCTCTCTCTCAGACACACACACACACTTTCTCTCTCTCTCTCTCTCACACACACATACACATACACCACCACCAAAAGTAAAAAGCAAAACAAAACAAAACAAAACAAAACAAAACAAAAAACAATTTAAAAAGGCCTATTTTTCAATATATTTTTTGTCAGTATGTAGGAGGTGTCGATTTTAGGTTCGCTAGAATTTTGAAAGAGTGAAACGCCGACCGGACGTGTAACTTGGGCGCTATTTTCTTTTTCCTTTCTGTTTTTTACAACTTTTGCTATTATTAAAGCCACGTGCGTGCTAACTCGATAACGTAATAATGGGTTGGCATGATAAGTTAACACGACTGCCGTGAGGGCAGACTTGGTGTAAAACCCGGGTTAGTTTCCAGACCGCCACCACGGCTACCACGGCAGATACGATCACATATCCACTCGCATTAGTGCGAACGACTCCAAGCCGCCACTTACACACACACACACACACACACACACACACACACACATATATATATATATATATATATATATATATATATATATATGTATGTGTGTGTGTGTGTGTGTGTGTGTGTGTGCATAACGTATATGGTTTTACATCTAGATGTATGATTATATCTATTCATGTGCGACACAAATTCACATATATATATATATATATAAATATATATATATATATATATATATATATATATATATATATATATAAACAACACACGCACACACACACGCACACATACACACACATGTCTATGCAAGATGTATGTAAATATGTATGAAGAAGTATATATCGACACACTATTCATAATAGATATAAACAGATATACAATTAGGCTTGCTTAGAATTATATATGTGCGCACAGACAGATATTCATTCATGCAGACATATGTATATACCATATGTAATAGGCAAACTGAATAAATTCTAATATATGTACACACGCACATACACACACCCAAACACATCCACACATATGATACCTATTCACGCTTTCTGTGAAGAATAAAGCACACATTCACGCACACACACACACACACACACACACACACACACACATATATATTCATATGTGTATAAAAGCACACACAAACATTTGTGTGTGCGTGCGCGCGTGTGTGTGTGTTGTGTGTCTGTCTGTGTGGGTGTGTGTATGTGTGTGTGTGTGTGTGTGTGTGTGTGTGTGTGTGTGTGTGTGTGCGTGATTAGGTTATTCTGAAACATATATTGTATAATTTCTTCACATTCCGAAGTAAAATTGCTGGAGAACTAGAAAAGGACTAAATAGTTTAACGTCAAACACAATCCCATCTCTCATCACCTCTTTATTTTTTTTTTGTTCTTCTTTCTTATTCATTTTTCTAACTCCAAGCTTTCTCCATTCGCCAAAAGTATATTAGTGTTCAGTTATTCATGCATGCACATTAAAATGAATATTATCACTATATACACAGTAATGTCTTTGAATAATCATACAAAATATATTCATACTTCAGGATCCACATACTCAGCCACATACAAATATACATATATATAGATACAATAAAATATAAAAGGTAGATTTGTATTTGTTAATACATATATGGTCTTTCTAAAAACGTTACCCACTTTAAAACATTTGTTTATGAAAAGAAATCTACCAAAAACACTTTCTTTTATATATGTACGCAGCATAACTTAGTCTGGCACATAGAAATAGTTGCATGACATTCCGTAACGATCTAATTCAATCTACTAAGAAGTGGTCATTTATATAAACGTACTAATCATCGCTCTACGTCAATTGCAACAAATATGAACAATTGTTAGTAAAGAAAATCTCCCAAATGAAACATCTGTGTGTACAGGTATGTAACAATGCAAAACGATTATGTTTAGAAGTACGAGAGAGATTTCGAAAATAATGCTCTTATCTATTTCGATGGAAACTTTAATAGATACCGAGAGCACACTACTACCGTTGGATAGAGTAAGTTTTTCAACAATAGAATGTTATTTTTATCATATTCACAACTATTCACTACTATTAACTATACGCCAGTGATCAAAGATGGACTACGCAGACAACATTTTCCAAACAATGACACCATTATCGCTGCTGTGAAAAAGTGGGTCGTCTCCGCTGGTACCAATTTTTACGAGCGCGGCATGCAAGGTCTTCTTCATCGTTGGCGAAAAGGCAAGAATAATGGTAATGGCCTTGTAAAAAACAGTGTTATACAACTGAAAACCTCCTCTATCCAATGGTGTTATTATGCCTCTTATCTGTCGTAATTCATGCAGGAATATATAGAAGGCATTACTTTTGGACCTCCTTTTCGTGCGTATTGTATACTCAGGTTAGAGTCGTTTTATAAGGTAGTTAGTAATATTAACTATGTCAAATTCGTTTTCTGTTATGTCATTTGTGAATATCTTATTACTTCAGTACGTCACTGAATAATACAACCGTGTCGTTTGCATGTACATTCAGGGATACATTTTTGAATGCTCTGTATTTGAAAATAAGACTGAAGCTTTTCCCATATCGTCGGGCAGTCTGTAAATATACCCAGGTATATTTGTAGGGTAAATGTACTGGATGATATGATAAAAGTTTGTCAAAATATACTGAGTGGGACAGGTTCAAATAGTCCATTGAACTTTAGAAATTATTTTGGCAAAAATTTCACTGTTTGTGAAGCTTTTGATGAGAATGCCTTCATATATGTGTATATTAATTGCTGCACAAAACTTATTTTTAAAGAGGTAAATTATTACCATTTATACACAGTAATACAAATGATTGAGTCAGTCTAACCATTTCAACATAATTTTCCAAAAATAATTTCTCTTATTACACAGTAAAAATTGCATATCAGTCTATGTACCTCTGACACACGTGCATTCACACATACAAGTTTTCATATCTTAAATCAGACTAACTCAATCTCACGTGTGCCTAATTGATGAATTTCAAATTGAATATCAGACACAATTATGTAATTACATATAAGAATTGGCACTTGTATTTCTGTTTTTCTTATAGACATTTAGAGCATTAGGCAATTTCAGATTTTATTTTGTAAGCTGGTCAAGAAACTTATCCACCGAATGAACTGCATTGATACAACTGTATTTATCTGATGACAGCCAACCTGCTTTCAGGATGTATCCTTTTTCTGTCAAAATAATCTACTTTTAGACGTCTTTGATATATAGATCAGGCTGCTTGCCAAACATTGGAGTTCCTTAGAATTCTCTCTTTTCAAGTTAACATATGTACAAATTATTATATTGCAAATATCCAGTTTAAGCTGTGCTTAAGTTATTAAAGTTCAATTGAAAATAATGATAATTTTAAATTCCCTTCCACTCGCTAAATTTTAGTGAGAATATAATTAAATCAGGCATATAATTAGAGTGCATGAATGTGTATGTGTGATTCTGCTTGTATAGTGTTCAAAAAATTGTATAGATGATGTTTCGAATACTCCAAAATCTTTTTCCCAGGTAATCAGAAGATGAAACAAGTTTGAAAAAAAAGAGTGGTTATGCTAATACTACGGCTTCATATACAACTTGTTATCATAACTACGATTGCTTATACTATTAAAAAGAAATATGGTTTATGAATAATACATGGTTTACTTTTAATGTAGACGGAAAGGTTGGATATTCCATTATTGAAAATCATACAAAAGTGGTTCCATATCTTTTGTAAGTTTTATAAAAATGTTATGAATTTCACAAAGGTATTGTGATTGATGTTGTGAGTCATGTTCCATTGCTCGAACCTTTCGCTTACTGAGTCATTCAGTTGGCAATGTCAGCTTTCATTGGCATTAAGCACGTTGTGTACCGACTCTGTTGGTTTCACAAATGTTCTGTTCTTTCCGCTAGCGTCTGAAAAGTAGGAAAAACAACAAAGATGAGGATAATAGTAAAATAAATGGATATTAACAACTCGTCTCAGAATTTATTCGTTAAAACCAGATAATTTTACTGTTTAACAAAATTTATTTTTTGTTGGACTGTACTTACGAATATATATATATATATATATATATATATATATATATATATATATATATATATATATATATATATCTTTTTCTCTTGTGCCCTCCTCTCTCTGGAGTTGGATGGCATGTATATTGTAATCTTATTCAAACCTTTTGTTAATGAATATAGAGTCAAAATCACCTTTAATTGTGAAAAGAATTAAATGAAAAGAAGATCGCAACATGGCAATTTCCCTGACAAATTACCATAGTCACAAACACACATATGAATACAGAATACACTCTTATTCAATGATCATGTACACACATGTGTAGTAGTATATATCCTTAAGAATGAGTAAACATAAACACAGTGGGAACCTGTGTGGTTAACACACTAGGATATCAGACCATTGTTAGTGTCTTCGATTCTCACTGGGTGCCCCATACATCTGGCATAATGTTAAACTAACCTAAGCTTAAAATGACAACAGAAACTCAGTCACCAACTGAAACTCTCCGTGTGTCTCTCTGTGCGTCTCTCTCTTTTCACCCCACTTTCACTTTCTCCCACTCACAGATAGATAGATAGATGGGTTCTCCTCAAATATCCACACTATATTTGTTTATAGAAATTATATATATTATCTAAATGTTAATTGAAAACTTTAATAATGAAGAATAAATTTTATAATAAACATCATGTTATGATTAGTTTTGTAATTGTCGTGGTAATTGTCTTCTAATGAAAAAGCGTATTTTATAAGCTTGCAACTTTTTGAATATTTCGAATATTTAATTGAAAGGCATATTTAAATATAAAGGCTTTTCTCCGAACATTTATTCATTATCATCAAATGTTTGATTAACTTTGAAATAATAACTATAATTGCTATAATCAAAATGTATATATAATTATACATTCAGGATACTCCCTATCTCTTTCTCTCTCACTTAGTATCTCTCTCTCTCTATATATATATTGACATTTTTTCGATTTCTCCAAAAACTACTAATCGGAATTTAACATTTTCACAGTATAATAGGAATATATATATATATATTTATATATATATACTAGCAAATATATGCACCCTCCGGGTGCAAGTATTAAAGTTTTAATCAAATAAAATATCATGTTAAATTAAAAAGGCTAATGAAACTGAATAAGAATGCAAATAAAAAGATTTGGAACAGACGGGGGTATGATTGAAAAATAGAACAACTTTGAAACTAACTCTTCCATCATTTTCCATCAGTCCCGTCTTTCATTGGTAAATTTTCCTAATTTAACTATTTAGTTAAAATAGAAAGTAAAGAATAATATTAGTAATTTCTTGTTAATGGATTTCTTTTAAGATTTATCCCCGAGAATTTTGCTTATATTCTATAAGATAAACCCAAAGAATTAGAAATCAATAATACTAAGCATATATTTATGAAAATCAAATTTTTAAGATCAATATGCAAATTAGCCTTCCCATTCACTCTGTAAACCGCTATTTTGTTGTATATATAAATGCAATTGCATGTTATTAGTATGTAGATGTGGTCAACAGTATTAATAATGTAAAACAATTTTATTAATAATTGAGGTTTAAATAAAAATAAAATCATGGCGAATGTGATGTAAATAACAAAGGGAATTGCGACTTGAGTAGTGATATAGTTTCGGTTACAGACAGACAAACACACAATCTCCATTATAATAAGATATCTATTTTATATATATATATATATATATATATATATTATATATATCAGCCTACTCATATATATATATATATATATATATATATATATATATATATATATATATATATATATATTATATATATGAGAAGTAGATATACAAGCAATGTGTTTATGATATGGCGTGCGTAGGCTGTATAAAATGGTATTACAACAGGAAAAAACGGTAGTCATTTGCAATAATAACACGATATAGAAGTGCTTCAAATTGTAAACGAATGTCATTATAATCGTTCAAATATGAGTCACGACTCTAACTTGATCCCTTCTGAGAAAATATTATAACATCTGAAATTTCCAAAGTCGAATATATATTAGAAATATCCAAAATAATTGGAAGATATCACCAGACAGTTGAAATATGTGTTGCAGCTCCTACAAAGGTACGTAAGATGGGCCGATAAGGGTCATTCGAGGGTTGTTTCCCGACTATATTTGTCCATAATTAAAATTGAAGTTGTAAATTACCCGGGCCCGATCAATGGAGCAATTACTAGGATCATTGAAGACGCAACAGTGTCCATAAGTACTCACTATTATCTTCTGAAAAGGATTGGGGCATCAGTAAAACCAGTGAAAAATCTCGATCGACAAAATACACATACAAATGCTTTGGAAATCGACAAAGAACATGAAGGTGGATTTCTAGAATGTTCTGTTCACAGATGAAACTCGTGCAACATTTGATAACCCTGATAGTTTGAGCTAATGTTGGGTTTGTAAATAAACGAGATCGTCGTCAACGCTTTAGGCGCCAATAAGACGGAGGACATTTTATGATTTGGGCTGGTATTATTAGAAATATCATGGTTGGACCGGTAAAGACGGTACGAAAATAACCACAGAAACTTATATAGCCTCCCTCAAAGAGAACTTGGAATATTGGCTAAAAAATGCGAAGTATCCCCTTCAGGAGAACTATCATATTAATGCAAGATAATGCTACTTCGCATTCAGCACATAAAAATTTGGAATACCTGCAAAAAGTAGGCTTTTGTGGACCTCGGAAGATAAATTGGCCGACCAATTCTCCAGACTTAAACCCAATTGAAACATTGTAGAGCGTTCTGACACGATGTGTTTATGAGACTGGACGCCAATTTAGAAGCGAGGATGACTTGTGGCAGAAAATAGTAAACGTATCACGTGAAATTACATCAGAGGAAATCCAGAAATTGACATTTCGAAGGACTAGGGTCTTTTGCAAGTCATTTAAAAAAGGATACCACATCTTATATTAACCAACTCCACTATAATTTTAAAACTCTGTTTACTCTATTATTCGATTGAATTTCGTATTACTGTATGTATCCATAAAAATCTATAAATGAAGCAATTAAACGGTTATTTTCTTTTTTACATAGGCTTTTATTACATCTCGCTAATAATTTGACCCACTAATTATTTAAGTAAATTAGGTAAATGGCCGTAACTTCTGCTCCCCTTTTTAGAACCTTACAATTTTTACGGAGTGGTGTATATACATATTGTCGTTATTCCCTGATAATTTCCAACGAGTAGTTTCTGGATAGGTTGGAAAAGTGTCACTTCATTAATAATTTGAAACGCAGTATATATATATATATATATATATATATATATATATATATATATATATATATATATATACATAATGTAAATAGTGTATAATGTGTACCTCTACGTCACTAGAGGAGCCCACTCCTGAAAGATGGGCGAATTGAACTTTTGCTGAGGTTACAGAAATATAATATTATGTTGTGAACTCCACTGATGTCACGTGAGAAGTAGAATGTTATGCCACATTAAAATTCATAAATTTAACTTTATAATTATTAAATGGTCAATAAAAATGCTATTTTTCAATTTTGGAAGAAAAAACAGTTTTAGCTTAAAAACTGATCGATGTGTGCGTGCACACACACACACACACAAACACACACACACACACATAAACACACATACACACAAGTATATATATATATTCTTATTTATGAATATAAATAAATATATATAAATACAAATGCGCCATATGCAAGAATGTTTTTTTTGTCCAGAAATATCTATTGGCCAACTTGCATGCAAGTAAATATTCGTGACTTCAGTTACAGTTCGTATCGGCAACAAGAATAAAACTTAGGCCACAAAGTGATGTACCCATTTTCACTAACTGCTTCATTATTTTCAGCCATTATATTAAGTTTATAAAATACAAACTTCATTGAAACTCCTCTTTACGTATATTGTGGGAATATCCGCTTCTGCAATTCGTGCGCTCTCGTTGCACAATGATATTGATCCCACTTTGTAGTACTTCTGTGCAGGCCGGTTTGAAAGGCAAGATCTAGAGACAGGTCCACAAGAAAAAGAAAACACGACAACAAAAATTTGACGATAAGATGCTAATATAGGAGGAAGGTGTGACACTTCGTACAATTTGAGTGTAATTAACTTGATGTGGTCAGTTGGCAAAAGAAAGTTCTCTTAACTACAAAGTCCGACTGCTAGAATTAACTACAAGTCCGACTGGCTTCATATGATGTGGTTCTTTGCCTATTTACTATTTACTCGGCCCGGAATCAGCTGCCGACTGGAATGACACTCTAAGTCTCACTGCTTGGGGTTCAAAGCCGGCTTGTATATATGCAAAAGCCACCGCACCTCTGTCCCTGATCGGACCTCCCAGAAAAATATATAATTTTAACTTTATAGATTTATGATTCCCAATTTCTCTTAATAAGGCAAATATTACATTTTTGCTCCAGTGAGATTGTCGCCAATTTTCAAGTTATTCATTTTGCTGGGACCCAGTTTATCTTAAAACCTGGACCATTTTTGTCATTTATTCACCAGTTACAATAATATAACAACAATAACACGATAACATGCATCTCCTTTCGGTGCGTCATGTGCCCGTTTAGAGTGACACCGAGGAGATAACTTTTTTTTTAAATGTACGGGTCAGAGTTGAGTAAAAAATGGGGAGGGGGGAAATCTCAAGAATTCACAACAATATATACCGAGGGTTTTGATTGCCTTGAAACAGTGGTAAATGAAGGGTTCGGTAACCCCCTTTTAAAACACAAAAAATAAATGAATTCAAAAAGGCAAACAAAACAAAAGACACTGCACTGGTGTGGGATCACTCTCCCTTACAAATCAAACGCGCACACACACACACACACACACCACACACACACACACACACGCGCGCGCGCGCGCAAAAAGGATACTGTTAAGTTAAACTCTCGATTTTGCTTCCCTGGTAGTAATCTTTGGGGCTCCCGACTCATTTCATGATACAGGCCGTCCCTTATCTATTACACACGTATATATACATATGTACCCATATAGGACTTTCTTAATCCTATATCCACATATTAATGCATATAAACACGCATGTACACAAACACATAATTACATGTGAATGGACGCACACACATTCAATGTCTTACAATGTATATATTTATTTTAAGTTAATTGCACATAGTTATATGGTTTTAATTATTTAATTATTCGCAAGCAATTATATGGTTTCAAGTAACTGTACCTATTTAATAGTAATCATCATCATTTATGTTTGCACACTTGTATGGTTTAAAATATTTCTATCAAGTACTCATTATTTCCAATAGATCTATTTGTCCCATAAATGGACTCTAACAGGTTCTACCTCTCTGGGTCAGTGTAGACCTGGTAGTAATGGCAGCAAAAAGGTGACTTCACACTCACTAGAGCTCCAGAACTGAAGCCTCACCATTGATGAAATTTAGTGTCAACTCAGGACACGGTAAAAAGATTGACATGGACGGATAATAGTATTTTGACATTGACTGATAATTTTGAAAAATAGAATAGATACTGATTTCACTTGAATCATACATATTACAAGAATAGCAATATATTGACAGCGGCATGAACAGGGAATTATATAGTACGAACTTAGATCAATAGATTGATATGCCTGGCAAAATAAATGAATATATTTAAAAGACCAGCTTAATGTGTCTTCTATTACTGATAAAAATATATTGACTAGAAATAAGAAAATAACTGTTTGATAATAGTGAGACGAACTGATTCCGATCAGCTTCAGTGACTAGCAATGACTGGGGTCATTCTTGTTGATGAAATCAGCAACAATACAAATTGTAATTTCTGTTGTAGAACTATTTGTCCAATCTAAACTAGAGTAGACATGTTTTTATTATTTTGATTTTACCAAAATAGAAAACAAAGCCCTCGAATATGATGACAATTTTTTCTCTCTAAGTAGTTATAAAAGGTCTCTGCTATACAAAGCTCGTCAGTCACTGCTATCCAGTCTCAATAAAAAAAAAAATAAAAAAAAACAGAGTTGCAGAAATCGAAACCCTTTCTAAAGTAATGTTTAATTAGCAAATGCTTTTCTACTGTCTGTTTCAGCAGTGATAAAGCGTAATTATTTATATCACCCAGTCATTCAAGAATTTTCACTTAATCAGCTCTCAAACAGACGCAGTGAACCTAAAGAAAAGTAATATATATATTTACCAACCCCTCCGCACGAGCAGGATGCGACACAAGGTCAATTTCTTAAGCGGAGTTCAGCAGGTTTGAATTCAGAGTTTTTCCTTCTCCTAGACCGGTTGCCTAACCAAGGTTAAGAGCCCAGTCTTCCCTACTATTTTACCCATAGCTGG
>CM042140.1:94822695-94882142 GCA_023376005.1 Doryteuthis pealeii | reverse complement strand
GAAACTGAAAAAAAAAAAACAGTTCACTTATCAGATTCTTTCAACAAGAAATAAAAGAGTTACTTTTACAGGGAGTTTATATCATTGCTAACAATGATGATTATGTTCTGGAAAAAGAGAAAAAACATTTCATGAAAAAATCTAGTGAGGTCAATGTCAGCAAGACTGCTATAAAAGAATAATAAAAGCGGTCAGACAAAATATTGATTTGAAATCATTTCTTTCGCTGTAGAATTCTTTCGTTACTGTAGAATTCTGTAATAGATAAACCCTAATAACACCTGTTTTGATTGTATAATGTTCCAATAGAACTTATAAAATCCTGGTATCTTTAGTTTAAAAGAAAATAACTTCTTAGTAAAAAAAAATATTGGTAGGGGTATACCTACTTATGGGCGATATTTTAAAAATGAATAGCAAATAAAATTTATGAACATAACTTCTCGGCTGCCGTATTTGTGTTTTTTTCTTCTGACAGACAGTGACCGAAAGATTTATAGAATTAGTTCATGGATTTTCATATAAATAGTGTTATCCTCTAGTGGAATAAACTCTGACTGAATTGGAAGAATAAATAATCTAATTCAGAACTGACTGTGGAAATAACCTTTTGACTTATTAAGTCATCGATTCAGCAAATGGATAAGTGGTCGGATGTTTGATTGATGTAAAGGCAGAATAATTATTTTAATTAATTTCTCAAAGTGGAAAAAATATGTTTTACTGGCTATATCTTTAAATGCATGACAGACCAAATGAGTTTGAGAAACAGTAAAAGAAAAAATACTGAATAGATGACATGAAGACATAAGTGAGTTGGTGACCAACGTTGATTTTCCTATTGGTTTAGCCATGGAGTGACTGATTGAATTGCTTAGTGGCGCTTTGCATAAGTTTTTGGACAGCTAATTAACTCACTTTGATAGAAACCAAAAATAATAAATAAATAAAAATAAAATAATAAAAAAGATAGAGCGCTATGAATATTTTCATAGTTTTCCACGTGATTCATTATTTTAATTACTGTATAAATCTATGCCAGTTTAAAGAGAATTAGTATCATTAATTACATAAACAACTGTATCGCGGAAACACTACATTCGCATTTCCTAAATTGAAAAAAAATGTATATGAGAATTAATGTATAAAGAATTAGATATGGTTTTAAGAATTAATATAGAGCAAATAGCTGAGTTTTATAATAATAATAATAATAATAATAATAATAATAATAATAATAATAATAATAATAATAATAATAATAACTATCTGGGAATATTAGAAGCAGACGCCATTGAACAAATATAAATGAAAGAAAAAGTAAGAAAGGAATACCTCAGAAGAACAAGAAAACTTCTTGAAACCAAGCTCTGTAGCAGATATCTCATCAAGGAAATAAACATCTGGACTGTCCCTCTCGTAAGATACTCACGACCATTCCTAAAATGAACAAGAGAGGAGTTCCGACAGATGGACCAAAGGACAAAGAAACCTTTGACAATGTAAAAGGCATTACACCCGAGAGAAAACATATACAGACTATATGTACAAAAAAAAAAAAGAAAAGAAAAAGGAGACCCATTCGGTCTCGCCAACATTGAAGATAGTGTAGATACGACAATCCGAGCACTTGACAAATACACCAATAAAAGTAAGGAAATACTTAATGCAGAAGCTAGTAAAAGCTATTGCAACATATTGACAAACAGATATACATCAAAAACTAAAAGAAAAAACAGAAATAGGAAGAAAAGCAACTATATGGGTACTTCAAGCGACAAACTGAAGAGATATCACACCAAAAGACATGGACGCGGCAAAGAAGAAGAAACCTCAAGAGAAAAACTGAATCTCTTATGATCGCAGCACAAGACAATTCCATAAGAACAAACTATATAAAGTCAAACATAAATAAGACGCAACAGTATGCTAAGTGCAGAATGTGTGGAGACAGAGATGAAACGATTAATCATATAATAAGTGAATGAAGCAAAAACTAGCGCATGGAGAATGAAATGCATAAAATTCATAGAGACGGATCACTTAATCCCGGCCAGGATACCAGGCCTAGTATTGATTAACAAGAAGAAAGAAACCTGGCATCTAGTGGATTTTGCCGTCCCAGTCGACCACTGAGTGAAAGTAAAAGAAAGCGAAAAGATAGACAAATACTTGGACCTTGCCAGAAGGTCGTACCAATTGTAATTGGTGCTCTTGGAACGGCCCCCAAAGGTCTGAAAAAGAATTTGGAAGAATTGGGAACCAGAGGAAGAATCGAGACCATCCAAACTACAGCATTGTTAAAGACGGCTAGAATACTCAGAAGATTCCTGGAGACCTGGGGAGACTTGCTGTCACTCAGCCTCCAGTGACCCACCGGCTCCGACGGGTGTGAAAAACTCGATAATAATAATAATAATAATAATAATAATAATAATGATAAAATTCATCAATAAAGCCATGGAAAATTGGAAAGTAGAATTCATTGACAGCAGGAGAACAGACCTTAGCAGAGGTGAAAATTAAAAAAGCGCCTTCCAGGGAGACTCCCTGCCACCACTGCTATTTGTCATAGCAATGATACCAGTCAACCATATACTTAGGAAATGTACAGTTGGGTAGGTCGATTTTCACCTTATTGCTGTTATCAATGGAACAAAAGGAAACAAGTATGAACTCTGCTAGAAAGACATGAATGGATGATGATTTTAATATAAGTTACCATTGTAATTTGAACACTACTCTAAAATATCTACTGGTCACTAATAGTGTGTCTTTTAAGTTTCTATTTTTATATAATAATTGTAAGGCATACAGTTATAAAAGACATGACAAAAATACATGAATGTTGTGAGAATAATAGCAACTTTTATCATGCCATCATATTAAACTTCTCTACATAAGAACCCTTTGAAGCAAAGGAAGGCCTCATTTCATAGCATAAAACTTTTGTAATGATATGTCTATGCCTTGCTTCAATTCCATAAACCGATTGGGAAGCTGCAGTTGTTAATTTTACTGCCCCTTCGACACTTTGTGAGTGTGAAGGCAAATCAGGCAACTCTAATTTTGTCCCAACTTTTGATCAATTGAGACCGATGTGTGGCCTCGAAATTTATTTAACTTGTCTTAATTTTTAATTTTTATTATGAAATTAGAATATTACTTTAAAATGAAACTATAAATCGATGAAATCATTTTAATCAATTTTATGTGAATTTGCTGAATCTTTTAATTATTTTGTCCCTCATTTCCAGTTCATCTGATTTAAGCATTGAATACAACATATTTTCTGGTAGGAGATCAAAAACATTCTGCTGGATATTTTAAAACGCACTCTTGAATTTCAGGTGTTAGCACTTTGATTCTTTGCAGCATATTAAAAACATGCAGTTGCTGGTTATGAAATTTATTGTCTCTTTTAATTTCAATCCAACTAACTGCATACACTGCAACAATAAACTGCATTAGGCTGTGTAGTTTTGATATGTTTTCAGGGTAAATGCCTCGAGTCCACAAACACATTAGTCTGGTGGCTAACGTCAACCATCTTGCCCATTTTTCCATGCAGCTTATCAAGGGTTTGCTTTACCTCGTGTAATTCCTACTGCATATTCTTGAAGAAGTATCTGATCACTATACAGATCATCTGTCTGTTTGATGCTAGAATATTGGCTCTCTAGAGGACTAACTATCGGTACAAATTTGACCTGGGGAAAATTATGATAGTCATTTGCACACAATCTCTTTAGTGGACCAATAAATGATGTTCGACTTTTTGTGTTGCCATCAATGCGCTTAAAAACAGCTCTAAACGGAAGATTATCTTGATGTAGAGAGCAACCAATGGTGTGCAATTTTCGTTTTCTTTGTTTTTCTAGAACTGAAAGTAGCCCTGCTTCACAGCCAGTATTTGAATAGGTGTTGTCCAGTAAAACAGCTTTTAGAGTATCGACACATTCATACTCCTCCAAAACACTAACAACCTCTTCTGCTAGAACAGCACCAGTTGTCAAATGGTGTTCTGTTCCCTTCGTTTTCTTTGTTTCTTTCCATCTTCCCCCACAATCTCTTTGTATAAGAAAGTATCTTAATCATGTCTTCCATCAACACCAGTACAAATATTTTCTCTGTTTTATCAATGTGCTTTTAATAGGCATTTTGTTTTGTTTTTTCTTTTGTATGGTCTATTTTAGATTTATCTAAATGTATGTTTTTTTAGTATTTTATGAATGATATAGATACAAAATTTCTTCTAAATGAAAATTATAGATACTGTTAATGACTTTGTGATCAAACATGTGAATTTTTACAAAATTAAAAAATAAAAAAAATTAAAGGAAATGATAAAAGTAAATTTGACTTTTTCCAAAGTGGAAAAAATGGTATTTTCCACAATCAATTGTTAAAAACATAAAATTGTAACCCTAACCACAAACCCCAACCCTATACCTAAACCTAATAAGATTAATTTTTGTCTAGTACCATTGTAAGGCCCCATCTAGCTTATTCTTAAGGCGCTTTGTTAGGGTCCAGGTGGTGCATCCATACAGCAGTACTGATATGACCACAACCTGGAAGAATTGTCGCTTTAGCTTGTCAGTGAGATCAGATCTCCATATTACTGATAATCTGTTTGTGGCCGTCCATGCCTTTCCTATACGTGTATTAACATCGCTTTCTGTGGATGAGATATTACTACCTAGGTATATGAACTGCTCTAATGGCTTAAGAGGCTTACCGTCAAGTGTGGAGTTGTCTCCTTTCTCTTTGAAGCACATGAACTCGGTTTTATCGGAGTTCACATAGAAGCCGATATTCTTTGCTGCCTTCTCCAGGCTATGCAGTAGTGACTCAGCCTGTGCCGGTGTATCTGCAAGATGGAACCTGCACAAGAATGTTGCTCGTAGTCCTGAACAAGTAATGGAAGCAGCACCCCACAAAGAAGCAACTATATGGTCACCTGCCCCCCCCCCATCTCACAAATCATACGGGTGAGACGGACTAGGCAGGCAGGACACTGCTGGAGAAGCGGGGACGAGCTCATAAGCGTTCTCCTGTGGAGGCCAACATATGGACATGTTAACCTAGGACGCCCACTAAGGACCTACATTGACCAACTATGCGAGGATTCGGAATGCTGCACGGAGGACCTCCCAGGGGCAATGAGTAATAGGGAAGGTTTGCGAAAGATAGTCATGGATATCCGTGCTGCTTGCGCGACATGGTGATAAATGATGACCATTGTAAGAAATTAGCTTTAAGATCGATTGTTTTAAAATTTGCTGAATTGCACACCAACTGCGTTTTAAGCTTTTTAAATAATCCTAGATTGCTCGTCAACAACCATTTTAATCTTTTAGCTTTTAGATAGTTTGAAATATATTTAAACATATTCCAAATATATTTGCTGGCAAAATAGCATGTGTTCTATTTTACTAGGGCCGGTAAAATAAGCTCAAGAAACATGTTTGTCTATTTTACCGGAACCGGCTAACTAGCCCATTCGTTTTGATATTAAAACTCATGTTGTGAAGGTCCATAGTCTGCAAATCTAAAAGAAAGGCATTTGCAAGGCTTAATATAATGAAATAATATGTATTTACTTACCTTACGAAATAAATGCAAATTGCTTAGTAGTACGCAAAAAAACTTGCGATTGAAAAATAATGTCTTTAAAAATAAAAAAAATAAAATTAACTAACACAGGGAATATAAAGCTATTTCTTTCTTTCTTTTTTTCTAATAATTAAGTTTGTTAAAACCAAAAAAAAGGAAAAGATTTAATTATTGAAATTCAAATGTAAACATAAACAACAAAACGTGTTGTTACGGAGCTCGAATTTTGTTATTGTTTATAGTATCTTGAATTAAATATTTTTGCGGAGTTTGCTTATTATTTACTTTTATCTAATTTACCAAGAATTAGATGATCTTGAATGAAATAAAATCTTTTATTAAGCCTATTTTTACACATTTTTTTTTTTAAATTCTGGTTTAATCTAACCTACTTATCTTTTCGTTTAACACCGAGCGAAATTCAAAACATTCAATTATGTTGATATTCAAATACATTTGCCCAAAAATTGATAAAGTTTTAGAGAAAATTATTTTGTTCAATTATTCTTTATGTTAATTAGCAACTTTCTCCGTTTGCACCGAGTCTTGGTATAAAAATCGACCTACCCTAATGTACACGGAGATACAAATTTATAAAAAGTAATTCAGTTTATGTACATGGATGGCATCAAGATTTTTGCCAAAAATGAAAAATAATTCGAAACCCTTATCCAAACCATAAGAATATAGAACCAGAATATAGGAATGTAATTCGGCAACGAAAAGTGTGTCATGCTCGTGATAAAAAAGGAAAAAAATGAAACAGTGAAGGGAACAGAACTACCGAATCAAGAATAAATTAGGACACTTGGAGAAAAGGAGAATTATAAATACTTGTGACTATTGGAAGCAGGCGCTATCAAGCAAGCAGAAATGGAAGAAAAAGTAAGAAAATAATACCCCAGAAGAACAAAAATAGCATCAAAGGAATAAGCAAATGGTCCAGAGTATCTTACAAGAGGGACTCTTGTAAGATACTCTGGACCATTTTTAAAATAGGCAAGATGGACCAAAACTTATGACAATGCACACGGCACCACACCGAGAGACGACATAGACAGACTATATATGCCAAGAAAGAAGGGGACAGATTTCTTGCCAACGTTGAAGATTGTGTAGTTGTGACAATTCAAGCACTTGAAGAATACACAAATAAAAGCAAGGAGAGATTAACTGCGTTAGCTAGGAAAACGTAATTGCAAAAAATGGACAAGCAGAAATACAACAAAAACTAGAAAACACTTATATGGACACTTTAAGCGACAAACTGCAGAGATCGCAAATGAGAAGACCTGGACATGGCTAAGAAGAGGAAACCCAAAGAGAAAGACTGAATCTCGCATAAGACTTGAGGAGACTTGCTGTCACTCAGCCTCCAGTAAACCACCATCTTAGGCGGGTGTGAAAAATTCTCATGGTGGCTTCATGTTCACAGCCTTCACATACGACATCTGTGACCGGGGCTGTTTTTCGAACATTGGCCTTCACAGCCACAAACCATATCTTTTCTAGAAAATTAGATGAATACAATTTTCTGGATCTTTGAGATACAAATGTATCACCCAGCACTGTCCAGAAGACCAGACGTTTATTTTGAATAACAAGAAAAAAGAACCTAGTAGATTTTGTCGTGCCAGCAGACGATGGAGTGAAATAAAAGGAAGCTGATAAACTGAAAATATACCTAGACATCGCCAGAGAACTAAACAAGTAGTGAAACATAAAGCTGACAATAATACCAATCGTGGTTGGAGCCATTGGAATGGTTCTCAAGAAAAGAGACTGGATGAACTGGAGATTAGTGGAATAACAGAAACCATTCAAACCAAAGCACTTCTAAAATCGTCTGGGATGCTTAGAAGAGTCATGGGGATCTGAGGAGACTTGGTGTCACTCAGATTCCAATAAAAACATCAATTAGAGCTTGTGGGAAAAAACTTGCAATTAGTAAAATAATAACTTACTAGTTTGAGTAATATAAACCTATGGTAATAGACAATGTTTTTGAGAGAGTTTTGTTGGGAATATGCATAGTCATGATAATGATAATAATAATCGGTGCACTCGCAACAACCTCCAAAACTTCAGAAACAAAACTTGTCAAAGAAAGATTTATAACACAAGGAAAATGTACGAAATCTGAGAAAACCTTCTGCTACTCAGTACTTGACCAAAAGAGAAACAAAAGAAATTGCAGATGAAATGTACTGTACATGAGTATACTAGGAACATTTGAAAATAAATAAATAAATAAAACAAAACCACAACTATCAGCAGCCTAAAACAAAGACATTAGTACTAATTATGTCAAGTCAAAAATCGATGAGACTAATAAACGAGCAAATGTTACCTATATGGAGCATGAAACGACATAGCAATTCATAAGTGAATGCAACAAATTGGTCCACAAGGAATATAAATACAAGTGACAACGCTAATTCAATTGGAATTTTTAAAAAGACTTCACTATGTAAACAAATGGTACGAGCACAAAACAGAAGAGGAAAAGTAAGATGATCTGAAATTTTAAGATTCAGCTTTTCAACGTTGTATGAAAAAACTTAGATATTCTAAAGAAAAGAAAATAAGAAAAATATCCATCATTAAATGTAGTTGTTCTAGAGGCCAAAAAACTGAAAGTGAGAAAATGGATCACTATAAAATCGTTATTCGATATTTAAGAACATTGTAGAATATGAAGATAAGAAATGTTTTTAAGTTTATTTGGAGTACATTGAACAATAATTAAGACATTTGACAATGAAAGAAGAGAATTGGCAACCTTCGGGAAAAAAACAACAGAAAACAAAAACAACAAAGAAAACATGATTCAATCCATATATCCCCTTTGGAATTGACTAGAAAACTGAGAAAATATTAAATATCTAAGTCTTAAATCTCCATTAATAATCAACAAATCCATCAGGTATACAAATACAATATAATACCGTAATTATTTTTACTTCAAACTGTTTTTTTCTTTCTTATAAACATAAAAAAGGGAAACGAAAGTAAAATTCTATATAACTTTGAAATCGAAACAGATCACCCAATCTAGGCCAGGGAATCAGATTCGGTCATCTTACAAAGATTTGTGAACTTTGTTGTCCCAGCAAATTACAGAGGTAAATCGAAAGTGTATTACAGACTGGGAAAAATGGCTGATCTTGGTCAGAGAGGAGAATAAAATGGGAAATACATGTAGGTGATATGCAGGCACCAACAATTGAGCACCGATTCTCATTTAAAAACGAATTAAAATTAATTAAAGCGATTATCTAAGGTCATTTTTTGTTTGTCAGAGCTATGTCTTTATATTAAAATTAACAGACGTTAAAATAAATTTATTTTAAATTACAATGAATGTTTTAATCAAAAATATTAATAAAGAAATGAACTTACTTTTCTTTTAAATTTCTGAATAGTTTCAATCAAAATAATTCAATGGAAATAAATGGAAATTCTTTAAAATGAATATTAATGTTAGAGTAATCCATAGTAGCATCTAGAACAACAATTTATATACCTAATTAATAGATACAATACATTTAAAATAGAAATCGCATAATTTTAAGTTTTAAATCTAATATTTTCATATTTATCTAATATTTATTTAATAACAAGCTAACTTTAGTAGGGTGATGTAATAATTAATGGAGAAATATCAATTTAAAAGTGTCCCCACTCTTTTAAACAGTAAAAATGTCGATGTATGACTTTTTCACTGATAATCTAAGAGATAATTATATTTCATAAACAACAGAGTTAAAAAATCTCAAAAAGATTATTCTCATTTTTTAAAATATTTAATTTTTAGATTTTTGGTGCCTATTTTCAACCAAAATCGCTCCTTTAATTTTTTTTCTATTCATTACTTCAATCTTTTTATTTATACTCTAATTAGTTTCACTTTTATATAACCTCACCGATATTTTGCGCCTCAAAATTGAGTGGGGGTTTAAGGGAACTGACGTGAAAAAATCAAAGAATTTTTAAATAAAATACCTGATGCATGATAAAATTCATTTATTTATAAATCAACACTGAAAATTTCATTAAACTAATTTAAACTAAGTATTATTTTTTTCAATCAGAGGTATTGATTTGATTTTGTAAAATCCGTCTATGATGTCATAATTGTTGGTACTGAGTGATACGAATATCCGTCATAATCATTTCATGTAACGTCATTATCATTGCATGTAATATGTATTCTCATTATTATAATCGAATTGTACTATCATTAATAAAAGAAAGCAAAAACGAGAATGATCTTCCTGCAGATGGTGATTGAACCCATCTTAATATATGTGATAACATTGATAAAGAATTATTGCATGTCTGGAGTATTGCAGTTACAACATTTTAATAGTAAAAATAATAACAATTATGGTCGTCAGGTAGTCAACTAAAATGAATTTCAACGTCTCGATTTAGGTATATATTAGCCGAATGGGTTTTGAAGCTAAAGTTTTGCCAAAACCCATAATCGAAAAAATAAAAGGCTCAGAAACGCGTCCCTCTAGACGCGCGAACATTTCAGTTGACTACCACTTCCCGAACCCATTTGTGTTGCGCGTACAAGTAAAATACCTGTTCTTTACGTAAAGCCTTCTCACTCACCACAACGTCTGGACGAAACACACACATACACACACACTCTCTCTCTCTCTCACACACACACACACACTCTCTCTCTCTCTCTCTCTCTCTCAGACACACACACACACTTTCTCTCTCTCTCTCTCTCACACACACATACACATACACCACCACCAAAAGTAAAAAGCAAAACAAAACAAAACAAAACAAAACAAAACAAAAAACAATTTAAAAAGGCCTATTTTTCAATATATTTTTTGTCAGTATGTAGGAGGTGTCGATTTTAGGTTCGCTAGAATTTTGAAAGAGTGAAACGCCGACCGGACGTGTAACTTGGGCGCTATTTTCTTTTTCCTTTCTGTTTTTTACAACTTTTGCTATTATTAAAGCCACGTGCGTGCTAACTCGATAACGTAATAATGGGTTGGCATGATAAGTTAACACGACTGCCGTGAGGGCAGACTTGGTGTAAAACCCGGGTTAGTTTCCAGACCGCCACCACGGCTACCACGGCAGATACGATCACATATCCACTCGCATTAGTGCGAACGACTCCAAGCCGCCACTTACACACACACACACACACACACACACACACACACACATATATATATATATATATATATATATATATATATATATATATGTATGTGTGTGTGTGTGTGTGTGTGTGTGTGCATAACGTATATGGTTTTACATCTAGATGTATGATTATATCTATTCATGTGCGACACAAATTCACATATATATATATATATATAATATATATATATATATATATATATATATATATATATATATATATATATAAACAAACACACGCACACACACACGCACACATACACACACATGTCTATGCAAGATGTATGTAAATATGTATGAAGAAGTATATATCGACACACTATTCATAATAGATATAAACAGATATACAATTAGGCTTGCTTAGAAATTATATATGTGCGCACAGACAGATATTCATTCATGCAGACATATGTATATACCATATGTATATAGGCAAACTGAATAAATTCTAATATATGTACACACGCACATACACACACCCAAACACATCCACACATATGATACCTATTCACGCTTTCTGTGAAGAATAAAGCACACATTCACGCACACACACACACACACACACACACACACACACACATATATATTCATATGTGTATAAAAGCACACACAAACATTTGTGTGTGCGTGCGCGCGTGTGTGTGTGTTGTGTGTCTGTCTGTGTGGGTGTGTGTATGTGTGTGTGTGTGTGTGTGTGTGTGTGTGTGTGTGTGTGTGTGCGTGATTAGGTTATTCTGAAACATATATTGTATAATTTCTTCACATTCCGAAGTAAAATTGCTGGAGAACTAGAAAAGGACTAAATAGTTTAACGTCAAACACAATCCCATCTCTCATCACCTCTTTTTTTTTGTTCTTCTTTCTTATTCATTTTTTCTAACTCCAAGCTTTCTCCATTCGCCAAAAGTATATTAGTGTTCAGTTATTCATGCATGCACATTAAAATGAATATTATCACTATATACACAGTAATGTCTTTGAATAATCATACAAAATATATTCATACTTCAGGATCCACATACTCAGCCACATACAAATATACATATATATAGATACAATAAAATATAAAAGGTAGATTTGTATTTGTTAATACATATATGGTCTTTCTAAAAACGTTACCCACTTTAAAACATTTGTTTATGAAAAGAAATCTACCAAAAACACTTTCTTTTATATATGTACGCAGCATAACTTAGTCTGGCACATAGAAATAGTTGCATGACATTCCGTAACGATCTAATTCAATCTACTAAGAAGTGGTCATTTATATAAACGTACTAATCATCGCTCTACGTCAATTGCAACAAATATGAACAATTGTTAGTAAAGAAAATCTCCCAAATGAAACATCTGTGTGTACAGGTATGTAACAATGCAAAACGATTATGTTTAGAAGTACGAGAGAGATTTCGAAAATAATGCCTCTTATCTATTTCGATGGAAACTTTAATAGATACCGAGAGCACACTACTACCGTTGGATAGAGTAAGTTTTCAACAATAGAATGTTATTTTTATCATATTCACAACTATTCACTACTATTAACTATACGCCAGTGATCAAAGATGGACTACGCAGACAACATTTTCCAAACAATGACACCATTATCGCTGCTGTGAAAAAGTGGGTCGTCTCCGCTGGTACCAATTTTTACGAGCGCGGCATGCAAGGTCTTCTTCATCGTTGGCGAAAAGGCAAGAATAATGGTAATGGCCTTGTAAAAAACAGTGTTATACAACTGAAAACCTCCTCTATCCAATGGTGTTATTATGCCTCCTTTATCTGTCGTAATTCATGCAGGAATATATAGAAGGCATTACTTTTGGACCTCCTTTTCGTGCGTATTGTATACTCAGGTTAGAGTCGTTTTATAAGGTAGTTAGTAATATTAACTATGTCAAATTCGTTTTCTGTTATGTCATTTGTGAATATCTTATTACTTCAGTACGTCACTGAATAATACAACCGTGTCGTTTGCATGTACATTCAGGGATACATTTTTGAATGCTCTGTATTTGAAAATAAGACTGAAGCTTTTCCCATATCGTCCGGGCAGTCTGTAAATATACCCAGGTATATTTTGTAGGGTAACATGTACTGGATGATATGATAAAAGTTTGTCAAAATATACTGAGTGGGACAGGTTCAAATAGTCCATTGAACTTTAGAAATTATTTTGGCAAAAATTTCACTGTTTGTGAAGCTTTTGATGAGAATGCCTTCATATATGTGTATATTAATTGCTGCACAAAACTTATTTTTAAAGAGGTAAATTATTACCATTTATACCCAGTAATACAAATGATTGAGTCAGTCTAACCATTTCAACATAATTTTCCAAAAATAATTTCTCTTATTACACAGTAAAAATTGCATATCAGTCTATGTACCTCTGACACACGTGCATTCACACATACAAGTTTTCATATCTTAAATCAGACTAACTCAATCTCACGTGTGCCTAATTGATGAATTTCAAATTGAATATCAGACACAATTATGTAATTACATATAAGAATTGGCACTTGTATTTCTGTTTTTCTTATAGACATTTAGAGCATTAGGCAATTTCAGATTTTATTTTGTAAGCTGGTCAAAACTTATCCACCGAATGAACTGCATTGATACAACTGTATTTATCTGATGACAGCCAACTGCTTTCAGGATGTATCCTTTTTCTGTCAAAATAATCTACTTTTAGACGTCTTTGATATATAGATCAGGCTGCTTGCCAAACATTGGAGTTCCTTAGAATTCTCTCTTTTCAAGTTAACATATGTACAAATTATTATATTGCAAATATCCAGTTTAAGCTGTGCTTAAGTTATTAAAGTCAATTGAAAATAATGATAATTTTAAATTCCCTTCCACTCGCTAAATTTTAGTGAGAATATAATTAAATCAGGCATATAATTAGAGTGCATGAATGTGTATGTGTGATTCTGCTTGTATAGTGTTCAAAAATTGTATAGATGATGTTTCGAATACTCCAAAATCTTTTTCCCAGGTAATCAGAAGATGAAACAAGTTTGAAAAAAAAGAGTGGTTATGCTAATACTACGGCTTCATATACAACTTGTTATCATAACTACGATTGCTTATACTATTAAAAAGAAATATGGTTTATGAATAATACATGGTTTACTTTAATGTAGACGGAAAGGTTGGATATTCCATTATTGAAAATCATACAAAAGTGGTTCCATATTTTTGTAAGTTTTATAAAATGTTATGAATTTCACAAAGGTATTGTGATTGATGTTGTGAGTCATGTTCCATTGCTCGAACCTTTCGCTTACTGAGTCATTCAGCTTTCATTGGCATTAAGCACGTTGTGTACCGACTCTGTTGGTTTCACAAATGTTCTGTTTTTTCCGCTAGCGTCTGAAAAGTAGGAAAAACAACAAAGATGAGGATAATAGTAAAATAAATGGATATTAACAACTCGTCTCAGAATTTATTCGTTAAAACCAGATAATTTTACTGTTTAAAAAATTTATTTTTGTTGGACTGTACTTACGAATATATTATATATATATATATATATATATATATATATATATATATATTATATATATATCTTTTTCTCTTGTGCCCTCCTCTCTCTGGAGTTGGATGGCATGTATATTGTAATCTTATCAAACCTTTTGTTAATGAATATAGAGTCAAAATCACCTTTAATTGTGAAAAGAATTAAATGAAAAGAAGATCGCACATGGCAATTTCCCTGACAAATTACCATAGTCACAAACACAACATATGAACAGAATACACTCTTATTCAATGATCATGTACACACATGTGTAGTAGTATATATCTTAAGAATGAGTAAACATAAACACAGTGGGAACCTGTGTGGTTAACACACTAGGATATCAGACCATTGTTAGTGTCTTCGATTCACTGGGTGCCCATACATCTGGCATAATGTTAAACTAACCTAAGCTTAAAATGACAACAGAAACTCAGTCACCAACTGAAACTCTCCGTGTGTCTCTCTGTGCGTTCTCTCTTTTCACCCCACTTTCACTTTCTCCCACTCACAGATAGATAGATAGATGGGTTCTCCTCAATATCCACACTATATTTGTTTATAGAAATTATATATATATCTAAATGTTAATTGAAAACTTTAATAATGAAGAATAAATTTTATAATAAACATCATGTTATGATTAGTTTTTGTAATTGTCGTGGTAATTGTCTTCTAATGAAAAAGCGTATTTTATAAGCTTGCAACTTTTTGAATATTTCGAATATTTAATTGAAAGGCATATTTAAATATAAAGGCTTTTCTCCGAACATTTATTCATTATCATCAAATGTTTGATTAACTTTGAAATAATAACTATAATTGCTATAATCAAAATGTATATATAATTATACATTCAGGATACTCCCTATCTCTTCTCTCTCACTTAGTATCTCTCTCTCTCTATATATATTTGACATTTTTTCGATTTCTCCAAAAACTACTAATCGGAATTTAACATTTTCACAGTATAATAGGAATATATATATATATTTTATATATATATACTAGCAAATATATGCACCTCCGGGTGCAAGTATTAAAGTTTTAATCAAATAAAATATCATGTTAAATTAAAAAGGCTAATGAAACTGAATAAGAATGCAATAAAAAGATTTGGAACAGACGGGGGTATGATTGAAAAATAGAACAACTTTGAAACTAACTCTTCCATCATTTCCATCAGTCCCGTCTTTCATTGGTAAATTTTCCTAATTTAACTATTTAGTTAAAATAGAAAGTAAGAATAATATTAGTAATTTCTTGTTAATGGATTTCTTTTAAGATTTATCCCCGAGAATTTTGCTTATATTCTATAGATAAACCCAAAGAATTAGAAATCAATAATACTAAGCATATATTTATGAAAATCAAATTTTTAAGATCAATATGCAAATTAGCCTTCCCATTCACTCTGTAAACCGCTATTTTGTTGTATATAAATGCAATTGCATGTTATTAGTATGTAGATGTGGTCAACAGTATTAATAATGTAAACAATTTATTAATAATTGAGGTTTAAATAAAAATAAAATCATGGCGAATGTGATGTAAATAACAAAGGGAATTGCGACTTGAGTAGTGATATAGTTTCGGTTACAGACAGACAAACACACAATCTCCATTATAATAAGATATCTATTTATATATATATATATATATATATATATATATATTATATATTATATATATATATAATATATATATATATATATATATATATATATATATATATATATATATATGAAAGTAGATATACAAGCAATGTGTTTATGATATGGCGTGCGTAGGCTGTATAAAATGGTATTACAACAGGAAAAAACGGTAGTCATTTGCAATAATAACACGATATAGAAGTGCTTCAAATTGTAAACGAATGTCATTATAATCGTTCAAATATGAGTCACGACTCTAACTTGATCCCTTCTGAGAAAATATTATAACATCTGAAATTTCCAAAGTCGAATATATATTAGAAATATCCAAAATAATTGGAAGATATCACCAGACAGTTGAAATATGTGTTGCAGCTCCTACAAAGGTACGTAAGATGGCCGATAAGGGTCATTCGAGGGTTGTTTCCCGACTATATTTGTCCATAATTAAAATTGAAGTTGTAAATTACCCGGGCCCGATCAATGGAGCAATTACTAGGATCATTGAAGACGCAACAGTGTCCATAAGTACTCACTATTATCTTCTGAAAAGGATTGGGGCATCAGTAAAACCAGTGAAAAAATCTCGATCGACAAAAATACACATACAAATGCTTTGGAAATCGACAAAGAACATGAAGGTGGATTTCTAGAATGTTCTGTTCACAGATGAAACTCGTGCAACATTTGATAACCCTGATAGTTTGAGCTAATGTTGGGTTGTAAATAAACGAGATCGTCGTCAACGCTTTAGGCGCCAATAAGACGGAGGACATTTTATGATTTGGGCTGGTATTATTAGAAATATCATGGTTGGACCGGTAAAGACGGTACGAAAATAACCACAGAAACTTATATAGCCTCCCTCAAAGAGAACTTGGAATATTGGCTAAAAAATGCGAAGTATCCCCTTCAGGAGAACTATCATATTAATGCAAGATAATGCTACTTCGCATTCAGCACATAAAAATTTGGAATACCTGCAAAAGTAGGCTTTTGTGGACCTCGGAAGATAAATTGGCCGACCAATTTCCAGACTTAAACCCAATTGAAACATTGTAGAGCGTTCTGACACGATGTGTTTATGAGACTGGACGCCAATTTAGAAGCGAGGATGACTTGTGGCAGAAAATAGTAAACGTATCACGTGAAATTACATCAGAGGAAATCCAGAAATTGACATTTCGAAGGACTAGGGTCTTTTGCAAGTCATTTAAAAAAGGATACCACATCTTATATTAACCAACTCCACTATAATTTTAAAACTCTGTTTACTCTATTATTCGATTGAATTTCGTATTACTGTATGTATCCATAAAAATCTATAAATGAAGCAATTAAACGGTTATTTTCTTTTTTACATAGGCTTTTATTACATCTCGCTAATAATTTGACCCACTAATTATTTAAGTAAATTAGGTAAATGGCCGTAACTTCTGCTCCCTTTTTAGAACCTTACAATTTTTACGGAGTGGTGTATATACATATTGTCGTTATTCCCTGATTTTTTCAACGAGTAGTTTCTGGATAGGTTGGAAAGTGTCACTTCATTAATAATTTGAAACGCAGTATATATATATATATATATATATATATATATATATATATATATATATATTACATAATGTAAATAGTGTATAATGTGTACCTCTACGTCACTAGAGGAGCCCACTCCTGAAAGATGGGCGAATTGAACTTTTGCTGAGGTTACAGAAATATATATTATGTTGTGAACTCCACTGATGTCACGTGAGAAGTAGAATGTTATGCCACATTAAAATTCATAAATTTAACTTTATAATTATTAAATGGTCAATAAAATGCTATTTTTCAATTTTGGGAAGAAAAACAGTTTTAGCTTAAAAACTGATCGATGTGTGCGTGCACACACACACACACACAAACACACACACACACACATAAACACACATACACACAAGTATATATATATATTCTTATTTATGAATATAATAAATATATATAAATACAAATGCGCCATATGCAAGAATGTTTTTTTTGTCCAGAAATATCTATTGGCCAACTTGCATGCAAGTAAATATTCGTGACTTCAGTTACAGTTCGTATCGGCAACAAGAATAAAACTTAGGCCACAAAGTGATGTACCCATTTTCACTAACTGCTTCATTATTTTCAGCCATTATATTAAGTTTATAAAATACAAACTTCATTGAAACTCCTCTTTACGTATATTGTGGGAATATCCGCTTCTGCAATTCGTGCGCTCTCGTTGCACAATGATATTGATCCCACTTTGTAGTACTTCTGTGCAGGCCGGTTTGAAAGGCAAGATCTAGAGACAGGTCCACAAGAAAAAGAAAACACGACAACAAAATTTGACGATAAGATGCTAATATAGGAGGAAGGTGTGACACTTCGTACAATTTGAGTGTAATTAACTTGATGTGGTCAGTTGGCAAAAGAAAGTTCTCTTAACTACAAAGTCCGACTGCTAGAATTAACTACAAGTCCGACTGGCTTCATATGATGTGGTTCTTTGCCTATTTACTATTTACTCGGCCCGGAATCAGCTGCCGACTGGAATGACACTCTAAGTCTCACTGCTTGGGTTCAAAGCCGGCTTGTATATATGCAAAAGCCACCGCACCTCTGTCCCTGATCGGACCTCCAGAAAAATATATAATTTTAACTTTATAGATTTATGATTCCCAATTTCTCTTAATAAGGCAAATATTACATTTTTGCTCCAGTGAGATTGTCGCCAATTTTCAAGTTATTCATTTTGCTGGGACCAGTTTATCTTAAAACCTGGACCATTTTTGTCATTTATTCACCAGTTACAATAATATACAACAATAACACGATAACATGCATCTCCTTTCGGTGCGTCATGTGCCCGTTTAGAGTGACACCGAGGAGATAACTTTTTTTTTAAATGTACGGGTCAGAGTTGAGTAAAAAATGGGGAGGGGGAAATCTCAAGAATTCACAACAATATATACCGAGGGTTTTGATTGCCTTGAAACAGTGGTAAATGAAGGGTTCGGTAACCCCCTTTTAAAACAAAAAAATAAATGAATTCAAAAAGGCAAACAAAACAAAGACACTGCACTGGTGTGGGATCACTCTCCCTTACAAATCAAACGCGCACACACACACACACACACACACACACACACACGCGCGCGCGCGCGCAAAAAGGATACTGTTAAGTTAAACTCTTCGATTTTGCTTCCCTGGTAGTAATCTTTGGGGACTCCCGACTCATTTCATGATACAGGCCGTCCCTTATCTATTACACACGTATATATACATATGTACCCATATAGGACTTTCTTAATCCTATATCCACATATTAATGCATATAAACACGCATGTACACAAACACATAATTACATGTGAATGGACGCACACACATTCAATGTCTTACAATGTATATATTTATTTTAAGTTAATTGCACATAGTTATATGGTTTTAATTATTTAATTATTCGCAAGCAATTATATGGTTTCAAGTAACTGTACCTATTTAATAGTAATCATCATCATTTATGTTTGCACACTTGTATGGTTTAAAATATTTCTATCAAGTACTCATTATTTCCAATAGATCTATTTGTCCCATAAATGGGACTCTAACAGGTTCTACCTCTCTGGGTCAGTGTAGACCTGGTAGTAATGGCAGCAAAAAGGTGACTTCACACTCACTAGAGCTCCAGAACTGAAGCCTCACCATTGATGAAATTTAGTGTCAAACTCAGGACACGGTAAAAAGATTGACATGGACGGATAAATAGTATTTTGACATTGACTGATAATTTTGAAAAATAGAATAGATACTGATTTCACTTGAATCATACATATTACAAGAATAGCAATATATTGACAGCGGCATGAACAGGGAATTATATAGTACGAACTTAGATCAATAGATTGATATGCCTGGCAAAATAAATGAATATATTTAAAAGACCAGCTTAATGTGTCTTCTATTACTGATAAAAAATATATTGACTAGAAATAAGAAAATAACTGTTTGATAATAGTGAGACGAACTGATTCCGATCAGCTTCAGTGACTAGCAATGACTGGGGTCATTCTTGTTGATGAAATCAGCAACAATAACAATTGTAATTTCTGTTGTAGAACTATTTGTCCAATCTAAACTAGAGTAGACATGTTTTTATTATTTTGATTTTACCAAAATAGAAAACAAAGCCCTCGAATATGATGACAATTTTTTCTCTCTAAGTAGTTATAAAAGGTCTCTGCTATACAAAGCTCGTCAGTCACTGCTATCCAGTCTCAATAAAAAAAAAAAATAAAAAAAAACAGAGTTGCAGAAATCGAACCCTTTCTAAAGTAATGTTTAATTAGCAAATGCTTTTCTACTGTCTGTTTCAGCAGTGATAAAGCGTAATTATTTATATCACCAGTCATTCAAGAATTTTCACTTAATCAGCTCTCAAAACAGACGCAGTGAACCTAAAGAAAAGTAATATATATATTTACCAACCCCTCCGCACGAGCAGGATGCGACACAAGGTCAATTTCTTAAGCGGAGTTCAGCAGGTTTGAATTCAGAGTTTTCCTTCTCCTAGACCGGTTGCCTAACCAAGGTTAAGAGCCCAGTCTTCCCTACTATTTACCCATAGCTGGGGGGGAGTAGGATTCATACCTTTCCCAGGGATATTAGCGCTAAGTGAAATGCAATTACCACGTCCAGGATTTGAACTCGGGGCGACGAGTCCATTTCCTATGACTTTAACCATTACACCACGCGCTTCCTACTAAAAGAAAAGTAATATAAGTCACCAAATGTATAGTGTAAACTTGATACGTTTGCTTCTGTTGAGGGAACTCAAATAAGAAAAGCGTAACCAACATTCACAGATTCTATGTTGCTATTTTGGTTAATTCTTTGAAAAATGTAGGAAATCAAATGTTCATTTTTTTTTATCCGTCTAAAGGCGATCAAATTAATGGCTTAATATGGAGATATATATTCGTATGTAGTCAAGATATATAAATAAATGCCAACATGTAAAATTGGACCGGAACTACAATCGGAACTTAGAAGATTACTACACAAGGTTATATTTTTCGATATTTGTATATATGTGGATATATTTAAACCATCACCTTTATATTTGTCAAAATAATCATCATCATGGTGCACTGGTAGCACGGATTCCCATGACTCTCTGACTACCTATCCCTATCGGTCATCGATTCAGGCAAGTCCCCTTCACGGCATCCAGGATCCATACAGATTTAATCAATGTAAGTCTTTGCTTGTTGCTCCACTCTAGTGTGTTCATGTGCAGGTATCCACAGGAGAACGTCACTTATGAAGTCCTTACTTCTCCAGCAGTGGCTTGATTGTCTTTGATGGCTTGTGTGAGTTTAGTGGCCATACAGCTACTTTTTTCTCCCAGGATTTGTTCAGAACTACACGCGACATCGTTGTGTAGTTCTAGCCGTTTCTCAATTGTATCGTTAAATTCAAAGTAGTGAAACCATACAGTAGCATTGATACAGCTTGGAAGATTTCTCTCTTTATTTTAACAGAGATATCAGATTTTCGTATGATTCTATAATCTGTACATAGTAGCCCATGCTTTTTCTGTGCGGATATTGGCATCGTTTTCTGTGGGTGAGATATTACTACCTAGGTATGTGAACTGGTCTACTAATTTTTTTTCGAAATACTTGTTCGAAAACTCAATTCATTTGATTAACTTAAAATAGTAATCTATTTATTTATCTGCTTTCTACTTAATATCCAGAACAATTATCGAGTGAATGAGATAATTCAAAAGACTACTGATTATCATGAACAATTCAAAATCCTTCTGAATAGCTGCATATTCCTTCTATGGCGAACACGACCTTGATTATCTGCTTTAAGCTACTGAAACGCAGTCAAGCTTCTTTCTTACCTGCAACTTTGCGATAACAAACAAACAAAAAGCAAAAAAAAAACAAAACAAAACAAAAAAAACAAAACAAAAAAACAAAAAAAAGTTCTTCAGTATCCTTTTTAGAGCTTAGAAAATACATCTCATCAGCCTGTCCATATGTGGATAATATGAAAACAAACACTCAGCATGATGCCATACATGACATCATCAAACAGAAATCCAGAGTATGAGAAAACCTTCTGATCCGTTCGGATGGATCCAAGAGAGCACAGCAAGAACTCAGCGCCTTCTTGGCATTGTTTAGTTCCTTTAAGTCTACGAAGACACACAGCACCAACAAAACTGTCGAAAAAAAAATCAAAAGAACCTTTGATTCGTGCAGATGTGACGTGCGCACAAGAGGTCCAAATATTTGGGTGGGAATTTAATTCTCTAGTCATACAATTCTTTCTTTATCGCGTCACCACATATTTTTTGTACAAGCGTATCACTGAGACTAGAAAGCAACAACAACAATACAGAAATAACGTTTCTTAGATGTAAGAAGAAAATCACATCATCCACTACAAGAAAAAGAGCAACCTTGATAAAAAAAGATAAACAATTATATACTTTTAGTCATCATCAACAACAATAAAGTTGGTAAAAATAATTGCTTTGTCATAATAATAATAATAATAATAATAATAATAATAATAATAATTGTGGCAATAACTGCGGCAGTTTTAAAAATGATGGCACATATAGAGGATGAGTAGTTTAATATCAACCACCACCACCCTAACAACATCAACAACAGCAGCAAGAAGGAAAATAATAACAACTCACAAGAACAATGAATAAATGAATAAATAAATAAATAGATAATAATAATAATAATAATAATAATAGAAGAAGAAGAAGAAGAAGAAGAAGAAGAAGAAGAAGAAGAAGAAGAAGAAGAAGAAGAATCTAGTATGTGTCTAATTGGTGTGCGATGTTTTTCGTAATTTACTTTGAAGCAGAGGATCAGGATGCGCTTAGAAAAAAAAATGGATGAGTGTTGGGGGTGAATAAGAGTGAGCGAAAGTCTCCAAAGTGTTTGGTACTTCCGAAGAACTGATCCGATAAAGGCGGTGGCAAAAACAGAAATGCAAGTATTATGGTGTCGCGACCGAAAATAAATGGAACGGGCGCCAACCACCCTTGTTTGCTTTATTCCTTCTTCCCTTTCTAACTTCCTGCCTGCTCGACTGCCTCTGTTCGACCAGCAGTAACGAAGGCCATCATGTTCTTGATGCCGACCTCTCTTCTACATGACCGATTTTTTGCTTCGAAAAAAAAAACTGGATCTTCTTTCCTTCATCATCATCATCATCATCATCATCATCACTATTGTTTTCTTACTGCAACTACGATGACGGCCCTGATTACAAGTTTTTATTAAGTCACTTCCATCTTTTTATCGTTGTAAATTTGTTAATTTCCTTATGAAATTAAAAAAAAAAGATTTCTACTTTCTTCGTATTCAAACGTTTATAAAAATGGTTATACACTAAAGTTCTCATTTTCACTACTTTTACAGTTCCGACCTTCTTTAGATGTTTGTCGTAGTCGATAATTTTATCAAAGAAATTCAGGCATTTTATTTTCATTTTCTCATCTTTCTAATTTATTTATTTCCTTTGAATTTTCAGTTTGTTGTCTCCTCTTTTGCTTTGTTTCTGTTCATGAAAGCAAAATGGATATTAACAGTAAAAGGAACTCCCATAATCTAAAAGGTATTAATTTGAATTCTAGAGTAAGAACATTTAAGAATAACATTGTGCTTAAATTTATAATTTTTAGTGAAAAGAAAATTGATTTTTATTACCTTTCATAATAAATATTAACACTTACAAATATTTGGGTATAATTTTGAATAGTAATATATCGAGCTCTGCCTGTCGCCTGGACTAGCCTTCTTTTTGTCATCTGAGCAGCGGGCTGCCGCTTTTGGTTTTTCCTGGCCATCTTCTTCAACAGCCTTCAACCAGAGTAGAGAGTCGACGGAGTTGCCCAACACCACCATCCTCTAAGCAGGGGCTGAGAGAGAGAGAGAGAGAGAGAGAGAGAGAGAGAGAGAGAGAGAGAGAGGGAGAGGGAGAGATAGATAGATAGATAGATAGAGAGAGAGAGAGAGAGAGAGAGAGAGAGAGAGAGGGGGGATGCGTAAAACCCAACAAAAACAACTAAAAAACAGTTGAATTCAAGGAGGGATCAATAATAAAGATTAACAAAAAGGTAATAGGCAATAATAAGAATAACAATAAATATAAGGTGTTGCGGCTTCTAAATTTTCTTCAGATGTATGTATTAACTTGATGCAAACAATGATAACTTTAATACCTGTATATAAACATCCTTGATAATAGTTTTATATAGAATAAAAGTACTCGGAATTTCTGACCATTTATAAATGATTTTGGTGTTTTATTAATTACAAAATTAGAAAAACTAAAAATAAAATATAAACATACAAAGTCATTTGGATTCTATTGTATCTGATGAAATTTGTTTAAATGAAAAAAATTACTGCCTAAACACACCCACACAATATGTACATATCATTGTGCATTAGTAACATTATTATTATTATTATTATTATTATTATTATTATTAGTAGTAGTAGTAGTAGTAGTAGTAGCAGTAGTAGTATCATTGTTGTTAAAATAATCTAAATGACTAAAATATCGATTGTTATAAAATGACAAAGTACATTTTCTCATAAAACACAAAAAACAATGTTGCAATTTAAATCTTAAATCGATAAAACATTTAAAACAAATGTTTAATATTTAATTTTGATTTCAATATTATAAACGTCCTCTCTGCAGGCAGAGATTAATTTGATTGTTCAGATAATCATAAACTTAAGTTCATAAAACAAGGAATATATTTACACTTGAACAAATTGGGAATACTGTTGGAATGTTTCGTTTATGGTCAGCGTATTTAGGGATTCAAAGACGATTTGTATAGAGTAAGTTGTTTGCTAGCGTCAGAAGCCATTGCGAGTGATTTCGGTCTTAACTGGGTCATCCACATTTGTGGCCTTGTGCTAGACTAAATTAAGCTTAGTTAATGTCTGTATTGAGGGAAGTATGATTTACTTATCGGAAAACAAACAAAAACGTCCAAACAATCGAGGTCTTCAAGTGAACGAAATCTTCTTTAAAACCTTGGCTAAGAATACCAAGTCTTCAAAATACATGGAATGATAAGAATCTTGAAAACCTTGGAAAGCCAAAGAAATTAAGAAGTGGTCTGTATTTTTTCCTGAGATGTTTTTTTTGAAATTGGAATTGATTTAAGTACACACAATATGTCTAACTGGAGATTACTTATCTGTATGTAAAGGGGAAGGTTGTAACCCCTGGGATCGATTTGATGATTTAATTTCTTTTTTTTTTAGTCTTTTTTTTCATTGGCCTTAAGATGGATTCTCGTCTAAACTCACCGCTTGAGACAAAAAAATGTGCCTTTATCAGCAAACAGCCTAATACTGGATATAAGATATCGGACAAAATAGGTCCTGCCTTCTAATGTTCATTTTCACGCCAGAGTTCACCGAGCACTTTCTTTTCTTTCTCCTGTTTGTTTTCAACAAAAGCAAAAGTGTATTTTTTTTTCTCTCTTTCAGTTGAACATTATTTCCTCTAACATTTTCCCCATCCTGCATTTTTGTCTTTTTCTCCCCACTATCAGAACATTTCTATATTTTTCTTCATTACATTTCTTCTTTCCTTCTGATATTTTTGTTTAACCTCTTGAACTCGAGTTATCGCAGTCAGACTTTTCTTTTCACCACTCAACTTCTACTCTTTCATTACTATCATCTTCTTTTATTTGCTTCTCTTTATCTTCATCTCTATATCAGCATGTTGGATACTCCGAATCGGAGAGGATGCATCCATTAAATCTAGAGTGTGCGCGATTAAAAATGTTTTTTTTGTTGTAAACTATAATTAGTTAAAAGTATTTACTACTACTTCTCTAGTAGTTTAGTCTTTAAAAGCTCGACTTTTTTAGCCTCCAATTCGTTAAGTGTAATTTATAAGGTTGAGAATTGCATATGACTAGAACATTCTCCCCAACTATTTTACAATAAGGAAATATATGAGTATTTTTTGACAATGTAAATTGGGAATACTAAAGTATTTCGGCAAAGGAAGAAAAAATTACCTCAAGAAAACAGTTATCTTTTAAGTGGTCGATCCCTAGTCGTTTTGGTTCTTCGTTGATACACCCAGAGGATTTGAAGGTTCTTTTGGTAGTATTTAGACTATGTTGCGGTACAATATCTTATTCTAGTAATTTAGTTTCTTTTGATTCCGGTATAGGGCTATTTGTGACTATTATAACGGATTCAGATTCGGAAATTATGTCTCCTTTCCCAATAGGCGCGAGATGACGTAGGGAAACCTAACAAGAGCGTAATAGGGATTCGCCTGAATCATTTCAACCTCTTGTAGAATAGGCTCGTTGTTGTTGTTCTGATCGAAGTTTCTAATAAGTACTATTCCATGTGTCATAAACCACGAAGGAACAGATCATCCGGGGGTAGATTTTCTCGGATAAGAAAACAGCCGTTCATGGGGAGTACAGTTCGTGACTGTAAATAGTAAAGAACAAATCAGGTAGAAAGCGTCAGATAGTAGTTTTTCATTGATGCACAGGTAAACCTCTCGATTTTAAGACTAAGTTGATCGTCATCCACAGTTTTTTTAGCCTGTCCACGTGACAGCTTTTCCTTGTGTTGTACGCAGCTATTACTTTCTCTTAAAAATTCTTCTCAACTCCACCGACATAAAACTAAGTTCCCAATTAGAGTGCACGTAACTTGGCATACCAAGTGTGCAAAATAATTTACTTAAGCAAGCCAATACAGTTGTAGCAAGGATGTCTTTACATGCAAAGGCAAAAAGGAAGCGACTATATTCATCAATGGTGGTCAATAAATAATTATTTCCTCTTCAATTTAAGGAGGCTGTCATTAAATCTATATTCAGTCTTTTCAAAGGTGGAGTGGCTTTTAAATTTTGTTTTTCTGTGGCATATGCGTTATATTTTTTAGTCATTCTCTAGTCTTCCTCAATTGAATACAGCAAATCTCTCGACCTGATAAAATGCATAATTCCTGATTTGGTGGTTGTTTTTGAAGGCTATCATAATGCAAGTGTAAAGAAAAATAAGGTAACTATGGTGTTGTTTATTAACCTTAATATTTTGAGATAAAATCTCTTCGACAGAAGATTTCTGAAGCATAAGCTGTTGCTAGCGAAGGGAAGGTCGCTAGCAACAGCCTTCAAAACCAACCACCAAACCAATATAAACACAATGCGTCAAGTAAATTATAAAACACTTTTATAATTCTTGATATTACAGGATGACATATAATTTGTTTTAATGGTAGTATTTACTACAGACTAACCATGTATTCAGGTTAATGCATCTAAACATGATGCCCGGTCGATATTTGATACCATTTTTGTAAGTAGAGAGTTCAATTCGTCAGCGATGAATTTTGTCGTTTTATTGTCTTCAAAGCTTTCTGCTTCTCAAAAATGTAGGATAGGGCGTTTTGGACCGTGCCAAGAATGAAATATTTAACTTTCAGGTAATGACCCCATTCTCTGATTACTTTGATGGTCACGTTAAATTCTTTCTCTACTGAGAAATAGTTTATTTCCGACGGATTTAGAGTTTTAGACCAGAATACAACAGGCCTGCCTCCTTGATTTAGTTGCGGCTAAACTCACGTTTAGAGTAAATGTCTACAGATTAAAGGAAATAACATTTGTGGGTTATGAAGTAAGTAAAGGGACCATTAGACCAGGCACTGGAAATTTGAGACTTCTGCGAGAACTCCCTCTTCCAGCCAATATAAAATACCAGGAAAATCTTCGGAATGTTCGCTTACAATAGTCGTTGGATCCTAGACTATTCACTAAAAATTCAAAAGCTAAATAACAACACAATATTCGCCTTACCTGCAAAAATAAGATTCCTTTGAATATTTGAAAAGGGAATTAGAGCTGAAATACACACTCTAGGTGATGAAAAATCCCTTGAAATTTAAACTAATTTACTCTAATTTAAGACGAGACAGTACTTCTCAGCTATTTATTTTAATCTTACCAAGATACTGTCATCTAATGACTTTCATTAATACCACAAATAGTCGCGTCATTTATATAGGAAAATGTTCCCATTAGGCTTTCTTTTTCGATTATTTCATTCAATTTTTTAAAACCGGCTACTCTGTTAGTGACCCTAAACAGAATTCAATTAAAATCATACAAATTACCACCAGCTTCAAAAGTCTTGTAAGGCCTGCCTGCTTTACATAGGGGAACTTGATTATATGTACTGAGCTCTAGTTTAGAGTACAAACTATACTTCGATATTTCCGAAATCATCGTTGTAATCTTAGGTAGAGGTTAGGCATCTTTTGCGGTAAAACAATTTATCATTTGTGAATAATCCATGACTAATATTTGTACGCCCTTAGTTACCACAACTTCATGTGGATCACCTGGGTTCTGTGATATCTGAATTCAACAAGCTATTTATTTCCTTCTTAAATTCTTCCTCTTCTCTAGAGTATCTTCCGGATTTCACAGGCATAAGTCTACAGTCAGGTGATAGATTTTCAAATAAGGGAGAAAGCGAAATCCTCATACGAGCCAACCCGCACAATTATAGAGATGGTCTGTTGCACATATAGAATTTCTACTTATTTGTGAAAGCCTTGAAAGTCATGTCCGAGTATCGCATCAACACATAAATTATCCATTAAGGATAAATTAAATTTTTTGTAAATTTCCTTACCCACTGTAATATTCCTTCTATATTTTCCTTTTGGTTTTCAATAATCAGAAGTTGCCAAACTGATGGTAGAGTTTGTAGGTCTAACCCCATAGACTGAACTAAATTGGTGTCAATAAAACTATGACTACCTCTACTAGTGCGGTAATTTTTTTTCGTTTACTAAGCATTTTAGAGTGGCTTTCGATATTCCCTGTAGCCCAGTCGTTACCATGTCCATATCAATTCGTTCTAAGAGCCGGAAACTTATTTATATACTACCTAGTGGGTAATTCCATGTCAAATCATCCAGGCCATGTCACCCCCCCCCCTTCAATTTTTCGGAAATTTTGTCCAAGTATAGATTATGATAAAGTTAACCAATTTCCAAAATTTTAGATTCCAATGCCCAAAATTGGTGGAGTTATGTCGAATTTTAGCTCTCCAAATTTGAGAGAGGCCGCGAAAAATGTCTACTTTTTGTAATCTATTTTTGTCAGTAAAATGAGTTCTAGAGCGTCCCTACTCCTAAAAATTGGTTTATAAAATAATTTATGCACAAGAAATCCAAAATTGCTACAAAAAAAGTCTTAAGGTCAACCAATTTTAAGTTATTGATTATTTCTGATTTTTTCATAGCAAGATCAATATCCCGATGTGGCACTGCGTCTACGACAACAATTTTTTCTATTATTATTTCACATAAATTGAACATTATTTGTACCAAAAAGATAGTTTGATATTTGCTCAGAACCAAAGCTACAGTTTGTTAACATTTTGCACTTAAGTTTTTCTGAAATTTTGTACAGGTGTAGACTATATAAAAGTTAGCCAAGCCCCAAAATGTGAGGTTCCAAAAATTGGCGGAGTTATGTCAATTCTAAAAATCGACATAACTTTCCAAATATCGTCGGGGTGTCGCGAAAAATGGCGACTTTTTGTAATCTATTTTTGTCTGTAAAATGAGCTCTATAGCTTCCCTACTCCTAAAAGTTGGTTTCAAAGAGTATTTTAGCCCAATAAATCCAAAACTGCTATCAAAAAAGTCTTAAAGTTAACCAGTTTTAAGTTATTAATGATTTCTGATTTGCAAAATTTTAACTGATGTTGTAGCTTCGGTTTTGAGCAAATATCAAACTATCTTTTTGGTACAAATAATGTTCAATATATGTGAAATAATAATAGAAAATAAGTTTTGTCAGAAATGCAGTGCCACATCAGGATATTGATCTTGCTAGGAAAAAATCAGAAATAATCAATTACTTAAAATTAGTTGACGTTAAGACTTTTTTGATCGCATTTGTATGTTTCATGGGCAAAAATGCTTTTATAAACCAATTTTTAGTAGTAAGGAAGCTCTGAACTAATTTAGAAAAAAATAGATTACAAAAAGTAGCCATTTTTTGCCAACCCCACCAAATTTGGAGAGCCAAATATCGACATAACTCCACCAATTTTTGGAATTGGAAGCTCAAATTTTGGGGATCGTCTAATGATAACATAGTCTATCCCTGGAAAATGTTTCAGAAAAATTGAAGCGGACGGGTGACACTTTTCTGGATGATTTGACATGGAATTACCCTAGAGTCTCCACAGAAAAGCATCTTTGCTAGCAGTGGATGTCTGAGGATCCTCGCCTTTTTGAATTTCCTTTTTAAGTTAGTTTTTTTTAAGTTGTCCTTCTTTAAGTTAAAGGATTAGTCTGGGGTTCCAATGTAGACACTGCTTGATAATTTGTTTGGCTATCAGCAGAATAGGCATCAGAATTTAGGATAGCCCTTTTCACACTTTGTGCTTAATTTCCAGCTTCAGTGATTGTGAGCGTTTTGTTTTCAAGAAATCTCAGTCGAATAAGAGCCGCAGATAACCCAGAAATAAAGGCATCCCTAATAGCTTCCGCTTTGTGAACTTGAAAGATTACGCCTTTGAATTTAGTCCTTCAACAGAGCGTACAGTACTTGAAGATACTGATCCAAGGTTTCTCCAGTCTGTTGAGCTCTGGTTGCAATTAGATGCCTGACATATATCTCACTTTTTTCTTGTGTGAAAATTCACTTTATAATTTTATTAGCTTCTTGAAAGTCTGTACATTTGCTGAACAGTTCGTATACACCAGATGATATGTAATTCATAAGAATATCCAACTATTCCCCTTTAATATGAATGAGACAGTTTAAAAATGTTCGGTAAAAATGATTCCATATTTCCTTCGTCTCGGATGTCTTACTATCTAGTTCCAGAATTTTAGGTTTTAGTACCTTGTCCATTTTGATATATCGGAACCAAAAATAGTAGTAAATATAATATTGTAAACTATAATTAGTTAGAAGTATTCACTGCTACTTCTCTAGTAGTTTTGTCTTCAAGGTGTTGACTTGTTTAGCCTCTAGCTTATCAACTACTATTTATAAGGTGGAAATTTGTATACGTATACACACCCTACTCATAGTAGGAGGAAGAATGGGTCCCCCATACTCACATATTTACATTAGAAGAAGCAATAGGCAAAGGGAAAATGATGTTTCCACACAACATGCTCTTTCTCTCTCTCTCTCTCTCTCTCTATCTATCTATCTATCTATCTATCTCTATCTCTATCTCTATCTGTTGTCTCCATGCTAACGGTTAAAAATCAGCCGACTAGAATCAAACTGGAAATAGCTAGCTCATAGTGGGTGCGATTTTAAAAGCGAGGGTCAGTTGATTTAGGTGCAAGGTTGGAAAAAGTCAATGGACACTAGGCCTGTAAGAGATGTGGGTCTCCCTCATCTCGGGCCGAAATTCCTGATGGCAGAAATAGGAAATATGTTGACCAAAAATCCATCCAGGAATTGGGGAAATTATGGAAAGAACATAGGTTGAACAGTATCCCTGTTCAGTATCGGCTTGAATATACCGACGAGAAAATGGTACAAATTCTACTCAGTCTATTTGGGGGAATACCAACCATATCATGTCACGAAGACAACGAAGAGGAAATCCTATAGCCCCCCATCCCCTCCATACGGCGAGAGATAGAAATATATTCAAAATACCGGCTTGAATCGACCGGGCGAAAGAAATGGCAGAATCTGCAGCAATCTGTTTTGCAGAGAAGACTTCATCGTATACAGTCCTAAAATAATGTGGAACAAAAATGAATGCAGCAAATAAAAGAAAACATTGATAATGCAGTAAGAAGGAAATCAAATGAAACAAAGAAGAATACAAGTTAAAATAAATCTGAAGCAATGTTGAAAACATAACCAAGCAAATCTATAGCAAAGATGACTACTTTTATTTACACTTCACCTAAACCATTACGAATAATATTCGTCATACTAATAAGACTAAGTTAAAATAACTTAAATACTCTCAGCAGTTCAGAAAATGTTTTGACACGTGGCATTTTTGTTATAGCTGAATGGAATTTGTCACCCCTTCTTCTTGTTTAATGTAACATAGAATGGGATCTCATCCAGAATTTAAGAAAAGGATAGAAGGGGAAACGAATTTACCCAAGCCTCGTGTTGTCTTCGCCAAATTATCATCCTGTGGTATTTTATCATTTTATTTTTCTTCTCTGCTGAAAAATCAAGCGTTTTCAGACGTAGAACCCATATACTTATATATATATATATATATATATATATATATATATATATATATATATATATATATAAAGTATCACTCGGGTTTCGATCCCGACCTGAAGCAGCCTGCCTTGTCTAGTCACACTGACGAGCCTAGCTCTGGTCTTCTGGCTGGTATTAGGTTATCCGTTTGTATTTTTTAATGTTATTATTATTGTATCACTTCTTGAGAGTTTTTTGCACCAGACTAAGCTGGTGGTATTTCCCAGGAAGCTGAGTGACAGCAAGTCTCCTCTGGTCTCCAGGACTCTTCTGAGTATTCTGTCTGATTATAACAGAGTTGTTTAGATGGTCTCGATTCTTCTTCGGATTTCCAATTCTTCCAGACTCCAAGAGCCCTAATTACAATTGGCACTGCCTTTTCCCCCATGTTTCTCAGTTTTTTTTCAGCTCTCTTGCCAGGTCTAAGTATTTGTCTATCTTTCCGTTTTCTTTCACTTTTACTCTGTGACGGCAAAATCAACGAGACGACGCGTTTTCTTCTTCTTGTTAATTAATTGGTTTCCTATCAAGGATTTGGTGATCCATCTGTATATCAAAATCCCAAAGAATTTTATGCGTCTCATTCTCTAGGACAGATTCCACTTTGTGCATATAGCATTTAGTAGCATGGTGAAAATTTAATTTCTTACACAATTCCCAGTGGATCACCTTTCCCACTTAGTCGTGCCTAGTCGTATAGACTTTTGTGTTGCATTCACTTATTATGATTAACCGTTTCGTCTGTCCCCACACATTCTACACTTGTTCTTCTGTTGCGTCTTATTTATTTTTGCTGTAGTCTGGATTGTCTCGATTCTTCCTCTGTTTTCCAGTTCATCCAGACTTATTTCTTGACCCCTTGGGGACCGTTCCTAGGGCACTAATTACAATTGGAACGATATTCACCTTCATGTTCCACAATTTTCTTAGATCTCTGGCAAGGTCCATGTATTTGTCTATCTTTTCGCTTTCTTTCACTTTCACTCATTGATCGGCCGGGACGGCAAAATCCACAAAATGACAAGTTCTCTTCTTATTGATCAACACCAGATCTGGTCTCCTGGCTGGGATTAGGTGATCCATCTGTACCCCAAAGTCCCAGAGAATTTTGTGCGTCTCATTCTCCAGGACAGATTCTGGTTTGTGCATATACCATTTAGTTGAATGGTGGAAATTTAATTTCTTGCACAATTTTCAGTGAATCACCTTTCCCACCCAGTCGTGCCAAGTCTTGTACTCTTTTTGTGTCAGTTTACTACATTCGCTTATTATGTGATTGACAGTTTCGTCTTTTCCCCCACACATTCTGCACTTTCTATTCCGTTGTGTTTTATCTATTTTTGCTTTTTATATATTTTGTCCTAATGGCGTTATTTTGTGCTGCGATTATCAGAGATTCAGTTTCTCTCTTGAGGTTTCACCTTCTTAGCCATGTCCATGTCTTCTCATGTGCGATCTCTTCAATTTGTCGTTTGAAGTGTCCATATAGTTGTTATTCTTCCCACTTCTGTTTTCTTGTTTTTGTTACATTTGTGCTCGTCCATATGTTGCAATTGTTTTTTTTCTGGCTCTTTCTTTGATCTTTTTTGTATATTCATCGAGTGCTGGAATTGTTGCATCTACACAATCTTCAATGCTGCTGAGACCTCTTCCTTATATTTTTGATACATATAGTCTGTCTGTGTCGTCTCTTTAGTGTAATGTCTTGTGCATGGTCCTAAGTTTCCTTGTCCTTTCGTCCATCTGTCGGAGTTCCTCTTTTGTCCATTTTAAGAAGGTCCAGTGTATCTTACAAGGGAGTTTATGTCCTTGATGAGATTTCTGCTGCATAGTTTTGTTTCTAGAATTTTTTCTCGTTCTCCTGGGGTACTCTTTCTTTACTCTTTCTTTCAACTCTCCTTGTTTGACGGTGTCCGCTTCCAGTACTCCCAAGTATTTATAATTTTCCTTTTCTCCCAGTGTCCTTATTTCTTCCTTATTCGGTAGTTCTATTCCTTACGTTATTTATTTTTTTCTCTTCTTTTATAACTATCATTGCACACTTGTCGATACCGAATTCCATCCCTATGTACTGACTGTATATTGTAATTGTTTGTACAAGTGTTTCTAGCTCTTATTATTATCATTTTAATCATTAGACTAGAAGTGTATAGTACCTATGGCTGAGGATCAAATGCCAACAAGTGTCTTCAAATCAATAACACACTCCTTGGTGTTCTGGCCGACTTCTACAGTGTTATGATTTGACTCATCTCAATTCTTCTACAAATCTTTCATTTTACCAGCCTTCTTGTTTGGAACTATTCTCAGTGCTTTGATAATTATTGGCACAAGCTTCACCTTCACGTGGCATAATCTTTGCTGCCATTAGGCAAGTTCTTAATATTTATCTATTTTTCGTCTCTTTTTCAATTTTAGCCAGTAGCGTACTAAGACTAACGCACATGCATAGATTGGTGGATAAACGCAGATAGATAATTATTACGCTTGGGATTTGTTCATTTGATTAGTGCTCAAATGCATTGACTTCAAAAGGGGAATGAGATTAGGTAGCGCCATTCTATTACGTTGGAAATCAGCAGCCAAAATCTTGGGTTTAATCTCGCCTTCAAAAATTCACTCTTGGCCCAGAAAGGAAACATGTAACCGTAAAGCATAAATAGCATATTATTGTTCGTATGATTGCACTCATTAAGTATTCGCACCAGTAGTAATTGGTCAATTACACTAAAATTAAGTGAAGGGAAGTCTCAACAAGACTCCAGGACTCTCCTCAGTATTGTAGCTGTATTCAGGTGTACCGGTGTGAGGGTGATTTCGATTCTCATTCAGTCATACTCATTTTAAGACTCTTTTTTATTTAACATTCTATTGTCGCTGGAAATATTTTTTTAGCTATTTGCCAAAAAACGATAAAACAATCTTGTAGATTGCCTCCATTTTCATTGATACAAAGTTGTACCTTAATTTGAGCACTTTGTATGACTTTACTCATGGTTTCTGGGGTCAATCCTCTTATATTTGCATGAATATTATTCTTGAACTGTAGCAATGTCTTAAGCTTATTCAAATATACAAACCCGACAAAAAGAAATCAAGCATACAGGGCCGGTGAATAGGGAGGTCATTAGAATTCTAAATTTCAGCCATCAAAAAATTATTTCTGTTGAAATTATAAACCTCTCAATTGAATAGCAAAATTCTATTATTCCAGTTTCTTCTTTCACTTTGTAATTTGAAATTTTCAATTTGTTTAGGTTATTTATAATATCTGAAAAATATAAAGATTAAATTAAAAACAAGAAAATTATGAATTTTTAAAATGTTTAAGTATTTTGTGGGCCACCCTGAATAAATTTGTTTTACTGGTGTTATTCTAGACCATTATTACCATCATCTAGGTTTTCTTTTTAGATTTCCCCTTTGTAAACATATTTTCATTGCTTCCTCAATAATTTCATTATCTTATATTCTAAAATATACATACAATCGTTTCTGTCCCTATTTCATGATTATCATTTTTGGGTTTTCTACATCTTTATTCGTCCTCCTATGAATAATCGGAAAATCTTTGGCTGCAGTAGTCTTTTTATTCTACCCTTTGCAAGTTTTTCACACCAGAATTAATTGATAGCCTTTAATGAAATTCAAGTAATAGCAAGTCTCCTCAGTCTTTCAGGACATATCTCATTTTTCTAGCTCATCTCAGCAATGTCGTGCTCTTAATTCTTCCTCAGATTTTCAGTTTCTTCGGTTTCTTTTCTGGATTTTAGGGTATTATTCCAACTGTAGTTAGTATCATTATCATCTTCAGGTTTCATAACCGTTTCAGCGATCTGGTAGGATATTTTTTATTTATCGAGTTTTTCACTTTCTATTATTTTCACTCTGTGATCTGTTAGAATAGTAAATTCTATTCGTTGTTGGTTTCCTTTTCCAGGATAAATTCTGCTTTGTGCATATACCACTTTTCTATATGGTCAAAGTTTATTCGCTTGGACGATTCACAGTGGATCACCTTCCCTACCCAGTCATGCCTGCAATAGTACCCATGTAACAGTTTGCTGCATTCAATTATTATATGGTTGACTGTTTTACCTATCACTTCACATAGCCTGCACTTACCATTCCTCTGAGTCTTAGCCTTTCTAGTTTTTACATAATTTTTTGTACTGGTGTTAATAGAATTTCCTTTTCTTTCTTTAAAGTTTATCTATGTAGTCATTTTCTTAGTTTGTCTTCTGAAGAGGTCATTTTTTTCTTGATTTTACAATTCTTGCTTTTTGTTTGTCCTTGTGTTATTTATATCAGTGCTTTTATTGACTTCTGTGATTAGTGTTTGTTCTTTTTTGTATTTTCTTTGACTCCTTGAATTACCTCATCCACACAGTACTTGCGAGTACTCTTCCCCCTTCTTTTCTTGTAACATATAGTCTGTTCATACCATGTATCGAGTGTAGAGATGGGTGCATCAACATCGTTTTTTCATTCTGTAGTCTATGTTTTTGACCTCCTTTCTTGCCCAGTTTAAGCAGGGCTCAGAGTATCTTACCGAGATGACTTCCCAGATTATTATTATTCACTCCTTTTGAGTTTTCTCATCAGCGTCAGCTGATGGTCTTTCACTGGAGTCTGGGTGACAGCAAGGACTCTTCTAAGTATTCTAGCAGATTGCAGCAGTGCAGTATTCTGGATGGTCTCAATCTTTCCTCTGATGTCCAGATTTTCCAATCCCTTTCCAATCCCTTTGGGACCGTTCCAAGTGCTCCAACTACAATTGGTATCACTTTGATTTTCATATTCCATAACTTTTTCAGTTCTCTGACAAGGTCCAGGTATTTGTCCATTTTTTTCATTTTCCTTCAGCTTCACCTTGTGATCTGCTGGAACTGCAAAATCCACCAGTTGACAAGTTTTTTTTTTTGTTAATCAAAACTAGGTCCGTTTTCCTGGCTGGGATAAGGGGTCCGTCTTTATCTCAAAGTCCCAGAGAATGTTGTGCATTTCGTTCTCAAGAACAAATTCTGGTTTATGCATATACCGTTTTGTTGTATGGTCAAAATTTAATTTTTTTTGCATAATTCCCAATGGATCACCTTCCCAACCCAGTCGTGCCTGGCTTTGTATTCTCGTAGTGCTAGTTTACCACATTTACTTAATACATGGTTTACAGTCTCATCTCTCTCACTGCACAGTGTACATTTACTGCTTTGTTGCGTCTTATGAATTTTTGCTTTGATATAAATTCTTCTTATAGCATTATTTTGTACAGCAATTATTAGTGATTCAGTTTCTCTCTTCAGGTTTCCTCTTCTTAACCATGTCCAAGTCTTTTTTATGTGCAACCTCTCCGATTTGTCGTTTGAAGTGCCCATATAATTGTTTTTCTTCCCATCTTTGTTTTCTAGTTTTCGTTGTTTTTCTGTTTGTCCATATATTACATCTGCTGTTGTTGGTTGCCATAAGTTATCTTCCTTTGCTTTTTTTTGTGTATTCTTCGAGTCCTTGGATTGTGGCCTCTATACAGTCCTCTATGTTGGCAAGACCTCTCCCACCTTCTTTTCTTGATACATATAGCCTGTCTTTATCATCTCTAGGGTGTAGAGTCTTGTGCATCGTCATTAATTTCCTAGTCCTTTGGTCGATCTGTCTGTTCTTCTTTTGTCCATTTTACGAATGGCCCAGAGCATCTTATAACGGGGACGGCCCATGTATTTATTCCTTTGATGAGGTTTCTGCTGTTGAGCTTGGTTTCTACGAGCTTTCTTGTTCTTCTGAGGTATTCTTTTTTAACTTTTTCTTTCATCTCTGATTGCTTGATATTGTCTGCTTTTAAAATTTCTAAGTATTTGTAACTTTCTTTTTCTTCAAGTGATTTTATAGTGTCCTGATTTGGTGGTTGTATTCCGTTCATTATTTTTTCTCCCTTTTTTATTACTAAAATAGCACATTTTTCGATTTCGAATTCCATCCCTATATCTTGGCTGTATATTCTGAGGGTTTGTACCATGGTTTCTAGTTCTTTTTCATTTTTGGCAAAAAATGTTGTATCATCCATGTACATAAGGTAGTGTATTTTTTTCTGAGAGTTAGTGAATTTGTATACCCCTGTGCATTTTCTGAGTTTATGATTGAGTGGCATCATTGCTATAATAAATAGTAGTGGTGATAAGCGAGTCTCTTTGGAAAATACCCCTTTGGATTTCTACTTTTGTCAGGGATTGTCCTCCTGCTTTTAATTGGACTCTCCAGTTTTCCATGGCTTTTCTAATAAAGTTTATGATGGTGTTAGATATTTGTATATTCTAAAATCCAAGTATGTGGGACCATGTCATAAGCTTTTCTGTAGTCAATCCATGCCATTGCAATATTTTTTCCCTATTTTTAACTTCTTTGAGGATGTGTTGATCTATATAAAGTCATGTGTTCCTCTTTTTCCCTTGCGGCATCCTTTCTGTTCTTCTGGAAAAAGCTTACGCCAATTAAGTGAAAAATATATTTCTTCTTTTATTACCGCTGTCAATATTTTCCACATCATGGGCAGACAAGTTATGGGTCTATAATTGCTAGGGATATTTCCTTTTTGTGGATCTTTCTGGATTCGGGTAGTTATTCCTTTTCGGGTACATTCGTTTCCTTTAAGCATCTGTTGAGTTGTTGGGCCATTCTTTGGTGGATTGAAGTGAATTTCTTGAACCAGAATCCGTGTATGCCATCATGGCCTGGTGTTTTCCAGTTTGCTATTTTCTTAAGTGTTGATCTAAGCGCAATTATGTGTCTGCTTGCTACAGGACCCTCCTCGATTTCCTTCAGTTCATTTTTAATATCGCTAATCCATTTTGATGCTTTGTTGTATTCTATTTTCTCTCATTTACTATTCCAAAACAGTTTTGCTTCTATTGCATCTGGATGTTCAACTGCGTTTGTTTTTGCTCCACCGATTTGTTCGTAAAATCTTTTTCATTGTTTTATTTATTTATTTATCATTATTATTATTATTATTATTAATATTATTATTATTATTATTGCATCTTCAAACCAGTAATATCTGGTGATTGGCGAGAGAGAGAGAGAGAGAGAGAGAGAGAGAGAGAGAGAGAGAGAGAGAGAGCAAATATATATAGATCGTTAACATTCTCCTGTCGGTACTAACACTGTTGCAGGCTAGATGGTTACAACTCTTTCATAAATATTTAGTTCTCCTCAATACCACCACTGAAATCTTTCAGACAAATTATGTTACGCACGACCTTCATGTGCATATTTTACAGCTTATTCTGTTCTCGTGAAAGGTCATGGTATTTTCCATTATTTCAATTTCTTTTATATTCGCTTTATTGTCAGTTAAGAAAGTCACTTCCATGATCTGAGACATTTTCTTTTCTTTGTTGACAACAAATAAATCCGGTCTCCTTGATTGGATGCGTTGGTTTATTCAAGTTTCAAAGGCCCAGAGAATTTTGTTTTTTTAATTTTGTTTATTTTCAAGGACAGTTTCTGCTTTCTAATTATGCTATTTGTCTACATAGTTGAACCTAGTACGTCGATTTCTTTGTTTTTAATTTCCTTTTGTCGTCTTTGTAATTATTATTATTATTATTATTATTATTTTTTTTTTTTATTTTTTTTATTTTTTTTTTTTATTATTCCAGGTACTCATTCACACAGAGGTTTCCACAGGATTTAACCAAGGAAGAAATTCGAAAATATAAATGAAGACGGTAAGAATAAATAACATTAAAAACAGTTGTCTTTTGTTGTTGTTTTTTTTTTTATAAAGTATTATTTGTTAATAAAGTCATACTCAAGTATTATAATATATTATTCATCAAGTTCAGTTTGTTTCTTTGTTTAATGGTATATCAAAGTCCATGTGTTATTTATGCCAAAACCATCCTTGTAGAAGAACAGTAGTCGTACGTAGGTGGGTCAAATTTAGTAAACGTATTCCACTCATGGAAGTGATATCTGATAATTAACTAATAGTACAATTCTTCATTTGTTTACTATCAATTATTCTTTAAATAGTTGTATTAATTATTTACTGGCATTTCAACAATCAGTGCATACTATGAATACGATGGTTGTCTAAAAAGTTAATAGGCTGAAGAAGCTTTTCTCATGATATGTGACTGAATTATTATATTTATTTTTCAACAATTACCCTCTTGCAATCCACACACTTCTTCCATCGGTGTTTCAATGTTTGGATCCCAGTGTTCAAACATTTCAGCAGCAGCAGATATGACGTCATCATATGAACTTTTCGGTCAACGAACTTTTCAGCCGACACTCGTGACTCGAATATAGCAGTGAGAAAAATCCATAGCATTTTAGATATTTCATAGTCAAGAGGGTCCCAAAATGAACACATCATTTGTTTATAGCAGCTATAGTTATTAACCAAAAGTAGTACTTAGTAAATAATGATAATAATAATAATAATAATAATAATAATAATAATAATAATAATAATAATAATAATAATAATAATAACCGTGATATGTTTAATCTCTTGTTGATATGAGATAAAAAATAGTGTTAACATTTTGAAAACTTAATATAAGGTGACATTCACTTCTAAACAGTAATTGCTTTAGTTTTATTATTATAATACTTATTCTTTATTATAAAAGGGTTTCATTAAATTTGAGTCAATAAAACTAAATGCTATTAGCAAAACGGGCTTATATGTTTGAAAGCTATCTATTTCTCTCAATCTCTCTCTTGCTTTCTCTCTCTCTCTCTCTCTCTCTCTCTCTCTCTCTCTCTCTCTCTCTCACACACACAAACACACACACTCTCTCTCTCGCTTACTCTTATACCCCTTTTCTCCATCTCTCTCTCTCTCTCTCTCTCTCTCTCTCTCTCTATATATATATATATATATATATATATATATATATATATATAGGAAAGAGATGAATATATTCGTATGTCTATATGAATATATCTATGTGCATATATATATATATATAATATATATATATATGTGTGTGTGTGTGTGTGTGTGTGTGTGTGCGTATATACATAAAGCATAATACTAATTGCATACTAATAACTGTCTGCATTGTTTGAGACAGAGACATAGACAGACAGGGAGAGAGAGAGAGATTCATACATATGTTTAAATAAATCTATGTGTGTATTAGTATTTGTGTGTGCGTGTATGCATGTATATATGAATACTTATACGAAGCAGAATTGCATAATACTAATAATTTTATGGCTCTTTAATTATCTTAATTACTACACCAATTGTTATGAAATTGCTCAACAGCAAACTTATTAATGTGCAATATTATTTTTAATATGAGAATAAAACTTCAATAATTATTGCTTGTTATTAAAACACTTACTTGATAAGTGACTGTTTTGTTGCTCAGTAAATATTAAACACTATCTAAATTTCATTTATATTCTTTTTGTGTTATTCTTTCTAACATGACACTCATCTTTATATATATATATATATATATATATATATATATATATATATATATATATATATATATATATATATATATATATATATATATATATTCAGGAATAATTATATGCATACATACTTTCACAAAATGCGATGTTATACGAGAAAATGATATGTAATTACGATTCTTAAATGTAAAAGTAATTACATATTGCTTAATTATATTTCAATACTTATAAATCATTAGCCTTTGTCAATTGCTAAACATATTTATATATAATAATTGTCACGTTATTTTGTAGCTTTTTCTTCAAATGTAAGATTACATATCATTTGCGGTGCAGTTATCTGTGTATTATTTATAATTTAATAATATAAGTTATGAATTATTTCATACACAAAAAATGCACACACGCGCGCAATATACATACATACATATATATATATATATATATATATATATATATATATATATATATATATATATATATGTGTGTGTTTGTGTCTGTGTTTGTGTCTGTGTCTGTGTATGTAAAATACGTGTGCATGTATGTGTGTGCAATTTGAAGTTCAGAAACTTAAAAATACAGTGTACACATAAATTAACGAAGCGTAGCAAATTGTAATTATATATCATTCCAAACCAAAAAAAAAAAAATGATTAGATGAAAGGAAGGGGAGAGTTCCCATAGCATTGTTGCTAACGTTCTGGACTGTGGCATCTTAATATGTGAGTTCGAACTCCAGTCACACTATTACGTTCATTTTCAGATTAATACACTTAGGAAAGTAGGAACTCCTCATCCTCCCAGATATGGGTTAAATAGTATCACTACTGTTATTCCTCAAGGGTAGCTTTGGAATCGAATAGCCCATAAAGTTTGAAATGCCATTAAAAAAAATGAAAAATAGTGAAGTTACAGTAAATCGCTCTCACGGTAAAAAAGAGCCTTAGCTACAATCCGTATTTACTTGATATTTTACACATATCCAAATGTATCATATTATAAAAATTCTGAAGAATTTATCTCCGTAATATGTTCGATCAGACTTGTTACTAACTGAACCAAGATTTGTTTACAAACAGTTTGGGTATGAGGAAAAAAAATGCATTTTTGTATTTTTATTGATGAATATGTAAAGTAAGCACAATACTTCTTAACGCACACACACACACACACACACACACACACACAGATATATATATATATATATATATATATATATATATATATATGTACATATACATCTTTATGTATATGTTTATATATACATGCACATACGCATACACACACACAGACACACATATATGCATACATATATCAAAATACGATCAAAATACATACATACATGAAAGTGTGTTTATATCTAATAATGGAATATATATGTGTATGCGGTGTGTGTGTAAATTCAGTAAGATTTGACGTGAAATAGTTTGCCGCTGGCATGCATCATTCTCTCTTTAGAAAACTATATACGTATAAGACTAAGATTAAAAAATATATGTAAATATACATATTCGGGTATTCATACCTAATTAGTTGGCAAGAGTTACAGATAAGACTGAGTAAGATATTATCTATCTTTATATATTGCTTTACACTCACTCACACAGCCATATATATATATATATATATATATATATATATATATATATATATATATATATGTGTGTGTGTGTGTGTGTGTGTGTGTAACAAATAATAAGATAGTGCAAATGCAGCACCCTCTATACTTACCAGACATAACTTCTTGAGACTTTTCTCGTTTAAAAATTCATACCATATATATATATATATATATATATATATATATATATATATATATATATATATATATATATATGATAGATAGATATGAAAACATGCAAAGACATTCACGAAGAGGGAACTAAGATTTTTTTAAATTTGAACTTTGCATGCGAACCATATGTAGTACGGACTTTTGCCACTACTCTTACTGAATATTTGTTACATCTCTATATAAAAAGCATATGTGGTACACTATTAAAATAGGTGTTCATGTGAGTAATTCATTATCATGAATTTCTCTCATTTTTTCAGTATCATATATATATATATATATATATATATATATATATATATATATATATATGACTGAGAGAGAGAGAGAGAGAGACAGACAGACAGACAGACAGACAGACAGAGATAGAGAGAATGTTCATTTTCCATGTTTCTTAATCTATCTTTTCTTTTGTTCTTTATTATTTCATTTCGTTTTAAATTTTCAAATAATCCGCAGGCTTTAACTTCTTAAAAATGTAGCTGCCTCAAATAAATTATTGCCAATACTGAAATCATTATGTATGTTCAAAAGCTCACAAATATACTCACATATAAGTAATCACTAAGCTTTTGATGCCACAACAATTTCTGACATAGATTCGAAACCGATCTAATGGTATCATTATCAAACAGTCTCTGCCCATCAGTCTTACTTGTACTTATTTGGATTGGTTTTTCATGTTCATAATCGTCTGTAATTATTTTTTTTATTCATGTGTTCTATTAATGTGGAATGGCACTTTTTCTTCTTTTTTGTTTTCAAATCTTATTTGTATCTCGGGATATAATTTATAAAACTTTCATAAAGTAAAGATTGGTGAAAATATTATCCTCTGTAAAGCCTCCAATGTCAGCAATTTCAGGGGTTTTTTTTGTGAGAAAAATCGTTTTCGTGAATACAAGTTTTTGTATTTCAGGTCACTTTCCATACATAGACAAAGCATGGATTTAACTTGAATCATTTGTTTAAATAAGGTTTAATTTCTGACTATTATAATAATATACTTCAACAGGTTTTATCATGTAACGAATGTATTTATTGTTTCTCTTTCTCAGCATTCTATATAAAAAGTTGCGCTAAAAAAACCTAGAACTACCCGACTATTGATGATGATAATCGAATGAACATTTAACAAGTCTCAAATGTTAGAAAATGGAAATTTTATGATAATTTTGAAAAGAGATATATAATGATATTAATTAATGTTTTAAAAATTAATACAGTAATCAGTTCAATATGGGTCGGAAAGAAATTATGTGATTTGTAAGTGCTCATGCGAAATAGAGAAGTCAGTTTTTCTGAAAATAGAATTTTTCCTTATGTATACTTTTTATTCATTTTTGATTTCTTTAAAGTTTGTTTTAATGAAATTACAGGCGATTTTTAAAGATGTTACAAATTGAAGCTTTTCGTAATCAGTGACACGCTTGGATGCCAAAAAAGATTGAAATTACATTTTTTTAAAGATTTGAGCACACATTTAAAATATCAAGAAATACTCATTTTTATATAGGTATATACCCAACCCTATGCACGAGCAGGTTGCAATGCAAGGTCATTTTTTAAAGTAGATATTAACAAGTGTGACATAAGATTTTTCCTTCTCCTTGACTAGTAGCTATACCAAGATTAAAGAGCCGAGTCAGCCTTACTATTTACCCATATCTGGTGGAAGGATAGTTGGAATCATAACTTTTCCAAGGGTACTAGTGCTATAAGGGGTTGGCCATATATATGTAAAATTAAATAAACTGCTTTCCTACTTAGATGAGTGAATTTATCTATCTCTCTATCCGACTGTCTTTCAGTCTGTCTGCAAATACGCACATACACGCATGCATCTGTGCATGAAAATTCATCAGATTTAAAAGATCAACAATCATATATAGAGTAGACACACACACACACACACACACACACACACACACACACACACACACACACACTATATATATATATACATATATATATATATATATATATATATATATATATATATATATATATGTCAATATCCATTCATATGCGATATATTTTATATTGTTGTAATTGTACATACAAATACTTTAGCGATTGACAGCAGATGATATTTTTTCTTATTTTCTATGCAAAGCACACAGATTGAGTATTGAAAGGCACTTAAATAAAAGGGATAGAGTTCATCCCACCCTCAGAAATATTTAGTTGATCGAACTAGGAAATGGCTAAGGCAAAACGACAGGGTACTGACGTAAAGTCAGAAAACAGACAATAAAAGCTAAATCTATAAAAATAAAAAAATTAAAAAAAAAAAAAAACTTACACTGTTCAAATGCAGTCGACGCTAAAATTCCAGGGTTATGAGTGTTTCATTTTTTCTTTAATATCATAATTTCATATATCATATATATCAAATATATATGTAATAAAAGTGAATGAAGTTTTAGACATAGTGTTTAAAAGGGTCCTATCTTTAATATCACAGGTCAGATAAACATTTAGTTATATATATATTGCATATTAAAATTACATGGTCTCCCACTTTTACGCATACATGCATACACACACCCACAAATATGTACACACACATATGTGTGTGTGTGTTTGTGTGTGTGTGTGTGTGTGTGTGTGTGTTTGTTGTCACATTTTGAGTCTGTATCTTCTTTCGTCTCGCATTTTGGTTAAAAATATTGTTGCTAATCACCTTTCCTACCTGTTACGATAGCTTTTTTCTTATTTAAGTCTCTTCAACGTTAATTATGTGTACACCTATCTACATAAGTGGACATACATTTATATGCATGTAACCTAAAATATTTAAACAAATATTGAGTGATTTAAAATAAAAATAAAAACACCGACAAACACGTTAGTGCACACACAAACACAAATATACACATATAAACATACATATTTTTGTGTGTACAAATAAATTGTATATATATATATATATATATATATATATATATATATATATATATATATATATATATATATATATATATATATATATATATCAAGTGTATATATCATACACAATTATATAAGAACATATTTAATGTTTGAAATAATTAACTTAATGATCAGTTTTCGAATTTTAAAAGTCACATATCGAATGTGTTTTTTTATTTATAGTAAGAATGCCCTCCCTACATGTAAACAAATCAGTTTTCTACATTTATATTCGATACTATACTGCACAAAGTTAACTTATAAGATACATACATTGCAGAGACCGTGCTTTTAAAATTGCTCTCAGTGTATTTGATTGTTCTCAAAACTGATTTTAAAAGAAAAAAAAATCTGTGAACTGATTAAATAATTATTAGGCTGACGTCTTTCAAACAAACCAGTTCATGACATAATAGCCCTGTCTCTATATAGATATCTCATTCTATATTAACATATATAATGAAAGATTTAAGACAGGTTTAGCTGCATATTTCGTTTTATCTTTTGTTTCTTTTTTATTATAAGTTTACTGGTTAAAAGATATACATGTGTGAAAAGTTTATGCATATTTACATATCTATTGATAATGGAGATTCGCTTCCGGTTTTTGTCTGTAACAAAAACGACGTCACTGATTACGTCACACTACCTAAAACGTCATAACGTAGAATAAATACATTCAAAATTTGAACATGAAACATTACGCAGTCCTCATTGTTTTTTTAAACAAGTTTTAATAAATACATACCTGGTATTATCTATCTATATATAGTTTGTTTTATTTTAATATATATTTAAAGTTATCAGAACTAAGTTTCCATTTCAATTTTTAAAAAATTTTTTACTCCTTTAATAAATTTATTTTATTTTTTACTCCTTTAATAGATTTGATGATTTTACTTAACTTATCATAAAAACTCTCTGATATTAAATTTTCAACTCCCATCCCCTCAGGCAATATTTATTTTATGTCGCCCAGAGGGCGATTTTTTATTTTGCTAGTATCTATAATATTCGGTATATCTGTATATCCCAATAAATTTGTGTCCATACCCGCATGCACATATATAAAAGTAAATATGCTGTTTATTTGTACATAAACCTCTATATATTTTACTATTCATGAGTGTTGCCGATTCAAAAAATTTAAAACGTAATTATTAAAAGTAAGTCTGAAATGTTTGCAGTTAATGAAAATTCGTGAAAGAAAATGTTGTTCATTTTGTAAATATCTCTGTTTATTCCCATCATTCAGTTCTAAAGACGATTGGAATAATAAGGACAAAAACCCTTTTATGTTTTTTTTTATATATTACTGTGTTTTCATGTAATGAAAAGTGTGTGATTAATGACTAGAATCCTTTTTAATTTCAAATAGTGTCTAGATTAATTTTCGGCGTTATATTAAGCATTTATATAACCTAGTATAACCTAGTTTATGTGAGTATGTGCATAGATATTTAATGTTTAATTTAATATTGAACTTAAAATTTAATTTTTAAACTTAAAGTTAATATTGAATCAGTTAAACTTGGTCTGACTACAACAATGGGTTACCTAATGATTGAAAATACATGCAACTACTGAGTTACCCATAACTTTCGTTCATCTAAATAAAGTAAAAATAAAAGATACTTTTTGAAATTTTCGGTATAAATTTTAATAAAAAACATATTTATTATCTAGTACCACAATCTTCTGTCATATCTTAATCAACTTCCCTATTCAACCTTCCCAGGTTCGGCCAAAAAAAAGAAAGAAAAAAAAAACCCCAAAAAACCCCAAACCTTTTGTAACAAAATATTGTTTCTGAAACCTGTAGCAGCCTTCTACCGAATTGAAATATATTTCATTAACCCAGCTCTCTAAAGGCTGGAATAAAAGTTAAGCAGAAAATGAAATAAAGGATGTATACAATGGATAACTAAAAATGCCACAGACAAAATGGCATCAATTTTAACTAGCCCCCCCCCCCCGCCACCAAACAAAAAAGAAAGATCCCAGTTCTGAAGGCTTTTCCATCATTGCTGACTTGGAGCAGCACTTGTCTGAATCAATCTTTTGCTCAGTGTAAAAGACTTTCTCCCAGTCCCACAATATACATCGTATTGTGGAGGCACGTGGTGTAATGGTTATCGTTGTAGGAAATGGACACAGCGAGATAAGTTCAAATCTTGGATGAGGCTGTTTGCATTTTACGTAGCGATGATACCTTTGGGACAGGTATGCATGCAACTCTCCTTCCATCTATGGGTAAATAGTAGGGCAGACTAAGGTCTTTAACTTTGGTTAGGCAACAAGTCTAGAAGAAGGAACAAAATTCCAAACTGCTTAAGAAATTAGCCTCGTGCCACATCCTACTCAAGCGAAGGTGTTGGTAAATATGTATGCACTGTATCACATTCTTTTAGATTAAACTGACAATTGGTACTATTAGTTGTGGTTTATTTCACTTGTTCCACTAACTCTTCCTATCCATATTGTAGGAATGTATCCACTTTCCATAATCCGCAAGATTTCTTTTTAAAAAATGGAATAATCTCATTACGTTTTCGCTAATGGAAGTGCTACCCAGTTAGGTTTTCTTTTTTCTTTTATTTATTATTTAAGTTATGTAGAAAGTAAACATCAAATTAATTTATATAACTATAATTCAAAGCTTGCCTTTATTAAATATAAAAACAAAAACAACACACTATACCAAATAAATAAATAAATAAAATTTGATAAATCAAAAAATGAGCGCCGATATGACACCTGTCATGATACAATCAAAAGCGATATTTTGGGATTGACTTAGTTAAAGGTAAGTGCTGGTAATGTCTTGGAACTAAAAAAAACAAAAAACAGAAAGCAATCATTTTGGCCAACTCAATAAGCGTGCACGTGCATGTGTGTGCGTACACGAGAATAATTGAGTTATAAACAGAATTCTCCAACCGGTTAGTTTCACGTGTCCCCGTAACAGTATGTGTATGTATAGGTCACATATGTATAAATATGTTTTATCTTTAGCTGTTTGATAATCAGTCATGTCTATATAACTAAATTTATAGAAAATGTGTAAGCGAATATATTTTAGAATTTTATGCTAGTTAGAATTTAGTTACTTGAGGTCTAATTTAAAACAATCTTTTGGAATATATAATTTTGAACAGACATCAGTATTTCGTATCGCATGGTGCACTGGTTGGAAATTTAGACAAGTAGAACATTGCCAATAATCATTGGTGCCTCATATTCCTGACCTTGTACCAAAGCTAATCTAAGTGTGATTGATAAGATATGAAAGCGTTAGATAATTATCTATAATTCTGTGTCCAAATGGCTTCTCCATTACGCTTCAAGATAAGAACATGACTAAATTTTGTGCCAGCTTCACCATTCATGACTTTTTGAAAAGCATCACACTTTTATGGATCCCATTATTATTGACTAAGATAGCCAACTTTTCTGTGGGGTGAGATTCAAACACCTGCCTTCGTAGATTTTAAGAAAACATTTTGACAAATGTAAGCTAAGCAAAAATAGGTCTGTCTGTTTGTCCATTTGACTGTCTGTCTGACTGACTGTTTTCTCTCTCTTTCTCTCTCTCTTTCTCTCTCTCTCTCTCTCTCTCTCTATATATATATATATATATATATATATATATATATATATATATATATATATATCGGTGTACGTAAAACCAGATAGCTAGGGTGTCCATAAAGTCATTTAGTTTTTTTTTATTTAATAACTTGCGTTTTACAAGTGATAAAATTATTTATTAAAGGTTATTTGAAAGCAGATCTAAAAAAAAGAATCTTTTTATTTAACTTCCCCTTAAATAAAATTAAAAAATAGTTAAAATCCTCCGAAAAACATATTTTTGATAATTCAAGCAATATTAATGCATCAATTATGGAATGTATTCAGAAAATTAGAGAATCGGCTTGAAAAATGTATCAATAATGATGATGGTCATATAGAAATGCAATACATCAAACAGTACATCAAGAATAAAACTTCAATAGTTTATAAAGTTTCATAAAGTTTTTACTAAATGATCCTATCATTTGTACAATGTGAGTTATTACATTCTTAACCTTCTGCAGGCCTTTATGAACATCCTGTATTTATGCTTAGTTTACATTCTTTGCATATACATGTATGCCTTTTTATGCCTACTTGCTGAGATATGTTTTCATTCTGTATTTGTTTTAGCTTAATTTCATAAAATCCTGTTTCTCAGTGGGGCTGTGAGAATGTCCTTGGGTGCATCTATACAATTTCATGCACTTTTACAAATGCGCACATATAAAAGCGTTTGTAGGAGATAGTTTCATCAATGACTACCCCAAATATATATATATATATATATATATATATATATATATATATATATATATATAGAGAGAGAGAGAGAGAGAGAGAGAGAGGTGAAGATTGTGTGTGTGTGTGTGTATATGTATGTGATTGTTTGTGTGTCTGTGCATATACATACGAGTGAGCTCAAGCGTGCATATACGCACACGCTCACTCTTCTCCTGTCTCTCTTCTATCTCCCCCCCTCTCTCTCTCTCTCTCTATATATATATATATATATATATATATATATATGAAGAAAGACTGGTAGACAGACAGAGATCTAACAACTCAGCTTAGTTTGTTAATGTGTGTGTATGTGCATGTGTGCGAGCATACAAATGCACCTTAGGTCAATACCCCCCCAACACTCACATGCACACACACACACACACACACACACACACACACATATATATATATATATATGTGTGTGTCGAGAGAGAGAGAGAGAGAGAGAGAAAGAGAAAGAAGAGAGAGAGAGAGAGAGAGAGAGAGAGAGAGAAGAAAATGGAGAATAACTATTAAATGCATAGTCCATTTCCCGCTCAATTCTAATCTGATTTCCATGCATCCCCTAGAGGTGGACACGAGTGACCTTTGCCAATCATGATGTTAATATGTCGTGCCCCACCTTCATGAAAATCCTCAACATTGTTAATGTTCCAATCATTATTTTTTAATTACTCCAAACTTGAAAATGACCATCACCAGCAGAATTCAGTGCAATAAACTGACCACCCGGCCTCTAAATCCATGCATGCAATGATAAAAATTCCTACCACCAGCACCAGCACCAGCACTACTACTACTACTACTACTACTACTACTAGAATAGTCAAATGTAATAACCACAACTACAACTTCTATCACTTCTATTATCAGTAATTCCGTTTTTAGCGGTCTTTAAGTTGGGAATTAATTTGAGTATAACTATTACTACTAGTACTGCTGTCACCACAACTTTCACGACAGCCACAATTCTAACCATATACCGCAGATAATCTGACCAATTTCTGTGGTAAATAATCTTTGGGACTAGATTTAAGGATCTCTTTTCATAATGGAAATAACACTAATATGTTCATTACTTTTATTGAAGCGTAACTTTATTGGCATTACTGAAACTAAAAAAGTATATTTTTAAAACGCAATTTCATTCGTTTGTGGCTACTTTCATGTTAATCTATTTTTTTTAAGCAACTGCAAATATACCAGAGCCACGAACTAACAATTCTAGTTTACTGATTACCGTTCCTATGTTCTTCTCTACAGAGATTGTTATTCAATTTTTAATAGTAAAATAACACCTATGTCTCAGTTAGCAGTTCGTGTCAAACCTCGTGTTATTGTTTTCGTTTTCTGTTTCTTAATCAGAGGCAATAGGGCTGGTGTTCATCTACCAAATGATATTAGAACTTGGGCTGATTAGGAAATAAATAATGTAAACACCGAGAAAATATACACGATGCCTTTGTTGTTATTTGTTTTCTATATTCGTCTGAATATTCTATAACATGTCATTAAAACTATTATTTAGAACTAGCCTTTGTGTGTCTGCCTCTATCTGTTTATATGGATGCCTCTCTATCTGTCTGCGTGACTGTCTCTTTGTACATACATACATACATACATACATACATATATTCCTTCACTTCAAGTTTCATTAGTCTATTTTTTTTTCTTTATTCGAAAGTCTTTTTATTCAAAAATAATTTTGAAAAAATATTGACGAAAAAGAGAGATGGGAAGTAAATAAACTAAACGTTCTTTCTTTCTTTCTTTCTTTCTTTCTTTCTATCGTTTACATCACTCATTTTATTTCTGACGTGACTTGCTTCCTTCTTCCTGCATTTCACCACCATCGATACATCGGACTCAATATCCACCCCCGCATATTGTTCTAAGCAAGTAAAAAAGAAAGAGCGAGAGACGAACAAAAATAAAAATTAGAAAAAAAATAATGTTCATTTGAATGACCAGTCTATTGAAGAAGATTAGACCATGCCACATTAAATAATAATTTCGAAACTGGTTTGAAAAAATTTTTCTTCAATCTGTAGATTTATTTCTTCTTCTAATAATTATATCTACATTTACTTACCTTCTATCCCAACAAACAGACAATATGACCCCTCCTTCTTAATCGCTACCACTCTCTCCCTCTCTCCCCCTCTCTCTCTATCTCTCTCATATTCTCGTTTGCCTCCATGTTCATGAACACAATATAAGTGTTTATTTCAATATATCGATTTCCAATCTTTCTTTCTTTTCTTTTTTTTCTTTCTCACCCCCGCCACCTATATAATTATATATCTTAATATTTAAAAAAGATATATATATATATATATATATATATATATATATATATATATATATATATATATATCCAAGTCTCTATCTTAGATTATATCTATGCTTGTTTCAATTTCTTATTGTTTTCTAAAATTATGAGATGAAGTATTTTCACTATTCCATATATTTTACTTCTACAGTTTTCATTTATCTTGTTTTTAATACGACGTTTCGGTCAACTTATTAATTTTTTTCATGAGTCTTTAGAAAACAACTCGTACATTTTTTATGTTTGTCATCTTTACAGCATAATCTGATCTTCCCCTCTCTCCCCCCTCTGTTCTCCCCCTCTCTCTCTCTCTCTCGCCCCCATCTCTTTTGCCATCTCCCTTTCTCTCTTCATCTAATCGTATATATCTCAATATATTCGTATATATTCACTGTCTGTTTAAGCCACTCTTTTCTTTCCTAGCTTCTTCATCTATCTATCTATCTATCTATCTATCTATCTATCTATCATACACAAACACATGCACACACACAGACTTTCTTTTTCGACATATACATGATAGTGTCGAACGGTTTGTTCTTCTTTATCGTATTTATTTGCCAGCTTTCACGAATCACCATACACACCCATGAAACCAAATGTACATTCATTGTTTACCTCCCTCCCATATACCTATATTTTGCCCCCGCCTACTGCTCTCCATCTCCTCCTCCTGTTGAGCTGTGGCAAAAGGCCGAGTCTCTGATTGATTTGCACGGATCATAACTGACGTGTTGTGTCTACCTCTGAGCAGATCGAACCTGCTATGGCAGACCCACCTACCACTTTTTCTCCACCAACCCATCCGCACTCGCTTTTCTCCCTTGCTTTTCCACTTTAATTTTCCTCTTTTTCTCTTCATTGTTTACCATTTTCTTCTCTCTCTTTCTCACTCTCTTTCTGTCTGTCTGCCTTCAAAACGTAGCACGTTTAACTTCTTTTAGTATCTATCTATCTATCTATCTATCTATCTATCTATCTATCTATCTCTCATCTATCTATCTATCTCTCAGCCTGTTCATATCTATCTGTATGCCTATTTATCTATCTACATATCTTTCTACCTAGTTATCTTATTCCGTCTGTATCTACCTAACTTGTTTCTAAGTTGAAATGTTTGTTAATTTACCACGTGTGAAAATTGTCGGTGTCCGAGTCTTCGACAAAATCAGGATTTTGAATGCAGAACTTCAATACAAAAATTCCTTAAACTAAATAGATTGACACTTACATATCTTCTAACTCTTATTATGTTTGTCCACTTCTGAAAACTACTATACGAAACTTGCATAAACTGAAGACTCTATACTAAAGCCGATAACGGGATGGCATCAAGCGCTATCTATTGCTGTTTAGACCCATGTAAATGTCCCAGGAATGTACCGCCAATTCTACTTAGATTATATACTTGCAAAATCTTCAAAAGAAAATATATAATGTGTGTATGTGTGTGTTTGTGCGTGTATGTGTGTGCATAAGTTCTCTATTCAAGCCTATGCTGGGGATATAAAAATCCTAAAATATGTGTGTGCTCATGCAGTATTTTTTCTATCTTCTTTTTCTTACATATATAAACACATAACCATACACGCGTGCACGCACACACACACACACATGCACACACACACAAATTCACGTGTGTGTGTATTTATGTGTATGTGTAAAAGAGTGCGCATACATAGCTTTTTATATATGTTTAAGGAGAAAATCACACACGTGTGTAAACATATTCTTTGGTTTATTTCTACCTTTAAATTTTTTCTTTCTCTGACAGACGATGCCTTTTATGGAAAAGATTATAAATAAAAAGTGTGGTAACTGTAAAGAAAAGTAAATCTATTGGTTAGCTCGTCTCTATGTTGGAAACAGAAACTAACCAACAACATTTTAGGTCTGAAGAAACATTTCTATTAGAGAGAGAATTAAATATACTTATTGATGTTATTGATGGTCAAATGAAATATCACCAGTCAGAAAAGTGTTAAAAACACAGAATAAAATACAAAGTTTAATCAATCTGTTTTTCTACTGTCCACGTGACTAGAGTTGACTTGCAATCTTTGAAAGTAGCACAAATTAATTTTTATTAATATTCATTAATTTAAAAAGAAAATGTTATTCGCTATTCAAAATCTGAGACAATTTGTTGCTATTATTTTTAGTTTATAACTACGCTTGTTGAGGGAATGTTCTTTGTATTTAATTGGATTTATTTTTGTAATTTTTACAAACTAAATTATTTTTGATGATCTCAAGTTTCCTGTTAAGTATTTTTATAAGTATTAGAAACAAAGAGAAAAAAATAACATTTCGAAGCATCACTATGAAAAATTATATATATTTATATATTTGTGCGCGTATTTTTGTGTATGTTTGTAAATATATGAGGTAAAATCAAGTCCGTAGTCTGAAACGCCATTATTCGCTTAATTATGGTCTAAAATACTTACTATATGATGTTCGAGGGGCGTCCCATCGTAATAAAATGGATAGCAAGCTTGTCTCTATTACTAATGAATAGCGTGTTCGATCCTCGCTGGATACTCCATACTTGCCTCACTTCTTGCCTGTGGCAAATAGTTTGGGTATATATCTATATAAGTTTCAGTGATTAGCATTAATATTCGCAATTCAATTAAGTATATTAACAAATAAAGAAATTATGTTAAAAATTAGATATTTGTTGTGTGAAATAAAATGTATTTTTATCATTAGGCTGCGGACTAATTAATGTATATATACGCATAACTAAATGCATTTATATAAAGAATGAGAAAGAAAGATTGGTATATATATATATATATATATATATATATATATATATATATGAGAAAGGCATTGGAAAAAGTGAACCGTAGACAGTAGATGACTAGATAAGGATATTAAATAAGATTTATTGGTATTTACGTCAAATATCTATCTAGCGATTCAAATTGTTTTATTTATGGATGTACAGTAATGTGATGTATATAAAGGAATAAATGGCTGAATGTTTAATCTGGTGGGGCATCTGAAAAATCCCTATTTATTCTTGTTCTATCTATCTATCTATCTATCTATCTGCCTGCCTGCCTGCCTGCCTGCGCTTATTTTTTTCTTACATACACCAAAAATTTATGAATGTTCATGTGCGGTTGCATATCTGTCTTTGTGTATGTGTGAAAGGTACGCTTGTCACTGCTGTTTTAAATATAGGCAAGCTTGGTAACGGAATGATCTTTCTTGTGTTCGTGTGTTCGCAACACTGTCCCATAGATTTTTCGCCATCCAGTCTCTTACAGGACTTCGAGCATTTTATTTTCATATTGCATGCCCCAAGTTTGTCAGTTAATGAGCGAATCTGATGAGTTTTCGTTTGTAAAAAATACAAAATTTAAACTTCGATATATCTGTGTAGTTAAAGCATTCGTCATTAGGATTATGGAAAGCTGTAGGTTTCTATCTAGGCATAAGATAGACAAACTACAGATTTGAGTCTTACGGTCTATGTAATCGCATTCAAGCATGTATTCCTTGATTGTCGAGGCTATACGCTTTTCAATGTGCATACAGTTGTATATTAAAGAACTTATCGGTATAATAAGTTTCTATAAGTTGATGTTTAAGTATACATTATCACTATGTTTGCATAGTATGGTAAATTACTAAATAAAGATAAAAGGCGCTAAGAAAATTGTGTTGTGTCAGCATTTTAAGTAGTGAAATGCAATATGCTTTGTAAATCCACATCTGATATCTTTGAATCAAATGCTCCAGCAGAAGATATCCAAATAACTCGGTCAGTGAGCAAATACACCAAGCAACAAACACGTCACGAATTTGCGTCTCAGTTTTCCATAAGAGAAACGCTAATCTTAACTATATAGTTTTAATTTAATACTTAGTGGACGTTACTGAATCGTAATTATATGAAGGTATATCACTGGTAGTCGATCTCGATATTTGAAAAGCCAAGTTAAATATGTGAATCGTTGGACACAGGTGATTTATTAATAAAGGTGAAGGCTTGTGTAGAATAAGCCACACTTTTAGGATAAGATGATTATAAAATTAGTGCACCGTTGGGCTACAGATTCTTCCGAGCGACATACCTCGGGTTTTGAATTCAGTTTTTCCTTCAAGAACGGTTGCCCTATCAATATGGGAGAGTATCTTCCATTCTGATTTTACCATATATATATATATATATATATATATATATATATATATATATATGTGTGTGTGTGTGTGTGTGTGTGTGTGTGTGTGTGTGTGTGTAAAATAGTAGGGTAGAATGGACTCAATCGGTTTCCTTGTCTATTTTCGACGTAGTCAATAATGTGATGTGCTCGTGTATTTCTTTTTCTTTCTCCGTTGAGACATTTTCTTTCTTTTATATACATACTCACATACATACATACACACCCTGTATATATATATATATATATATATATATATATATATATATATGTGTGTGTGTGTGTGTGTGTGTGTGTGTGTGTGTATATATTATTTTCTGCCGTTCTATATATATATATGTCTCTCCACACTCACTTTTATATATCAACCATTGTTCATATCAAGCTATCAGTCTGCCTATCGATATATCTATGTAGTTAATGCACTTGTCATTACAGTTATGGCAAGCTACAGATTTTTATTTGGGCATAAGATAAACAATTTATAGATTCGAGTCTTGAAAGCGCCCTCAAAAAGTTATAAGCAAGTAAAGACGTCTTACGCTTTGTTAACGATTGCCAAATAGAATCTCTATGCTTTCATATATGTTACAGCATCACCTTGTCTAAATGCCGGCTATAATTAGCGAGATTGTTTGTAAGCTATTGATAGTGATTTTGTTCCTCACTGGATGATTCATGATTCTAACTCCGTGTCAAAGATGGCTCAATACAGCAAATATCTCATGTATTTTAGATTAATATAGTATTGGATTAACCTTTCCTTCATTTCTTCTTCAGAAATCAATAATGACAGATGCTATGTAAACTAATGAAACGAAAAGGCATGCTGTGATTGTGACATTAAAGGCTGATCATGGAGATTTAGAAATTGTACGTTTTCTTAAAGCTGCAAGATCTTTTGTACACAAGATTCTTAAAGCGTTAGAAAATGAAAATGACAACGTTATACCCGTATCAAAGCGTAAAAACATTCTAAATGCTCTGATTCAATGAGAACACCTGAATTTATTCACAAACTTAAGCAGACAGTTGACGACAATCAAGGTCAATCAATGAGGTAAATTGCAAAAATAGTTGCATGTGTCTAAAAAACTCAGAAATTTTGTTCATGAAGACATTGAATACAGAGCGTACGTGATGAAGAGAGGCCAATTAATTTCAGAAAAAGAAGAAAAGAAAACCGCTTAAACAGATCTAAAAGACTTTTAAACAAACTCAAAAATCCAAGAGAAGCTGGTATAATTTGTTTTTTCTCAGATGAGAAAAATTTTGATCAAGACCAAAAAATAACCGACAACGGCTAATAAATTTGCCATAGCTGATTTGTTCCCAAGTAATTTCAGCCCCTTCACGTGCCAGCATCGGGGAATTGTAAAAACATTGAAATGTTCCATAATACTGGTGTTCTATTTATACTGGCGTTATTACTTATCTTTTTATTATTATCAACGTGTTTCTGTAAATAGTAACAGTGGGTAAAGGCATTTAAGTACGTTAGTGCTAGAATCGAAGTTAATTCTATTGAGGTTGGGATTTTTATGTCTGATGTGTAGAGCTTCAAAAATCTGTAGTTTATGTTTACTATTTTCACGTTCTAATATTGTTGATTTTCCAGAATTTGGCTGTAGGGCAGAAATGCTTTATCAAATGTTGGTTTATAGAGATTGTATCAGAAAGATGCATGGTAGAGCGTCTAGACATAATTGTTGTTAAACCTACGTACATATTTTTATTTTCGGAGATACAATCTCCCAAAGGACATTGAAGTTTATATATGACTCAAATCGAGGGGGGGAATTATTGGTGATAACTAAGTAAGAGTTTTTAGATTTTTAAATATATAATTATTTTTATTTTTATTAGGGTCAGTAGGAGTATATTTCTTTGAATTAACGTTTTTAACATATTTTCATTTATTTTGTAATTGTTGTGCATCTGGTGGTGGTAAGAGTTTTATAAATGTGTTTATTGGGTGGAGTGTTACAGTTTTTATTTTTTTGGTTAGATGTTTTGATTGTGCATTTAATTTGTTCATCAACTCTATAGTTAGGGAACCCATTATTAATGAGACTT
>CM042140.1:94780195-94817695 GCA_023376005.1 Doryteuthis pealeii | reverse complement strand
CTAACGTTTTGAACAACTGAACATTGCATAATTCTGTTGCCCTTAAACTAGTAAAACTAGTATAAAAAGTAAAAACAACAATAACTACTCTAATAATGGTACGTTAGTTTCCATGACGATGGGAGTGTTTCAGATGATCTCAAAGATCCTTAGATAAAAAACAAACTTGGAAAGTAAGAGATTCGGGGAAGAAATGCGACGATACTAATCACGGTGTTGTTAATGTTAGCAAGAACAAAATTCGCAAAGGCCAGCAGTTACTTTTGAAATGTAAATAGATTATAATAATGATATCATTTAATGATCTACTGGTGTTATAAAACTGTCGTATTAATATAATATTAATTTTGAGTCGTGAGACTGCAGAACGCATTCTGAAGTATTATTTTCTATACAGTCTTTTTTTTTCTGATTTATTATGACTTTGATTGATTGTTTTGACGTCATGTCAAACTATCTAGGGTTATTTTATTCCGAGAGGTTAGGAAATCGTGTCCATTGTGTAGTTGTTTATTATTTATTTGTTTTTTGCGCATGGTCCAATTGAATGCAATTGATTTTTAAACAGCTCTATTTGACCCATAAAGGAGACGGGATAAATGGTACTCCCACTTCGAGTCAAAATGAACCTGGGTGTAATGGCAAGGAAGGCGTACTTCACACTCCCAAGATATCTAGAACTCTAATTAAATTTGATGTTATACCCAGAACAGTCCCTTTTTCTTTGGGTGTCTTAAACTTTGCAGAGGAGACAGTCAGCCATTCTAAGCCCCAACGACTGGGTGACTGAATTTCTGAATTCTTATTGTTTACATTATTTTCAGATTATTGTCCTTATCTTGGTTGTTATATTCCCAACTGGAGAATACAGAAGTGAAAATGTAGAGAGTGTAACAACCAAGATAAGGAAAATAGTCTGATTTGTGTAAATAAGTTAAAAGTTTTGCAATATATCTATATCTATATGTATTGCCCTATCTCTCTCTCTCTCTCTTCTCTATATATATATATATATATATATATATATATATATATATATATATATATATATATATATATATATACCAAGTAAGAAGGATTTATACCCTATGAATAGGATTATGTACAATTAATATTGAATGTTAAAACAATTTCCTACTACTTAAATTTCACGATGGTTAAAAGCAAAATAAATGGAATGATAACATCTATTCATGCTTGAATATTTTCAACAGTTAAACATGTCTGTCACGTGACCTAAACTGGTCAGGCGGCGAATATATTTTACTCACCACTTCAGATTCAAAAATATTTGTCACCAGACCTAAACTTGTCAGGCGGCCAGAGAGAAAGGGGATATTTGGCTTCGTGCCTGCATTTAGACATAAGCTCTAAGCGTTTCTTTAGCAATTTGTTTTATTCTGGGAAGCCTATTATACAAAACCTTTCTTCCAAAGACAATCTACATGATTTTGACCGCTCATTACATGCGTACACTCTTTTTAGAATATTCTACTCGATTTCAGCTTCTCTATTACTCGCATTCTTCAATTCTCATATAAACTTTGACAGCGTAGTGCTATTTGCATATCGTCTGTTCTCGAATGATTATAAAATCTTTGTTTATAGTAGCCTCAATATAAACCATGACTGACCCTTGCCAATTTTTACTATTGCTTGATACACCAAGAATTTAATCAAGCACTTTTTCCCCTAAAATATACTCATTTATAAACGTACGATTGTAGAGCTATTATCCAGATATTCGAAACCCTTGTTCATTACGTTGTGATTATTCTTTTTTAATAATCCATCGTAAATTCACCATTCACTTGTAATTAATCTTTACTCTATTTTTGTTAAATATTTTGTATTGAATGCTTACTTTAAGAAAATGTCCCTTTATTATGTTCTGACTCGTTTATGGGTAATTCCATGTCAAATCATCCTGAAAATTTTTACCAGATGTAGACTATGTTAACTTTAGATAATCCCCAACATCTGAGCTTCCAATTCCAAAAATTGACAGAGTTATGTCGATTTTGGCTCTCCAAATTTGGTGGGGTCCGCGAAAAATGGCGACGTTTTGTAATCTATTTTTGTCTGTAAAATGAGTTCTAGAGCTTCCCTACTCATAGAAATTGATTTTATAAAAGCATTTTGGCCCAAGAAATCTAAAAAGGCTATCAGAAAAGTGTTAAAGTCAACCAATTATTGATGATGTTTTCCATAGCAAGATCAATATCCCGATGTGGCACTGCATCTATGAAAAAAATTCTATTATCATTTCACATATATTGAACATTAATTTTAACAAAAAGATAGTTTGATTTTTTTTGGCCTGGATGAATTGACATGGAATTATCCCTATACTACTTTGTTAAATGAAGGATTACACACACTCACACACACACGCACACACATATGTATATCAATTAATAGCTCTACCCCCTCTCTCTCTCTCTCTCTCTCTCTGTCTGTCTGTCTCTCTCTCTCTCTATATATATATATATATATGTGTGTGTGTGTGTGTGTGTGTGCGTGTGTGTGTGTGTGTGTGTGTGTGATATCATTTTGGTCAACGTTTGTTCAAAATTAAAACATTTGAATAATTCAGTAAAAAATAAAACTAGTCAATAGGCAAAAAGAGTTTCGTTCCCCAAAAGTGCAAAGTAATTATAGTAATATTTATAAAAAAAGTGAAAAAAATTACAAATCTATAAACTCTGAGTAGTTAGCTATTAATCTTTCTCCTGTTCATTTCAATTATATATATATATATATATATATATATATATATATATATATATATATATATATATATATATATATATATATATATATATATACGCGTGTGGAGGTGTTATACTAATAAGAAACTACATTGTAACTTGTACTAGAAATCTACATTCTGTAAGTAATATTTTCCTCTTATTGCCTCCCTTGATTTAAAAAAAATTATATAATGATGAATATCACCAGGTAAACTTGGTTTTTAATTTTGAAATTGTAGTAATGTAATTTAAAGACTGGTCTTAAGACGATTCAAACAGATGTATAGTAAAATCATTGAATTCCAGTTATTTTCACTGAACCATTATTAGAAAGACCAGCACTGGATTAAACTAAAGGATCACAATCAAAAGATCTTGGGAAACCTAGACCTATTAGAATCTGATCATAAATACAAACATCATTCATTTGTTGATGTACTTTGGTGAAAGTAGAATGTTACTGAAACTTTTGCAATTATAAACATATTATTTATAACTATATCAGATTTCATAAGTATGTACTTAACAAAGAAAGCCAGAATATTTCTTTCTGGCCTAAACATTTATATTGATTTGTAGTTGACTTCATCGCTTTATTATGAATAGCTTCAAAGCCCCCACAAACTTATGCAATTGTCGTACAATCATGCGTATTTAGTGTTATCAAGCAACAAAGCAAAGAATGTTAATTGTAAATTTCAAATTATATTTGAGGGGATCGACACAAGGGCAAGAACCCTCTAGATTTTTAAACTCTATGTAATCAGAACTGGAGAAAACGTATAACGTCTTTGAGAGTTATATGATAATCTGTAAATTGAATGATGTTACCAACCAGGACCTCAGTATGATTTTTAAGAGATTGTTGTTTCCTTTTTGACTGCATTTTTACAAGTGTCCATACAATGATAAGTCAAGTCGAGGTGTCATTTTATAATAATTTGTGTACAGTAAAAGCTCACCCTGAAGTTAAAGTATACTTTACATTTTCATTTCTGTTCCCTACCCCGTGAGCCATACCTGCAAGACCCTTGTGGAACTCGAGTCACATAAGTGGCAGGAATGAAGAGTCTCAGACGACACTAGGCGACGAAAAATTATACATCAACTAAAGTTATCTTCACATCGTTAACCAATTAAGTTAATTTGCAAAATCGTTGCAAGAGTAAAAAAAAATATGTGATTTATTTATTTATTTTTACCTTTAAAACTGTCAGCTGTTTTTTCTAATTTTATTTTGAATGATTTTTCCGTCCTCTTCCGCATTTTTTCTAAATCCTTTCTCTCCTTGCTTTCTTTTTTCTTTTCTTTTTTTGTCACGCCTATAGTTTAATTAATCTTCTTTTATGTGAAAATTATTCCCCGTCGGTCGATAATAACGTAATTATTAGTAACTGTATCACAGCATTGCATTTACACTTCAACATTTACTCTTGATTGGCGTCAGACGTGCACAGTTTATTCTTCTGTTTTTAATTTATTATTATTAGTTTTCATCGAATACAAAAAAATCAAATCAAATAAATAAATAAATAAAGCAAGACAGAATACAAAAATAAAGCGGGGGTGAAGAGCGGGGAGGGGTATTAATGCAAATCTATAATCATCGATAATGATAGAACGTTTACGAAAGTAAGGCCAATAAGTGGAAGACAAACACACTAACTTTTGACGCCGTTTAACTAGGGAAATCGTTGATGAATAGCGACTGCTGCTTCTGTACCTATTACTACAATTAGGCCTACTTGGAAGACCTATTACAACTATTTTGGTTGCTAATACATCACGTATTAGTAGTAGTTAAAACACTTTTTTTGTTTATTAATACTCAGAGAGTTCAAATGTTGAATAGTAGATTAACGATCGAGAGCCGAGAGGTTCCATTTTATTTTTTAATATTCGATTTTAAACCAAAAAAAAAAAGGTCACTTTTTTATGGGTTAAAGACGCATTAATACTTTAAAATTATGCAATATTTACCTTGTATCGATATTTTATAAGCCGGGATTAATATGGCACAAGGTTTATTGCGGAGGCTTTTTGCTTATTCTAACCATTTCTACCGTAAATGTGTCGTTGAGATATAAATTCGGCAATCTGATGGAGTGGAGTTCCTAGTCTCATATCTACCACTGATTTTGAATTTTGAGTTTTTCCTTTTTGACCGGTAGCCTTACCAAGCCCCAAAAGCTCAATCTACCCTACTGGGTGTTGGGGATGAAAACAATTCATGCCTTACCCAAAATCATTATTGTAAGTGAAACACAACCAGCCTCGTCTAGGATTTGATCTCAATTCATCGTGTCCATTTCCTTTGACGGTAATCATTAGGCCAAACGCTTTCTCCATAGTTACCCAGTGGAAATCAAAATAATTAATTCGCAATGCTCTAGAAGATTAGTCTGTTAATCATTGCTGTATGGCAGATAAGTTTTGTGTGCTTTGTGTAAAGATAAACTCTTACAGGTGACTGAGCTGACTACATTTTGAATGAGACAGATTATTGTCTGTAGAAATGGTTTTAGTAGCGATAGATCTTGCCTATTTGATTAAATGACTTAAATTCCAAACCAACTTTCATATTTTGATGTGTTGTTATAAACTAAATTATGAAACTCTGATTAAAAACCTAACAGTTAATTTTATTTTGTTTCACAACGTTCTGATTGATATTATCCAATGTTTGAGCATTTACGATAAAGTGATAGGAAGTTCATTTGGCTGATCACTTTGTTAGTGTGTGGGGAAGAAGGAGAAATTTATTTAGCGGTAGGGTACCACGTAAGGAGCTTACTACATTAGAAATAGTTGGCAACATTAAGTTGTTAACCCTCGAATTACAGCAGGAACTCGAGTAGAGATTTTAGAAATATAGCAAAGTCTCTCACAGAGCTACAATTGTGATACAATTAGTGAAGTTCGAATTACATAACTATTGATCTGTGAACTTAGTTTGCTAAATATCATTTCATGGCAGTTGCCTTCGTACATACCTTTCTCTGTGTGTGTATGTGTTTGTGTATGTATGTGTATGTTAGAGAGAGAGAGAGAGAGATAGAGAGAGTGTGTGTGGTGTGTGTGTGTGTATTTGTATGTAAATGTGAGTATATTGGCATGTTTGCCTGTGTTGTGTATTTCTGTCTGTCTGTCAGTGTGTGTGTTTCTTTCTGTCTGTCAGTGTGTGTGTGTATGTATGTATATGTGTATTTATGTGTGTGTGTAGCGACTCTGTAATAAAACTCACTTTGATATGTGTATATACAACAATCAGATTTCGTTTTGTCATTTTCAAGCTAAAAGTTTAAATCATTATTGCAGGTAATAAAGTTCATGCAAAATGCTGTAGAAAAAAATCTTTTGACAAATTTAAGCGATAATTTAACGATTTCAATTACAAACTGTCATTTTTCTTGAAAAAAGAATTGTCAGTTTTCGCAAAGGATGGACGAAATTTTATGTATAAAAGATTTATAGTTCTTTTTGTCGACTATTGTCTGTGATTTGTACATGTTTGTAGCAACGTTATCTGATTTTTCAATATCATTTTATTAATCTGTTACTTTTCATAACTTATACTGCCAAATAAATCAAAGCAGACACGCGTTCCAATTTGAAATCCAAAGCAAAAAAATATGCTGTTGAATATCACCATACTCTGACACATTACTAGAGCACTCAAGGAGGAGCAAACTCACAAGCGATGAATTACGAGATTAACTCCTCCGTAAGCATAGGCACACACACACACACACACACACACACACACACACACACACACACACACATATATATATATATATATATATATATATATATATATATATATATATATATATGGTGTGAGTATTCGTATTCACGGATACACATGTTAGGATGATATGCAATCTGCTTCCCAATTATTTGTTAAATAAAACTGTTTAAAATGTTCGATTATGTGCATTTGTCATGAACACACATAAAAACATACGTATGTCCCACATAACCATTTCCTAATGAATATATTGTAGTGTCCGTCGCGCGCTTCCTCTTTCTTCCTCTATATGGCTGTCTATAGAGAGAGAGATAGATAGAGATAGAGAGAGAGAGAGAGAGAGAGAGAGAGAGAGAGAGAGAGAGAGAGAGAGAGAGAGAGAGAGAGAGAGAGAGAGAGAGAGAGAGAGAGAGAGATGTGTGTCAAAATAGCTACATTTCTTTGCGCAATCTCCCAAAGTGTTAGAAGAAGTATATTTAGGTAAAAAATTGCCCATTGGATCGTTTGAAACTTTACTTTTACCTTCGAATGAATTTTCAATTTGGCTAATTTATGGTACAAACATCACTGGTCTATCAATTAGAAGACGACTACAAAAAATGCCACTACTGAATTATCATCAAACTTAAAACTCGTATATATATATATATATATATATATATATAATATATATATATATATATATATATATATATATATATAGCTGTGTTTGTGTAAGCGAGAGAGGGTGAGGGGGACTGTTTATATTTGTATATTTTGTAATAGTATCCATTCCACGATGATGTTGGTGTTTGCCGTAAGAGACAAAGTTTTCCATAAAAAAGACGCAATAATTATAATCAGTAAGATCGAGACAAGCGCCCAAACATGCAAAGTGTCTTTGATCGACCAAACTATGAATAAACAGTGAAACGTGGAATCACAAAATGGCGTCCGATTAGGTCTTGTTCTCTTTTTATACAAAAAAAAAATGCGACAGTCATTCAAGACATTATTTAATAATGTCAAAACCTCTACATTCCACAACCTCATTTTCCATTCGTACATTATTATCACTATACTTTCTCATGAAGTCGCATACATTTACAAACGCTTTTAAATACAAAACATATCCATCTATTCATTCATCCATGTATAAGTGTAAATAGCTTAAATATTTTAAAATAGATTTTGAAATTGTTTCTTTTGTAGACATCCCATACATCCGGCCTAAACAAATATATTCAATATGTATATTCGCTTATGCTGTAGCAAAATACCAAAACGATGCTCCGCTGAGTGAATATTTTCGAGCTAACCATTTCTGATGAGGAATATTACGTTGGCCCAGATTTTTGCTAAATATTAGTAAAAATGTTTAGTTTCAATTAACTTTATTTAAAAAGATTACATTTGATTCTTCGTCTGTCATATCCGCATTTATTGAAAATGTCGAAATCATTGTATTTTTTTGCTTATTGTTTTCTAAAAAAATGAAAGAAGATAAGCAAGATACCCGCTTTTGTATTTTAAGAAACATACAAATTAGACTCAAATGCAAATGAAAGACAAATGTTTGCTAAAGAAGATACTGTGATTGATCGAGTGTGTCAAGTTGGTTTGTGAAGTTTCACAATGTTCTACGGTCGAGTAAGTGTTGCATAGCGCCTTCTTCACTGGCACTAAATAATTATAATGTTGCATACCTCTTTCTTTAATTCTATTTCTTGGCCGTCTTTAGTATTTTGATTGTCTTTGGTATTTCTTCTATCATCTTGACTTGGTCTGGCATCTTCTAAGATCTTGGATATCTTCTAAGGCCTAGTGTCTGGAGTTGACTTGGGGATTTCGGTCTGGTTTTCTGTTACTATGTTCTTGCTGGCTGGTCGTCATTTCTTAGTCTTGTTACCAAGACATTCATTAACCACAAGAACATATTAATTATCCAAACTTTTATTTCCTTAACTATACATAATCCCCTAACTAACATAGCGCGCGTGAGTTCCAGTTTAGACAGAGCATAAAATGGCCGACCACTCTGCCTGACGTCCAACTGCAAAACTGGGGACTCAAAAAAGGTCCCACGTGACTTCACGTATTTGGCGGGCCTCTGTAATTTTCCATGGAAGGACCCGGCCATGATATGAAAAGGGTCACCCCTCAGAATTACAGGGGATTGACAATAATTTTATGCAACCGTATAGATTATGTAACATAAGTATTTACCCAACCAGTTCGCCACAGATAGGATGTGACACAAGGTCTCAAGTATGCAGCATCCGGAGAGGATCGAACTTGTTATTCAGTAGTATTGGATCTGTGTTATTAGGTTACTAACCATTATACTAAGATGGGACACCCATGTTCTACAGTTGAATATTCCAATTGCGGTTGATAGTAATCATATCAAAGCATTTTCTTAAAAAAGATATCAACCTTATACGAACCGAGAGATATTCAAAATACTCAAAATATCCAAATCATTGTGCTTAAAATCATTTGCATGATCTTGATTATGATAATTGGTTGGATGTCTGCATTTCGCATCAGATGAGCAAAATTTTATTGAGACATATTTCCGTACGTGATTAAACGTATCGAAAATGTTCGTTTCATGAAAGACTTGCATTGAGAATTGAAAAGCTGATACTTTATAACAACGTTAATCATAATGACTGCACTGTGAAAAGAGTCTTCTACTGTGTTATTCTTTTATAGAATTAAATGATTAATTCAATTAAGTATTGTCTCATTGTGATAACCTAAAGCAGTAATGGACGCCTGGAATTAGTTTACATTAAGAAGAATAACGCTAAACCACGTTTCATTTTTGTCCATGCAAAAATTGCTACAGCATGTCGTTAAAGTTTTTCACTTGTACAGCATATTCCTCATATATTAGCCCTGCCAACGACCCCTTATTCCAGTTTTTACAGAATTCTGTTAGCGAAAATATCCTCCCTCGACTAAGGCAGAATGTCCGGAGATTAATTGTTTGCCAAGAAAGCTAAAATATTGTAGGAGAATGGAATTATGAAGTCACCTGAATACTCTTAATCAGCCTAGCTAAAATTAATATGCTTATCCATCTATCTATCTATCTATCTATCTATCTATGCTGGGGTGAGTCTGTACATGTGTATATAGTGTTATACTACCATATGATAAATGAACAAATGAAATGTCCATTACTATCATTATGCATGAGATTTTGTTCATTTTAATGTTTGGAAAGAAAATTCCCCTTTAAAATGTCAACCCTAGGAGCAATCAACTGCAACAGTATTTGAACTGCAACAGTAATTTGAAATGTAAAAACCATATCTACATATAAATGAGATTCTATTTTTCTTCTTGTGCACGTATTTGTCCAACCCGTTTGCCATGAGTTGTATGACACAAGGTCGAAAGTTTGGGGCGTCAAGCGAGGATTTAAATCGTTATTCAGTAGTTATAAATCTACGAGACTACCCACGATAGAGTATCTCTTCCGCACATCGTGGATTTATTCAACCTAGAATGATGGAACATTTTAAAAACCGACATTTAGAACTCCATACGGTCTATAATGCATCAGAGTCAATGAGAAGTATTTGTTTTGTGTATCCGAGATCAGTGAGTGTACACAAATACCAAAAGAATGGTTTGGTGACTTTTGAAAAAGATGATTTTTAAAATCTCTTTCATAAGAATTGCACTGGATAATCAAAACATTTGGAATATAATCTATGGGAGAAATGGTTCATGTAGATTTGAACCAAAATGACTGAGAATTAGCTACAAATCTGGACAGCTTTAGTTTCTACCATTAACAGATCGCAAACTGTCAAAATAAATAGTTCGTTATTCATTCAACAGTTAGTAACGGTTTACTGATTTGGAATGAAAACAGATTTTTATTCAACGAATGGAAATGAAAAATAGATAATTTGAATCAAAAGTAAACTCCAAAACCAATGAATCTCGTCCAATAAAAGAGAAATAAATAAAAAAACGAAAGCAAATCTCCAGTCTTGAAAGGAGGCTAATGTGCATTTAACATGGCAAGTTGTTTATTATTATTATTATTATTATTATTATTATTATTATTGTTATTGTTGTTGTGTTGTTGTTGTTGTTGTTGTTGTTCCTTTGTGAAAAGACATCGTCGCAGATCTTTATGGTCAACAATTTAAACAAGTGAAATGTGTTTCATGCAAAATAGATAAATACATTAAAATAAATGATTTGTTCAACAGGAAAGATGCCATTCTGAAAATGTAATGGCTAAACTGTTCTAAACAAATCTCAAAGGAATATCCTATCGTTATGTTGGGAGGTTCTATCGCATCTTCCCCATTCCAGCATTTTAAGTATCTTCAGATGTTTATTCTTACATGCCATCTGTAGACTTTGTTTGAGACAAAAACACATACAAAAAGCAAGTAAGATACCAATGTCAAAGAAACGATTTTATTGGTAATGAATTAGCAGACTAATTTGCTAAGCTTTGTACTGCAGCTGATAATTTAAACAATAGATGCATGTTTGTTTTCTTGGTATTTTCTTTTGTTTATGTCGATTCCGTTTTCTACTTAGTTAGTCTTTATAACAAAAATAAAAACATAGTCTTCATTTGAATGTGTTATTTGCTATTATTATATTATTATTATTTACCATCCTACAACAATTTCTCCAGTTTTTGGTGAAAACAAATACAATCAAAACAATATTTGTACTAAAATAATCAAGAGTGAGAAAGAAATTTGGAGATATGCACCCCCTTTTATATATGCATAATTATATTCCTACTATAGTTTGGAAGCACCTACCATGAAATAAAGTTAGCAATCTAGTTTATAGTGAATTCAAATCTCCTGAGGTTCCTCATACTTATAACTTTATGCCGTATACGACTTTATGTCATATCAAGCTAAGTTTAATAAATACTTATATTTTTAATTTGGTTTACAATGCATTCATAAGATAGCTTTTTTCTTATAGCATTCCCCATTAAATTCTCCATTAAACCTTTTTCTTATAACATTCTAAATTAAATGACTATTATCTTTTATGTACTCGGAAGAGACAGGGGCAATACCGTAATTATTTATCTTGAATTAACCTACACAATAGCAATATTTTTCATTACATATTAAAGGCAAAGGAAAAAATAACTAAACTGAACTAGTCTGTTTACTCTTTTTTTCTGTATTTCGTATTTCCAAAAAGTAAGTATTCTAAAACCCAGGAAACATAAGATGAGACTAAATTCATAGATTCTTAGTTTGTATTTTCAGCTCCCATTAACAATGCAATAATTAAATTCATAATATCCTGGATATGCCACTAAAGTGTATTCGTTAGTGAAACTCCACTTCAGGAGCTCCGAGGAGTGTAGAGTAAACCTTCTGTTAACACTACGGCCAGGTCCATTCTGAACCGAAGTAATATCACCTGTTACGGCCATATCTATAGGAATACTTGAAACCAAATAAATGTGTGAATGTTATTTTCATTAGATAGGAATACTGATACCATATAACTTTGTGATAATAAATGATTGTCATGATTAAATAGAAATAAGAACGTGAAGTCGTACAATCGTGTATGAATTATTATTTTTCGATAGGAATATTTGAAACCATAAAACTGTGCAAATTATTTATATTTAGAATAATTACTTGAAGTTATATCTTATACAAGTGATTATTATCATTTGTTATTTGAAATCATATAATTGCTTGCAAAAAAACTGACTTCGGCATTAAATAAATCAATAAGGATAGACATGCCGAAAAACTAATCAATATAAATTTATAAAATGGCTTGAATCATATTTTTACCATGGGCAAATCATCAAGAAAAAAGTAAAATTGTCACCCACCCCCTTCAATTTTTCTGAAATTTTGTACAGGTGTGGATTTTGTTAAAGTCAGACATTATCCAAAATTTGAGCTTCCAATTCCGAAAATTGACGGAGTTATGTTGATTTTTAGCTCTCCAAATTTGAGGAGGGTCGCGAAAAATAGCGACGTTCTGTAATCTATTTTTGTCAGTAAAATGATTTCTAGAGCTTCCCTACTCCTATAAATTGATCTATAAAAGTATTTTTACCCAAGAAATGCAAAAATGCTATCGAAAAAGTCTTAAAGTCAACCAATTTTAAGTTATTGATGATTTTTGATTTTTTCCTTGCAAGATCAATATGCCGATGTGGCACTGAACCTAAGACAAAATGATTTTTTATTATTATTTCCCATATACTGAACATTATTTGTACCAAAAAGATAGTTTGGTGTTTGCGCAGAACCGAAGCTACAACATCAGTTAAAATTTTGCAAATCAGAAATCATTAATAATTTAAAACTGGTTGACTTCCAGGCTGTTTTGGCAGCATCTTTGCATTCCTTGGGCAAAAATACTTTTATAAACCAATTTTTAGGAGTAGGGAAGCACTAGAACTCATTTTACAGACAAAACTAAATTACAAAATGTCGCCATTTTTTGCGACCGACCACCCAAATTTGGAAAGTTAAAAATCGACATAATTCCGCCAATTTTTGCAATTGGAAGCTGAAATTTTGAGGATTGTCTAACTTTAAGATAGTCCATACCTGGACAAAATTTCTGAAAAATTGAAATGATAAATTTTAACAAAATTTTGTAGCTTTAGTTCTGAGCAAAAACCAAACTATCTTTTTGATACAAATAATGTTATGAAATAATAATAGAAAAAAATCTTTGTCATAGATGCAGTGCCACATCGGGATATTGATCTTGCTAGCAAAAATCAGAAATCATCAATAACCTAAAATTAGTTAACTTTCAGACTTTTTCGATCAGATTCCTCGTGCAAAAATGCTTTTATAAATCAATTTTTAGGAGTAGAAAAGGTCTAGAACTCATTTTACAGATAAAAATAGATTACAAAACGTCGCCATTTTTCGCAGTCCCCAAATTTTGGTGAGTGTCTAACTTTAACATAGTCCACACCTGTACAACATTTCAGAAAAATTGAAAGGGGTGGGTGACATGGCCTGGATGTTTTTAGATGGATTTACCCCCATTCAAATTATTAATATAAAGCAATATATTCCACTTAAGATCAGTCGGATTTTGACAAATAAAAAGAAAGAACTTGTTCTTGTTTGCTAAATAGTCATGCTTTCAAGATTTTTGAGTTTTTAATTCATGAACTACTGATAGCTTGTGTGCATGTTTTCTACTGCCTCTTGCCATCTGGTATATTTCATGTTTGCAAGAAATAGACACATTGTAAGTAAAATAAGTATCTACACTAAAGTTTTCATAACCTTTAGTTTAATGGTCCGTAAGTGTTTTGATGTCTCCAAAATCATCATCAAAATTTTAAAAGTTAAATAGGCAATACTAATTTTATTCATTATACTAAATAAAATCGATGCTGATAACAAGTAAGATTAAATCACTGAAGTCTGAGTGAATTGATGATCAGTGGAAAATCGATAGTATTAATAATTTTGATTCCCACGAATAGAAAGATCCAGTAATTAAAAAGAAAATCAAATCAGCGTTCAGTTTGTGTTAGTTTTCAATTGAAAATTGTAAATGTAATTAAAATCCTTAGGGTGGGGATTTTATAATCATATATAAGTTTTTACAGCTAGTCTTTTTTTCTTCTTATTTGGATATAATGGAACCAAACATTTTCTCAAACAAAAGCAGTAAATATGAATTTAAAGTCAAAGCCATGTATTTAATTATAATAGAGATTACGTGTATGGGTCGGTCTTTAACCGAAAATTCGTTACCACAGATGTCACAATTCCCTTGTTTAATTACGTCACATTCTATATGATTTTATATTTATTTTGATCTCAGTTATTAAGAAAAATGTTTTATATTATTAATACTGTTGGGTTTGTCTAAATACTAATAACATGCAATTGTATTCATATACAACCAAATAGCACTTTACATTGTGGACAGACAGGCCAATTTTCATAAAAAATGATCTTAATAGATATTGTTTAATTTCATTTTTATAAATATGAGCAAAAATCCCGCCGATGACTTCTAAAGAAATCCAACAAAAGAAATAACTGTAATTTTATTTTTTACAATCCAATTTAGTTAAATAGTTAAATTACGATGATTTAGCAATGAAAGTTGGGAGTGATAGGAAGAGCGAGCATACAAACTGTTATATTCGTTGATTATACCTTCTCTGTTTCAAATAATTTTAACTTAATAATTTGATTTTAGATAATATTAAATGCTACTTTTATTTTATTATTATTTTTGTTTTGCTTTGTCCAATATTAACATGATTTTAGTATTTACACACATAAATCAATCCTATGTATAATTTTATATAGAAATCAAGTTGAAAAGTGTGATTTTTTATATGCTTTCTTATTTAGTCTTGTTAGTCTTCCTAATTTAATATATCTTATTACATTAAAACTTGAATGACTGCTCCCGGAGGGTGCATATTTTACCAGTATATTTAATGACATTTATTTGTCTGAGTAAATATTAAATAAAACATTTAAAGAAATATATATAAAAGCAAAGCAAAGGATAATTTATTCGAATACTACAATACAAAAATAGTTTTATAATATTTTTTATTACACCGAGTTATTGTTACAAGCAGAAAACAAAGAAATATATTTGTCAGTACATTTCCCCGAGTTAAATATTCAATCTCAAAAAATTGTATGTTTCTCCAGAATGAAGGTTTGAACCACTCTTATACAATCAATTAAGCTACTTTGAGCTTGATTTAAGATATCTGCACATTCAAAAGCGCTAACGCTCAATACCTTGTGTTGAATCATTCATCGGTGTTAACAAACATATGTAATATGTAAAAAAAACATCGGAAAGATTTTAATTATTCTCCGTAGATTTATAGAACCTAAGAGTATCTGATCGAAAATGAAAATGAAAGAATATTTATTCAAAAATTAATAATGTGTGACAACCAATTCATTTAATGAAAATCAATAAATTATTACTACTAATAGATTTACCAATGTAAGGAGAGAAAATAATATCAAACATATCACTGAGTGATCAGATTAAAACGGGAATAGTAAAATTAGTTATATATTTTTTTTATCCTGCCAGCCATATTTCAAATGGTGGAATAGCTTTCATGGTATGACAAGATAAAACTATTGGAATTCAAATCTCGGCGACAACTTATTCTTTATTTCCGATACGAGCTGTTTACTGATAGCTGTATAATGTCACTCTGAATAGTTGCGATAAAACGAAACATTGAAATCAATATGAAACAATTACTAGTAAAAAAAATAATAGTTGTCTTATAACAACTGAAGATAATATAAGCAGAAAAAGAACCAATGGAGAAGTGACAGAAAAGACATGCATTTAAATAGAGCATCAATACCAGGTAAAAGTGCCTTGCAAAATGCAACCAAAGGGAATTTTTAAAGGTTTTTGACGAATATAAAAGTAGGCCGGTATTTAGATAATTCGTAAATCAGAGGTAAAGTTGTACTGTCTTAAAACGTCATTTTCCATTAACCTGAATCCAGGAGCAATTCATTGCTAGGATTGGTTATTTGATACTTGTAAAGCTCAGATAACGCTGTTATAAATATTTATTTTCTGCTATAGAAAGCTTACACGTCTGTAGAGAAGAAAATTAGATATAAATGTTTACAAAGTCTTAAATATTCCACCAATTACCTTTGTACACGTGTGCATCACCAATTTAGATACAGCTACCTAAGCAAGTGCCAGAAATTCAAGTTTCATATACTCTAGGAATCTAAAAATCATCTTGAATATACATAACTTTCCATGTCATCAATGTGGGCTTTGCTGAGTCAATTGCTTGCTAGAATCATTTGTTGGGGTCGGAGAAAAAGAGAGAAGGTTATTAAACACTAAGAAGGCCCGCTGTAGAATAAAGGTAAACATGTTATCTTCCTAAACTTGTGTAAGTGAGTTAGCTCCTTCAATGAGTTTTCTGTGAAATCAGTTGGGTCCCTAATCCGAAAAAGTTATCTTTTATATCAGAATAAGTGAAAACTTTTGTACATCTCTTTATAATAATGTTTATTTTTCTTTTGATGTCAACAAACCCACAAACAGATTTTTGCTGATTGGATATTTAGTTTGATCTCAGGTTCCAGAAAACTGGAAATTTTCCCATTCTCTTTCCATCATGACATGTTTAAATCAAGGAGATTACTTTGCGGCACCCATCTCTTTTCTTAGTAATTTGAAGCAAATAGTACTCAATTATAGGTTATTGGCAAAAGGAAAATAAACTACAACTTCAGGCTTCGGTGAACAGTCATGGGGAAAAAGAAAAAAAGAAAAAAAAGAAGAAAATACTATCTCATACACATGCTCAAAATTAGATCATTTAATTAAAATAAAAAGACAAGTTTATAAAGCTTATATAAATGTAAGCAGAGTTTTTTTCCTGAAAAAATACGCTGCGGTAAGCAAATAACACTGTTATGATCTTAGACGAAAAGGACTCTTTTTTATTAATTTAACATCAATAAGAAATGTTTATGTTTGAAATCATTAAACACCGAGAAGTACTTTCAAAGTAAAATTTGACTTGCTTCGAAAAAGCTAATACCTTTGAATATATCAATTGCTATTTACATTGCTAAATTATTTAAATTAATCTTTAAATTTGCTTTTAGTATCTATGATAAATCATAAATTCATCATAAAAAATTACTACGGGCAAAAATATCGAAAAATGCTTTTCGTATTGGTTCACTTTCTCTTTTAGCAAATCAGCAACAGCTGAAATCTTTGCGTACTCACTGACTAGTCTTTATCCAAATTTACTCTATACTTCGTCTGATAGTATCAAATCATTTTGTTGTGGAAAGAGATTACGACAAATTGTATTTTGTGTATCAAAGGTACCTATCTGCTTACAAGTTTCATGAATTCATTACAATTAGGTTATATTCATTAAGTCTCTCTAAAGGACTCTATGATGCAATTAAAGTAAATAATCTTAAACTTATTGAATAAGTATATTTTTTCAGAATAATTTTATTGGCTAAGTATTACATACATTGTTTCTTAGGAATAAACGCCACTGGATGCAAGAAGAATACCTGCTTTATAAGAATAGTGATCCTGTTAAATTGACTATTCACGTGTTGAGTAAGTTCAGTCCTCAGTGGAAGCTCCATTATTTACCTTATTGCAAATTTAGTATGCCATCAATTCTACAACGATGGCTACTCATAAGTAGGTAAAGAAGAGTTTAGAATTGTGTATTTTATTTTCTATTCAGAATTAATGTTGAGCAATTTTCTGATCAATTTTGCATCCAATTGATAATGCCTAACTACTGTTTCAAGCATGAAGTAACACTTTATTACATCAGATTTGGTTTGTCTTGGATTCTTTGTTTAATGGCATATAAACCTTGATGGGTTATTTAATGCCAAGGCTATCATTGTAGAAGAACAGTAGTGGTACTATTTAACTCAGAGCTAGTGAATGAAGAGTATTAGTCTGAAAGTGAATGTAATAGCGCGACTGGAACTCGAACTCGCTTACTACGATGTGGCAGCCCTGCACGTTAGCTTCTCGCGTCAGAATCAAGTTTCGACTATTAAAGTAGAAGATATAAACACATAGTTAAGTTGATATTTTGGACTGTTAACATTGCAGACACTAATTCTTCATGGGAAAAGTGACGAAAACTATAAACTACAGACAGAAACCTACATTTCAAACTCAAAAAAGTAATTTCCATTCTCACAGGATTCCACAGTATTACGACCCCGTAACTGACTAAGCTTAAATTTGTAAATCAACATGGCACTTGGTAATTTGAAATTCACCTGCTAAGTTTATTGCTAATTAATTTCATTCTTATTTGGTGTGCTACTATCGTGGTCTTGGTCTAATCTAGTTAAGTTTTACAAATATCCTCATGAAATATCGTAAGATAATGCATAAATATATTTATCGGTACATTATTAGTATGTATGTGAATACATGCGTTTAAAGAAAACAAGTTTATAATTGCTTTTTTGGGTATTGATTTCCCGTTGAAATTTGTTATTCCCATTTAAAATATAGAAACTATTAACATAGCATTTATATCGTATTAGGCATTACAATTAATTTAGAGATCATTTAAAGTATATACAAGGATGTATATACAATACTAGTCTATTTATATAAGGGATTTTGCATCAGCGTATTTTGGTATCCGTGGGAGTAGGATCTGGAACCAATACTCTGCAGATCAAAGGAAATATTACACGCACACACACACACACACACACACACACACACACACACACACACACACAGAGTCATCTGGACTCTTTATGACTGCTCATGTCTCTGTTTAATTCACTTTTAGAATTGTCGCTCACCCCTCACCTTTGTATAGGTCTCAATTGCACTGAAATCAAGACAGAAATCTTAATTAGTTTTTTCTAGTTTTATAAGTGTCTCTTCTCTTTGGATGAGGCTTATAATATTATTGAACTCCCCTCGTAGATAGATAGATAGATAGATAGATAGATAGATATCCACACTTAAACTATCTCTTATTCCTGACAGTTATTTATTTCAATGATAATTATCATTATATATCTTACATCACATATTATTCCCCGTTTCGTATTAAGTAGTCTTAATTTTCTTCTACATTAGCATGTGCTCATGACACGTATTCTGAGCTGTAGCATTGACAGGCACGTTTTTGATTCCCATTCCCCATCCTAACTCATTTAATTTCATCAACCTTTATTCATTCCTCGTGTGTCAGCCAGCGAATCATCTACCTACTGTCGTTATATTTCTCATGGGAGCACATCTCTATCTAACTACCTTGGATCCCTTCCGACTTTCACGTCCATTCTCGATTTGAAAACCGTTTTCGCTAGTTCCTCCAATATATTTTTTTATCATGATTATGCTCATTCAAATTTTGATATGATATTTAGATTTTCCAGTTGCCCCTTCTCTTTCTTTTTTTTATTTTTATATATCATCCTACTTTAAAATTATTTTCTGCAACTATCACTTTCCTCATTCCACATCAATTTTTTTTTCTGCAAGAATTAATGCAATATCCACGCTTATTTAACGTGTATGTTTTTTTTTTTTTATTTTTTTTTTTTTTCATGGACATCCTACTTACTGTAGTATGAAGTCCTCAGATGAAGTATTTTGTATCTTACGAACTGTTCGAATATGTTTCCTCATTTTTATATCTTTTCACTTCACCATAATGTCCCTTGTAAGTTATCAATCCATGTGTTCTCCGTACCAAGCTATGGCTAAAATAGTTGGTCAAACTGTGCTCTCTAGCCTTGGTAGAGTAACCGCTCTAAAAGAAGGAAAATCTCTGAATTCAAAACGTAATGATTGTTGTTCGGTAGAGTATGTGACAATTTCGTGCATCTGTTGTCAGCTCATCCAAAAACTGTGACTCGTTCTATGTACACTTTAACATCTATAAACGAATCACATGTGTACGTATACCAACGGTTCACGTCATTAACTGAACTGTTGGACCCTCATATAACATATATATATATATATATATATATATATATATATATATATATATATATATGTGTGTGTGTGTGTGTGTGTTTCTTTGAGTTTGTGTGTGTGTGTGTGTGTGTATTTGTAGGTGTGCGTGTATGTGTGTACTTATTATGTTTAAGGTTTCTTTTATATGGGTTTTTGTCAAGAGGTATCAGAGATCGAGTGTATATAAATATGCTATGAAGATTGTAGAAGGCATAAAATTCACGGTCACTATGAAGTCAATTTTTTTGTATCCTTACTGTTTATATATATATATATATATATATATATATATATATATGTGTGTGTGTGTGGTGTGTGTGTGTGTTGTGTGTGTGTGTGTGTTTGTCTCGACTTGATGGTAAAAAAACAAAATTATTATTGAAATGACTATCGATAAGAGTGTTAAGAATTAGCATATCAACGTGAAAGTTCATGTTAAGTGTTGATTGTACCAATGATAGCTTGATGTTCATCTGCACTTATCCAGTTCACTATTCACTTGATCAATTCACAAAACTTAGTAAACAGTCTACAGCAGAAAATGATATCTAAAAATAGAAATAATCAAAATGAATATTAATTTCTTTTTACAGTTTTCAGGGAAGCAATAAGCAACATATTGTAATATCACTTATCCGTGTGGACGCAGTTAACCCTCTTCCTACTCTCGGTAAAGTTATAACGTCCATTCTGAAGTTATTTTAGGACAACAGATTTGAAAACCTGCTTTCTCTTGCATGGTTTAAACACGCATAGAATACACTAGGACTTAGAAAACTTCAGGAATTTTTAACCTCGGGCTTCGATTTTTCTGTCCTTCTTTGGAATTTTCTGTCTGTCTCTTGACATTCTTCTGTAAAAAAAAAGAAAATATTTCAGCGGGTGAAAAGCTACGGTTTCTTCTCTCTTTTCTTTTCTTTATTTATTTTTACTTTTTTTATCACTAAAGACTCCCCCTTCTTGACTAACACACAGGGAATGAAAAAAAAAAAAAAATGAAAAAATAAAATAAGACAAACTTCTCGGTTAAGTTTGGGGGGAATTGTCCAGTCATGCATGCTTCTTTACCGATTTTTTTCTCATTTATGTCATTGCGTTCGGCATTTTGATCCTTGTTTTTTTCGGCTTACAACCTTTCTCAGCACGTCCCAGTTTTCTTTTCTTTTCCTTTTTTGTTGTCTTTCTTGAATTTGTCACTCTTTATGTTTTGTTTTTTTTATTTGACCAGTTCCCTCTCTTCTTATTTCTGTCTATCTCTCCGAGTCTCTTTCCATCTTCCCAACGAGATATTCACATATTTACAAATAGATATAAAAACTACCTAATCCTCACTATTTTCCTATTATTCTTTGAGTGTGAGTCTATTACTCAGTATTTCATCTTAGTCTAATTCGCTTAAAGGCTACCATCGATGGCCCCTAGAATCTATATTATAATCCATTTTAAATAAATAGATAAGTGCAGTACTTTGTAAATAACAATTAATAGTTGTCTCTATTGGGGAATCATAATGATCGAGATAAGCGCACGCATAATTATTAATAAGTTTCAAAATTAACTGGAAATTTGTTTATTATCTAGAGCATTCTATTGTTGTTGTGACAACATTCACCTGGTGGGTTGAGTCGGATCCATCCATTCAAAGATGGGGTGTCATGGAATAGTAATTGCGCGAGCGGTCTCCAAAACCCCGCATCCAGACGCTCTTGTTTGCCGTGTATTATCCAGCAGACGCAGGGACGAGAAGAAAAAAAACACCTCTTGGAACTTTCAGCCGGACCCCTTTGGCCGAGTTGTGACCCTAATACTATTCGGTAGCATACCTGTTCGCCGTGGGTGGCCCCACCATGAACGGAATGGCTCTGATACTATCATGTTTACACTACCCTGTCACGATGAGGAGGGTCTGGACTTAAGAAATAATGATGGCCGTTGAACAAAGAGCTTCATCCGCCCTTTTACAGGTCTTGTTTTTGGTCATGCTGGATTTCTAGCCACCCTCCTCATCAGACAAGATCTGTGCGGGTTACTGGTATAGTCGCCGATGATCCGACTATGAAACATGTAGTACTGGGTTACATGGTACCAGTAGTACATTGAGCGATCTGACACAGAAAGTGTACACATGAATATATATATATATATATATATATATATATATATATATATATATATATATATATATATGTGTGTGTGTGTGTGTGTGTGTGTGTGTGTGTGTGTGTGTGTGTATTTCTGAGCGTTGGGCGTCGAAGTAAACGGATTGATATCGTTTATATGAAGCGGAAGTAGACTGATCGAAGTTTATTATTATTATTATTATTATTATTATTATTATTATTATTATTATTATTATTATTATAAGTAATAGTAGTAGTAGTCGTAGTAGTAGTAGTAGTAGTAAACCGTGTTGTTATCATTTTAAACTGTTTAAATTATAGAAAAATAGAATAAGCATCTCTAATGAATACATCGCAGAAATAAACGTTAGAATTCAAGACGCCACTACAATAAATGAATTAAAGTATCTTATAAATTTTAAATATTTATGATTGAATTAGAGAAATATCTAGATAAATACATACATATGGTCACTTATAGTTTATTTATCTTATCAAGTTTTAGTATCACTATTTAAATGTACTATAAATACGTGTACAGTAATTGTTTCGAAATTAAGCTGTGCACATTTGAAAAGAAAAACAAAAGACAAAATGCAGGTAGCGATGTATAAATGCTGAATATCTCTCGATATATAAATTTAAAGAAATTATATAAAATAAATAGATTGATAATAACAATAATAATAAAGCTCTGCTTTTGTGCCAAAATCTGTACAAATGCAGAATAGCACGCAAAAGATAATATCAGTAGATTATGTATAAAAAGCATTACATTTTACGGAAATACCCGAAAGATTTGCGACTCTTTGATTAGGATTAGGGTTAATTTTAGGGTTAGGGTTAGTGATTGGGTTAGTGTTAGGGTTAGGGTTAGTGTTAGCATTACGGTTAGGCTACTTCGGAAGTTTCCGTAATCTAATGCTATTTATGCGTAAAATGAGATTATAATTATATTATCTCTTGCGCGCTATTCTGCATTTGTACCCTAAAATCAATATATCGGTTAAATAAACTTACGAAACTTCAGTTACATTCCCAAATAAAGCAATTTATACAGGAATCGTAAATAAACAAGTAGGAAACATAAATTTGTGCATATTTCAAATTATGTAATTTGTTTATAAATTTAATAGATTCAAATAATCAGTATAATTAGATGAGGTACTTGCTACACTTGCTACGACATATTTCTTAGACAATGCAATGCAGTGTATAAACACAATACGATAGGAAAGTGGACGAAAGGCTGCATTTTCCCACTCTCTCAACAATTTCACCTCGGTATCGCTAAGAATTACAGAGGTATAAATCTTACTGCTATAGCTGCTACGATATATAATACCCTTCTTTTTAATCGCATCCAACCAGAAATCGAGAAAACGCTTAGGAAAAACCAAAACGGATTCTGTAGAAATCAGTCCACAACTCAAATCCTGACTATTCGTCGAATTGTAGAAAGGATTCGAGTAAAGAATCTTGAGACAACGCTGCTCTTTGTAGATTTCTCCAAGGCATTTGACTCCATACACAGAGGAAAAATGGAGTAAATACTACTAGCATGCGGCCTCCCCAAAGAAACAGTTACCGGTATAATGATGCTCTACAAAAACATTAAAGCAATGATATGCTCACCTGATGGTGACACAGATCTCTTTAGCATTATCGCTGGAGTCCTGCAAGGAGATACGCTAGCACTATATATATTTATAATATGCCTAAACTACATACTCCGAGCATCATTATATCCCATAAAAGAAAAAGGCCTCACCCCCACTCCAAAATAAAGGCACTGCTACATAACCTGGAAAAGACAGCAAGGAACATCGGTCTCTATATGATGAACTCCGATAAAACTGAGTCCATATGTTTTAAAAAGGAAGAAAGCATCTCCACACTCTACGGTAAGCCTTTAAAATCAGTGGACCAATTCACATACCTAGGTAGTAATATCTCATTTACAGAACGTGATATTAATGCGTGCATAAGGAAGGTATGGTCTGTTATAGACAGATTATCAGTTATATGGAAATCTGATCTCATTGCTAAGTTATAGCGACAATTTTTCCAAGCGACAGTTGTATTAGTGCTGATGTACAGCTGTTCAACTTTGACCCTAACAAAGTGCCTAGAGAATAAGCTAGATGTGAGTTTCACTACTATGCTGTGTGTGGTCTTAAATAAATCGTGGAAACAACACCCCATAAGAAAAGAGCTATACAGCTACCTGATTCCCTATCACAAACTATCAGAGTAAAACGAACAAGACATGCTGGACACTGCTGGAGAATCAGGGACGAACTCATAAGCTATTTTCTCCTGTGAAAACCTGCACATGGGCATGCCAGTATGGACCGTCCAGCAAAGACCTACATTGATCAGCTCTGCGCGGATTCTGGATGCTGCACAGATGACCTCTCGTGGACAATGAAGGATAAGGACGGTTAGCAAGATTGACATGGATAACGGTGCTGCTAGCACGACCTGATGATGAGGATGATGATGATGAGGAGGATGATAATGCTGCTGCTGCTGCTGATGATGATGATATATTCATTATCTTTTCCTTTTTTTTTTTCCTTTTCTCATTATTTTTATTCTCTTCAATCATATATGTGTAATGTCAATTTTTCTTCCAAATAGTCGTCTTTTATTTTTTTTCTCCCTCTGTTCTATTCTTTTTTTATACTTTTCTCACATATACTTTTTTAATCTTTTAACATTAATCTTTAGTCCAATAATCTATCACATAAATTAATCTTTAGTCCAATAATCTATCACATAACCCAACTTGTAATGTCAAGGATTATCATAAAGTTTTTTTTCTTCCATGTGTTGTAGGCTTTTCTTAAGAAAGTCTTCTTAAGAAGATTGTCATTTCTCACTTGATACAAACCTCCTGGGTTTGTTTATTGAATAAAAACTCTAATATCGTTGATGAGAACTTTATATAAAATCTTTTCAGATTGAAACAAGATAACGTCTTTCATGGCTACTAGAAGAAGCTTCTCTTATTCATCAGCAGCTGTTACACTCCACAGCCACCCCACGACCTAATTTCTCGACCAGCATCTCCTTTTTTCTGTTTAAAGTGTAATAATCTTCCTTTTCTCTAAAAAGAAAAAAGAAAAAGGAGTGAAACGCCCATTTTCCTTTCTTTTTTGTTCATTTTCTTGGTAAATGACACACCATTTTTTCATTCATTGCATTCACCTGTTATCCTATATATCGGTGTCTCAGGTTATTGTTTCTCTCTCTCTCTCTCTCTCTCCCCCCTCTCTCTCTCTCTCTCTATCTATCTATCTCAGTCTGTTCATATATATCTATCTATCTATCTAGCTAGCTCAGTCTGTCCATATCTATCTATCTATCTATCTATCTATCTATCTATCTATCTATCTATCTTTGAGAATTGAGATCGGCGGGGTCATTGTTTACGATTTCTGAACTTTTCTAAATTTTATCTTATTTATTCTTAAATATTCACCCATCTAAGCACGGAAATTGATTTAGGTAACTTCAGCTTGACTTGATCATAATACAGAGGGTTTGAGATAGATTAGATGTATTTCTGGTGATTACCTGGTGATAGAGATAGTTGGATATCTCCTTCAGGCGTCTGTAGTCTGTATTTGAGCTCAGGTAAAAGTGAACATTGTGTATAGTGATTTCAAAGACGATTAAAGCTTTCACTGAAAACTTAGCACAAAACAATCGTCTTATAACTCACACCATTTAGTAGATTAATGTATTGGTAAAATCTACTACACTTTAATATTCTAGGTATCTCATTCTATTTTTTCCTTTTTTCAGTTAATTGTATTTTTTTAAAAATATCTATTTCCCTATATTCCTATCTATATATTTGTGTCTCATGTGCCGTTGTCAGATAATGTGTGAATTTATGTTGGCGCTCATTTTCTGAAGTCAACTTTCAGTTAGGTTATATGATATTAGAAGAACAGGATAATTGATAATGTTGATTAAAAAAATCAACAACAGCAAAGGAACCAACACTGAATAAAACAAACAAAAAAACGCATGTCAATCATATTTATTTCTCCAAGCATTATATAAAATCAACTTGTCTACAAGTAAAACTCCTTTGCTGCCAATCGTCATCTCCTTTTCTTTCTCACCTGTTCTTACTTTCGTTTTTGCCTCTTTCATCGTTTCTATAATAGCATCTTCTGCCGCCATAATCGATTTGGCTAGCAAAGAGTGTCTAATGACATTTTCCCCGCTCGATATATTTCACTTCTGGTTCATTGGTCATTTGGAAGTTGCCTAACCTAAACAGTTATCCATCTGAAGAAAAAAAAAATTCTTATGTCTCCTTTCGTTGTCACCCCTACTTTGTGTCTGTTTATGGATCCGTTCACTTGTTGGTGGTTCCTAAGCTTAGTCTTTTCGAGCAAAAAGTATCACAAGCGAAACACGTAGTAAGAATCGAACTTATTATATTGCTATTCATCACCCTAGGGCAGGCGACCGCTCTACTTTTTGTTTCTACTCACGTTATCAAATACACACATACATGTAAATACACATAAGGATGTACACGCGTTAACACGTTATATACTCAACTTGGTTTAATCTAGCCAATAATTGTTCAGATACATGGATATTGGGTTTTGCCAAACTTCTGTGGCTACCTGCATTGAAAAAGTCGGGAATCTTAGCTTTTCGGTGGGGTTCAAACCCGGTGCAAAAACGCAAATATCTCAGGCTCCAAGTAGATCGGTGAGAGGATATAGGTGTTGTAAAAAGATAGAAATATGTACAAACACGTATAAGTTAGATTAATGGAATAGTGAGATAAAAGGGGGGGTAACTCTGTCACAACTAGGAACTACTACAATAATTCTCTGTTTTTCGATCACTGTTTGCAGACCTAATGTAAATATCATGTAAATTAAATACTGTAATATACAAAGTCACTCGTTCTGCAGGTATTTTGCTTCCTTTTTTTTTCTCTTTTCTTTTTTTTTTTTTTTTGCTCATTGGTATTATTTGTTCGCCATGTGATAAACACAGGAAGAAGTAGATCTGGTGGCTGACATAGAGGTTTTTATGATGGCATTCAAGACGAGTCAAAAGCCAGGATTCCGAAACAGGATTCTCCTCACTAGAAATATGCAAGTTTTGTCTAAATTTTATTAAATGGGATTTATTGTAATCGCTTTTGTATTAGACGGATTATTTTCCTCGTCTATGTTGTTCTTTGTTCACAACGTTTCGGCCGTTCTACTGTACGACCTTTATCTTTTGATGTTGATGTCAACCATTCATTGTGAAGTTCCATATTAATGTCAATCATTTTACCCGTTATTTATTAGTCGGTATTACAATCATTTTTTTAAAATTTAATTCTTATTATTATTTACTTCTTATGCCATCTATTTAGTTATTCATTATTAGAAATTACCAGACGCTGTTCAATTTCATACTGAAGTTGCTGGATAGGATTAATCGAACACATTATGAGCGTGGCTTCCGCAGGTGTCATATTCTCCACAGTGTTCCCCTGTCTATTATGTGCATGGGCTATGTGTCCAACTTGTGCCATACAGAGTTTTGTCATCTACACAAGATTTGAAAGTGGACCCTGGTGCTCCAGAACACAGAAAAGCCATAACTGAATCCTGATGAAAAGTTATCCATATCGTAATATCTATCTACTAACGTATGTAAGGTGTAACGAGAAGAATTATAGATATATTATTATATATATATATATATATATATATATATATATATATATATATATATATATATATATATATATATATATATATATATATATATATTGCCTCAACCCCCATCCCCAAAAATTTACCTCGACGCTCAAAGAATACATGTATATGCGAATGGCCTATTGTTTATAATCGAGGAACGTGAAAACGCCAAACCAAGTTCAAACTGCCTATAAAATTGCATTTCACTTCCTGTTAATGCCCCTCAGAATGGCATGGATCCATCTCCTCTCCCTTCAACCACTTCCAAACTATGGGGAAATAGTAAGGCCTACTGAACATGCCAGTAGTACAACAGATCTAGAAGAACGAACAACTCTGAACTCAAGCCTCTCTACCATCCTGTCTTTGTTCAGCGTGACAGAGTAAGGCTCGTTAATGTCCATGTGTTACATATCTTTGGAAAGGCTTGGTTCCATCAGTAGGCCCAGAAAAAACTGATGAGAAGAGGTGTGTTAAACTAAGAAAGAACAGAGAATAAAAAGATCTTCTAATCTTCCTCAACAAATGGCCTATCCTCCTCTGTGAGACTTTACTCTCCTATATATTCTATTGAACTTTTTTACGAAAAGAATAAAAGTGCAGCAGCATGTTTTTTTAAAGATAGAGGGTTAAAATGAAAATGAAAAGTGCCTTTATTAATTCCTATTAATAATATTTATAATATTTTCATGCGAAAGTAAAAGTTTTGCTTGCCAACAATGAAAAAAACTAGATCTGCCAAAGGGAGGTTACTTTTACAAATAAACATTATCCCAAAGTTATTAATAAAATATTAGTTTCAGTAGTTTCATTTATTTCTTCATAAATTTTGGTATATTGTATATATGCAAATACGTATTTTAAAGTATATATAATTTGACTATATGAAACACGTAAGTAAAAGAATAAAAATGAGGTACATATGCTTGGTCGTAATGTAATGATTATCCTCGTAGAAAATTGACCGGGTGACTTGAGTTCAAACCCTGGACGAAGGTGTCTGCATTTCACATAGTTCTAATATTATTAGGAAGGGCATGAATCCAACCATCCTCCCTCCAGCTATGGGTAAATAGTAGGACAGACTTGGCTGTTTAAACTTGGCATGGCAAGCGGTCTAAGAGAAGGAAAACTCTGAATTCAAACATGTTAAACTCTGCTTAAAAATGATCTTGTGTCGTATTCTGCTCGAGCGGAGGGGTTTGGTAAATGCATGGCCGACTTTTTAAAGAAAGATAAACGAAATAAAACTAGATTTATCCATGGTAAAGGAAAGAATCATCTCGTCAAAAATGGTTTAAAGTTGGATGCAAGATTCTCCTGGTACCAATGGAGTTAGTAGAATGATACACACAGAGAAGTGGTGAGTCTTTTCAGACAAAGAAATGAGATCAAACGTCAAATCGTTGACTTTACTAGATGAAAATAGAAAAAATAAATAAACAACAACAACAACAAAAAAAAAAAAACAGTAAATATTCATACCACATTCGCATGTGGGATCTGACCGTTTTCATGACTCTGATTTGTTTTAAACAAATTTATTATTAAAATTTCATTACAATATAACCTAGAATTAAAAGTATCTACTGAGCCTCACATAGATTGCCACTAAGCAAATGAAGTTTGGAATATTGTTTTGCGTCAGTAGGAGTACATGTTTGCCCGTCTGTTTTGAAAATAAGCATTCGAACATTTGCTTTTTTTGTACTTGAACAGCGCCAACGAATTTTCCGATCCCAAAGCCTGGGACGATGTGTTTAATTTTCTCATTCTCTAGTCCCAAGTATAATCTAATATAAGGCTTATAGGGAGTAGAAACTGGCTATACATAAGCTTCCTTCTATCACAATTGCAAGACTAACCACAGAAAAGTGGTATTTAACTCTTGTTTAAAAGAGGTTATATTTAACCCGAATTTGACGTACTTGCTTAAAACTTTGTGATGAAAAAAAAAGAATGCCATAAGACCCATACATATTGTTGAATTAAGTCCACGTTAACACAAAGATCCATCCATAAAACAGTTGATGGGAAACAAAGTCACGGGCAATAGTAACCGATAAGTGGAAATTAACTATCGCTTTTCATCGGGTATTCTTCTTGCTTTCTTGTACGTATTTCTAAAGTTTGAATTGTATATCTATAAATAATTCTCTCAGTATCTAAAATGCAATTTTATACCATACATTGATAAATAGAAAGTTTGCTTTGAAAACAGAATCCAATCCTCATTCAGCCACTGGCGTTACCTAGAGTTAAAAAAAAAACTCCAGATGCGGTGGTGATTGTAAATTAAATACATCTCGAACTAAACCGAATGAAGTTGCAGAGAAAAGAAAATCAAAAGAACTTACAGTTAATTACTCATCCACCATGTTACTGTAAGTTAAGGATAGGGAGAAAAGAGCCTTATAAAGAGCAAAGAATGAAGTGTAAATGAAACACGAGGAAAGTAAAGGAAAAAAAGAAAAGGGAGTTTAGTGATTACATGTGGGACAATTACATAAGATGAAGAAGACAGCGGAAATGGGAAAATGAACAGACAAAAATAGAGGTGAGAAAACGAAGAGAATGAAAAGAAGAAGAATAATAGGCATAGAAAATGATGACAATGATAGAAAAGAAAAAAATAGAATAAAGAACAAGAGAATTGATAGAAAAAGGAAAATAGAGGGACAGACATTCACGTAAGAGAAAAGACGCAAAGAAGGGATAAATAGTTTTGGAGACTAGGGCAAATCAAATGTAGAATAGATCGTGAGATGGGATTAAAACAACTATACAAGAATAATGGAAAGTAAATAAAGGAAACAGAAAATGGAGACTACTACTACTACTCCTCCTCCTACTACTACTACTACTACTACTACTACTAATAATAATAATAATATTCAGAAGAGCCTTAGAGACCTGAGGAAACTTGCTGTCACTCAGCCTAGTCAATCACCGGCTACGGCAGGTGTGAAAAACTCAAATGGAATGAATAATAATAATAATAATAATAATAATAATAATAATAATAATAATAAACTTGGAAAAAAGACTGGAGGATCTGGAAATCAGAGGAAGAATTGAGACCATCCAGACTACTGGACTGTTGCAATCGGCGTGAATACTCAGAAGAGTCCTGGAGACTTGTTGTCACTTAGACTCCAGTGAAATGCCATCAGCTAACGCTGATGTGAAAAATTCAAAAGGGGTGAAAATAATAGTAACATCAAAGCGAAAATACATAAGATGCAACAGAACAGCAAGTGTAATATGTGTGGAGACAGTGACGAAACGGTTAATCAAATAAGTGAATGTAGCAAACTAGCAAAAAAGGAGTACAAGATTAGATACGACTGGTTGGAAAAGATGAACCACTGGGAATTGTGCAAGGAATTAAATTTTGATCCTAATACCAAATGGGGTATGCGTAAACCAGAATCCATCATAGGGAATGGAAAGCATAGGATTCTCTGGAACTGAGATTTAAACAGATCACCTAATCACATTCATGAGACCAGACCTAACGGTGAGTAACAAGAATAAGAGCTTGTCTTCTGTTGGATTTTGCCGTTTCGGTAGAACACAAAGTGGATAATAAAGGAAAACGAAAAGATAGACGAGTACTTGAATCTTTCCAAAGAACTTAACAAATAGCCTTGGAACATAAGGATGACTGTGATACCAATTGTAGGTGGTGCCCATGGAATGGCTCCCAAAGGTTTATAAAAAGACTGAAGGAATTGTAAATCAAGGAAAATCAAGACCATTCAGACAACAGCATTAACATCGGCTAGAATACTTAGACGAGTCCTGGAAACCTGAAGGACTTGCTGTCACTTACCCTCCAGTGAAAGAGCACCAGCTAACGCTTGCATAAAAATCTCACAAGCAGTGGTATAATAAGAATAATAGTGGCGTGGGGATATAGAACAGGCTAACAGAATCATGGTGCGATGGTGATAAGGTAGATGGAAGTGGGAAAACAGTTTTGCAAGAATGGTAAGAACGATGGTTGGGGTCTGAAATGTCTCAGGTAGATCTGAAGTCATCGAAGAAGTGTGGGAAATATGTTAGATTCACGAAATAAAAAGAAAGAAAAAAAGGAAGAAAAAAGAAAGAAAAGAAAGAAGAAATTAGGGCAACAACAACAAAAATATGAAAGAAAATTAGCAAATTCCAATGAAAAAAATAAGTGGGAATGAAAAAACTGGAAATGAGGAAATAGTTCATGCAGATACGGAAATGGAATTCTGGGAATGCCATTTAAAGGAAAAGTAGACCATATTGCATAAACAGGCAACTATATTTTGGGTGAGGACGAAGGACTTCACGCATCATTAAAAATCACACATGCTATATGCAATGACATAAAGATACATAAACTCAGATATGAGCTTGGGGTGTAGCTTGATATACTGATATATGTATTCGTATGTATGTGTGAACAAACCAATTTCCTACTCTAAATATAAAAATATTGTTACAGCCATTTTTACCCTTGACAGCGGCCAGCATACATATCTATGTGAACATCTGTTTCTATTAATGTGAACAAATTAACATATTTGTTTCATATCTCTTCCTTATAGTCATTATATATTATTATATTATAAGCATTATCACAGACATATCTGTATCCCTATAGACACTAATTAGCTTTGGTTTAGTTTAGTAGAAAACCAAATGGGGAAGATTAGAGATCGGAAAATGTTGTTGCCTTTCGTCTAAGTGAGAAGACTTTAAGAAATCCCCCATCGAAATTCTGGCTTTCACTTGGGCTCGAATACAAACCACTGGCGTTAATATTAAATATACAATTATCTATTGATTTTTATCTATATCCCTATATATCGCAAAATTTATAACTGGGAGCAGTTACAAATTGCAGATGGAATCCAAAGCCTAGATGTTTATCTATCTAATAAAGTATTTCCAAGACAGATCATTGCTCTCTTTCTATAAACTGAACCTGTAGAAATTCAATGGTTTAATGAGAATCAATTACGAAAGATATGTATGTATTTACCAAATTCCTCCACCATAATCAGAATACGACATGAAGTCAATTGTTCAAACAGAATTTAACAGGTTTGAATTCAGAAATTCCTTTCTCATAGACCGGGTTGCCTTGTCCAGGATTTGAACTCGTTTTGACGTGTTCATTTCCCAATATGATAAACATTACACAAGTGCTTCCATGGAAATATAATGTATTTTTTAATTAATCATTCAGATACAGATATGAAAAAAATACTTTTTATTGGCGGAATATTCCTAAATCGCTCATTGCTACTTTTACACGTAATTATCGAAAGAAAAATATATATAAAGTCATGAAAGTTGACAGAAATTTTTTATTTTGAACAATTTTAATATCAATTTATCTATGAGTTCGTAGTAAGCCATTTATATGGCCTAAAATTGGAAGGAAGAAGTGGTAAATTGACTATAGATAACATCTGTCATTCATGATAGGATTGAATAAAGTGTTGTCATGTTAGATGGTATTTTGAAATGTGAGACCAAATCTCGAAAAAAAGTAACTTCTTTATTCTAACTGTACGCTATTTACGCTTTAACAGTTGGTTAGTGCGGTAGGCTTAAAAAGTTGTGATAAAAAAAAATAAAGAAAGGATACAAAAATCTCATAAAACTAAAAATGAATTTGATACTTTCTTACATGGGTCGTTTTCTCAAAATTATTGATTCATATCAGGTTAATTTGGTGATCAGTATATAATTTCATTTTCTCTTGTAAAACAATATTATTGTTGTTGAAGGGTCGGAAATATGAGATTAAACAATAACATTTACTGATTACACTGATTGCCGTTGACAAACTCTGTTCATTTGAGCTAAGCTGTTTTTACTTGAGGTATAATTCATTCATAGAGAAAATACTATAACAGTCATGCTTGTTGTCATAGGGAAATGTTTTTTTGTTGGTTTTATATACCGTCTTATTGACGAAGTATTTTTTTTGTAGCTGTTCTGAAACTTTTTTTTATTTCTTTACAGGTATCTCCGAAGAAAAAGGATTTCAAATATCGAAGAAAACGAATGACTCCAAATCGATATTTAAAGGATTTGTATTCACATTTTTCCCTCTTTTTCATCATTCGCTTAAAATAAATATGGATCTCTGCTTACTAAAGTTTGGTTGGCTGGTTTTACGGCATATCAAACCTTGTTGGGTCATTTAATGTCAAAATCATTCTTTTTACAAGTAATTATATGGTTTCAAGTAACTCATGATAATAATTTGTAAATTATAATTCTAATTAACTATTCTTAATACAAATAATTTATAAACACTTGTGATTTTTAAGTATTCCTTTCTAATACTAATAATTTCTTCACAATTACATTTTTAAAGTAATTATTTCTATTTAATAATAAAAATCATTTGCTGGCAGAGTTATATGGTTTCCCTTATTACTATCAAACATAAATAATTTGCAAATGACTATATGATTTTTTAAGTATTTTAAGCAAATATATGGTTTCGGGTAACAAATAATAATAATTTGTAAACAATTATCGTCGGGCGGCCTAATGTCGGTATCAGCCATGCGACGAGGGATTCTATCCCCTTTTCATTAGCGCTAGACCAAGGAGATTATTTTTAGCGTCTGAGGAGGAGCGCCACACCTATGACAACAATTATAGTTTCAAGTAACTATTCTTAATACAAATAATTTGCACGCAGTTATATCGTTTCAACTAATTCTATCTAATACTGACAGATGAGAACCTAACAGGTATTAACATTCTAGGTCAGAGTTGATCTCGGAGTAATGGAAGACAAACGGGCAACTTCACACTCTCCAGAGATTCAGAACAACAGCATCGCCATGGGATGCGGTTTAGTGTTATATCAAGGATACCATTATTTCGAAGGGTTCTTATCAACCTTCAAGGGATTCAGACAGCGTATTCTAGACCCCGCTGACATACTTAGTCAAAACCAATCCCTTAAAGGCCTATAACAGTTCGTCTTTTTGTCCAAATCCACATTGCAATGCACATTACAATGCTTTCCATGACAATATTTGTTATGTGGCTTACTACTTTGGAAAAGTGAATTATAAATTTGGGATTTATCAGAATATTTTCTTCTTTTTGTATTTGTTTTTTTTTTTTTTTCATGAACTATTTCTGTTATGAAATATACGAATTCTCGTGCTGAGAAATGTTTATTATTTAATGTCAAAGCTATCCTTGTAGATGAACAGTAATTGTACTATTTTTATCCATGGCTGAGACATGTTTTAAAATGACGGAATCTGTTTCAGTCTGACATATGCACAAAATCTTGTATGATATTACATTAAAGATATTATATCATCCATATCACTTTATGTCATTTTGACAGTTTCTTGTCTCCGATAAGTTTCTCTTTTTTCAACGCCACAGCTAGATGCACATTTAGTGAAAAACGAAAAAAAACAACAACAAACAAAAAAAAAAAAACACGTTGAATTGAAGTATTTCTTTTCTTGATTACTATATTGAGAAAATATAGTTTACTTTATTTATCGAATATAAGATCGCCTAAAGGACTGACTGGTCTTTCTAATTTCATGAGACTTAATTTGAATAACTTATGATTTATTTATTTTTTTATTTCTTTTCAGGTAAACTTAGGCGTTGTTTTTCGTTGAAGCGAATTTGTGATCTTTCGTTCATACGTAAGTAATGCGAAGGAAACTAAGATTAAAAAGTTTCTTTATTTTCGCAAGACGTAAAATGAAGGAAATTATCAAGAACAGCTTTGAAATATAGAAAAAAAGAAAAAAGTACAATATTTTTCCATCTTTATATTCTATGTTGACTTTCTTCTTGCTCTTTGCTTCATATTCTGCATTCTGCATTGTCAATGTTTTTGTTTTTTGTGTGTGTGTGACCATTGGTTAGTATACCTGTTCCTATCTATGTATGAATGCCCGTTCTGTGTGTGTGTGTGTGTGTGTGTGTGTGTGTGTGTGTGTGTCATATAACCTTCCATTGTGTGTCGAGATATGTGTCATATTACCTTCCATTATAAAAGATGTAGATATCTGACCCAAGTAAAGATACATCGTACTATTACTCCAATTTAACATTTGATTAAGATATAATCATTGACAATGTTAAAGTTTTTGACATGATAACAAAGTAATGACTTTACACAATAATAGATGTTTGTACTAATCTTGTCAACAGAGCGTAGTTGTCGGAACTATAGCAGCAGCAGTGGTAACGATGATATTATTTGTAGCGGTCATCAACATCGGCTATCAACGTACGTTATATATATAAACGCAGTCGCGTATTTAATAAGCTTACATAATCTGCAGAAACGTTAGAAAAATAGCGCGCACCAAATTTCTAGATGAAAGTAATCAACAAATCGGAATTTAAAGTTCTAGACTTTATTTTGAGCACCAGTTGAAAAATATAAAACTACATGAGTCACCAAAGTAGTCCAACAAACACATTTCTTGCACCTTAATTCACTTACATTCCAGCACTGTGCAGGAAGATCGTTGCCTAAGTTAAAATAACCGTTAGCGCGATGTCCTGACTACAGATGATGTTCATCTTCTTAATTGGCTTTGTCCATTTTCTTGTGTTTTTCATCTATATACAAAACAAAACGATAATCAGAATGAATAAGTCAATGAATAAATGATTCGTTTCCAAAGGATTTTGAAGAGGAGAAAACTTATTCATCAAAGGGAATGAATAGATAAATTCAAAATGAGCACGTAAAAAACTAACTAAACTGAACCTTACACACACACACACACACACACACACACACACACACACACACACACACACACATATATATATATATATATATATATATATATATATATATATTACCATGCCTACTAAGGTCAATTTATTAAGTGGAGTTTAATAGGCTTGAATTTTATCCTAGACTGGTTACTCAGCCAAGGTTAAAGAAGCCAATCTATCCTACTATTTACTTATAGCTAGAGGGAGAGTAGTAGGATGCTTACTTTTCCCAAGTGTATTATATATATATATATATATATATATATATATATATATATATATATAATATATAATTGACTTATGTATATATCTATCTATATAATTGATATATATATATGTGTGTGTGTGTGTGTGTGTGTGTGTGTGCGTGAAAAGTTGTTTGCAACTTTTCAAATAGGAATATACTGCAGGATTAAATAAAGATATTAGTTGGTTATGATGAATCTTATATGAATCTATATACGTAGGTCATATATATATATATATATGATGGTTATGATGAATCTTATATGAATCTATATACGTAGGTCATATATATATATATATATATATATATATATATATATATATATATATATATATATATACGTAGGTCATTCAATAGATAAGAGCATTTTAGCTATTTCTTATAGCTAAAATGCTTAAAATATAATTGAACGATAAGAATTATTTGCTCCGGATTCTTAGTTGCTTTGGTGTGTGAATTATACAGACACACACACACACACACACACACACATACATATATATATATACATATATATATATTGGAAAATGTAAAAACAACTCTTCCGTTGTTTTCCTTTTATACAGCGTTCAATAATAAAGATGATTCA
>CM042140.1:94720195-94775195 GCA_023376005.1 Doryteuthis pealeii | reverse complement strand
TGTAGACTCTGGACTGCCAACACGATCGATCTTTGGTGTATCCTTCTTCTCCTTTAAGGTTTGATTTTGCACTGAAAAAGAAAACAGAATTTCACCAAATTATTGCATACAACAAAAGCAGCGGCAACAACAATAACAGCAATGAAAGAATAGAACTACCCATTCAAGCAAACATCAGAACACTGAAATAAAAGCAAGAAAGCTACACATACCCAGGAATATTATGAGCAAATACCATTAAACAAACAGAAATGAAAGAAAGAATAATAAGGATGTAACTCAGAAGAACAAGGAAGCCATTATAAACCCAACTCTGCAGCAGGAACTTGGTGAAAAGAATTTATATATGGACAGTCGCCTTTGTAAGATACCTCGGGTTCTTCTTGAAATGGACGAAAGAGTAGATAAGAAACATGGAAAATAGAGAGACAAAATTTATGACGATGCATAAAGTCTTTCACTCGAGGGTTGATGTTGACACATTATATGTAAAAAGTAAAAAATGCGGAAGAGGACTCGTCAGCATTAAGAATTGTGTCGATGCGACAATTTAAGGACTTGAAGAATATGCAAAGCATAGTAAAAACGAGACTAATTACAACGGCTAAAAACAATAACAACATTTATCACAAACATAACCAGGAAAATGGTAATTATAAGATAAAAGAAAAAAAATGGAAAGAAAAAACGCTATATGAACACATCAGAAGATAAACAAAGAAAATTATATACGAGATGACCTAGGTGTAACTATATAAAGGAAACCTTAAGAGAGAAATTAAATCCCTTTTGATAGCGGCCCAGAATAATGGTACAAAAAACAATTATGTAAAAGCTAGAATAGATAATGTACGATGATCGCATATGTAAGAAACTGACATTTAGATATAAATGCTGTATAACTGATATTGGGCACTCTTTATTTCTAAATATAGCAAACTATTTGTATATACTAATATTGATAATATTGTTTATAACTAAGTTAAGTATCCTATGCGCGTAGGTGAGAAACTGTCAGTAACCAAACGCCGTTAACTTCATGTCTTCGCTGGCCTAACTTATATATATATATATATATATATATATATATATATATATATATATGTGTGTGTGTGTGTGTGTGTGTGTGTGTGTGTGAAATAACATGAAACAATAAACCTCATAAGCCAAATGGTATAGAATGTGTATAAGAGCAGGCTCTCATGGGTGTGGAAGGTGATCCCCTGTAAATTGTATAAGAGATTATACTTTTATCATTTTATACATACGCAAAAGTAATATATGCACAAATAATATTTTCACCTGGAGAATGGGATACACTATTCTCTGGAATTTTTATATGCAAAACCAAAATTCTGGCCAGAATACCAGATCTAGTTTTAGTTAACATAAAGAAAATACTGTGTCAACTACTAGAATTCACTTTCCAGCAGATCACCGAGCATAGAACAAAGGAATTTATGATGATGAATTACATCCGAGAGATGACATGGGCAGACTCCATGGGGGGGGGGGTTAAAAATGACACTAACATTGAGGATTACATAGATCCCATAATTTAAGGACTCGACAAATATACAAAATTAGCAAATAAATACATTGCAACAGTTAGTAACGTTAATAACAACAGTAACAACTTAAGGACTAAGATGAAAATAACAACAAAATCTACAAAACAACGAAAGAAAGACAATATATATATATGGACACTTCAAAGGACAAACTAAGGAAATTGCATATGAGATGATCTGAACATGGCCTCGAAAGCGAAATCTAAAGCAGCACTAAATAATACCAAAAAGATTAATTGTGTGAAAGCAAAAATTCATAATAGGCAGGAAAATGTGGTGATTGACAAAATAGTTAATCTCATATTAAGCGAATACAGCAAACTGACACACAAAAAAAAAAATCAGAAACAGGCATGACTGGATGGGAGGGGTGACCACTGGAAATTGTACAAGAGACTAAACTTTGACCACTCTGACTAGTGGTATATGCACAAACCAGAATCTGGCCAAGAAAATCAGACGCATCGGTTTAGTTCAGTAGGTAGAGCGTTTGGCTAGAAAATCACAAGGTTCCTGGTTCGATACCGGCCGTCGCCGACTATGATGCAACAGCGTATGAGTAGCACAGGGATATGAGCGGTAAAGTGAGGAGCTGATGGTAGATGCGGCGCTCCACCTCAAATGCTAAAATAATCTTCTTGGTCTAGCGCTAGTGAAAAGGGTATATACTCCCTCGCTGTCTGGCTGATACCGATATTAGGCTGTCCCGACAACTTTTTGTTTCTTTTTTTTTTTATATACAAACGGATTATCTATTCATGGTCAGAAGACCAGGCCTACATTTAATTAACAAAAAGAAAATAATTTGTTATTTAGAGAATTTGTCGTCCCAGCAAACCACATAGTGAAAATGAAAGAAAGCGGAAAACTAGACAAATATTTAGACCATCTCAGAGAGATAAAACGCGCTGGGACGTGAAAGTGACAGTGATACCAATCAAAGATATAGCTCTTTGAACAGCTACAAAGAACCTGGAAAAGAGACTGGAGGAATTAGCATTCAGAGGGAGGATTGAGACCATCCACAATTCAACACTGTAAAATCAGCTAGGATACTAAGAAAAGTCCTGTAAATTTGAGGGACTCGCTGTCGTTCAAACGTCAGGAAAAACCATAAGTTAGAACTGATGTGAAAAACTCGCAAATAATAATAATAATAATAATAATAATAATAATAATAATACGAGGATTGCGTAGATGTGACAATTTGAGGACTTAAAGAATACTCTATAAAGAGCAAATAAAAATTAATTAGAGCAACCAGTAACAGCAATTGCAATGTATATGACAAACAGAAACACGACAAAAAATAGAAAACAAAATGGGAAGAGAAATAACGATATGGATACTTCAAGCGACAAACTGGAGAAAATCCTGGACATGCTAAGAAAGGGAAACCCCAGAGAGAAACTGAATCTCTGATTATAGCAGCACAAAATAATGTCATAAGGATCAATTATATCAAAGCGGAAATAGATAAGACACAACAGAATACCAAGACGAAACTGTTACTCATATAATAAGCGAATGCAGCAAACTAGCACTTAGGATTTACAAGATTACGCACAAAAGAGTGTTAAAGGGGCTATACTGGTATAAAATTAATCTTTGACCATACTAAAAAATGGTATATGCACACACCAGAATCCGTTCTAGAGAAAGAGACTCCTGAAATTCACTGGTATTTTGAGATATGAACAGATCACCTAATCCCGACCAGAAGACCTGTCAGTACTAATTAACAAGAAAGAAATTTTGCCGACCACTGACTAAAAATGAAAGAAAACGAAAAGATAGACAAATACTTGAAATTTGCCTGAGAACTGAAAAAAACTATGGAAAATGCGGGTAAAGGATATACGAATTGTACTTGGTGTTCTTGGATAGGTCCCCAAGAGTTTGGGAAAAAAGACTGAAAGAATTGAAAACCAGGGAAAAAATCGTGACTATCCAGATACAGCATTGTTAAGATCTGCTAGAATACTCAAATGAGTCCTAGATACCCGAGGAGACTTGCTGTCACTCAAACTCCAGTGAAAAATCAACAGCTAAATCTGTTGTGAAAAACTCGCATTGAGTGATATAATTATAATGATAATAATAAAACAAAATGTGTTTGTTGTACGCAAAGAAAAACTAATTTCCTCAATCGCGTAAGTAGCCATTACATTCATTCAGAGAAGGAAAAAAAATATTATAAAAAACATCGTAAAATCATTGACTATCGTCTTAAATAAATTTGAAAATATATTTTGATACTTCGAATTGGAGAAATTCTGATTATTCATTTAAAACGATGAAAATACCGCGTTTGTACTGAAATTTCCTGACTAAAAGATTTATAGAGATTGCCATCAGAAATATTTAGCTTGAAGTTGCACAGCAACACTTTGAACGTTATTGAGAATTAATCCTAAAATCCCAATGAGAAAATCTTAACGAGTAAAACGGAACTCCCAGTCGTTGGAAATGCCCCCACTCCCTCAAAAAGAAGAAGAAAATGAAAAGAAAGAAAATAAATTCTATTCTAACCTAGTGGGTATTTGTCTCATACCCCACTTGTATGAACTGGGCACAAGGCTTCGTTTTAACGTGGGCCCACCCACAAGCCGAAGCTCATAGGTGGGAAAGAACAAAAATTGAGTCGTTGCCTGGGGGGGATATCCCCCTGGGATCGACGCTATTATTAAACTCTCGACGAGTCCAGCGGCCGAAGCTTACTGGACCCCTGGCGTTAACCGGAAAACCGAATGTGCAATGAGTTCATAAAAAAAAATGACTGGAGATCCGCTTTTAATCAGCACCTCATAGTACTGGATAAGTATCTAGAGCATGCTTTGATATCTATAGTAGTGACCGGCAAATCCAGTAATTGTTTAGCAACTACGGGCCGTGCGTTGTATTTACTGTCCCTAAAAAACAAATACTTCACTCCCAGACAGACTTCACTCTCCCTAGGACTAGGAAGATTGTCCTTCGACCCGAACTCTGAAAATGTAAAAATATCAAAATGTAGAAATGTCTTTATTCAACTGATCGCATTCCAAGATTTTAAATTGTTCACAATTTTCTGTTGCGGGTTTTTTTTTTCGAAAGAAGACAGGAGAAAAGGGAGGTAACTCCTACAATTTTTTCAGAAATTAAGGATTGTATAATGATAAATGTGAACATCACTGTTTGGGACTAAACTTCTTTAGCTGCAAAAAGTTGTTATTTACTAAGCTTAGCTTAGTTTTGACACAAGGCCTGACGTACGGAGCACCCAGTGGGAATTAAACTCAAGAATGTTGATCTTCGAGCCTAGCTTGTTAACCATTATACTACATGTGGCACGCTTCCAGAAATACCGTAGAGCTTGAGATATATAATTTTTGGAATCTAAGCTTCTGTTCGGTTAAACTAATTATAACAAATTTATTCAATAGAGAAAAAAAAAGTTCTTATTAGTAACCAACTTAAAATAAAATACACCATATGGCAGTTGGCTTACTCAGCGTAAAATCGGCGACACATCTAATTTTGTGAAAAAATCTTTCACAAAAATATCCCGAGTAAAAACGCATGTTCATCGATCATTTCCGAATTACAGTCTGGAGGAAAGACAAAAGGAAAGTCTTGTCTAGTTAATATTCCACTTTTTTGTGTTTTATATGCTTTTTTTTTATTTTCATTTTTTTTTTATCAGTCTGTTCTCTTTATTTAGGACTCCTTTGTCGTAACAAACGTATTTGTGTCAGCGAGTAAATAATCTGAGTTCGCTTAGTCTTAAGTCACATGCTTTAACCTCTTAGATACACCAGCAAGCCTTGTTTAGTTAAGCGAAAATAAACGTTTGGCGCCAGCTGCCTCCTCCCTTGACACTAGACTCATATTTTACACATTAGCAAGAATTAGAACGTGAGTTGGGGGCTCTAAAAACATTCATTGAGCATCAGCCATTGCCCGACAAGCTAAAATAAAAAAATAAAAAAGACAAAAAGACAAAAAGAAAAAATAAACGAAAAATAAGCAAAAAACAAAAAGAAAAAAACAAAACAAGAAAAAAAAACAAAAAAACTAACGGTCACCAGATGTTGAAAACACATTTTCTTTGTTTTTTTTTTCTTTTTTCTTTTTTTCTTTTTTCCGTTATGATTGCTTTTAAGAACATTAAGTGATCCGGAGATTTGAAGAACGCATACAAGTTTTGCAAAAGTGTCACTCTGTATAGTGACCCCATCTTTTAAAACATTCCCCAACGATAGAAAAAAACGACTGAACAAAAAAAAAGCAATTTAATTTTCAGTCCGCTCAAGTTGTCGATATGGATTATCAGCTTTTCGAACCCATGAAACCAGTTGCTTCAAAAATTCAAAACTTATCTACAACATTATTATTATCATTCATTTCAACTTGTATTTTCTATTTTCTTTTAATTTTTAGTTGATATTTTTACTATCGTAACTCTCTTGAGTCGGCATTCTACGAGAGCAAGAAACAGAACACACTGACAATAATAAAGGATAAACTCAAGGTGAGACTCGTCACCCTTTGCGTCGATAGTGTCTGGTTAAATGTGTCTACTGTTCTACCAACTGAGCTACGAAGCGCCACAGATTTGCAGAAACTCAAGCCAAACCTATACAACGGAAGCGCGGGGTGTAATGGTTAAAGTCATGGGAAATGGACTCGTCGCTCCGAGTTCAAATCCTGGACGTGGTAATTGTATTTCACTTTGCGCTAATACCCTTGGGAAAGGTATGAATCCTACTCTCCCTCCAGCTATGGGTAAATAGCAGGACAGACTGGGCTCTTTAACCATGGTTAGGTAACCAGTCTAGGAGAAGGAAAACTCTGAATTCAAACCTGTTGAACTCCGCTTAAGAATTGACCTTGTATCGCATCCTGCTCGTGCGGAGGGTTGGTAAATATATATACACCGTATCCTCTCTTTTTCTAGAACTCTCTCGATATTATATTTATTTGCTATTAGTATGCATTTGCCCAACCTGTTCGCCTCGTGCAGGATGTGACACAACGTCGCAAATATGGGGCATTCAGTGATTATCGAACTCGCTATTCAGTAGTAATAGCCTAGTTTGCTAAGGATAACATCACGATGGAATGCAGTATTAAAAGCACTGTTTGTTTATTTCTATTTTTTGATGAAGCGCAGTCAACCATTATTATTATTAACTAATGAAAAATTCACCCTCTGGGTGGTGCAAAAATATTTTTGAAATATATTGCGTAAGAGGGTGGGGAGTTTTTTTTTTTTTTTCGACGTATGACAATGTTTTTTTAAGACTTCATTCATACAAAATTCTACAAAATTTTATCAAAATTGAACGAATGTTTTAACTTTAGTGTGAGTTTAAAAAAAAATTCGATATTCAAAAAGATGCGATATTCGGAATAATTGCTGAAGAGCTGGTACATAAAAAGCAACGTAATATTAATCGTTCTAAGAAATAGAATCGTTGATGCGAGTTCAAATCGAGGTTGTTACTTTCATTTCGTGCTTGTGCTCTTGGGAAAAGGCATAATTTGGGAGAGTCCCCGTGGCCTAGTAGCTAACGTGCTGGAATGCTACTTCGCAGTACGCGAATTTGAAATCCAGTTGCGCTCTTAGGTTCATTTTCTAACTAGCACCCTTGGGAATTATATGAATTCACTTGCGCATGGGTTAAATTGTACCACCACTGTTCTTCTACAAGGATGGCTTTGCTATTAAATAACCCACTAAGGTTGATATGCTATTAAACAAAGAAAACAACCTATTGAAGTTTTGTTTGTTCTAATGTATTCTTTTTAAACTTTTTCTTTCCTCTCTGTTTGATGGTGTCCGCTTCTAAGATTCATAAGTATTTTTTAAATCTCCTTCTCCCCAAATGTTCATATATTATCCTGATTTGGTATTCCGTCCACTGTATTGGGTCACAGTAAGAATTACAATACATTCTGTTTAGTTTGAGATGCTGAAAACTTTATTGGATTTTGCAATGATTTCTTCGTTTTAAATTTTTAGTTAATAAAACAATTTTTCATTGCCTCTTACTATTTTGTTTTAAATGGCTTTGACGAACAAGAAAAAATTCTCGTTTTAAACGTTGACAGATGCCCGTTTCCGTTGTTTATGTAAAAGTCATTTTCTTTGCGTTTGATTTTTTTCTAGGGTTTGAGTCGGACGTGATACAGTTGAATGATCATAGAAAAAACTAAAGAACTTAGTAAACTTCAAAGATCCTGCTAACATTGTTCAAAAGATGACAGAACCTTTCCACCAACCTAATATGTATAAGCTAACAAGGTACGCATATGAGCGACGATCGAAAATTAAAGCCTCCTATTCATTTCCCCCAGAAACTACAACAGATACAGAGACGGTTGGAAAGGGCAAGTTTTCCGATATAGAACATTATTTTTCACGTAGTCAACATCGTTGGTTATGTATTTTCACACCCGAAAATAATAACCTCTATTTTATTATGTTATTACATTAGAAGTAAATGTTGGTTGTATGGTAGTGGAGGTTGAACTCCTATTTTTGACTTTGTTAGAGATAGCAGGTGATAATGGCATAGCAGAAATGTGTCATTAAATTCCTTGACGCGGGAAAATATTGTACCCACTGACATTCATCGATATGGTATGGTTGGAAATAAACTTTCGCTGTGAATCTGTCAGTTTTGAGAGACATGGAGCAATGACGAAAAAACAAGACCCCCCCCCCCTCAAAAAAAAAAAGAAGACAAAAAAACATTTTTACTTCATTGGAGAGTACAAGACCGGCAGAACATTTTTAGAAACATTCGACTTCGAAGATTGTGTTACAGCAAAGATCTCGATTTACCTCAAATCTCTCTTCTTCTACAAGGATGGATTTGGCATTAAATTACCTCCGAAGGTTGATATACCATTAAACAAAGAAATCAAACACAATCTATAGCTGGATTTGATAATAATTTCAAGCGACAAAAGTCTTTGGCGACGAATATGTTCCGGCAAATGCATCAACTCGAAACAGAATAGAAAATATGAAATTTTGGAGCGATTATGGCAGAAAATGTAAAGAATAACTCATTTTTAAATGTGCATAGTGACCTCTGAAAACCATATTATTAGATCGAAAATGGTTTGATCTCAGAAACCTTACAGCAAATTACCCAGGTAAATGTGATGGCGTGTGGATACGCGTTTATTACCAAAAAGATCAAATCGTATGCGGTCAATATCATTGTCAAAGTTCAAATGTACCTGATTCGGGCACCAGCTGCAATATTATTGACAAAAGAGAGAGAGAGAGAGAGAGAGAGAAAGAGAGAGAGAGAGAGAGAGAGAGAGAGGGGGGGAGAGAGAGAGGGGGAGAGGGAGAGAGAGAGTATCAAAAGAAAAGAGAATTAAATCAGGTCACAGGCAAAACAAACAAACAAAATATTGGTTTGGTGGTTGGTTGCAAGTGTAAAGAAAAATAACGTAACTATGGTGTTGTTTGTTAACCTGTAATTTTTTATCCTTAATATTTCGAGATAAAAATCTCTTCTACAGAAGATTTCCGAAACTGAAGCTGTTGCTAGCGACCGTCCATTTGATTTTGAGTTTTATGTCTTCCAAATTCTCTGCGTGTGTGTGTGTGCCAGGGTGTTTGTTTATGTGTGTGTTTATGTGCGATTGGGTGTGTGTGTTTGTATGTGTGTGTGTATGTTTGTGTGTGCGTCTGTTCAACAGTGTCTGATTATCATTCCAGGTTTGGCTTACCCTCTAAGCATTAATCTGTTTGTTTATTTCCAGGCCCATCTGATTTTCTTTCTTTTTGTTTTGTTTTGTTTATGTGTGTGTGTGTCTGATTATCATTCCAGGTTGGCATACCCCTTTTATTTATTTTTTAAATTAATAAGCAGTGATCTGTTGGTGTGCGTGTTCTTAAGTCCAATTTCCATCTGTGTGTGTTATTTGTATATGTGTGTGCCTTGCCCATGTGTGTGTGTGTGTTTGTTGGATGTGTGTGTTATGTTGCTGTGTGCGCCTTGCTCATATACGTTTACATGTGTGTATGTGTGTTTTGGATTTAAAAGATTAGAATGAAACTAATTTTTATAAAAAATTGTAATTATAGATTCTGCTAGATTTTATTCTATTTATTTATTATTTATTTGCTTTTGAATTATATATATTGTGTGTGTGCGTATGTGTATTTATATATATACATACGTATTGCCTTTATTTGTTTCCCATGTCTGTGTATGTTTGTTGGGTGTTGTGTGTGTGTGTGTGTGTGTGTGCCTTGCCCATATGTGTTTGTATGTGTGTATGTGTGCGTTGGATTAAAAAAAAAGGTTAGAATAAAACTCGTAAATCAAGACTCGTAAATCTTCATAAACCACAATCTACTTATATGCAAAATACAGTGGGACTCCATATATATATTTACCAACCCCTCTGCATGAGCAGGATGTGACACAAGGTCAATTTCTTAAGCTGAATTCCACAAGTTTGTATTCAGAGTTTTCTTCTCCTAGACCGGCTGCCTAACCAAGGTTAAAGAGCCCAGTCTGCCCTACTATTTATCTATAACTGGAAGGAGAATAGGATTAATACCTTTCCCAAAGGTATTAGCGCCAAGTGAAATGCAATTACCACATCCAGGATTTGAACTCGGGGCGACGAGTCCATTTCCCATGACTTTAACCAGTACACCACGTGACTCCATATATGTCGGGAATTCAATCACGTTGTCAGCTGGAACTGTAGAATACACCAACTGCACCTCTTCAGAGGGGTGGGACCCCCACGGAATGGTACCACCTGTTAGATGTGGATTGTCCCCTGAGGAAGGGATCGTAATGGCTGAACGGTCCGAACCCCGGTTATTAAGTGGTCCCGTGACTTGCAACATTTCAATTCAGCCCTTAGCGGACGGTTGGAGAGGTCCGATTCAGTTAATCGGCTGGTCATATATGATTAAGTTCCGATCGTATTTTTCAAATTGCTCTCATGCTACACAAACACATAACACGTTTTTATCGTACTAAAAGGCGGTGGCTTTTATCAGTTTATTGATACACATGAAGTTTATGAAAATTATTTCTTTCAGTTTATTAACAAAACAAAAATATTTACCTGTAAACTATTCGCTTACGAATTATATATACACCCCTAAAAAAAAAATATCCATTACGGTTGATATGCCATTAAAAAATAACTAAACCGAAGAACCAAACCAGTCACAATTAAAGAGTTACGAGAAAAAAACAAAAAAAACATAAAACAAAAAACAAAACCCAGCACATACCACTGTTGAGGCTATTAAGATATTCTAGCATTTTGGAGGAGACACCAGATACTTTTAATGTAGAGTTACAATGATAATACCATCAGAAATCTCATTGATGATGATGATGATGAGGAGAGAGGAGGAGGAGGAGGAGCAGGAGGAGGAGAATAAAGATGATGATGTATGATAACGATTATGATAATGATTTAAACTAGACAAAAAAGTCACACTGTTTTGATCAGATAAAAGAAAGGTGTCATTTGGCAAAGGTTCAGAGAAAAGTCATAATTATCTAAAGAACAGGTGTGATGAATAGAGAATTCTTGGGGGACATTAATGAATTCAACGATAATATAATCACATGACAAAATGTTGGAGACATGTGAAGAGTAAAAAAAATTGTACTTTGGCCTAAGAATGAGCGATAAACACGCGAAATTTATTTAACTTATTCAAAGAAAATCGAATCATAGTGAATCTGATTCGGGTAAATGGAATGCAGAACTTATAGAAGTAGTGAATGATCAGAAAATAATTTTGAATAAATAATTGATAAGGAAGATACATTATTTTGTGTGTGTGTGTGTGTGTGTGTGTGTGTGTGTGCGAGAGTGGATTGAAAAGTTCATATTATGACATCATATCTGTTGTTGTTTGATGACCTTTTTGACCAATGGGATCCTAACACTGCAAAATCGATGGAAGAAGTGTGTTGACTTCAAGAGTGACTATGTTGAAAGATAAACCTCTTTTAGTCATATTACATGAGAGTATTTTGGTCATCCTATGAACCTTTCAACCGACCCTCATAATACATTTATACATATTTGCCAACCCCTCCTGACGAGGAGGATATGACACAAGGCCAATTTCTTAGGCGGAATTTAGCAGGTTCGAATTCAGAGTGTTCTTTCTTCTAGACTGGTTGCCCAACCAAGGTTAAAGATCCAAGTCTGCCCTGCTATTTACCCATAGCTGGAGGGATAGTAGTTGGATGCAAATATTTCCCAAGGGTATCAGCACTATGTGAAATGTAGACAGCCTCGTCTAAGATTCGAACTCTGGTCATTGTTTCCTACGACTCAAGCCACTAAACCACGTGTCTCCTTAATACATTTGTATGGTTTCATATAAACAGGCATATATGAGGCAGTTGCTGAAAAGTCCTCTGCCCTACCGAGAAGAAAACGAAACATTAAACGTATATGCTATTCCAGAATTAATTTCAACACAATTTTAATTTTGTTTCTCAAATTTCTTTAGCTCTTCGAATAATTCAATAAATATTAAATAAAAATATTTCCTTTTGGTTGATCCAAGAAAATTTCAGCACTTTCTCAAACAGATCTATTTGAACCATACGTAGAACCTAACAGGTACTACCATTCCGGTTCAGAGTAGACCTGGGATTAAGAACAATGAAGAGGTATTCCACACTCCCCAGATCTCTTGTCGATTCTTTGATTAATTTTAGCAGTGCGTGACATGTGTATATATATATATATAATTTTAATCAAGGAATCCAAACACTACAATACCGATGGAAGAAGAAGTCTGTGGACAATAACGGTGAAGGGGTTAAAAAATAAACCTCATTTGGTCACATTCCATGAGAGTATCTAGGTCAGCAAACAAACGTTTTTGCTGACCCGCATATTTCCAACAAATTTTATTTCAAATAAGGATTTACTCTGATGAAGGTCGAATTTTCTTTGTGTGCGGAACATTTCTACATTTTTTCTATTATTATTATTTCATTTCATTTGGTTATCTAAAAATAATAATAGTTTGAATAATGTACACATGGATAAACTCCTGACCGAAACACGTGTAAGTAAAATTGATTAATATCTATTTATATTTTTTCAACATATATATATATATATATATATATATATATATATATATATATATTGAGAATATTAAATGGATCATGAAAAATATTTTACGAATCACTGGTCTCATCTATTATAATTAAAGGAAGGAAATAATGCCATGTATCTGCTATAGTTGTCATATGGTGATTCGAATTCGGTTGTTTTGACAATAATTGAGACGATATCAATGATAATGAAATAATGCGCTTAATACTCAGAAGGTGTAAATAAAAACAAAAAAAAATAACACAAGAGTTTAATGATGACAGAGAGTGAGAAGATCAGTTTTATACAATGTGTTTGTTTTATTTGATGACAAGTTAGAAGTGGGGAATAAAAAATATCAATAGATTTGAACCAAATCCATTTTAAACATATTTATTTCATACTGGATTTTTACACAGTGTTTTCCAAAAAACTACTGTTTTGTTTACAAAGACAGTCAATCTTTAAGTGACACACACACACACACACACACACACACACACACACACACACTCTCTCTCTCTCTCTCTCTCTCTCACTCTCTCTCTCTCTTCTTTCTCTCTCTCTCTCTGTGTCTGTCTGTATGTCTCTCTCTATCTTTCTCTCTCTCTCTCACAGACACACGCGTGCGCACATATATACAAAAACGGGCGCACATATCCACGAACAATCATTCTGAAATGCTATTAATCCCCGATTAACTTATACATTTAATATATTTACTACTAGCTAAACTACTTGTGAACGCCGGGCAACTTGCATCGCAATTTTTGTTGTCTAGGAAAGGCATGAACTGCTATAGACAGATCATCGATCATATGGAAATCTGATCACTGATAAGATAAAAAGATAATTCTTCCAAGCCGTAGCCTTGTAAGTGCTACTGTACGGCTGCATCGTTGGACTTTAACGAAACGCTTGGAGAAAAAACTTAGATGGGGAACTACACAAAAATGCAGCACGATGTCTTGAACAAATCCTGGAAGTAGCACTCTACAAGAAAACCTGGCTGTACGACGACTTACCTCCTATCCCACAAACCATCCAAATCTGACAAACAAGACAGGCTGAACATTTCAGGAGAATTAAGGACGCGCTCTCTTGGACCTGCAAAGACTTACATTGATGATCTCTGTGCGGATACTGGATGCCGTGTAGAGGACTTGCTAGCAGAGATGATCGATAGGGATGGGTTGCGAGAGAGAGAGAGAGAGAGAGAGAGAGAGAGAGAGAGAGAGAGAGAGAGAGAGAGAGAGTACAATTAGTTAATAAAGAAAATAAGTCGATAAGTCGATATAGACATACGGAATGGTGGGTGGGTGTGTACGTGTGTGTGTGTGTGTGTGTGAGAGAGAGAGAGAGAGAGTGTGTGTTTGTGTGTGTGTGAGAAAGAGGGGGTATATATAGTTTTCTTTTTCTGTGAATGGCATTTCTCTACCTGAAAAGAAAGAAAAAACATAAAACTTTAAATATAGAATTTTAAGCTGACGCTGTTCAAAAATTGAGATCATTTGAATGAGAATTGATCAATTTTTATGAAACCACCCGTACATGTTTAAAAAAAACTGACCTGAAGGTACCGTTAATTATCTGATTACACAATTGCAAAATATATCGTATCCCTAATTTCATTTAATTTCCCAGGAACACCGATAGTAGTAGGATTGGGATACTTACTACTCACATAATTCCCCAAATGGGTTAAAAGGGGTTCCTTAGCCTTGGTATGACACCCATCAAAGTCAAGGAAAAGTCCAACAAAACCTCTGCTTCCTTTCAAGGAAAGGCTAGGGGAGTAAACCCCGAAAACAAATCAGGAGCCAGAGTCCCTAAGGTGGTGTGATGCTGAAATCCAGTGCTACCCATCAACTCCTGTGACACTACCGTTGCCAAACTGTATTAGTACCTTACCTTTCCTTTGGATCCCAGCGGCAGTGTGGAGCGGTGGGATTTGCTGCATGGGCAACAGCTTATCCTCCATATGAACCCACCCAGGCTATGTAGTTCAAGAGAGAAGAAAAACAAACTTTGACACTACTCCATCGTCTCTCGTAGACGGAAGGCAGCCAACCAACCAACCAACCCGTACATGTATATCCAATCCAAGCTACACCTTGATGATGATGATGATGATGATGATGATGATGATGATCTGTACATTCAGAAATGTATTGACATATTTTTCAGAGTTGGCTGCGTCAGAATAATGAAGCTATACCAGCAGATTAGTTTTCCTAAACAATCTCTCTACAGCAGGTATCCTTATGCGTATGCTAAATTCACTCTTTTCCCTTTTACTAATAGTTTTGTCACACATGCTTTTTTTAGCTTCTTTTTTTTCTTCTCTTTCTTTCTCGACAACATATGGAATAAATAAAATGGCGACACCGGCCAACCGTGTTATCCGCAAAAAAAAAAAGCGAACAGTAGTCCTGACTAATCAGACGGTCAACAGCTGCTAAATTGATTAGCTGATATCAAGATGTCTTCCTTTTCGTCTCGCCATCATTACAAAACGCGGGAATAATCTTGCTTTTTTCCCGCCAGATTTTTGTCACTTTAATCTTCATGTTGGTTGATTACGTGATGAAAAATACCTTGACGACCTGTCATCACTTTAACACTGTGTCAATTCTTTATTTTATTTATCTATTTATTTATTCATTATTATTATTATTATTATTATTATTATTATTATTATTATTATTATTATTATTATTAATTTATTTATTATTTATCATTTTTATATTATTATTATTTATTTATTTATTTATTATTTATCATTTTTTGTGTCAATTCTTTATTTTATTTATTCACTCATCCATCCATTTATTATTATTATTATTATTATTATTATTATTATTATTATTATTATTATTGTTGTTGTTGTTGTTGTTGTTGTTGTTATTATTATTATTATTATTATTATTATTATTATTATTATTATCATTATTTATTTATTATTTATCATTTTGTGTCAATTCTTTATTCTATCTATTTATTTATCTATTCATTATTTATTTATTTATTTTTTTTTTAAATATTAGGTTCCGATGTTATCTAACCTCCTTCATGATTTTAATCTGCACGTTGTTCACTTTGTTCTGTATGTGAAAATTAATTATAAAACGCGTGCACTTTTTAATTTCTGTTTTCTTTCTGTTCTTTCCTTTCCTTTTTTGTCTTCTTTTTCACTTTGAATTTCATAAAACATTGTCTTTATTATAAAGTTGCAGTGAATTCATAATTTCATTTTTCTCTCATACTTCATATATTCTTGCTTAGTCTTTCAAAATGTCATGGGGGATATGACACACTATCAATGGTTTTCGAGACTCAGATACTCAATATCATATTTGCGTCTACCACGAAAATTTACCAATAAATCTTATCAATTCATGGATATCTAACAAAGTTTATATATATATATATATATATATATATATATATATATATATACACATACAGTGTTACCTTGGTATTTGGTACTAGGTAGGTCTACTAAGAAATGAGAATCATTATATATAGATACTGCTACCTTGACTTACGAGTTTAATTCGCTCCACTCGTAACTCAATGTCCTCGTATATCAAATCAAGTTTCCCCATTGAAATAAATTGAAATTGTATTAATCTGTCCCAACCTACCCAAAATACACTAATTTTTTGTGTTTGTTTTTATTATGAAATAGCAATATATATATATATATATATATATATATATATAATAAATAAGTAATCCACAGACACGTGTTTCAAGGTATCACCTTTCATCAGTAACAGCTACCTCTGGCCGGGTTCGAGACCCGAATGAACTTTCGTTCGCCAAACCTTTTAACCCGTACGGCCAGAGGCAGCTGTCAAATATAGGAGAATAAATAATCGCTAAATTTCTAAGCGGAAATGAAATTCACTAGAGTCCTCAAACGTTTATGTAAACAAACGCGAGGGTTAGCTATACGCCGTAACATATACTATATATATATATATATATATATATATATATATATATATATATATATATATATATATATATGGGGGGGTCCCAAAACTCTGCCTAAATCTATTTGACAACTTGTATAATCAGCAAAAATGGCTTTGAAAAATAGTTTTACCGGCGTGTTTGGTAGTTAATTGCAATCACTGACCTCGAGAATGCACAGGATCACCTCATAAGTGATGTTATTGGGGTCATTACGAGTTTCGGGTCTTACAACATCCTACGTGTTTTTCCAAGCGTTACAACCGAAACAACTATTCCGGCTGGCGATCCTGAAGCAACAGTCCATCACAATAACGGTCAGCACACAAATAATTTCACTGCTACTGCTATTGATCTTTTAAGCTGAAATTGGCCATTAAGAAACGACGTACGTCACTTCACTCTCAGTTGTGACGAGATAAAAGGAGAACAACCGATTGTTTGTCTGTTCTTTCTGGATCTAACACGTAGAAAGATACGCGGTCGTAACGACTACCGTTCGGCTCAAGATAACAGGTAAGAATTTACCATGCCGGCTGGGAATGTTAATATACGAATTGAAGAAACTCAATCTTTCACTCTATAAAAGAAGAAAAAGAAACCGCACATTCTTATACTAATTCACTAATGGTAGGAATTATTTGATCAGATGCAATACTTTTGGGGGAATGTCAGACCCTGCATGCTCGAGGAAAACTATGACTCTCTTTTGTTATTCCACTTTTTTGTCTGCTTTTGTCCTCTTTTTCATTTACGTTTTTTTAATAACACCTCAGCGCTCACAGGTTTCCGTCGTCCAGTTCCATGAACCTGATCTTTTAATCTATAACCATCTCGAAGATTTTCCAGCAGATTCTGTAATTGCTTAAATGGCCTTTCTAATTTTCTCTCGCATAATTCCAAATCGACAAAGAGTTCTGCATAAAGATCTTCTTGTGAGACCCTGGCAACCGACCTCAACATTGATAACGTGCTGTTCGCCATTGATTGGGTCTGAATTGTTCTACGATCCCCTGATATTTTTTTTAGCTTTCTTTCAAAGTTAAAAAAAGTTTTCAAAAATTTGCCACTAATGAATTCCTCCTTAAGACTCCGAGTGTCATGAAATCCATCAAACAAATGCAATATTGTCATCATGATGAAAAGTGTAATTTGGAAAAGCTACATATTGAATTCATCCCTCACAATTTTGAAAGATTTATCTATCTATCTATCTATCTATCTATCTATCTATCTATATATATATATATATATATATATATATATATATATATATATATATGAGTGTATATGTGTGTGTATATATATAGATCTGATAAACGAGGAAATTGAGTTACGAGCGGAATGAATTAAACTCGTAAGTCAAGGTGCCACTATATATATATATATATATATATATATATATATATATATATATATATATATATATATATATATATATTACATAGGAATTTATGTGACCTTGAAGTTTCCTGCAGTCGTGCATTTGTCTGACAGAATCGAAAGTTTTTTTAATACAACTAATATGGTCAATCTTTAGTAGGGTGGCATAGAAGGAGACATTTTGTTTGTTTGTGTATATGTGTTCATAAGCTTTAAAAAATACTTGTTCCACCGAAAACTCAGCAAGTGATCTAGTGATAACCATATACAATTACAATATATATATATATATATATATATATATATATATATATATATATATATATATATATATATATATATTGTAATGGTTAGGTTCTTTCAAGACTCTTGTTGAATCGATTACTTTTGTAAATTTGTCCTGTAGTCATTCCGAAATCACAAAGTGGTTTTTTTATCTGGCAGAGGAACAAACGACATATTTTCGGCTAGGCAAGTGCAGGAGAAGTGTATTGTGCAACGGGTCTCCCTGTATTAGGTTTTTTCTCAATATTCTTTTCTGTAATATTAACTCATGCATTCCAGCATTCTGAGAAGGGCGTCCTCTTGGAATTTAGAACCACTGGAAGAGTTTTTGACTTGAAAAGATTGAACTTCAAGTCAAAGATATCCTACACACTTATTAGAGAGTTCATTTACGCCGATGACGTTGACTTTCTAGCTCATACTGAGGAGGATATTCAAATATTGTGAACCTATTTACTGCCTCATGCACTGCTTTTGGATTAAAAATAAGCTGGACGAAGACAAAGGTAATGTTCACCCCCGTAAAACCAACTATAACCATTCATGGTACTTGTTTGGATTTTGTTGAATCTTTCACATACTTGGAAAGTACACTGACTTGTGATGGCTCTTTAGATGCTGAGATTCACCTACGCACCCAGAAGTCATCTCTGGCCTATGGAAGGCTTGAAAAACGGTTATGGTCTAATACCAGCATTACCCATAAAACAAAATTGAAGGTTTATAGGTCCTGCGTGTTGAGTGTTCTATTGTACTCCTCGGAGACATGGACATAGTTTCGAGGTCATTTGAAAATTCTTGAACACTTTCCTCAAAAATGTTTGAGACGCATTCTAAACATCAAGTGGAATTCCAACACACCTAACACAGAAGTTCTTACAAGGGAAGGATGCACAAGCATTGAAACTCTTATCATAATCGCCAAATGCGATGGGCAGGCCATGTGCGTATGAATGATATTAGTATGCCAAAGCAACTCCTTTACGGTCAGCTGCATGATGGCAAAAGGCCACAGCATAAGCCTTAGAAGCCTTGTAAAAAACAACATTGAAAAAATAGAAATAGATCCTGAGAACTGGAAAAAGCTGGCATTGAAGAGAACTGACTGGGGAATTCATGTGGATGATGGCTGTACCAGTTTTGAGAATGAAAGAATTGAGCATGAAAACCTCAAGCGTCAACTTCGAAATATACACCTGTCATATTGGAGAGGCATGGAGGGTTGGAAATGTGTTCGAATTCCGCTTTCCAAGGCTGGATATGTCAATCATAGGAAATCTCATCAGGGACAATTCAGGAAAACTCCAGGAACAAACAATGTATCTTGTGCAATCAGTAACAAAGTCTGTAATTCAGTTTCTGGTCTTAAGAGGAATATGGTGGTGCATAAGCATAACATTTTATCATCTGATCCATCTGATACAACGGGAAGGACGTCCTTCCTATGTCATATTTGCATCAAACTTTGTGGATCTGCAGCGGGTTCGATGAGTCATTTGAGGGCTCATGAGAGGAAAGGTTCTGGTGGTGGGGTTATAGGATTGTGAGGGGCGGCAGTGATCTGTAAATGCTATTGCTATCACTGTTTAGAAATTTGTCCCCCTTATCATCCACAAAATAATAATAATAATAATAATAATAATAATAATAATAATAATAATACACACACACACACACACACACACACACATATATATATATATATATATATATATATATATATATATATATATATATATATATGTATATATATGACATTTTTGTATTCGTTGATATAAAACTGTTCTCCTTCTTACATGCGCGCAAATGTTAGAAGAGAAATAAAGAGATTGAATGATAAGAAATTTTTGTTAAGTCATTCAAAGCGCGTGTAAAAGTGGATAATTGAAAACACATCTTTATTGTGAACTTTTTTTTTTATCAAGATTCTATGCATGTGTGCACAGTGAGTGACAAATTGCTAGGATGCAACCAATGGAAATCCCTGCAATTCAACTGATGACGTTGACATTTTTTCTTTATTTATCTTTTCTTTCTATTTTTTTTTGTTTTTTTGAAAGGCACAAGCCTGAAAAATTTTTCTTTTTTTGGTCGAAAAATAAACGGCACTGTTTGATCACACTGAAGATTTTTAAGTGATATCAGGTTTCGAAACGGCATCTCGTATTTCAAACTGATATCACTTTAATCAATTAACGTCATAACTTCTTTATCTGGACGCTTAATTAAAAAAACAGTAAACAGTGCACATTACGAAACAAACAGAAGAGAACAATATAAATGTGTTCTTCTTTCTTTCGTTTTATATTTAATAGTAAAAACTCGTACTTTCACTGTGTGAGCTTTTTTTGAAGAAAAGAATTCTATATCTTAAATCAAAAAATTGTATATTATTTTTACCCAGTAAAAAAAAAATGAAAAAGAATAAAGTTATTCCTAATTTTAAATAATTAATTGTATTTCGAATATTTGATTATAAAATTTGATATTCATGATTTTTACTTATTGAAAAAAATTAAAAACATTAAAAAATAATAATTTGATCAGAATAAATCAAATATTTTTAAGCAACAGTTTATATTTATTTTGTTATACAAATTATATATGTATTTATAAATATATATATATATATATATATGTAAACAAGGTATGTTTGGAATGGCTTTTTTGCCGACAATTTTTGGGAGAATATGTGCTTAATTAGAGTCGTACCTAATTTTGAAAATTAATTAATTAATAATGAAAATTCATTATTAATTAATTAATTTTCAAAATTAGGTACGACTCTAATTAAGCATATATATATATATATATATATATATATATATATATATATATATATATATATATTATATATATAATTTGTAAAACAAAATGAATATTTGATTTATTCTTATCAAATTATTATTAACCATATATTATTAACTATATATATATATATATATATATATATATATATATATATACGTGTGTGTGTGTGTGTGTGTGTAAATTACTTATATATATATAATTTAGTTATATGTTTAAAGGTATGAATCTTTCTAAGACATGTTTATATGATGCATTTTCTATCGTCGTTGGATTTTAGTTGTTATCAAATAATTATATCAAACGGAATATATTGCAAAATTTCAAAATCTTGCTGAAATTGTACTGTTTTGTTTTGGTATTTAAAAAAAAAAAAATCATATCAGATAAATTCGACCAAAACATCTGGGGATAGTATGAGGTATTGCTGAAGCCTCTCTAAATTATGTTGTTTAGTAGAATGTATGTGTGATTGTGTTTTTATATATATACTTATACAAACATACGCACAAATACGCATATATATATATAATATATATATATATATATATATATATATATATATGTGTGTGTGTGTGTGTGTGTGTGTGTATGTGTGGTGGAGATGTGAAGAACAAAAGAACAAAACTCAGACAAAAGTGTGTAGGATATATTTTGCGAGAGCTTTGAGCTCGGCACCATCAGTCGTTTTAATGAATTATCAAGTTAAAACGACTGATGATGCCGAGCACAAAGGTCTAGCGAAATATATCCTACATCTGAGTTTTGTTCTTGTGTTCCTCACATATCCATCACATTCTGTCGGATTCATTCCAATCCTCTTTCCACACACACACACACACACACACACACACACACACACACACATATATATATATATATATATATATATATATATATATATATATATATATACATTCTCACTTTGTATATCAACATGTTTCTTTTTTTCTCGACAAAAAGGCTGAAGGGAATAACACACACACACACATACACACATACACACACACACACACACACACACATGCACACATTAATATATATCAATATTGATAATATATCCGACTTAGGGTAGCAAAGACATAAATTCAACGGCGCTTGATAACTGTTAGTTTCCCGCTTAAACTGCCAGTTACCAAGTGCTGATTATTTTAATGTCTTAGCTAGTTTGTATATAATTGCCAATATATTTTACTTACTTTTTCTTTTCTTTCTGTATCTCACCCATCACCATATCTCTCTCTCTCTCTCTCTCTCTCTCTCTCTCTCTCTCTCTCTCTCTCTCTCTCTCTCTTCTCCGTCTGTCACTTTCCATTTTCCACCACACACTCTCTCTCCCCCCTCTCTCTCTCTTCGTATCTCTTTATGTTGATGTCTCTCCTTCTCTCTCTCAATATCTCACTCTCTCTTTCTCTTTTTATCTTTCTCCTTTGTTCCCCTCCTCTCTCTCTCTATCATTTTATGTTTCACTCCCTCTCTCCTCTTTCTCTCTCTTTCTTCGCATCTGTCATCTTCCTTTTCATGGACACAGACGCGCGTTCACACACACACACACACACACACACACACACACAACACACACTCTCTCTCTCTCTCTCTCTCTCTCTCTCTCTGCTCTCGTTCTCTTTCTCTCCTCTCTCTCTCTCATTTTCCAGGAATTATTTAGACAGTTGTGATCTGTTTTAATAAATAAAATAATTCATCCAATCGTTGCTTTTCGCTGAAATAAATCGGTTGGAAGAATGTTAAAGAAACATTATTCAGTCCACTGGTACATTTCGTGTGAACAATATTTTCGTGGTTTCGTTGGCTTTACGGCATATCAACCTTTGTTGGGTTATTTTATACCAGAATCAATTTGACATTGATGGTCTACAATGATTTAAGGCACAATAATGGCAATGACACGAGGACATCCCACTCCTGGCTGGTTGGTTGGATTTTACGGCATGTCAACCCTTCTGGGGTTATTTTATACCGAAGACGTTTTTATTCTATTCATTCTTGTAGGGTATTTAATTTTTTAATTTATTCTTTAAACACATTTGAAAACTCATTTTTTATCTATTTAACCTAGAGATAGGAATCTAATGGATACTACCACTCCAGGTCAGAGTGGACCAGGGAGTAACGAGGATGAAGCGGTACTCCACACTCCTCCGAGCTCCTGAATTGGAATCTCACCATTAGATACAGTTTATCCAGGACAATAAGACCTTAGCTCATATATGATAAAAACGGGTTAGCCATGAGAGCAATACGGTCGGGACAATATACATCTTAATTTCTATCATGACAATTATCATCGAAGTGACCGGTTTGCACTGATTGGATTCACCTATCAGACACTGGGATAAATATTCATTATGAGATATTTACTGCGTCCGGGACAGAACCTGATGTGATGGAGAAGGTATAGTTTTTCTCCAATTTCCTCCAAGTAAAGCGGTGCTGACAATTGTGAAAACCAGTCATCTGGTTTCAAACTGGGCCCAAATGTTGATGACTAGTTTTGTTGGGAAGTATCGGGACCTTTTACAGCTATCTCAGTTATCGAGCAAAATAATACGTGATTGCTTCAATGGCATTTTGCTTATATTATACTTAAATGTGAAAAACAAAACAAAAAAAAACTTGTGATTGATTAGCAGAGAAAAATTACATAGGGACAAAAAAAATTGTTGGTAAAGTTGGCAGAAGACATAAAGAAAAAAAATAAGAAACAGAACCAAGTAGTAACCAAGTAGTAACCAAGTAGTAGTAGTAGTAGTAGTAGTAATGTTAGAGGTAGTAAAGGAGAAGTGGTGTTTGATGCATCAGTAGTAAAGGGGGAAAGCGTGAGCTGAAGAAGAAAAGAAGAAGAAGGAATAAAGAGATAATACGAAGAAGAAGAAGAAGAAGAAGAAGAAGAAGAAGAAGAAGAAGAAGAAGAAGTAGTAGTAGTAAAAGAGGAAAGTGGTAACCGAGGAAGAAAATAAAAGGATGAAGGAATAAACACGGATAAAATAGACGAAGAAGAATAAATAAGAGCAAGTAGTAATATTATTATTAGTAGTAGTATTAGCAAAGAGGAACTGGTGTTAGATACATAAGTAGTAAAAGAGGATAGTGGGAACTGAAGAAGAAAATAGAGAAAGAAGAAATAAAGGGATAACACGAAAGAAGAAGAAGAAGAAGAAGAAGAAGAAGAAGAAGAAGAAGAAGAAGAAGAAGAAGAAGAAGAATCACTACTACCCCCCACTACAACTACCATGTGGTGGAGAAATAGCAATAGATGAATAAATTGAAGTAGAACGAAATAAAATTGTGGAAAGTAAAAAAAAAAAAAAAGGGTAAATACCAAAATTCAGAAAAGTCAAGGAAGAAAAAACAACAAGAAAAATGATAACCTAAAAGTCAAAGTATTCGACGGCCATGTTGAAAATTCCAACAATTGAGCGGCAATAAAGGCGTGTAAAATCCTTAGATGCCAAAAGTAATATTCGCCTGTGTCCAAGGGAAATGTTTGAAAGCTAGTGTTCATCTGTTCATCCTTTTTGGTCATGCGAACAATGTGGGTTGAGAATCCCAGTCCCAACTCTTAACCCACATTCTATAATGACATACCACGGTCCTTTGACCGCAATAGTTTTGACTTTCTTTTTTCTTTCTTTTGTACTTTGTTTTTGTTTGTTTTCTTTTGCTTTGTGTTTTTTTAATTTTTTATTTCTATTTCTGCGTCTTCAAGTGTTAGGAAGGGAGAAGATCAAGGAAGGAAAATAAAGTGTTAAAAATGGAAAACGTGAAACAGGAGTTGTTACTGTTGAGAAAAAGGGTAATAGACAAAAAGAAAGGCAAAATGATTTCAAGGGAGAAAAAGAAAAGAGATTGAAACAAAAGGATCAGAAAGAAAAGTGAGAAAAGAAGAAGAAGAAGAAGAAGAAGAAGAAGAAGAAGAAGAAGAAGAGAGAGAGAGAGAGAGAGAGAGAGAGAGAGAGAGAGAGAGAGAAGAGAGAGAGAGAGAGAGAGAGAGAGAGAGAGAGAGATCAAGTGTGAGATGGAGAGACTAAATCTGCGAAATGATTCGAAAGAAAGAAAGAAAAAAAGGTTTTATAGCAATGTTAACGGCCAACAGAATTGTTGTCAGCGGTTTTAGTTGAAATAAGAAAGATGTAAAGAACCAAGGAAGAGAGAGGAGAGAGAGAGAGAGAGAGAGGAGAGAGAGAGAGAGAGAGAGAGAGAGAGAGAGAGAGAGAGAGGTGAAAGAAATATCGAAAGAGGAGAGGAAGAACAGCGAGAATAAAATAAGAAAGAGTGGGAAAATGACAGAAAGAAAGAACAACCGGAAGAAAGAACAAAAGTAAGACAGAAAGAATAAACGAAAGATATGAAGAAATAATTGACAAAAATAAAAAGAAAGAATGAATGAGAGAAAAAAGCGTGAAATAAAGAATGGAAGGAAACAAGAAAGAAAGAACGAAAAATGTAAAGAAATAAAAAAAGAAGGAAAGAAAGAGAAGAAAAACTGTAAAAGAAAGAAAGATAAAGAAAGAAAGAAAGAAGAACAAATGAAAGAAAGAACATTTGGAAACCAAAACTTCGAAAGCAGAACAAAACAATATTTGGCATCTTTCCATCCACTAACGACAATGGCGTAGTGTCCAAAAAAAAAAAAAAAACAGTAATACATAATAAGAATAAAAACAAGAAATAAAAAAGGCAAGAAAACAAGACTAAAATATTTTGTCAGAGAAGAAATAAAGAAAAATGAAAAGATAAAAAAAGAAGCACTAGTGATATCAGTAATATAAAAACATATGAAATTGTTAAATTGAGAAGTATACGAAGACAGGATATTTAAGTTTAAATTCCTATAATCTTATAACAGATGCTATCATATTTTAAAGGAATACGAAAGAGAAAGTGATAATACTATATTTCAGACACTTTTTGTCTGCTTCAGTAGAAAGGAATGGAAATAAAGGAGAAAGGAAGAAAGGTGAGAAATTGAAAGAAACAGAATATATATAATATATATATATATATATATATATATATATATATATATATATATATATTCCTGTAGTTAGGATCTTTCCATGTATGGTTTAACCAAGCTGATGTAGGTAAACCGTAATGAGAACTCATTGTTATTTTACTTTTGCTCATTTTGTATGTACACACTTACGACTAATTTCCCAGGAAATTATTTCCCTATCTAAAACACACCCCATCCATAGCATAGTTACCCCTCGCCTCATTCAAATAAACTAGCCTTGCCCACATTACCATCTCAAACTAAGACCCCCTAACTAATTGATAGATTTCCAAACGATTTTATTTGGGAAATTTTCAGTAAGATTCATGCTTTTGCAACTACCTGAATATGCTGCAGTAATGAGGTTGAAATAAATTATTGTTATGAGGCAAATTTTAAGTATTTCCTTCATTTTATGAGTATATATATATATATATATATATATATATATATATATATATATATATATATATATATAATGGTAATAAAATGAACAACTAATATATACATATAGATACATATACATATATCTATCTATCTATTTATATATATATATATATATAATATATATATATATATATATATATATAAAATATATATATATATAAAGATAGAGAGGGGGAGAGATTGAGTTGAAAAGATGAGTGTAAGAAATATCTAATAGAAAACAAAAGAGGCGAAAGGAACAACAAAAACCAACAAAAACCCCAAGAAAAACAAACAAGGAACAAATAAAATTAGAGAAAAAATTGAAAAAAATACATCAATGAAGAAGAAGGTGAAAAAAAACAAGAAAAAACAAAAAAAAAAATACAGAAAAACAAAACCAAAAAAGCACTGAAAAAAGAATAAACAATAAATAAACGTATTTTTCAATTATTAGAATCAATGAATTTATAGAACAATAAATCTTTGTGAATATTCATCGTTTGTCTTTCAATTCTTCTAAAACTCCACCAATCATCGATATGAAAATTGTCCAACATGATCTTCTCACTCGCTGACTGGAAAAGTTCAAGATTTTAACAAAATCTTTTATTCAGTCCATGGTGTTGTATGCAGTGATGATGATAGCTTTTTGATTTATAGCGTCTTGGAACGCACATATTTGCTTAGAATGAGTCCCCGGGAAAATTTATGGGTCCGAATTCATCATCATCATGTCGCGCAATTAGCATGGATATCCATGATAATCTCTCACTAGCCTTCTCTATCGTTCATTTCCCCAGAGAGGTCCTCTGCGCAGCATCCAGTATTCGCGCAGAGTTGGTCAATGTAGGTCCTTGCAGGGCAGTCCACATTAGCATGTACATGTGTTGGCTTACACAGGAGAACGTCACTTATGAGTTTGTCCTTGCTCCTACAGCAGTGCCAAGCATGTCTTGTCTGTCTCACTCGGATGGTTTGTGAGATAGGACAGGTGGCCGTACAGTTGCTTCCTTGTGGGGTGCTGTTTCCACGACTTGTTCCAGACCGCACGCAGCATTCTTGTGCAGCTCCCCTCTAGCTTATTATCAAGGCGCCTCGTTAGGGTACAAGTGGGGCAGCCATACAACAGCGCTGATACAACCACAGCTCGGAAGAATTGTCGTTTTAAAAGGATCCCAACTAAAGCCGTCTAACTCCTACCTTGTAACCTATCATGTGTAATTCGTTTCTAAGAAACTATTGAAATGTATTTACAGTTAGCTTGAAATGGCAAGGGAATAAAAAAGAAAAACACTGAGATATGTGGATATGATTTTACAGCGTCCTTTTAGATTTTTGTGCGTCAGGGACGCAGGACGCGTATCAATCAGCATTTCTAAGTATAAGTTGATTTTCAACATGGTTCTTGATGATGTCTTTAAGATTCTTGGCGAATTTTAGGTCAGGTAAATTACCTGGGCACCTGCGTAATATTCTTCTTCTTCTTCTTTAAGAAGAAGAAGAAGAAGAAGAAGAAGAAGAAGAAGAAGAAGAAGAAGAAGAAGAAGAACAACAACAACAACAACAACAACAACAACGAAAAGAAAAAAAAGAAAAAGAAAGAAAAGAAAAGAAACGAAGACGATTATCGATACAATTAGTTTCCATTAAGATCAGTATACACGCTCTCTTCTTCAGTACAAAACATTCAGCTGCAACAAAATTCGTCTTTTTTCATAAAACTTCCTGCAGTAAGAAATGACTTCAAATATCCTGTCAGATGTTGGATGTTTTCTAGCACAGATTATGGAAAGAAAAAATCGAAAGTGAAAAAACTAGGAAAATCGCTGGAACTTGTCAGCGAAGAAAGAATAATGTGAAATATGAAGGAAACGATAATATACTTAATTATTTCCACACCGGATGGGGGAGGTAGGATTATAGGCTTGCTTCAAGAGGGCCTTTTCTCCCAGGCCGTATCTGCCTTCTCGTTTAAAAGGGTTAAGTGTTAGGTTCATGAGACGGTGCCTGAGGCGCCATTGAAGGTGAATACCGACGGAATCCAATCCGTTTTTAAACACCACGCGGGAGGTCTTCTTCCTGTGTAGCTGCCCAGATTAAACAGACCTTGTGTCACATTTTAACTTGGTAGGAAGCTAAATAAATAGCATACTTCATTACTGTAGTGTTTGAAATTGTTCAGAATATCCATGGGAAAAAGAGAGAAATGAATTGAAAAGATGAAATTGTTAATTTTTCAAGAATTTAAAAACGAAATTCAAAGGATCAAGTGACAGCAAGTTTTAAAACTCCAGAATTTTTCGATTCGTCTTAAATAATTTTGATTTTTAAAAATAACTTTTTGGACTGTTCAAATCCTTCTAAGAAATATAGATACCATCGTCATCTTCATGACTGAAGTATTTGGAACTGTCCAGAAGATCCTTGAATAAATGAATAAAAGAAAAACAGTACATTTAATTGAAAATATTAATATAATGATTTTTCAAATGTCCAAGTAATTAATAAACGGCGAAGGTCAAAGAGTCAAGTCAGTAAATCTTGTTAAAATGTAATACAATTTTTAAACAAACATTTAGTTGACAACAAATCGAAATGTTGATAGTTTGTAAAATAATAATAATAATAATAATAATAATAATAATAATAATAATAATAAACGGATCACCTTATCCCAGCAAGAAGACCAGACCTAGTACTGATTAACAAAAAAGAAAGAACTTTTCAACTGGTGGATTTTGCAGTTCTAGCAGATCACAGGATGAAGCTGAAGGAAAATGAAAAAATGGACAAATACCTGGACCTTGCCAGAGAACTGAAAAAGTTATGGAATATGAAAGTCAAAGTGATACCAATTGTAGTTGGTGCACTTGGAACGGTCCCAAAAGGATTGGAAAATCTGAGGAAAGATTGTGACCATCCAGAATACTGCACTACTGCAATCTGCCAGAATACTCAGAAGAGTCCTGGAGACCTGAGGAGACTTGCTGTCACCCAGACTCCAGTGAAAGACCATCAGCTAACGCTTATGTGAAAACTCAAAAGGAGTGAATAATAATAATAATAATAATAATAATAATAATAATAATAATAATAATAATAATAGGAAAAAGAGGACTTGCCAACAGGTAGATTTTGCAATCCCAGCAGATTACAGGGTGAAGATGAAATAAAACGAAGAGGTAAACAAATACGTAGACCTCAAAGCAAAATTTTCAGAAAAATAATGAGTGTAGATTATTTGGTGATTGAACTGAAAGAGTTAATTGTTATATTAAGCGAATGCAGCAAACTGGCACAAAGGGAGTACAAGACTAATCATGACTGGGTGGAAAATGTGACCTGGCAATTGTGCAAGAGATTAAAATTTTACTAGGCTGACAAATTGCATATTCTGCACAAACCAGAATCCGCCCTAGAAAATAAGATTCATATAATTCTCTGGTACGTGGAGATGCAATCGGATCACCAAATCCCGTGTAGAAGACCAGACCGAGTATTAATTAACAAGAAGAGAAGAACTTGGTCTTTGTCTTTTCAGCAGACCATAGAGTGAAAATAAAAGAAAGCGAAAAGATAGTTAAATACCTGAATCTTGGCAGAGAACTGAAAAAGTTGTGGAACATGAAGGTGACAGTGATACCAATTGGAAAGGTCCCAAAAGCCTTGAAATAAAAGTGGAGGAACTGGAGATCAGAGGAAGAATCGAGACCATCCAGTTGACAGCACTGTTAAAATAAACTACCGTATATAGAAGTCCCTGAGAATTGAAGAAACTTGCTGTTACTCAAACTTCAATGAAAATATTCCAGTTAAAACTGATGTGAAAAACTTGCAAAGAAGTAGAATAAAAAAAATTAAAGATGAATAGTGCTATAAGAGAAAGATCTTCTCAGGATATAAGACAAATGCAGAAGGGTATTTTTGGCGTTTAAGTGGAGCAGTATTTCGAATAATTTTCAAGAAATGTAGGTTCTTCCTATTTAAACTATTAACATAATACAAACGTTCTTTCTCAAATTACACCGTTTTTATTTAGTGTCAGACTAAGTTACATCTAATGAATATTTATAAATATGAAAGAGAGCTGAGTTGTGGCTGGGATAACTGTGTATTCTGCCACTGATGTCAGTGCTCCGTGTTCGAGTGCTGGTATAAACCTTTTGATTTCGAAACTGTCAGGACCTCAGATTTAAAAAGATGGACACAATAGTAGGTATTTGCCTCTCACCCAACATTGGGCATGAGACGCATTTTTTTCTAGATTCTTCAAACCAAATGTTAGGAGTGCGTATTATACATGATAACTATATAAGTAACTTTTTTCCGGCTTCACCATATTCGGATGGGAGTGACCGAAAGTAAATTGCATCTTTCGCCCAAACTAATGTGTTTTATTGTGTTTTAAAACATAATGTAAACTATATAAAATCTTATTGGTTATTTCCTATAAATCCAACATAAACGAAGAGGAACCACACTTGACTGATACATTATTTAATTATTTTCCCATTAAACTAACCCTAAACCCTTACCCCAACCCTAACCCTAACCCGTCTTCTTTTTTTCCTAGTAGATCAATAAATAAATAAATAAATAAATTATCAGTCAAGAGTGGTTCCCCTTTGTTTATGTTTGACTTATTGGAAATAACCATCTTATTTTTAGTCATAAAGAACCGACAAAAAGTTGAACAAATGCTAAATCTAGCTGTTAGAAATTTTAAAAAGTCAGTGGGTATTATATACGAGAATTATTTCCAGAATATCGTACTTCAAATTTAAAGGGCGTGTTATACATGAGTGCGTGTTATGTACACATAATTAAGCTATTCAAAACCATTTCAGAATTGCCAACATTTTGCACAACACACAACACATTAAGACGAGTCAACTTTACGCTTTGAGTTTGTGTGTGTGTAGAAGATCGCATGAGATTAACAATTTATAATTGTGTGGGGCTTGTCTTTTGCTGTTCGCAGGGACCACGATTGAAACAATTTATCTTGCTGGAAGAAATATTGACTATCGACAGACATGAAGAAGGGAAGGTGAGATCTTAAACTTGCTGCAGCTCTTTTGTATTACTTCACGCTCACCACTTCTCCCAGTAGTGACGGTTTATACCAAAAAGAAAATGCTACCCTCATGATCGGCGGCTAGCAAGAAACTCTTTTCATTAACAGTCAGATGACGCCAAGGCATGCATTTGCCCAACACTTCTGCCATGGCCAGGGTGCGACACAAAGTCATTTTTAAGTGGACAGAGCACTCGTCTAGGAATCGCAAGTTTTCGGGATCGATACCGACCCTCAGCGCATGAGTAGCACAGAGATCTGTGCGGTAAAGTGAGGAGCTGATGGCAGTTGTGGCACTCCACCTCAGAGCTAGCGCTTGTGAAAAAGAGATAGACTCCCTTGTTGTCTGGCTGATACCGACATTAGGCCACCTCGTCGACTATACTTTTACTCACAGCTGATTTGAATTGAACATTTTCCTTTTCCTAGACGAGTTGACGCACAAAAGCTAAAGAGTTCAATCTGCCTTACTATTATACCGATAGCTGAACGTGTTTTAGATGCTAGTTAGTCAAAACAGACATGAAGTTCCCCCTCAAATAGTATTTACCCCCCACCTAATTTTTTTAGAGTCATCAGCATTATGTACCATCTCTGCGGGTAACACGAGTCACTTTTCCGGCCATTTCCTGCAGAGCCCGATTAAATGATTTACATGAGCTTAACATTCTATAATTGTGTGGGGCATGTCTGTTGCAGTTCGCAGTGATCACTAATGAGACAATTTATCTTGCTTGGAACTTTTTTCAGAATTTTTTTCGTCGGACTTAGTAGTGCTTTTTATACATGAGTGCGTATTATACATGAGTGCGTGTTATTATTACAATATTTATCGTAGTCCGAAGTTAGGCATCAGTATTATACTTGAGTGCGTGTTATACACAAATTATTTCGGTATTTTTCGTTGTCCAAACTTACGGTGCGTATTATATATGAAGGCTTGTTATACAAAAATTATTACAATATTCAACGTAGTCCGAAGTTAGGAGTGCGTATTATACTTGAGTGTGCGTCATTCATTAATAACTACGGTAGTAAATAAACTGGCCAACAAAATGTGGAACTGATTATCAAAAAGGGCGACCAATTTAGATAAAAATCGGACGAGCAGCAAATAGCGGAAATGGTGATAAAATTTTCTCACCCCCGCCCTAATCCATCCTTACGTTGGATTCTTTTAAATACAAACCTCATTTTCGCTTTCTTTCTTTCGTTCGTTCTTTCTTTTTTCTTTCTTTATTTCCTTTCTTTTTTTTTCTAACCTCTTTCTCCAGCTCCGACCCTGCCCCTCCCCCTGGATCCTCCACACCCAACCCACCAACCTTAACCCACATAATCTAGTGAAATCAGGTCGGGCAATATTAATCCGTCGAAAGCGATCATCACAACACAAAGGCGGGTCAGTGCGAGTTTTTTTTTTTAATTTGTAGAAAAGAAAAGCATCGAAGTGAAGAGAGAGAGAGAGAGAGAGAGAGAGAGAGAGAGAGAGAGAGAGAGAGGAGCAGCAGTATTATTTTTCATGTTGTTGTTATTGCTGCGCACTAAGTTGGAAATAAAGCAAATGAGAGAGATAAACACTCTCATGCCTTTTTGTAGATATAGCTTGATAATTTCAACCAAATGCTTCGTGCCCAATAACCCTTAAACATACACACACACGCGCACACTCACACACACAATACACGCACAAACACACGAACACTCACACATACACACACACATACACACACGCACACACACACACACACACACACACACACACACATATATATATATATATATATATATATATATATATAATAGGACCTATTTAGCGCATTGAGCACCAAACTCCTCCGGTGTTTTTTCTTTTGACCACTATATACGATACTGATGATTATTTTCAGAAAGTACGGGTGTACTGGTCTTTTCTTTTTATTTTCTTTTTCTCCAGATATCAGTTTGAAAATAAAACAAAAAAAAAAAAATGAGTAATCGGGTTTTTTTTTCACACCGATAGAGTTTAGAAATAAAACACACACACATACCACACACATAATATATATATAAAACACACACACATATACACACACACATATATATATATATATATATATATATAAACACACACACACATATATATATATATACACACACACACACATATATATAAACACACATACACATACACACACACACACACACACACACACACACACACACATATATATATATATAATATATATATATATATATATATGGTTCGGAAGAATGATCTCTCGACTTTGGGACGTAAATTAAAAGGGCATTATGGATCCTATTGAAAATTTAATTTTACTATGATATGAAACAATATTTATCATTTTGTTTTGTTATTGTCACAAGTTTGTCGTAAAGATATATCGTTAAAATGTTTACCCAACTCAGCTATACACTCTTCAACATATTTCTTCTTTTTAGTCTAGTTTCTTAATATTTTTTTGCACAGTGTTATATGATATAATGTATTCCTATCTAATACAAATAATTTGCAAACAGATCAAATTAACACATAGATGGGTCTCTAACTGGTACTATCATTCCGGGTCATAGTAAATCTGAGAGTAAACGCAATGGAGGTCTACGCCAGACTCAACAGATCTCTAGAACTGGAGCCTCACAATCATATGCCGTTTAGTGTCATGCCTAGGAGAGCACTTGGAATCCCGAACTCGTCTGCAGGGATACAATCTAAGTCTACTCCACGGTGACAGGGCGCAGAAGGCAAACAGAGTGGAAATGGGAGTCGAAAAAATCTATTGTGTCAGCATTCTAAAAAAATAATTTTCCTTAAAAAGTGAAGATGACTTTTAGTGTGGATCGAACACTGACCTACAGTATTAGTGGAAAATAAGCAACTCACTTAGACAGCTGATAAGATATAACTCAGACTCGTATCAATTATTATATAATTAGGGGAACCAACAAATAATAAAGTAGGTGATGCGGAACAAAGAAACCGCATTCTGAAATTGGTCATTGTGATTGCTGAATTGATAGAAGCGTGGATCTGGGAGTAATGGCAATGAAGGTTGCTCCAAACTTCCTAGATCTCCAGAGCTTGAGCCTCACCACCAGATGCAATTTAAAATCATACCCAGGTGAGACCCCTCTACAGAAGGTATTTGCTATTGTTAGCATTTTATTTAATGGATGGTCCTGAAACTTTCAACCCACTTCAGTACGGTTTTCTATACGGAACAGCATCATTCAGATGTAATATGAAAAGCTCGCTATGTAGCAATTCACTTTCATATTCCATAACTTTTTTAGTTTTCTGGCAAGGTCCAGATATTTGTCTATTTTTTCATTTTCCTTTAGCTTCACCCTGTGATCTGCTGGCACTGCAAAATCCACCAGTTGACAAGTTCTTTCTTTTTTGTTTATTAGCACGAGATCTGGTCTTCTTCTTCTTCTTCTTCTTCTTCTTCTTCTTCTTCTTCTTCTTATTATTATTATTATTATTATTATTATTATTATTATTATTATTTACTCCTTTTGAGTTTTCACATCAGATGGTCTTTCACTGGAGTCTGAGTGACAGCAAGTCTCCTCAGGTCTCCAGGACTCTTCTGAGTATTCTGGCAGATTGCAGCAGTGCAGTGTTCTGAATGTTTTCAATCCTTCCTCTGATATCCAAACTTTCCAAACCCTTTTCTAATCCTTTTGGGACTGTTCCAAGTGCACCAACTACATATTATCATTATTATTATTATTATTATTATTATTATTATTATTATTATTATTGATTTTTCGAGTATTTTTTTTCAAATCATCAACATTCCCTCAGCTATGGGTTGAATAGTACCACAACTGTTCTCCTATAAAGATAGCTTTTGCATTAAATAACTCACAAAGTTTAATATACCATTAAACAAAGAAACCAAGCCAAATGCATTAATTTGTTTATACATGGCATTACTCTTGTTTTTTTCCTATAAGTCTAGCATAAACAAAGGGAACCACTCTTGACTAATAAATTATTCATTTATTTTTCCATTAAATTAACCCTAAACCCTAACCTTAACCCCGTCTTTTTCCCTAGTAGATCAATAAATAAATAAATAATTTATCATTCAAGAGTGGTTCCCCTTTGTTGATGTTAGACTTATAGGAAATAACCTTACTTTTTGACTCACCCTCGTATTTAAAAGGTTAAATGTTCTTGTATTTTAACTTAACTTGAATTTTAACTTGTTTTCCTCCCCTTGTGTTCAGTGTTAGAATATAATGAGTATCATCATATCATCATCATGTCACACTGACAGTACAGATTACCATCTCTCTCTCTCTCTCTCTCTCTCTCTCTCTCTATCTATCTATCTATCTATCTATCTCTGGCCTGCTCGTCTCTATCGGTTTCTACCAAGTCTTCCTCACGACATCCAGTATCCCTACATATCTGATTAATGTAAGTTTTTGATGGTTAGGCCACACTGATGCAGTGTCAATGTTTAGGTGTACACAGGAGAACGTCGCATGAGTCGTTACATCTCCAGCAGTGTCCAGCATGTTTCATCTTACTTAGATGGTTTGTATGATAGGAGGTAAGTGGCCTTACAGCTGCTACTGATGCTAATAATGGTCCTTAAAATATATTCCCTACCACCAAGCACATGAAGAGTGTAAATAAGCATTGAAATATTAACACAATCTGCCACAATATTTTGTTTTAAGATCAAAAATTGATTAAACATAAACATGGCCTTTGAAGCCGACTTACTTGTTCATGTTTTGTAAATCAGTGACTTTCCGTGTCAATACTACTGTATGGCTGCACTACCTGGACTCCAGGAGACACCTGGAGAAAAGACTAAATCGGAACTGTACAAGAATTCTACGTGCTGTTTAGAAACAAATCCTGGAAGCAGCACTCTATAAATGAGCAGCTTTACGGCCACTTACCTCCTATCACATAAACCATCTAGTGAGAGAAGTAAGGACGAGCTTATTAGTAACATTCTACTATGGACAACTACACATGGACACACCAGTGTGGGTTGGCCATCAAAAACCTAGATCGGTCAGCTCTGCACGGATACTGGATGCTGTGCTGAGGACCTTTCAGGAGCGATGGTCGATAGGGATGGATGGTGAAGTAGTGTCATGGAGATCCGTGCTGTCAGTATGACCTGATGATGATATATGGACTGTCCCATTTATTGTTGTATTTTTTCTCTGTTAGTTCACGGTGATATTGCGTGGGCGAGAAAAACAGTGAATGGGATTCCAGACTGACACGCCTTCTGACAGACGAGCCAAATGTTGGAATGCGGTGATTATAGCTTCAAATAAAACCGGATGTTGTTGTTCTACTGACCTAGATTAAGAAGGTTTAAACAGGGGGGGGGGGCAGAAAGACAAAGAAAATAAGCTTCGTTCATATTTTGGTTAAATCGAACTTAACGGACCTAAATTCCACCATCGTATGTCACTCCGCCGAAAGAAACAAAATACCAAAAATCAGGGAATTAACCGAATTTAATGAAATTTTCAGTGTTGATATATCAATGAATAAAAAAGTATAATGCACCAGTTATTCTATCTAAAAACTTTAACATTTTTTCAGGTCAGTTAACTTTGAACCACGTATCTTTGAGGCGTAACACAGATTCTCAAAGATGCGTGGTATAAAGTTAACTGACCTGAAAAAATTTAAAAGTTTTTGAATAAAATATCTGGTGCATTATGAATAGAATATTCATTAATATATCAACATTAAAAATTTCATTAAATTCGGTTAATTCCCTGATATTTGTTATTTTTTTCGGCCTGGTGACATACGATGGTGGAATTTATGTCCGTTAAGTTCGATTTAACCCATTTTAACCCTGATTTAAAGGGGCAGGGCTGGGTTTATTGCCCAGCGCCTGAGGCGCCCCCCTCGAGGGTTAATGCCGACGGGATCGACGCATTTTTTGTGCCTATCACCCATGAGCTTTGGCTAGTGGGTGGTCCCACGTTAATAGGGCCTTGTGCCTAACCTGTACAAGTGGGGTACGAGATAAATAAACCTTCTATTTAGGGAGGAAGGAAAGGATTCAAATTAGCCTCATCTCCCTTATATCGATAATTTGAAAGATTAAAAAATAAACTGAGACTTAACAAGATTATCGTTATTTTTTTTATTTTTTAATCTCGATTTTACATCCTTTGGGATTTTTCGTATCGAAGTTATTTCTTACATATAACTTCTCGCATTTTATACGTACCGCACCAGAGACATCTTTGAAAATGTCTGGGATAAGTGAGTATTTGTGTTGTAAATATATTGGGGTTATTTCTAATGATTGTTTACTCAACGTTGTGGCCAAGAAGATTTTTTTTTTAAAATTTCATTTTATCTTTATTTTATTCTAATAAATGGGCTTGAAAATATCCAGAACTTAATTCTTTAGGTTTCGTTAAAAATGGGTTTCTCTAAAGATCCTGCAAATGGCGTCCGATTATTTTTATATCTGAAGAGTAATCGGCTGTTTTTCCCTTTTGTTGTTTTAAATGATGTCTTTGTGGTTGGGTTATCGACCTTTTGAAAAATTGGAACCAGTGCCTGTAATTGAAAGGATATTTCAGTTACAGGCAACCTGACTATTAATATATCTTGGCACATACACACACACACACACACACACACACACACTTACACATAAACACACACACACAAACACACACGCATATATATATATATATATATATATATATATATATATATATATATATATGTATTGCAGTGTTATTCTGATCAACTTAGAGACGGCTGTTTATAAAAATGTATACAAAACCAATTTATCTATCTATCTTTCTGTTGGCTGTCAACCCGTACTCGAGTAAGATTTCCTGTTCTTTTTTTCATACTTGAGTGCCAGTAGCATTTGACACTGCATCCTAGTGTTTCTCAGATGACTCACCAGGCCACCCTTATCTATTTATCTACACATCTACGCGTGAGCATTAGTTGTTGATTGGGTTGAAGTTGTCATTTTTTCTGCTTATCTTAGTTGAACATCATGCCAGATATGTGGGGCACCCAATGAGAATCGAAAAGAATTGCAATGATTTTATAACCTAGTTTGTTAACCACAAAGGAGGCCCACAGAGTTTATATTCATTCATTCTTTGAGGAAACATGCTACTACACATGCATGTTCATGATTTGTGAATTAGAGGATATATGAGGTAGAGACAAAAATTATCCACACTTTCGCCATTACATATGTTTATCATCAATACACTCCATTCTGTGCATGCGTGCTTATAGTAGTCATTGTTGTGGTCAGGTGATCGAAGTTTGAGCCAAATCGCGCTATTTTGTTTGCTGTCTTCACACTATAAACATAGTCGCACCACCAGCAGTGTGTACCAAGGAAGTGAGCCGATTTCCCTGACTAGAAGGAGTGTCAGGGGGCTGAATTTCATCGGAGGCTGAATTTCATCGGAGGCTTTTAGCAGAATAGTGCACTAGCGCATAGAATGTATGAGTGGCTAGAAAAGTTTAAAAGTTGTCGGACAAGCATGACGCACAAAGAGGGAGCAGGACGCCTATCAACATCAACCACTGATGAGAAGATTCAGCAAACTGAAGAGAGTTTGTAATGGCAAACCGATTAGTTATCATCGATGAGGTAGCTTGTTCTCAGCAGATTAGTCATGGTTCTGTCGTGGATGATTTGATAAATCATCGACGACGAGATCGGTTTCCATAAAACAAGAGTAAGGATAATTTTTGAATCTCCCTCGTATTTACATGTGCATTATATATATATATATATATATATATATATATATATATGTGTATATATGTGTGTGTGTGTGTGTGTGTGTGTGTGTGTGTGTGTATTTGAGTCTATATTCTTATCAACAAATCACTGCACAGACATCCGTATAGGAACCTCAAGATTCCAAGTTCGATACCGACCCTCGCCAAGTGAGCACATCAGTATCACAGCTAAGATCTGTGCAATGAAGTGGAAAGCTGATGGTAGGAGTGGTGCTCCACCTCAGATGCAAAAACAATCTCCCTGCGCCGGTGAAAAAAAAGTAGACACCCTCGTTGTTCATCTGATACCGGCAATAGACCACTTCGCCGACTTCATTTTTAAATGTGTTAAACGTCATTTGCAAATACACATATTACACATTGCGCGTTGATCATGCATATTAGTGATTTAACGTGATGAAAAATGATTTAGCACGGGAAAAAATTAAAAAGTTATGGATTAGAATTAATCAGTCGGCAGTGAGATGCATGTTTGCTGTGAGAGACGCATTCCCAGCGAATAAATATTGTTTTTATAGAAAGCTTCAAACCTGAATGTTGGTCCCGGGAATTTATTTGAATGGCTCAAAACGTTGTTTTTTTTAGGATGACCCGATAGGCGCAGATAAAAGTTTGACACCGAAGCTTCAAATTTCCATCACCACGTGATCAGTTTTCTGGTCATCGTAAAAGAATATTGAATGACACTGTTCTTATTGGCTGACTATTCTTTCATAAAATATTCGTGTGACACAAAGGTGAGTTTTTTATTTTCTCTCTTTATTTGAACTCGTGTGCCAAACCCAGTTTATTAAATAATCAAGAAAGACATCGTTCTCTACAGTCTACCAAACATTTGTCCGGAAGGAAAAAAAAAGCTAATCGATTTGTATTGATTAATTGATTGGTTCATTGATCTTTTGAAAAAAAAACTTATCGTCTTTGCAGGTTTCTTTGATAGGGACCGAAGAATGAGTTTGGTTGGTGATGGGTGTAGAGTCAGACATGGTGATAAACTCTGGCACATTTCCAAGACACCTAAAAAATGTTTCAAAAGAAAGCATTTTGAAAAGTAGCCTAACGTTACTTAAAGATTCAAATAAGCACATCAACTGCTATTCAAGAGTCATGTAATAAAAGAAAGGATTTTTTAATAGGTATTTGATCAAATGTTCATTTTTCTTAAATCTAAGTTTTTGGTTGGAAAGACTGTTGGAGAAGCAAGGTGACACTGCTAGAGAAGTAAGAACGACCTCATAAGTGGCGTTCTCCCATGGACTCCCATACCTGAACACATCAGTGTAGGCCGACCAGCAAAAATATCATCAATGAGCTCTGGGCGGATACTGGATGACGTGTGGAAAACATGCCAGGTGCGATGAGCATTAAGAACTGGTGGCAAGGGAGAGACTTGATGAGGATGATATGTATTTACCCAACCCCTCTGCCAAGGGCAGGACATGACACAAGGATAATTGGTTGCTAGGCAAGGTTAAAAAAAACAGTTTGTGATAGATGGGGGAGAACAGATCGATCAATGCCTTTCATAAGTGTGACCCGAGGTCAAATCTTTGTAGAGGCTGTTTGCATTTCACTTCGTGCTAATACTTTCGAGAAAGGCATGAATCCATTTTTCTCCTTTAGTTATGGTACCCTATAAGGACTCGAATTTCTATATGACTGATAATCTGTTTATAGCCGACCATACCTTTCCTATTCATGTATTAACATTGCTTTCTGTGGATGAGATATTACTACCTAGGTATGTGAATTGTTCTATTGGTTTTAGAGGCTTACCGTCGAGTGTGTAGATGTCTCCTTTCTTTTTTAAATACATGAACTCAATTTTATCAGAGTTCACATAGAGGCAGATGTTCTTTGCTGCCTTCTCCAGGCTATGTAGTAGTGACTCGGCCTGTGCCGGTGTATCCGTAAGAAGTACTAGGTCATCTGTGTAATCTGCGTCTGTGATATAGTAGGTGCGGGATATCGCTAGCTGCTTGCCTTTTTTAGTGTGAAGCCTTTTTCTTTATGGTATCTAATGATCTTTGGAGTACGTAGTCTAGGCATATTATAAGTATATATGGTGCTAATGTATCTCATTGTAGGACTCTAGCGGCTATGTAAAAAAAATCTGTCACCATCAGGTGAGTGTACCATTGCTTAAGTGTCTTTGTAGAGCATCATTATAGCGGTAACAGTTTCTTTGGGGAGACCGTATGCCAGCAGTATTTGTTCCATTTTCCCTCATTGTATGGAATCAAATGCCTTGGAGAAATCCCCGAATAGCAGCGTTGCCTCTATAACTCCTTCTATAATCCGACGAATAGTCAGGATCTGAGAGGTTGTGGATCGATTCCTGCGGAATCCGTTTTGGTTTTTCCTAAGAATCTTCTCTATTTCGGATCGTATGCGATTAAGAAGAAGGGCATTATGTATCTTAGCAGCTATAGCAGTAAGATTTATGCCTCTGTAGTTCTTAGCGATTCCGAGGTCTCCTTTTTGGGGAATAGGAGGATGCAGACTTTCGTCCATATATATATATATATATATATATATATATATATATATATATATATATCAGAAAGATATATTAGGAAAGAAGATTTTGGTTTGAAGTATTATAGACTATTTCAGGGAACCTACAGAAATTATATTTCGGTTCCCATCATCAGATGCAAAATGAGGATTCCTTTATTATTCATAAGTCGGTTGAAAACATATTTTTTATAAGTCCGGATTATATTATATATATATATATATATATTATATATATATATATATATGTATATATATATTCACAGATGCAAGAATTGTAATGATAAAGGCATGTGATGATATCAAAGTTTAAAATTGTTTATTAAACTTGAATGAAATAAATACGGGCTTGATTGAAAAATATTTAGACTGAAGGTTATATTTATAGAATTTTATTTTTCCTGCGGAGTTTAGTAATAAATAATGCCTAATAATATCCGTTTTGATACGCTAATCTTACATAAAATCATGGTATCTTTGTTTTGGAAGAAATTTAACTTTTTTATTTAAAATATATGTCAACGTTGTACTTGTTTATTAGCGGCAATGTGTAAAATGTAAGTTAAAGAAAATAATGAATAATTAGATAAATGGTTGGAAGGGAAAAAGAGAAGAAAGAACGAGAAAGATAAGATTTAAAAAAAAAGAGTTTTTGAAAGAATAGAAGATATAAGGAAACTGAAAAAGTTTCTGAAAGGAACGAAAAAGAAAAGAAGAACGAGAAAGAGATAAAAAAGAAAGAATTAATGAACAGAGAAGTAATTGATGAAAGGAAAGAATGAAAAAGATGTCAAATTTAAGTTAGGAAAAAAAACGGATTTTTACCCCCCTCCCCCGCCAAAAAAATCTAGGCGAAAAGAAAGAAGGCAAAAAATTAATGGCCTCACTGTCTCCTAGCACTCTTATATTGGCCGCTTATTTTTACTTCCTTCCCCTCCCCTAACCCTCCCAGACGGCATAGAAGACGCGCCGTGTGTTTGCCATAGAAAGAAAGCCAGCGGGCAAGTGTTGTCCGCTATCCTGACTGCAACTCAGACGTTCGCCATCTTGTTACTCGTCTAAGCAGCCAATGCAAGACATCTTTACTCGTGCTCTTCTTGGCTTTGCTAACAAGGCGAGCCGTCGGCTTTCCTTCGGGGCTTTTGCACTGCCATCAGCCTAAACGCGACAAAATGGACGTAGGCTGGTCGGTCTGACTGTATTAAAGACGCAAACTACAAGTAAAGAAACGAAAAAGAAAGGAAAAGAGACGCATACACCACAGAATTACGTAAACGAGGCTAAGAAACCTAAAAATGGCTGATGCGGGAGAAAATGAGCGGCCTAATATGATGGTTGAAAAGAGAGAGAGAGAGAGAGAGAGAGAGAGAGAGAGAGAGAGAGAGAGAGAGAGAGAGAGAGAGAGAAGAGGGAGAGTGGTGGGTAAGAAAAGAGGCAGAAAATTTGGAAGTGGGAGAAATAAGACAGTGAAAAATGAAGGACATTTCTTTTTAGATTTTACATCGAAAGTCACTGGCTGGTTAGCGTCGTCTTTTGACCATTTTGCTGTAACCGAATTAGTCGGGGCTTTTTCTGGACACTTCGGTGCTTAATTATACGCCCAAACCAGAGACCTCCACCCCAAACCCTCTAATACCACTCCGGCCTGCATCAACCATAAGTGCTCAGAGGCCTCCGGGGTTGGTGGAGTTAAGCCTTCATCAAGGACCACCTGTGTGAGATTCGATGTCCCCAATAAAGTGTCTTGTCATTTAAACAGGAAACTGCGTAAGTGTAGATGTCGTGTACGCTTGTGTCCATACTGTACGTCTGGGCACATATATGCCCTGTGTGTTTGAGTACGTGGGCGTCCTGTGTGTTTGAGTACGTGGGCGTCCTATGTGTTTGAGTACGTGGGTGTCCTCTGAGCATGAGTACGTTGGTGTTCTGTGTGTTTAAGTATGTGGGTGTCCTAAATGTTTGTGGACGTTAATGTTCCGTGTGCCTGAGTACATGACTTGTGTATTTAAGTATAACTTTGTTCTAACTGTTTGAGTATTTGTGTCTAAACTGGATATGCGCTTTTGTGAAACATCCATAATATACTCCAGCCCGTCTGCATATCTTGGAAGATGCACTGTTGTGTTGCTACTTATGTGCTAACTAGTAAATGAACGCACACACACACACACACACACACACACACACACACACACACGCACACACACACACACACACATATATATATATATATAATATATATATATATATATATTCTAAGGAGTGTCAAAAGAGTATCGAGATTTTTTGTACTTTTTGACACCTTGTATTCTAAAAGAAATATCGTTCCATTCATTAATTTTATTTTTTCAGAATACAAGGAGTGTCAAAAAAGTACCAAGTTTAAAAATAGTATTTAACAAGATAAAAATGAAGAATGAATGAAACGTTATTTTTTCAGAATACAAGGTGTGTCAAAAAGCAAAAAAAAAATCTCGATTCTTTTTTGACACACCTTGTATATATACATAAAGCAAATGTAAATTAAATGTATTTTAATATTTGGGTGTCGGGAAGTAATTATGCTTTATCAGATAGAATATAAACAGAAATATAAGTTAAATTTACTTATATATTAGTAAGTAATTCCATTTTACCAGAGAGGTTTAAAAAACAAATGTAAGCTAAATCTATTAAAATATTATCACCAAAATGCAATCGCCCTCATTTTCAACGACTGCAGGGATCTGTGCGGTAAAGTAGGGAGCTGGTGGTAGGTGTGGTGCACCGTCTCAGACACCAAAAACAATCTCCTTGGTCTGGCGCTAGTAAAAAGGGGATATACTCATTCGCTGTCTGGGTGATACCGAAATTAGGCCACCTCGACGACTTTATACACACAAACACACACATTTATATATATATAAGCCATCCACAGACACCATGTTTCGGCATTTGACGCCTCTTCAGTGTGGCTAGACACAACTACCAGGATCGAAAACCTACTGACTTTTCATCCGCTCTATTACTAAACATCTCGACCATTAGACAGCTGCCGTAAAGGGGTGGTGTTTAAACTATTAAATACATACATTTGTTTATATATTCTACGATCACCAGAGAGATCCAGTCTGTAAACAGACGATCATTGCTTTATATATGCTGGTAGTAGTTATTTAAGTCACCCCTAGTGAGATCTGCCGAGTTTCGGGAGCATATATATATATATATATATATATATATATATATATATATATATATATATATATATATATATATTGTCATTCACATAGATAAAAATTAGAATATCAAACGTAAATGCTATTCTGGATATACATTTTAGATGATCAGAAAATTCTGATATGGCCAGAAGAAGAATGAGAGAAAATAGGAATTATAGATATTTGAATTTATTTTTTTATTTAAGTTTTAGCAGGTGAAAAAAAAAATGAAAAAAAAGGGGAGAGAAAATAAATTCAGTTTTCGCAGCAGTTGCCAATTTATTTAAGAAAATAATGTTCTTTTAATTTGTGATTTTATTTTTGTATTTTATGGAAAGTGATTGATGAAATGACGCTCTCAATACAAAAGAAAATTAATTGAAAAATGGATGAAAGAAAGAAAACAAAACATCACAAAAATCCCCGAAAAAATGAGGGTAGTTGAAAGAAAAGAAAAAGGAAGAAAAGGCAAAAAAAAATAATAGAAAATCAAGAATGAAAACAAAAAAACGGAATGAAAAAGAACGGAATAATAATAATAATAATAATAATAATAATAATAATAATAATAATAATAATAATAATAGTAGTAGTAGTAGAAGTAGCAATGATGATAATAATACTAGCAGCATTAGTAGTAATAGTAATAATAATAATAGTTGTAGTATTAGTAGCAATAATAATAATAATAATAATAATAATAATAATAATAATAATTACGGACAAGTAGTATTATCTACGTTATTCGGACTATTGTCCCCATCTTCATTGTTATTTGTACAATGTTTCAGCCGATATGCCCTCGGCCTTCTTCAAGTATTTCTTGTCGGACTGAGGAACCTTCTCGGACTCGGGAACCTTCTTTTCGAACTCAGAAACTTTCTTGTCGTAATCAGGAGCCATCACGGAACTTTGAACCTAACCTAAGTTTCGTGATGGCTCCCGATTACGACAAGAAAGTTCCCGAGTTCGAAAAGAAGGTTCCCGAGTCCGAGAAGGTTCCCGAGTTCGAGAAGGTTCCCGAGTCCGACAAGAAATACCTGAAGAAGGCCGGAGGGCATATCGGCCGAAACGTTGTACAAATAACAATGAAGATGGGGACAATAGTCCGAATAATTCAGATAATACTAATCTTCAAGCCTCATCTCAAACATTCAGAGAAACGGAGAAAGTAGTAAAACAACAAAAACAAGAAAACAGAAATGGGAAGAAGACAAATTATATGGATGCTTTAAGAGACAAACTGGGAAGATTGCACATGAAAAGACGTGAACATGATTAAGTAAAGGAAAACTCAAGAGAGAAACTCGGTCGCTCATATTTACAGCATAAAGCAATTCAATAAGAACATTATATCAAAACAAAAATAGATAAGACACAACGGAACAGCAAATGTAGGGTGTGTGGGGACAGAGATGAGACCATCAATCATGTATTAAGCGAATGCAGCAGACTAGCACAACGAGAATACAAGGCTAGGTACAACTGTGTTGGATAGGTGATCCACTAGGAATTACGTAAGAAACACAATTTTGACCATACAATAAAATAATATATGCATAAACCATAATTTGTTCTTGAGAATGAAACATAACATTTTCTGGGACTTTGAGATAAAGACGGATCTCCTTATCCCAGCCAGAAGACCAGACCTAGTATTGATTAGCAAGAAAAATATAACTTTTTTATTGATATATTTTGCAGTCCCAGGGTGAAACGAAAAGTTTAATAAATATCTGGACCTTGCCAGAGAATTGAATATGAGAATACAAGTGATACCAATTTTAATTGGTGCACTTGGAACGGTCCACAAAAGTTTAGAAAAGAAGACTAGAGGAAGAATTGAGACCATCCAGACAACAGCATTGTTGGGATCGGCTAAAATACTCAGAACAGTCCTGGAGACCTGAAGAGACTTGTTGTCACCCAGACTCAAATAACTCACATAATATTGATAATTCTTAACTGTGGAACACGAGGGTGAAGATGATAACAATTGCAGTTGGTGCTTTTGGAACGGTCACTGAGGGTTTTGAAAGGAGACTGGAGGAATTGAAAATCATAGGGAGAATGGAGACCATCCAAACAACAGGATTGTTAAGATCGTCGAGAATACTCAGAAGTGTCCTGGAGACCTGAGAAGACTTGATCTCATTCAGACTCCAGGAAAAGACCACCAGCCAACGTTGTGTGAAAAACTCTCATGGAATAAAATATTAGTAATAAATAAATAAATAAATAAAGATATATAAAACAGTGAAATGAAATGGTCAAATTATGACGAAAATACCGGGAAAATAACAAAAGTAAAAAAATAGAATGAAATTCAAAAAAGAAGAGAAAATAGAATGAATGAAAAAAGAAAGGAAAGAGATACAAATTGTCAGTAAGAATTGAATGAGAAAATACTACAAAAAACACACACAAAAAAACAAAAACAAAAAACAACAAACCCACCCCAAAATTCAAAAACGAAATTCAAACAAGAAACAAGCAAGAAGTGTCGAACGCCATCAAAGTTATTGTGAATCTAACAACAACGTTTATGTGCAACGGAAGTGTTTCTTGCGTTATTTAATTTAAGAAAAGTATTTTGCCCATTTATTTCATTGAATTTCCGATATCAGCAAGACCTTAAGAACCCGACAGAGCGGATATGAATGGACAATAAATATTGCTGCTAGGATTTAGACTTATCTTTTGTATTAAAAAAAAAACTTGTTTTCGTTTCATAAACCAATCTGAACACACTTTTCTTTCTTGCTTTCATTCTTTTACTTTCTAAGAAAAATATTTTTAATTTTCCCTTTCCTTCTTGTAGATTTCAGTTTTTCCTTCTCTCTCTCTCTCTCTCTCTCTCTCTCTTTCTTTGTCTTGGATTTTCTTGCGCATTCCTCTTTCCTTTCTTTTCTCTTTCTTTCTTTTTTCCTTTCTTATACTTTCCAAAAAATATTTTTCCTTTCACTTTCGTTCTTGTAGATTTCTGTTTTTTCCTTCTCTGTTTCTTTCTTTTATGCTTTCCTTATTTCTTTCTCTTTCTCTTTCTTTATTTACATTTGGTTTTCTTGCCCATTCCTCTTCCCTTTCTTTCTTTCTTTCTTTCTTTCTTTCTTTTAATTTCCTAGAAAATCCTTTTTCCTTACCCTTTTCTTCTTGTAAATTTCTGTTTTCCCTTTTCTCTGTCTTTCTTTCTTTCTTTCTTTCTTTCTTTCTTTCTTCTCTTCTAATATATTTTTTCTTATTTCCTTTCAAGATTCCTTTAATATCCTTTTGTTTTTTTTACACTGTCTTTCTTACATTCTTACGCCACTCTTACTAAATTTCTTTTCTTACTTTTCTTTTTTTTTCTTTTTTCCTTCTTTTCTTCAGTCTTTCTTTCACCTCCACCATTTTCCCCGAACTCTTCCCCATTGAATTATATTTATCTTTATTCTGAAATGAAATTTGGAAATGAAAGATCAATAAAAAATTTAAAAAAACTAAAAAAAAAAAAATCTCAAAAAATAAAAGACGAAAATCAAATCCGAACAAGAGATTAAATTATGATTTTTAATAAATAAAATCTTAGGAGACTCAAACGAATCCCTTCACAACAATTGGAAATGAGAAAAATCTAAAAAAAAAAGAAGATTGTTTCAAGATATTTAAAAGAAATTGAAATTATTCGATGTTCTGGTGAAAATTTTACTAACACATGTAATCTTCTTCTTCTTCTTCTTCTTCTTCTTCTTCTTCTTCTTCTTCTTCTTCTTCTTCTTTCATATATCTACTCTGTTTTTATTATAATTCTTATTTATACAATATAGTCACTTGTTTTATCACTCCGCTTTCTTCTTCTTCTTCTTCTTCTTCTTCTTCTTCTTCTTCTTCTTCTTCTTCTTCTTCTTCTCTTCTTCTTCTTCTTCTTCTCGAATCTTTTTTATACCAGTAGTGTCTGGTGGCCTTCACTGGTATCCAAGTGACAGCAAGTCTCATTAGGCTTCTAGGTCTCTCCTCTGCAATCTCAGCCATTTCAGTAGTGGTGTGAACGGTTTCAATTCTTCGAAACTCTACTTCTCCAGTTTACACTCAAGTCATGTTTAAAGCACCGGTTTCCGCTAGATCACCGAGGTTAATTATATATATATATATATATATATATATATGTGTGTGTGTGTGTGTGTGTGTGTGTGTGTAAGGTATCCAAAACTGGTAGTAAGGGATGATTCTACATGGGATCTTCAAAATTTCACTGTATAATATATTGCATGTTTTTGTAGGTGCAAATACAAGGATTTTTTATAAATCCCTAGAAAGAACTCAATGCATAATAATCTATATTTTAGATTAAATACAAAACGTTTTAATGTCGAATTCATTATTTAAAAATAAATCTTTCTTACTCTCGAGTTTATTTCCATATTCTACCATCCATAAGATTTGTGTATATTTTAATAAATGCGTATCAAATACAATAATATTTATTCATACAGTTTTTAAACTGTTAATCTTCTTTTTTTCAGTAATCACAAAGACACATCCTCGGAGTAGTGGTAGGTAGATATATACTGTAAGTAAAGTTTAGTAAATAATAACAATAATAAATTGGCTGAGGTGGATAATTCAATATTAATTGCGTTCATTCTGGCAAATAACCTGTCAATACAAAACACCGGAACCGGAAGTTGTCCTGAGGAATGGTAAGATTTGTTGGGAATATGGTACAAAACGTTCTCGTTTAGTTACTGTAAACAAAGATGAGAAGTTAATCTTAAATCGTAGAAGTCCCTTTTGAAGCAGACATTTAATAGAAAGTGAAAGAGAGTGCACATATTGTATTTGCGTAAGTATTTGCTGCTTGCACGAGAGCTAAAAAAATAAATAAATAAATAAAATAAAGCAAACACCCCCTCCAAAATCACCCTCTCCCTCCCCCCCCCAAAAAAAACATATAGGTGAATATGAAGGGTTAAGTAAATGTATGGCAAAATCGCGAAGATCTTTGTAAAAATGTATTAAGAATAAGAAATCTAAAAGAGAAATGAAACAGACTAGCCGACAGCAATTTTGAAATCGGCAAGCATATTGAAGTGCTGAAGTATTAACCTATTACAAACTAAGTTTATTTCTCAGATAACTTCAATTTAAATTCAATTTGTGAGTTATCTACAAAGGTTAACCTGTCTATATCGTACATACACTCGTTCGCAAGACACGCACCACTGAATTTACCATCAAATAGATTTGAAAAAATGTATAAAAATTTCAACGAAATTCTGTTTGCGTGGTAACCATATCGCAAATGGAAGGCAAAAAGGAAGTGTACTACTATTATTGTGGTTGGTTGGTTATTTTGTTTAATGTCATATCAACTCGTGTGGGCTATTTAATGCCAAATACTTTTTGTATATAAAAGGGAATAGTCTGTAGTAAAATATTGTTTTGGTTTTATAAACTGGTGGAAATAATTTTCATTAACTCCATGGGTATTAATAAATTGGTAGAATTAATAAAAGGGTGGTTGACCTTCTGCCATCCGCCTTCTAGCACCCATATGATAAAAAAGGGTTGGGTGTTTGCCATAATAGCAATTTGAAGAATACTTTCGAGACAATTATATAAGTGCTAGGGTTTGACATGATCAGGTGATTGATCAGGTTGGGCCCCTCTGACTGCCCGTCTAGCCCAGGTAAGAACTAAATGTCGCGGGATAACTTAGTATTTGTGTTACATACAGCTCGGCCACCACGATCCTATCCTCAGGAATTAGGGACGCCACTCACTGTCAACAGGTTGCCTTATTGGGGTCTTATCCCTCTGCAGAGGGACATTCGGTGTATTCTACAGTCTCAGTCGATAGGTCATATATTATTGTGGAAAATGATTTCTGCAAATAAGATTCTGCGTATTAGAGGGCACATTTTCAAAGGTGAATGTGTAGAAAAAAAAAGATAGCATACATCCGGGAAGAAAGCGTGTATATACCTGGAGTGCAGGAGGATATAAACACCAGTAAATAGGAACATGGCTCTCCGCAACCATTATTTAAGAGACATGATCTCGGAGCCAAGAAAATGTGTAAGATTAGATTTTTGGCGTGGGAAAATTTCCCCAAGATCAGCCACACAATAAAAGAAAGCACGAGCGAAAGAACAACCAGATGTTTTTGGAAGTTGGTATTGTGCGTGCGTCGTGGAAGACTCATGTACTATTGTTGTGTATTGCTGTGGCGGAATGTTGTCGTCGGACAAGAACTCAACATACTTTCAACTTAAAATTGATTCCTTGGATCTAATTAAGAACAACAAGTTTTAAGTGTTCATTACAATAGGCAAACATTCACTAAGTCTCCCCAAAGTGTTCTATAAGACAATTAAAATAAATAATAGATTAAACTATGAATAAAGATATTTCAAACTTTGTACTGAATTGATCTTATAGAGTCAGCTGGGTCGTCTCTGCTCATTTTTTGGTTGTAATAAATAAACAAGACTGTTGTTTTCTTTTATTCTTTATTAAGATCCCACAACCCAAAAGGGTTTCTAAACACGCGTTGAGAAGCCGGCATCTTGGGAGTGAATATCCTAACGCCTACAACCCTCAGCTAACGGCCAGCAACTGCTTAACTAACTTAATTACTGTTCTCACGCTGGTAGAAGTCGAGTAGGGTCAAAGTAAAGGTCATTACTTGTCAATAATAACTATAACAGCTAACCGTAACTTTTCATTTAAACCCCTCCGATTTTGAATATTCAACGAACTTCAATCCAAATGTATTGATATGTAACACAGGCAACTGCAGAAAGAATTATAGAGACTTATTGTTACTTGATTTTCAGCGACAGATATTTGGTTTTGTTCATGAGAAAATTGAACAAGTAAAACTGATAACAATAAACTTATTTCGTAAGATAACTGCCTCATTTTTTATTAATGATAAAAAGTCTTTTTTAAAAAAAGGAAATATCGTGTCTTTTATCGTTGTACATTTTTGAAGAAGACCATAGATTCTATCTCTTTTTTTTTCAGTGGAATACACGGATTTTATTTTTTTTATTATAAATGTCAGCTAAAAAGAAAGAAATGAAAAATGTTTTAATTCACTTCGATAAAAATTATATTGATAACATTTTTAAAAAACATTCTACTCCCATGTTCCATCCGATAGCAAGAAGTTTTCCCAACTGTTGATTACTTGATTTAAAATTGTACTTTTTGGAAAATCAGTCACTTGAAGAAATGATGAAACTTATCATAACAATATTCATAAGTGGAGTTATTTACTTTATTCATTCGCATTTCTTCTCAATGAAATACGATACTATAATCATCAATCTTTCTTGAATTATAATTACTAGCAAATATATGCACCTTCCGGATACAAATATTTAAGTTTTTATGTAATAGAATATTATATCAAATTAGAAAGGCTTATAAAACTAAATAACAATGCAGATAAAAAGATTTGAAACAAACATAAGCAAAAAATAGAACAACTGAAACTTACTCTTCTTCTTTTAATTTATTGCTAAATTTTAATTTACTAAGCACATGTTTATTAAAATCAATTTTTTAATATTAATATGCAAATTAACCTTCCCGTCCACACTGCAAGCCGCTATTTTGTTGGATATATAAATACAATTGCATATTATTAGTATGTAGATATGGCCAACACTATTGATAATGTAAAACACTTTTATTAATAATTGTGGTTTAAATAAAAATTAAATCATGGAGAATGTGACGTAAGGAAATTATGACTTGGTTTTTTAATATAGTTTGGGTTACAGACTGACAGATACACCATCTCCATTATAATTTGTAATGATTTAATTTTCCGACCAGTGGATTTCATTGAGATCAGGTGATGGCAAGTCTTCTCAATGTCCCAGCACTCTCCTCAGTATTCTATCTGATTTTTATCGTTTGGGTAATCATAATCTATTGGAATTTATTTTGCAAAGTTTTTAGGTGTTGTTCCAAGTGATGAGTACAGCTGTCATTGTTACATTGTCTACCACCAAAAACAAGAAATGGGGTGGGTGATTGTGTTTTGGTGGTGAGTGTTCATTTTCTAGTGGTGAGTGGCCGTCTTCTTTCTAATGGCGTAGAGTCGTCTTCCGACGGTGGGTGACCGTTTTCTGGTTGTAGGTGATCGTCTGCTAGCGGTGGGTGATCGTCATCCGGTGGTGGATGATCCTGCTTTGGTTCTGGGTGATCGTCCTCCGGTGGTAGATGGTCGTCTTTTGACAGAGGGTGACTGTCCTCTGGCGGTACATAATCATCTTCTGTTGACGGGTGATTGCCTGGTTGTAGGAAAGAAAAATACATAAAGTGTTCTCAACAATTGTATAACTTTTATTACTTTCGAAGGTCGATTTTGGGATACATGGGTACTGTTGTATACCCCTTATAAGACATCGCGTATATAAACAGAGAGAGAGAGACAGACAGACAGAGACAGACAGAGACAGACAGACAGTAGATAGTAGAGATGGGATGATGGTTCTTACTTGTTAGACTTCTGCTTACTTCAGGCTGACTTCTCTTCGGGGCTTTCTGGTAAGGGTTGGTTCTTCATTTTTGTTGGACCGGTCATTTTTTTTTTTAATAATCAATTAACAAGACTTCGTTGTTTTCTGATAAAGCTTTTATTTTACAACCCAGCCCGTGATTCGCCGCGGTGGGAGAGCAACCACGAGGGCTGACAACAATATCCACGCTCCTCGAGTGTTTGTTCGCACCTGAAGCTAAAACTATCTCACGTCTAATCGCGTTTACCGGAAGGTGAAGTCGGGTCATCATCATGCCAATCATAATCCTAACAGCTATGGAAATTTCCCCACCTCCGATTTTAAATCTAACGGACCCTGATTCAAATATTCTAAGTACAGGTATGTACATAATTTATAAGCTGCTTATGAAATTATATAACAGTACATCTTCCTAGCACATAGGGACTGATGCTCATTTTCCGGCGTGGAAATTTTGTTTACCATACATCTCCTCTGCATGTTTTTTCGATTACATTTGCACTTCCTTATGCTGTCCACGACGACATCAGGATTAATTACAACTCATCACACCACAGACTTGCTGTGTGTGGTAACACCCAATTTTAGGTGAAATCAAGCTGTAATACTACATCCTTTTTATTTTAAACTTCATTATACAGCATATTCCAAATATTACTAGAAGCTTTTCATTTTGTTTCAGTTTATTTATTTATCTATCTATTTGTTAATTTTGGCTGTTGGAACATGTCATTCACATATGAAAAATGTTCCTCTCATTAAAAGGACAGGATCTAATCTGGTCATGATTTAGGAACCCATTCTAAGGGGACCTGTTTTTGTTGGGATTGTTTTATAATATAAGGCGTACTGAAGTCCACCACTTAAACTTATTGACTCTGCGTGGGCGCGTGGATTAAAGCCAGACAAACAACACGCTCGAATACGTGATTATATAACTATATAATCGCCGATCTTGAAAGCCGTTCAATCGACACGAGCGGATCTGCAATCAAGAACTCTGCTCAACCAAAGGATTCTATCCAACAGTAAGGAACACCGAGGAACAACCAAAGGACTCTACCTAACACTAAAGAACAACCAAGGATTCTTCACTAATGAACACATGGGATTTCACTGTCGAGTGCTCTCACCTGCAGCCTGAAAATGCCGACAAAAATCGTAACAGTTTTAAGAGATCAAATTTAAAGGATCCATTTTAAGGGGTCTGCTAATGGATCTTGAAGGGAATAAATATTAAATTAGGTATATACGATCGTTTTTCATGGACAAATCCCAATATTTTGCACAGTTCCCAATGGATCCC
>CM042140.1:94632695-94715195 GCA_023376005.1 Doryteuthis pealeii | reverse complement strand
CAGTATTCGACACGATAACTTGTATATAAATTACAATGGATATATATATATATATATAATATATATATATATATATATATATATATATAGGATGGGATCAGGGTTTCTGGCAAATCGTGCGAGGGCTTGTATGTGTCTTCAGGGCAACGTTTTTTCATCTGGTTGAGATAGCCACGAGAATGATTCCCTGGGAGAAACCTTTAGAAAGTCCGAGTCGCAGTTTTTGTAGTTCCGGAGGATGGAGTCCGTGGTTGAGTTATGGTGTATTCCCTTGGCGTCACACACACATAATATTGTGTAAATTCTGGGTTTCCATACCACGGCTAAAGATCCCATTATGCCCTACTATTTAGTCATACGGAGGGAGAATACCTTTCACAGTTTATCAAATGAATTATTATGAAAAGCAAACCGCCTTGTCCAGGATTTGAATACGATTTACAGTGTCCATTTCCTACAACGATGACCATTACACCACAAACACCTCCACATCAATGTATTATAGCTAAAATGATTTAGCACTATGAATGTCTGTTTTTCTATTAATTTATCACATTACTCAATAACTCCCGGGCCTAACTAATAAAACAACAACATTTAGGCAAAGTTCTACTTTATTCATCAACATAGTCTCCTTCTAGGGTGATACACTGATTCCAACGCTTCTCAAAATTCGATATCCCCTTGTAGAACATTTTGTCTTTGGCCTCAAAATACGACTCAGTTTCCGATATCACTTCTTCATTGGAGCAGAGTCCGAATAACACTTATCAAGCCATTGCTTTGCTTGAACAATATTTTCCCATCAGAAAGCAATGCTTTATCAACACACGAAATTCAGATTTTTCCATTGTTTTGAAAATTTGCAACAGTAGCATCACTTGAATAACTGTAATTTGTAAACTAGTAATCCGATTGGGCTCAAATTTTGACACGTGTTATTTGAAGGTTATTACTTATAAGAATTACATGGATTTTTTTATTAGTGGCGCCATCTATATGTCAGGCCCTTATTGAGTGATGTGTTATGTTTTTCTATTAAAGGTTGATGTGAAAAGATGATGAGAAAGGGAGATGTCCAAGAGGTATAACGAATAAAAAGAATAATAAAGTAGCAAGCTCCTAATAAACATTATTTGTAATTCAAAAATGTTGTCACTAGTGAATAGTGAAGTGACAGATAGTATCGACCTTGACCACAGTATTTTAGGTAGGGAGTGTAGAATATCCTGCGTGTCAAATTGGAGTTGCGCTTAATTACATCCGGGTACTCGGCGCCCGATTCACTTGATTGACAAAAGAGTTAGATACCTGACTTGAATGCTTAATATTCGCCATTTACCTTTTTGTGAGCAAATGAACCGTCGAAAGAGACACGTTTCATTTGCCGTCACAAAGTTGTCGGCAAAGTAGGCCACTTACAGATACCTAAACGGCGGTCGATTTCAATTCCACTAAATAGCATCTATAACTGCTCCCATTTCAAGGTTGGCAATGAGCGTAACGGCCTTTTTCCACAGTTATTACTGCAGGCGGTAGAGCGCCCGACTAGGAACCACAAGGTTCCTGGTTCGATACCAGCCCTTGCCAACTCAGTGTATGAGTAGTACAGAGATCTGTGCGGTAAAGTGAGGAGCTTATGGTAGGTGTGGCGCTCCACCTCAGATGCCAAAACAATCTCCTCAGTCTAACGCTAGTGAAAAGAGGATAGACCTCTTTCGTGTATGGCTTATACCGACTTTAGGCCACCACAAAACATCTTTATATAGAGAAGTTGCTTACCCAACTGTTTACGTCATCCTGTCGAGACAGAAAAATACACAGAAGGTACCTCTGCAGAGGGGTACCCCCCTCCCAATGTGACCACCTGTTGGACGTGGGGAGCGATTCGTGGACTCCTTGTAGCTGAGTAGTTAATGACATGCAACACTCCACTTTGGCTCTAACTTAGGCGAGACGGGTGGTTGGAGAGACCCTCTTCGATCAATGGCTGGTCACGTCAAGCCCTAGCACGTATATATATGCCCTTATGGAAAACACGTTTTTAAAAGAACGTTTGCTGAAAATAACCTAATGTCGAAACTAGTTGAGAACAATTAAAAAACAATTGATATTAAAGAAATATTCCTGTTTGTTTTATCCCTTTTTATTCATATATATATATATGTATAGATATATATATGTATGTGTGTGTGTGTGTGTGTGTGTGTGTGTTGTGTGTGATGGTATTTCCATAAAGTATCGGTAAAAACAACGTCCTACCTAGGGCAGTGGTGCCCTAGATCCATCTAGATGCTTTCTTTAAGACCTCACACACTTATCCAAGCGTTCCTTCCACTTTTCAAAAAGTTGTCTGTAAAATCCATTTACTGCATCGTCATCAGCTCCCCTCGCTGAGTTCCTTTTTTTGATTTTGTCTACGGTCTGAAAATTTCCTCTCTTTTCAAAGGAGATTTGTAAACTTTATAAAAAAAAGACAGAAGTTGCGGGGAGTCAAATCTGGAACGGACAGATCTGCTTGATGCGATGTTTCAAATAAAACTTGACACAATCTATGAACTCGGCCATTGGGAATGCGACTTGTGTACACAAGTACACAAGTTCAGTCGGTGACGAATAATCCGACAGCAGTTGGTTCGAGCATGCAAAAGTAATGTCGACTATCACTAAGTGCAAGTTATATCAATGCCGCGCAGCCGATTAACTAGATATTTCAAATTTGTGAACAGACCAAGAACACACACGCACACACAACACATATATATATATATATATATATATATATATATATATATATATATACATTCCAGTCAGACCTTGCATACAGAGAGAGAGAGAGAGAGAGAGAGAGAGAGAGAGAGAGAGAGAGAGTTACATATATATATATATATATATATATATGTAACTTCCAGAGAGTGGGAGTTAAACACACACACACACAAACACACACACACACACACATATATATATATATATATATATATATATATATATATATATATATATATACGGGTATGTGAGTATATACGATTGGTCGGAACATATCCACCCACTTTAAATTTCTGCATATATTTCGTCATAGACAGATGAACTACTTAGAAACTCTCTCTCCCTCTTTCTCTCTCTCTCTCTCTCTCTCTCTCTCTTCTCTCTCTCTCTCTCTCTTCTCTCTGTCCCTCATTGTCTCTATCATCTATGTCTATCTGTCTAATTCTCTTTCTCTGTCTGTCTGTCTCTCTCTCTCTATATATATATATTTATATATATACATATATATGTGTGTATGTGTGTGTGTGTATGTGTGTGTTGTGTGTGTGTGTGTGCGTGTGCACTAATCAAGCTATTTGAAATAGTTTGATGATTTCTAAATACACCTGACAAGTTAATTCTCTTCTAAACCAAACATATCGGAATTTCATCTTTTCTAGTGGAATATTATACAATGAAAACGGATATTATTAGGTATCATCTATTCATAAAATCGACAGCATTAAAACTAAGCAAAATCACGTCATCATAATCATCCTGTCAATGACAAACATTCCAATCGGTCATCTCCTTCTGCTGCATCCAGAATTTGCAATGTATGTCCTTACTGGGCGACCGACACTGGCGTGGCCATGCGAACGTTTCCATTGAAGTACGTCACTTATGAATTCACCCTTGCTTCTACAGCAGTGTCCAGCATGTCTTGTTTGTCTTATTTGGATGGTCTGTGTGATGGGTCGGGAGTAAGTGGGTAAGTGGGCGTGCAGCTGCTTGTGGGACGTTGCCTCCACGATTATTGAACAGGCTTACCGATGCTTAACTTCTGTGATCTAGATAAACAGCTGCTTTCAGCAAGACTTGAACGCCATGCCTATTTTTTTCTCTGTATAATCAATTTGAATATTTTACATTATGTATTAACGATTTTACAAGTCCATGTAGGTCGTACTTAATTACTTTTACTTTTAAACTTGTGTGCCGCCCTGTAGGCTGGGCGTTAGAATGCACCGACTGCACCTCTGCAGAGGGGTAAGACTCCCCCAATGGGGTCACCTGTTGGCCGTGGGTGGCGACCCGTGATGCTTAAGGATAGAGCCCAGGTGGATGAGCAGTTCATGACATGCAATACTCCACTTTGGCCCTATCTTGGCTAGACGGGCTGTCGGGGAGGCCCCCTCCGATCAATCGCTGGTCACGTCAAACCCTAGCACCTATATGATTTTCCCTACCCTATTGCCCTTATGGCAAGCCCCAACCCCTTTTTATCATATGGGTGCAAGAAGGCGGTGGCTGCGGGTCTACATGTCCTGGGAATGATGTTAAACTCTATCTGATGGCGAGGTTCCAGTTTTGGAGGTTTGGGGAATGTGGAGCTCCCTGGTCCACTCTGACCCGGAGTGGTAGTACCTGTTAGGGTCCTATCTATGGGTTAAATAGGAAAACATGAGTTGATAAACAAAATTGTATTATCCATTAAGAATTGATTTATTTCAAAACTTTATCGGCATTAAATGACCCACTGAGACTGATATGCCGTAAAAAAAAAAAAATTAAAAAATAAAACTTGTGTGCGTGTGTGTTCTTGCCCTCAAAATGTCACCATTTGGAATAATCATTGTGATCTTCTCCAGGGGTTTAATGACCAAATGCCACAACACGGCTTCTCTTTGACTTTTCCTTTGCAGGAAGTCGGGATTGCATGAATTTTAATAGTGGCATTTGTCGGTAAGCAATAAAGATATTAACCCCGATTCCCCATACCCTCTATACCATTCGACCCCACCCTTTAATTTTATTGTGCCACCCTTCCTACAAACACACACACACACACACACACACATACACACATACTGCAACAACCAGAAGGTTTGCTATCAGTACAATCATCACAGCAGTAAATAAAAAGAAGAAAGATTGAAGAAAGTAAACACCCAGGCCTCCTCGGATGATATGACAAACATGTGTTCATGACTTTGCTATTCTACCATATATAATGCTCTACCAATGTTATTGAGAACTATTTACTATTAGATATAACATACTATGTTATCAATCACACACACACACACACACACAATATATATATATATATATATAATATTATATTATATATATATATATATATATATATTTATATTAGTGTACATACATTTAAAGTGCGATTACTACCACAGGTTTCTGGCAGCATTTTACTACGGCTGTCCGTCTTCACGGCAATGCGCTTATCCCTTTTTATTTCATATTATATATATATATATATATATGTGTGTGTATGTGTGTGTGTGTGTGTGTGTTGTGTGTGTTGGGTGCCTAAAGTCGGTATCAGCCAGACAGCGATGGGTCTATCCACAAGCACTAGACCAAGAGAATGTTTTTAGCGTCTGAGACGGATCGCTACTACTACCATCTGCTCCTCACTTTACCGCCTTATCCATGTGCAACTCATACGCTGAGTTGGCGAGGACCGGAATCGAACCAGAAAACTTGCACTCCCCAGCCGGACACTCTACCGATATATATATATAAATATATATATATATATATACATATATTACCCATCAGCGGGCCTGATGATACTCATAGGTGCGGAGGTTCTACGAGGTCAATGTGAGATAGGGAGGGTTGGCGTGAGATTGTCATGGATATCCACGCACTGCTGACATGAGGATGATTAGTGTGTAATACTGTTTACACCACACACACCAACAACACACACACACACACACTATACTATATTAATTATATATATATCATTATATATTATATATATATATATAAATTTTTTCATACCAATATTTTAATATTCTCACGTTGAGAATTAAATTGACGGTTTTTCAACTTTGTAATATAGCATGACTGGATTTTAACTCGCTTACTACGATGTCCCGGGCTTGCACCTTAGTCCACCACGCCACGCTGACTACCCCTACTTCCTTATGACTACTCCATGTGTAATAATAATTCAATTACCTCACTAGGAGTTTTTGTCCCATTAAATTCTAGAAGTTGGAAATAACCAGGGGAATTTTATTTTTGCTCAGGTGAAAGCCACACTATCGTCAGTTTCCAGAAACTTTACAGCACAAATCAGATTATCCAAGCTGTGCCTCTCAGTAGCTGAGTTGGCGGGACCAGTAACAAACCAGGAACCTTTGCGTTCCAATGCGCTGTTCTATGATGAATTAAAATTAAAACAATATTAATTAAGCGTAATGTATCATTTCTGGACGTTTTCATTATTTTGCGGATTAGATTTTGTCAACATTTATCTTGAAAACCGGAAATTCAGCTCGAAAAACTGACACAAATAGAGGTTAGCCACAAAAAAGAAAAAAGAAAGAAAAGAGAAAAGACAGAAGAGAAAAAAAAGAGAAGAAAGAAGAAAGGGAAGAGAGAAAAAAAAGATAAAACAAAAACCCTCCTATAATAAGAAAAAAAATTAACTGAGTCAAGTAACAATAATTATGCGCCACACAGTTATCGAACGTAAGGTGTAATCGCTGTTGATGTTCAATCTATTTGTTGAAAATAAGGTTTTGTAGAAACGAAATATAAGAAAAAACAAGAAAACAAATTAGGCTAAAAAGGCCACAAAAATAAACAAACAAACAAAACAAAAACTAACAACAGAGAATAACAAAGGAGAAAAATTAAGATAAGAAATAAAGAACTAAAAAACTTACAAAAGATAAACAGAGTAACTGGTATCTTAGCAAAAATTACAACATCTTGCGAAAATCTGGAGAAAATGGCGCGGAAATATCCAATGTAGATCTTAACTTGTTTTATGTTGAGCAGCATCAACCCTTATTCTCCAGAAACCATCCCATATATAATATATATATATATATATATATATAAATATAATATTTGTGTGTGTGCGCGTATGTAATTGCCTGTTATAATAATATATATTATATATATATATATATATATATCATGTGTATGGTTGGCATTATAACACTTGAAGAGACAGTAGGGAGGCACGTACAGTATTATTATGAGAGTGCTCAATATCTGTGGAGAGACCGTTAATAATAAATTATATATATATATTATATGTGTTGTGTTGTGGTGTATTTGCCGTGGTGTGTATTTGGTGTGTTGTAATTGTGTGTGTGTTATTATGCATATTTTATGTATTTACTCAACCCTTGCGCCATCAACTGGACATATGCAAGGTAAATCTTTAAACACTGTAAAGCTCGGTTGAATTTAGAATGTTCTTTCTCCTAGACTGGTTCGCCTAAACAAGGCTAAATAATCCAATCGTCTCTTTACCCATGACTTGTTACGAGCTGTCACTCAGCCGATTTTTTGTTTGTTTTGAGAGCTAAACTTTGAGGGTACGAGTGAGCTTTAAGATACGCATATGTTTAATAAGTTCCCTAAAACATTTGAAATTCCAAATTTATTATCCCATAAAAATTATTATTTATAAAAATAACCACTAAAACTTATTACAGCACATAATTATACATTCTTTGTTATTAAGAAAGAAAAAGAAAAAAGAGAGAAATTGTCAAACTGGTTAACTTTGCAGTTCCAGCAGATCACAGGGTGAAATTAAGCGAAAACGTAAAGATACACATACATGAACCTTGCTAGAGAATTGAAAAAGCTGGTGAATATGACGATCCACGCATACCAATTGTAATTGGCGCACATGAACGGTTTTTAAAAACTTGGAAAAAGACTGGAGGAACTGGAAATGAAAGGAAGAATGAGATCATCCAGACTACTGAAACGTTGCATCGGCTAGAATACTCAGAAGAGTTCTGGATACTGAGGAGGCTTGTTGTCACTCAAATCCAGTGAATAACATCAGCTAACACTGGTTACAAAACTCAATATAATAATAGTAATAATAATATAATAATAATATAACGGATCACCTTATCCCAGCAAGAAGACAGATTAGTGTTGATAAACAAAAAAGAAAGAACTTCTCAACTGGTGGATTTGCGCAGTCCGCAGTCACAGGGTGAAGCCAAAGGAAATGAAAAAAATGGACAAATATCTGGATCTTGCCAGAGAACGAAAATTTATGAACATAAAGTGAAAGTGATACCAATTGAAGTTGGTTGCACTTGAACGTCCCAAAATGATGGAAAAGGGTTTGGAAGTTTTTGAAATCAGAGGAAAGATTGAAATTATTCAGAACACTGCACTGCTGCAATCTGCCAGTAATTCAGAAGAGTCCTGGGACCTGAGAGACTTGCTGTCATCAGACTCAGTGAAAGACCATCATCAAATGCTGATGTGAAAACTCAAAAGGAGTAATTAATAATATAATAATAATATAATAATAATAAATAATTATATATAATAAGAAGAGAAGAGAAGAAGAAAGAAGAAGAAGTCCGAGGTCGGCATAGAACTGTACTTGCTAAGAAAGGACGTAAGAAAGGGAAGTGTTTAGGACATCAAACTACTACATATAGTATATATACAAACCTGAATCCGTCCAGAATGAGACGCATAAAATTCTCATAGAGTATTTTGAAATATAAATGGATCACCAATCTCGGTCAGAGACCAGACTATTTTTTAATTAACAAGAAGAAAAAAAAAACTAGTCATCTTGTGGATTGTGTTGTTCTGGCGGACCACAGAGTACAAATGAAAGAAACCAAAAAGTTAGACAAATACTTGAACCTTGCCAGAGAACTGAAAAAAATGTGGAACATGGGAGGTATACCAGTTGTAATGATTTCCTCGGAACAGTCCTAAGGGTATACAAAAGACTGCAGGAATTAGAAATCAGAGTAAGAATCAAACCATCCAGACCTAGATTTTAAGATCAGCTAGATATCGAGATGATCCAGAGAGGCTTGAGGAGACTTGCTCTCACTCAGACTCCAGTGAAAAAAACACCAGCTAATATTTTATTTTTGATCTCAGCGTGGGTGTGGAAACGTGTACAGAAATTCGTGTATTATACATATAGATGGATTTTAGAAAGTGAGTATAAATTTTTAAGGGACATTCTTTATTTATTCTAAGTTCTATCGCCCAAATGTATCCCAAATATTTGACGCACAACTGCGTTCTCGTTTCCATTGTCGAGTTTTTCTCTCCATATAAAAAAAAGAAAAAAGTAGAATCGGTAATTCAGTGAGTAGAGATTCTCTCTAACATTCCTGTTCTTCGGGAACGTGAAATGAATGTCGGATTCAGTGAGTGCGGCAATACGAAAGAACACCTGGTCGTCAAAAATGACGCACTTGTCTCCTCCTTCCACCTTAAATCTATAACCAATGGGCCAATTGACCTTGTTTTAAGATGAATGCTCATGTACCAGATTTTTTCATCTTATTTATTTTGTTACTCTCTCCTCTCTCTCTTTCACTCTCTTTTCTCTCTCTATCTATCTCTCAATCTCTTTCCCCTCACTCACTCACTTACTCACTCACACTCTTCTCTCTCTTTCTCTCTCTATCTCAAATCTCCTCTCCCTCACTCCTCACCATTTCTCTTCTCTCCTCTATCTATCTTTCACTCTTCCATTCACTCACTCTCTCACTCCTCTCTCTCTCTATCTTCACTCCTCTCTCTCTCACTCTCTCGCGCCTTCAATACTCTCTCTCTCCCTCACTCACTCACTCACTCACACACACCACACTTCTCTCTCTCGCTCTCTCTCCCCCTTCAATCCGTCTCTTCCTCCCTCCTCTCTCTCTCTATCTTTCACTCTCTCCACTCACTCACTCTCTCACACACACTCTCCCTTCAACCACTCTTCCCTCCCTCACTCACTCGCACTCACTCTCACTCTCTCCCTTCAATCACTATATATCCCCTCACTCACTCACTCCCCCCTCTCTCTCTCTCTCAATCCCTCCACGATACTTAAAGCTTTTCAATGGGACATGAATAGAGGAGGTGTGTTTGGGGTGGATACGGAAGTCCAAGTGAACCGCCTACACAACACAGATACTTGTCTAACCTCTGACAGATACTTTTTTGTTTGTTTTGATTTTCTTGGTTTTTATTTGCGGCTGTTAGCCAGCACTTTATCCCAAAGGAAAGAGGAAAGAAAAGAATCCATTTTGGTAGAAACTCTATCAGCCTATATCCCACCCACTGCCGTTCCGGTACACGTTTCAACGGGCGCATGCACATGCTTGGTTTACTCCAAGAGCTTCTCGTCGTAGAGTAATAGTTAGCAAGCTAAACTAGGAGATGGGTACTACTGAGAAGTGAATTCGATCCTCACCGTGTGTCCTTTACTTGAGACTTTGTTGTAAGTCTAAGCTACGCTTAATAAATAACACTGGTTTACAAAAAAATGTTTTTTTGTCTGAGGCAAGAATGTTATAGGATTTTTTTTTTTACTAATTTGGGTGTGCTGAATTCAAATTCATAAACATTTTTGCTCTATCACCTCTAAGTTTCTGTCTTTTAAATAGTCTCATTTTAGTATATTACAGAGTATATACGTGCTTATTTTCAACAGTTGTAGCAGCTTATTACAGATAAAACAGGATAGATAAAGAACATTGACGGAAAATAAATATACTTGGATGACACAATGTACACAATTCAGAAAGAATTGGCCTTGTTGAGGCATCCTCGGTGTTTTGTCGAGCTTGAAGCCATTGGAGAATATGAAAAAAAACAACAACAAAAAAACAAAGTAAAATTAAATCATATATAAGGCAATAAAATGTGCGTCGTTGGAAATTGTAATACAAATATATACCCAAAAGATTGTGTAACACAATTGTCGAGGGACACCTTCCTCCTGCGCTGCGAGGGACGACAACCTCCTGCGCTGACTGCCAGTGCACTACTGGCCGTTGATTGAGACGTGTTGGCTACGCTTAACTGCCAAAACCCGTCTTGATATATAGCTATATATATATAATGTAATGATATCACTTACATTTATTGCATAATAACTAAAAAAGAAGACATGAGTCACACAATATTAGAAATTAACCCTGAATGCATATACGCCTTTATGTACAGTATGTGTACAAAATGTACAATATGCATATCTAAAAAACTAGAGGTGATGAGTAAAAACGGATTTCAAATCTGAATTCAGCACCCCGAAATAAGGTTAAAACAATTATTTTTGTGCTTGCCTCAATTTCTTTGTAAACCAGTGTAATTACTGCGATTATTCCGTTGGTAGCACAGTTGAATATTTCCACCTTAATCCCATGAAAAGTATAGCTGTTAAACGCTGATTTTCAAAGCTATCTTTATCGATGAGGGTTAAAAAAACGCTTACTGTATTTTCTGTAGTGTATTAGCCCCCCTCCTAAAAATAGGGGGAGTTCTGAGTATGACACAAAAGTTCATCTGAGTCTCCAGTTCTGGCGAACTGGATAATCTGGAGTAACCCATTTATTACCATTAATCCTAGGTTCAATTTGACACGGAGTGGTAGTACATGTTAGGGTGCCATCTATTGGTCCAATAGATCTTTTTAAACATTATACATATTCTTTAGGAATACATGATGTCATATAACTGTAAATTAGTTGTATTGGGAATAGTTAGTTTGGAGCTATAAATGTTTCCTAAACATTACTATTACTTAATTTTTAAATCATATAACAATGTACAAACAATTGACTATTATCAAATAAGAATAATTACTTGAAACTATATAAGTTTTATCATTAGGGATACTTAAAACTTATAACAGGTGAAAATTATTTGTATTAGATACGAATACTTAATATCATATATGACTATGGGTTAATAAAACGCCTTAACTACCAACATATATATCTATATATATAATATTATATATATATATAACTATATTATATAATATATATATATATTGTTGTTATTAGCATGCCTTACCGTCTACAAGCAGACGATGGTGTAAGGTTACCAATTTTTTTTAAACTACGTAGCCAGAGGTGTTTCATATGGAGGATGAACTGTTGGCCAGCAGCAAATCTCTCTCTTCCACACTGCACTGTGATCCAAATGAAGGAAAAGAAATGTGGTTGGGCAGCGGGAGAATCGCAGGAGTTGCTGGTAGCACTGGATTTCAGCATCACACCACCTTACGGATTCCGGGTTCTGATTTGTTTTCGGGGTTTACACCCCCAGACTTTCCTTGGGATGGGGTGAAGTCGCTAGGCAGCGGAGGTTTTGTGTCGGACTTTTCCTTGACTCTGATGGGTTGCCGACCAAGGCCAAGGAGCCTTTTCTAACCTTTTGGGGATTTTATGCGAGTAGTAAGTACTTCCATATATTAATAATAATATATATTATATATATCATATATATATATATATATATATATATATATAGAGAGAGAGAGAGAGAGAGAGAGAAAGGAAGATGGAGAGAGATAGAGATATAGATAATATGGGTGCTATATCTATAAGTAAACAGTGCTCAATATCCTAGATATCATTTATATCTAAGTTACTGGTTACTGACAGTTTCTGGCTTATGTGATATTCAGACCAACTTGCTCTGAAGATCATGAATCCATCTGTTCTGCTCCCAGCCATGGTCAGATTGGGTATTTTCTAGCTTCGTGGTGGCCTAAACAAAACTATTAAGGATTTTACATGTAAAATATAGGGCCGGTTTAGCTTAGTCGGTAGAGGGTTCGACTAGAAACCACAAGGTACCGGATTCGATACCGGGCCAATTAAGCGTATGAGTAGGACAGGGAGATGTGCGGTAAAGTCAGGAGCTGATGGTAGGTGTGGCGTTCAACTCAACGCCAAAGGAATATTATTGGTCTAGTGCTAGTGAAAAAGAGATAGACTCTCTCGCTATATGGCTGATATTAACTTTAGGCCACCCCGACGACTTTACTTTACATGTAAAATATTAGGATTGAATAAGCATCTGATTACATATAGTAGTAAAAGTAAAGTCTGTGAAATGGTCTATTGTCGGTACCAGCGGAACAGCGAGGGAGTCTATCTTCTTTTCGCTTGCGCTAGACAAAGGAATTTTGGGGAGGTGGACCGCCACACCTACCGTCAGTCCGGTATAATTTACCGCATGTTATCAGATTACCTAAACAGTGCGTTAGAGTTGGCGAAGTCCGCTATAGTGCCCGAATCTTGCTATTCCTAGGCGAATGCTCTACCAACTGAACTAAACCGGCTCCTTAAGCATATAGCACTTTAAACAAGGACATAATAGTGGGTAGCGAAAACCCTTCACCTGACATTCATAGTTTAAACACTTTAATTTATTTTTAAATTCCTCCTCCAAAATTAAATAAAATTGAAATTGAAAAAAATGGGGAAATAAAAGAGGAATTAGGGCATTTAAAGATTTTATATGAAGAAAGAAAGAAAGAAAGAAAGAAAGAAAGAAAGAAGAAGAAGAAGAAGAAGAAGAAGAAGAAGAAGAAGAAGAAGAATGAAATAAAAAGGAAGAAAGAAAATATTGGAAGCGTCTGGTGTAATGATTATAGTCATGGGAAATGAACACGGCAGGACAAGTTCAAATCCTGGTCAAGGCTATATGTATTTCATTAAGTGCTTATACACTTGGGAATGGTATGTATCCAACTATTCTCCCTCCAGCTATAGATAAAATATTAGGGCAGATAAAATATTAGGGCAGACCAAGGTCAAACGGTCAAGTTTGACCTTGGTTAGGCAACCAGTCTGGGAGAAAAAAAACCCTCTGAATTCAAACCTATTAAACTCAACTTACGAAATCGACCTAGTGTAATATCCTACTCGCGTGTAGGGATTGGGTAAAAATAGACAAGGTGTGTCCTGAAATTATCGGGATTGAAGCTGTATTTACCAAGATAGAAATGAACAATGAAAGGAACGTTAATTTTTTTCCAGAATACAAGGTGTGTCATGAAAATGCTGAGTTTGAAGCTGTATGTACCAAGATAGAAATGAACAATGAATGGAACGTTACTTTTTTCAGAGTACACGGTGTGTCATAAAAGCCCCGAGTTTGAAGCTGTATTTACCAAGATTTACCATTAAATGAACAATGAAAGGACCGTTAAACTTTTTTTCAGAATACAAGGTGTTTCATAAAAGTATAAAAAATCTCGATACTTTTTTGACACACCTTGTATAAGACGTCACATACTGTAAGTGGACTAATTGAGTCAGTGAATTCACCTATTCTGTATTATGTTGAGTTGTAGACCGCTGGTTAGAAAAGTAATTCTGTCCGCCATTTATACTGAGTTCGCTTCTTACAGAGCGCTCCATTACGGTTGCCATGTGCCAAACATTATTTTATTTAGATATGAGTCATATTGCTCTGTTTCTGCTCACTTGAACTTTGTATACCTCGAACATCCCACTAGTAAATTTTTCTTTCTTTCTTTTTTAGTTATAGAAAAATCAAGGGAAGTGGATTCAGTTTGTGGTCGGGTGCGAATGTTCAGGGATGGTTCAGGGGTGGAGCTCTGATGAACAAGTTCAGTAGAAAGTAATGGGGGTGGTGGAAGGGTTATATCAGATTGTTTGAATGTTTGAATAGTGTGTCGGAAGAAATGAATATTCCAAATAGTGAATGTAGTCACGGAAGAAAATTGGGATAAAAAAGAGAAGGAATTAGGGCATTTAGAGATTTTATATAAAGAAAGAAAGAAAGAAAGAAAGAAAGAAAGAAGAAGAAGAAGAAGAAGAAGAAGAAGAAGAAGAAGAAGAAGAAGAAGAAAAGAAAGATAGACTAAAAGGAAGATAAAAACACAAAGAAAGAAAGAAAGGAAGAGAGGAGAGAAGGGGCGAGTGGAAGAAATAATAAAGAAAGAAAGAAATAAAGGGGGGAATAAAGTAAGAAAGGAAGAAATGAAGACATTCAGTGAGTAAGGACGAGAAACAATAAAAGAAAGAAATAGATTAAGTAAAGGAAGGACAGAAATAGAAAGAAAAATAGAAAGAACGAAACTGAGAAAGGAAGAAGAAAGAAGAAATATATTAAATGAATGACAGAAGGAAACCCAGAAATAAAGAAACCCACTGAGGAAATTACAAAAAGAAAGGAAAGAAGGAAGAAAGAAAGGAAGGAAGGATGGAAGGAATTAATTGAATGAGTGACAGAAAAAGAAACAGATATAAAGAAAGTCACTAAGTGAGAGAAGTTAAAAAGATTTAAGAAATAAAGAAAGAGAGTTAGTGTCAGAAATATAATTATTTACAAGGAAACAAATGAAAAATAGGACAGAGACAAAAAGAAAGAAAGAAAGAAAGAAAGATAGAGAGAGAGATAGAGAGATAGATACATATATAAAAAAGAAAGAAAGAAAGAAAGAAAGAAAAAGATATACAGACAAAATTATTGAATTTTTTAAGGATAGTCAGTGATGCTGATAGCTCTTAGATTCAGTGCGTCCTGGGACACACATATTTGCTTTGATTCAATGGGTCCCAATTAAAATTTCTTAATAAATTAAAGAGAAACAACTAAAGCCATCTCCTACCTTGAAACCTATCCTGTGTAATTCGTTTCTAAGAAACTATTAAAATATATTTACAGTTAGTTTGAAATGGCGAGGGAAGAAAAAAGAAAAACACTTGGACGCATGGTTATGATTATATTGCGTCCTTTTAGATTTTTCTGCGTCTGAGACGCAGGACGCGTACCTATCAACATCTCTGATCATAAAAAAGATATGAGTAGATCGGAAATGAAATGAAATGAAAGGATTACTAAAAAGGAAATGTGTCTAAGAGAAGGATTGGAATTACGGCCTAAGCGAAAGGAATGGGGGGTTGAATAAAAGATGGTGTAATAAGAAAAACGGAATGAATAAAAATCGATGAAAACGTGAAGAAATAGACAAGTGACAAAAGACAATTGAAGATGATGAATGAAGGAACGAAATGAAAGAAACATTGAATCAATTAAAGAAGAATGAAAAAAAAAGAAGAATGAAAAAAAAGGAAATTATATACAACTGAAAAAAAAGTAGAAAAACTAAATAAAATATATCAAAATAAAGAAAAAAGGAAAGAAAGGAACAAAGAAAGAAAGAAAGACAGAAAGAAAAAAGAAAAAAAGAAACAAGGAAGGACAGAAAAAGAGAAAAAAGAAAGAAAAGAAAGAAAGAAACAATCAAAGAGTAAGGTTTCGAGGGAGTAAAATGGAGTACAAAAAAAGGATCTATTGAAAGAAAAATAGTAAAAATTTAATAAATATTATTAAAAGAAAAAAAAAGAAAAGAAAGAAAAAAAGAAATGGGGGGGGGGGGGTTCAAAGAAAGAACGAAAGAAAAGAAAGAAAGAAAGAAAAAAAGAAAGAAATAGGGGAGATCAAATAAAGAACGAAGAAAGAAAGAAAGAAAAGAATAAAAAAGAAAGAAAGATTGAGAAAACTCTGTGAGGGATTAAAATGGAGTACAAAAAAGTACCAAAGTAAAAACAAAGTTGAAAACTTAAATAGAAACAACGAAAGAAGTAAAGAAAGAACAAAAAGAAAGAAAAAAAAAAAGGAAAAATAGAAGAAAATAATATTACTGAATATTGACAAACAGCTAGGACTGACGGATAGATAATAGATAGAGATAGATAGTTAGATAGATAGATAGATTAAACTATCAAGACCGTGGGAGTAAAATGCAAAACAGGGGGGGGGTGTAAAAGAGAATAAGGAACGAATCAATTAAAATTTAATAGGGAAATGAAATAGAGAAATAGAAACGTTTGCAGAAGACAATTTATTAAGGAAAAAAAAAACAACACTCACGCAAATCTAATGAAAGGACGGAAAAAATTGTTACGTAGGAACGAAGAAAAAATTTAAAAATAAAAGTAGATATTCAAGAAACGAGATAAAAAAAGAATAAGGTTAAAAAAAACGGAATAAAAGGAAACAGTAAGAATAAGAGAATGAGGAAATGTTACGCATTAAGAAGAAGAAAAAGAAAGAAAAGAAAAAAAGCGCGGGAAATAAGGAGAAAAAAAAGAAAAGAAAATGGTGCATAGAAAGAAAATGTTCATAGTGTTCCAAAAATTAGAAAATAAGTAAAAAAATACAACAAAAAAAAATAAATAAATAAAACACAAAACAAAACAGAACAAAAAGAAATAAAAAGACAAAAAAACAACAAGCAAAAAAACAAAAACAAAAACAAAAACACCTCACTGAGAAAGAGAAAGAGATACGCGTCTAAATTGATAGCGTGGTATGAAAGTTGTTTTCTTAACTGGGGGCCCGACTGATTTCTCGGTGTCTTTTCTATTAAATCGACACACGCCAGTCGGCGTCTTGTGTTTGCTTAACGACAAGGGACCGACTTTTTGACACAGCGACACAAAGACACAGTTAAGAAGTCTTTTTTTGTTTTTGTTTTGGTTTTTTCTTTTTTTTTTTCAGGAATATTCGACGCAGGTGTGACTGACATCCTTCATTGTCATTACCATTTGACTGACCACAAATACACATACGCATGCGCAAAGACCACACGCAAACAACAGTGCGAAAATATATGTGCACGAATATTCCCCTTTAACATCAATTATCATCAATATTAATATGAAAAACTAACGTTTTTCATATCGCTCAACATTCTATCAGGTTTAGATGTCGCTAGAAAGCAAGTGTCAAATGACTGCACAAAAGAAGGGCGTATGGGAATTAAATACAATAAATAAATAGATAAAATGGAAAGGCAGATAAACCAACACAGACCCATCCAATTGGTGGGTCAGTAGAACTACAAGGACCTCTCCTCTATAGAGGGTTAAAATCACCCAACTGGGCCACTTGTTGGTCGTGGGTGGTGAGCCGTGATGCTTAATGATGGAATCCTGGTGGCTGAGCAGTCCATGACATGCAACCCTCTACTCTGGTCCAAATCGATGATCGATAGAAACGTATAATAGAGAGAGAGAGAGTGAGAGACAGACAGACAGACAGACAGACAGAGATATAGAGTTAGGAGAAATCTTTTGTTGGATGTCAGTATCATTTGATGATAATGATGATGATGATTGGCAGATTCTTGACGTTTTACACAGTTGCCACTCTTTACTCCTATTCTGTTCTTGATCTCGCTATTTTTCTCCAAATTGTTCCGAATTGCTTGCCAATTCCATCCTGCCATTGACGTGGTTGTTTCTGTCTCCAGATACCACTCAACAAGTGCACGGGATCCACCTGTTGTCTATAACGCATGACAGAATTTCTGCTTCAGTATTCCACAATCACGTCTTTCACTCGCTCTGCTCCCGAATTACCACGTGTGGATGTGCTCACACAAACGAAATTCCCAGCATGATCTTTCCATAGCCCTCTGTCGTAACCAGTCACTGTTCTTCCTGTTACAATTTTAGTAGCCATCCTTTAGGCTTCAAGCAAGAAGCGCGTTGTCCAGCAAGATCCTTTGTGTTAAGAGAGCGTAGTTTCGATCTACGGGTAAAGAATCCCTTGGTTGTTCCTTGGTGCTCCTCAGTTTGGCAAGTCCTCCGTCAATCATTGCAAATAGACGTCTCTCCAGATTTAGTATTAAGTAGTCAACCAGCCACACATTCGGGCTGTTGATTGGCTTGACTTAACGACGTGACCCCGCTTAAATTTAAAGTGGTGTATTGCAGCACACCTTATATACAAAACATTACGAAGCGCGTGGTGTAATGGTTAAAGTCATAGGAAATGGACTCGTCGCCCTGAGTTCAAATCCTGGACGTATGGTACTTGCAATTTTCACTTAGCGGTAATACCCTGGGAAAGGTATGAATTCTACTCTCCCTCCAGCTATGGGTAAATAGATAGGGGCAGATTGCGGCTCTTTAACCTGGTTAGGTAAACCGGTATAAGGAAAGGAAACTCTGAATTCAAACCCTGTTGAACGTCCGCTTAAGAAATTGACTATGTTTCACATCCTGCTCGTGCCGGAGGGTTGGGTTAAACTATATTAGTAGCTGAAACTATCCAACACTTGGCGTGACAGCCTACGTTTTGTTTTGGGCTTCATTGAAGGGGAAACGGTAATTGTGGCTATGTATAGATTGATACGTAACGTCACGGTGCTATATAATAGATTATATTAACGGTGCTATAGAATGGGTAATGATTACGTAGTTTGTACGTAATGTCATGTTGGCGTCAAAGTTATGATAAGGTTATATTATTGTGAACAAAACTACCAACCAGATGTTAATATAACAATGAACTTTAAATACAAGACAGCATGTGGGAAAAAGCATTTTAGACATTGAATAAACAATACCTGAGAACAAGATAATAGTACATATATACGTACACAGAAAGAATATAAGATTAAAAGGTTATGGAGTGTCCATAGCTACAGGTCACTTATACATTTGCCTGTGTGGGGTGAAAATCGCACACAGTAGGGTGTAGACAAACTGTCCGATCCCAGTCTAAGAGCCAAGTCTGGAGAAGACAAGAGGGTTCAAATCTGGCGCTTGCCTGCTTAAATAGGCAAGACGCGGTGGTTGATGGAAAAAACAGAAATACGACGGAAGACAACACTTCAGCCAACTAAGGGCATATATCCCACAGTGTCTATTGGAATAGATTGATACGTAACCAGTAACGGCTGCTATTAGATAGATTTGATATGTAACGTGCTATAGAAATACCTATGTACTATTGTTACGGTAAGAGTGCTATTAATAGATTGATACGTTCTTCCAGCTTGCCTTGAGCAATCTCTTATCATTGATAACTTGACTTCACTCGCTGACCTTATTATTGGATCTCGGTTCAGTACATATACAGCATCTTCTAAGTGGACGTCCCTTTCACTTTACTCTTTTCGAACGCTTCCGTATCTTACTACGTGTGAACACACACACATACCACTCACAAACATGCCGTGCGCCACCACAACAACCGACACTCACACACACACACACAACACACATACACACACACATGCGTGCGCACACACACACACCTAACACTCACACACACCACTCACACACACACACACACACATATATATATATATTATATATATATATATTATATATATGTATATGTAGTATGTTATAAAAAGTGTTATGTGTCCAACGGAGGAAATGAAATATTTTAAAAATATAATTATTAATATATATATATATATATATATATATATATATATATTATACTATATATATATTATATATATGTGTGTTGTGTGGTGTGTTGTGTGTGTGTGTGTGTAAACAGTATTACAACTCAAATACTTTAGTTATAAAAGTTAATTTTCTTTGAACCAAATATACTAGAATTTAATTATTTCTATTGGTACATTAAATAATCAAAATGGATATTATTAGGTATTATTTTGTATTAAACTCTACAGCATTTAAAACTATGTAACTAAAACTGAAAATGCATAAATATATAAAAAGAGGAATGTGCTTGTTTTTGGAATGTTAGATAATCCTATTGTCCTCATCTGTATGTTATCTGTGCACTTTTCGGCCGATTGCCCTTCAGTCTTCTTCAGGTATTTCTATGTGGATATATACATTGTGTTAAGGCAGTTCTAGATGACAGTATTTCACTAGGCCTGCAGGTTTCAACCTTGTCAAGGCGGTGACAGTAAGATAGAATAATAATTAACACAGCTTAACACTTGTACCAGTCATGCTTAGCGGAATGAGAACAGATATCCCCGTGGATTGGATAAAGGATTGGGTTCAGAGTTCCGTGGTGGCTACGATTACGAACAGGTTCCCGAGTTCAAGAAGGCTCCCGAGTCCGAAAAGAAGGTTCGAGTTTGAGAAGGCTCCTGACTCCATAAAAATACCTAAGAAGCCGAAGGGGGGAGGGCAAATCAGCCGAAAACGTTGTACAGATAACAATAAAGATGAGGACCATGTTCCAAATAATCCAAATAATTAGATTCTGAGAAATTGAATAAAAAATAAACAGTAGTTACGTAAAATAATAGTTCTTCATATTACAGCTAAGCAAAAGATTATGATGGAAAGCTGTTGTCTGGGAATGAGTTAGTAGGATAAGAAGGTAAATTCGTTTGACCGGTTCGCCGGATTATAAAAGTACATTTTAATGTAGGTATGGAGGCTATTTTTTTCACTTAGGTTGATCTATCCATACTTTTTATTTTGACGTACGGGCAAATCCCGAGCTAAGTTAGGTAGTTGGTAGTTACTTATTAGTACATGGTATTAAGATAGGAAGAAGAATGAAGCAAAATGATTGGAAGAGAAGAAAAAAATATTAAAAAGACCACTCCTGAAGAAACACACACACACACACACACACACACACACACGTATATATAATATATATATATTATTTATATATATATATATATATATATATATATATATATATATATATATGTATGTCAGATTGATTCTGAACATATGGGCTCTCTAAACCGAAGTAGGTAAGTGCGGCAAATTAGTGATTCAATAAATTTTTCAGAAAAATAACACGGTAAGTTAAAACAAAGGGAAGGATGGACCAGTTAAAAAAAGAGTGGATTCTTGCATTACTCTGCCAATATATATATATATATATATATAAATAATATTACCTATTATTAATATATATAATATAACATATAATATATCATGAAAGATTGCGAAATATATCACAGGCGTCAGTCGCAATATGCCGAGATGAAATTGCTATGCGATCAGCGTCCGCAGTGTCTAAAAATGGTGTCGCCCGCATAAGAAATTTACAGCCTCTTCTCCTAAATTACTTGATGCCATCCAGACGCAGCGAGGGTGCGATGCTGTTGCGTTGTCGTCGTATTCGTCGATGGGGGTTCTTGGATGCGGGAAGAAGCAAGTGCGTGCGCGCCGCGCCTGCAGAGAGAGAGACAGAGAGAGAGAGAGAGAGAGAGAGAGAGAGTGGTGAAGTCGATTGGCTGGAATCTCACTGCTCGGTTCGGGCAAAACGGTCTTGCGGGGCTTTTTGGCCGCTGATCAAATCAAGTGACATATCTTTCAATTCGCTTTTTTCGGCTCAGCATTTTACTTTAAATCGCCCTGTCTATCTGTCCTTTTCCCCGCCAAGAACTTCTGGCGCAAAATGGCGCTGGCGGGTAAAAAATGGAAAGAGATCTAGGCGATGGCAAATGGAATTTTATTCTCGCTTGCTCTGTTTTTCGCCATTTATTTATTGTCTTCGTCATTTTTCCATCTTTCTCATTTCTCTTTCTTTTTTTACATTCTCTTTTTCCTTCCTAACATTTTCTACTCTTTCTCTTTTTTTCTCCTTTTTCTGTTTGTTCCTTTCCTACAACTTCTTCTCCTCTTCCTCATCTTTTTCTTTTCTCCTCTTTCTTCTTCATATTCTTCTCTACAACTGTCTTCTTCCTTCCCTTTTCTTTTTCTTTTTTCTGTTTATCACTTCCCGCCTTCTCTACTTATTCATATATTTTTCTTCTCTCTCATCTTTCCTTTCTTTTTCTTTTTCTGCTTGTTCTTCTCTTGTTTCATCTCTACTGTTCCTTCTCCTTCCTATTTTCTGTTCACACAAGGTGTGTCAAAAAAGTATCGAGACTTTTTGTTACTTTTTGACCCACCTTGTAATCTGAAAAATTAATACAGCTTCGATCTCGATACTTTTATGACACCCTTGTATTACTTTTTTCTTTCATATTCTTTCTTTCTTCTTCTTTCTTCTTCTTCTTCTTCTTCTTCTTCTTCTTCTTCTTCTTCTTCTTCTTCTTCTTCTTCAGAGATTTTGACAACATTAGGCTCTCAAATAAAGACTCAGAAATTATAAATTCATTATTATCATCTGTGTGTATTATCCGCAACAGTAATAACTGATTGATATATTATTTTATTCCTTGTAAGTCTCCTCAGATCTCCAGGACTTTTCTAAATATCATTGCTGATTGTTCAGTACTTCAGCAAGGTCTCGATTCGCCCTTTAATCTTCAGTTACCCCATTCTCTTTTACATGCATATTGAACCGTTCCAACTTTTCTTAAGATTGATATATTTATGCGAAAAAATGTCGCTAAGAAACGCGACACTACACTGGTGTGTATGTGTGTCAAATTGATTCTGACCATATGGGCTCTCTTAAGCCAGTAGTAGTAAGTACTGCAAAATTGAGGAGTAACGATTGGTTAATCCGACAAAATGTGTTAAAAATAGTGGAAATGCGGATGAAACAACACAACAACTAACTTCAAACATTTGAATTTAGTTGTATTGTTTATCCGCATTTTTTCTCTGTTTCAAACCACCCACACACACCACCACACCACACACAATATATAATATATAATATATATATATATATATATATATATATATATATTTATATATTAGTAAGCGTAGATACAAAATAAATGGCGCTTGATAACACAATTTCTCGGCTTAGGCAATCATGAGCCCAATTATAATAATTACATACGTGAGAAACTGACAAGCACCCAATAGCTTTGTGTCTATTCTATCCAAACTGCAATATAATGATCTATCACCAATATTGAGTACTCTTTTAACATCAATATACACAGAAGAAAGGCATGCACTGCTATTGATAGTTTATCGACCATATGAAAGCCTTGTCTTGATTGATAAAATAAAATTAGAATTCTTCCAAACTGTAACAGTGCTAGTACTATTATATGGTTGCATCACTTGCACCTTAACGAAACGACTGGCGAAAAAACTTGATCGAAAGTACACAAAAAGGTTGTGTGGTGTTTTTGACAAATCCTGGATGCAGCACACTAAAAGAACAGCTGCTACACAGCCACTTATCTCCCATCTCACAAACCATCCAAGTAATATGAGCAAGATGTGCTGGGTACTGCTATAGATGAAAGAACGAACTCATGAGCGACGTTCTCCTACGCACCCCTACACATGGAGACACCAGTGTTAGCCGTCCAGTAAAATTTTAGATGTGTGCATACACTGGATGACGTCTAAAGGACTTGCCAGGTGCGATGTCCAATTGGACGGATAGTGAGTGAGGTTCAAGGGAATCCATGCTGTTGGTGACGCCTTGATGATAAAAAATGAGTTTCTAAATACCTAACGGCTTTGTATGGATAATTTTATATTTATTCAGATCAGAGCTTCTCATTTACCAAAGTCTCTCGGAACGCTTCATCCTCCAAGTATATGTAACTTCTTCGAAGAGTATAATCCTGACCACATGTGCAAAAACATTTGAAGCCTGATATTCAGCAAACCGTGGGATTAGAATCTTTTCCGTGGGACTGTATTCCCATGCACAGGGTTAAGACCCCACCTCACACAAAAAATAGGGTCTTCCTAGGCATACCACTAAATTCATTCTACAGTGAGGTTCGAATTCTGGAGCACTGGCGAGTGTGGGGTCATTCCTTCATGGCTATTTTTCCTTGGTCCGCTTTGAATCGACATGGTTGTACCTATTACAATCTAATTTAGGGATCAAATAGGTTGTTTGTTCGCTACTCGTACATATTACATATTTTTGTTGTACATATTACGCAGTGGAAAGCTGGCAAATTTTGTTTAGGATGCACAAGGGTTTGCCAGTTGTTTGCACGCCCCAAGAATGCACCGAGAATGTGCTGAGCTGGCAAGGGTTGTCCAAGACGAGATCAGCGTCTCAGTGGTCGCAGTGTCTGGCTGAGAGAATTTCGTGTATACAACCGAACACACAGGTCGTCAGGGGTTTTCCTTCCCATATAATAGTGAGCTAGAAAGAAGTACAACGTGCCCTTTCGAAACAAAACAAAAAAAATCTAAACGAACACTAACATAATAATATTTCGTATTTCAAATACAATATAATTATGAATAATAAATTAAATAAAATACGAATAAAATTCAATATATAATAATATCTACTATTTGATACCATATAGGAGTGAAGTTCATGTGGCGTAGTGGCTAACATTACGGGATTGTGACATTGTAGTAAGTTCGAAATCCATTAGTGCTATTACGTTAAATTCCAACCTGTTACCCTTGAAGAAAGTATAGACTTCCCCATCCCCCAGGTATGAGTTGATTATCAACACCACTGTTATTTTACAAGGATGATTTTGCATTAAACTATCCTCAACGGTCGATATGCCTTTAAAACAAAGAAAACTAAACTAAATCATTTTGATACCATATAACTGTGCAAGAAATAGTTACTTGAAAGTTTTTATTTGTGGCAAAGATTAATATTATTAATAGGCGAGTCAAAAAGTAATGCCATTTTGTTTAGGACATGTATCATACATCAAAATGAGTAAGTAAAGTCGTCGGGACGGCCTAATGTCGGAATCAGCCAATCGGCAAAGGGAGTCTATCCCTTTTCACTTGCGCAGACCAAGGAGATTATTTTAGCATCCGAGGTGGAACGCCACACCTACCATCAGCTCATAAATTTACCGCACAGATCTCTGTGCTACTCATACGCTGAGTTGGCGAGGGCCTGTATCGAACTAGGAACCATGTGGATTTTAGCCGAACGCTCTACCGACTGAGCTAGCTGGTCCTATTTGGATCACATTCCTACTTCTCCACATAGTCACCGTTTCTCCTAAATCAATGTCCCACCTTCGAATGAGGGAATGTATCCCTGCCGCATAAAATTCTGTTGACTGTTCTTTGAGCCCTTTCTTCACTACATATTTCCCTTCCTGATCACTGGAATACTGTTTACCTCTTCGACCCATGAAAGGGGGTTTGAGAGGCAAACATTATTCCAGTGAGGAGTAGGTGAAATCTGTAGTGAAGAAATGACTAAAGAAAAGTCAACAGAATTTCACGTAGGAGGGATACATTCGAAGGTGAAACATTGCTATTGAGGGAAACAGTGGCTATGTGGAGAAGTAGGAATGTGTTCTTTTTGACTCGCCCTCGATCGAAGGTGGGACATTGCTATTGAGAGAAGCGGTTGACTATGTGGAGAAGCAGGGATGTGATCTACAGAGAACCAGCTTCATTTTGAAGTATGATACATGTTCCTGTGTTGGTAATTATACCTGTCTTAAATGAAATGGCATTACTTTTTGACTTACCTATGTGGAAAAGTAGGGATGTGATCTACAGAGGACCAGCTTCATTTTGATGTATGATACATGTTCCAGTGTTGATAATTATACTTGTCCTAAGAAAAATGACATTACTTTTTGACTCATCCTCGTGTATAAAAGAAACTTTGAGTTCATGCCTTTTACAATAATTGAACCTTGTTACCGATAACCAGATCCTCAAAAAGAACTTTTTTCAGCTTTTATTGATTTTTCTTTCTTCACACTGTCATGCAAGAATAAACTTTATTAAGCAAACATGACTGTCCTTTTGTCGCTTTTGACGTGTCTGGTTCTTTTGAAATATATCTTACCTCTTACCTGTATATTCAAGGAACAAGTTGAGGAATAGAGATTAAAGCGACATAGAGTAGACATTTTAATAAGCATAAGGTAAGTGCGTATGGTTGGGTGGGTAGGGGTGTGAGTGGGTGGGTGTGAGAGAGAAATAGAAAGGGGATAAGGGAGGTAGGGAATAAAAGATGAAGAGAGAGAGAGAGGGGGGTGAGGGAGAGAAGAAAGAGAGGAGAGAGAGAGAAAGAGAAGAAAAAAATAATCATGTATAATGAAAACAAAAAAAATCAAAATGTAAGAGAAGAGTATGGAAGAAAGAGAGAAAGAGAGAGAGAGAGAGAGAGAGATAGAAGAGATGAGAGAGAGAGAGAGAGGGGGGGAGAGTGTGTGTGTGTTTGTGTGTGAGGGAGAGAGAGTATAAAAAGGAGAATAAGGCAGCGCAAGAGAAGACGAGTTGGAGAGAGAGAGAGAGAGAGAAGAGAGAGATGAGAGAGAGAGAAGAGAGAGAGAGAGAGAAGTATGGACCAGAGAGAATGTACAAAAATAATCATGGATAATGAGAAAAAATCTAAAAAGTATATATGGAAGGTTTAAAAGAGTAAGGCGCACAAAGAGAGAAAAGTATGGAGAGAGAGAGAAGAGAGAGAGAGAGAGAGAGAGAGTTGAGAGAGAGAGAGAAGAGAGAGGAGAGAGAGAGAAGAAGATAAGAGAGAGAGAGAGTGAGAGAGAGAGAAAGAGAGAGAGAAAGAGAAAGATTAAAGAAGAGAGAAAAGAGGAGAGAGAGAGAGAGAGAGAGAGGAGGGAGGGATGGAAATGGGAGGGGAGAAGAAGCTAGGAGAGTAGAGAGATAAGATATTCGAATAAGTCTATTGCGCCGTGTATTGATAGAATAGGAACGATATTAAGAAGTTGAAAGTAGAAAAAGCGAAAGTAAAAGTAAAAGTAGAAAAAAAAACCCTAAGTAATATAAGAATAAAAAAAAAGAAGTGCTTCGATCCATCCCATTGCGAAGCTACCGTCTACAGAACAGCTGAACGTTTAAGTATCTGTTGGACTGACCCGACCATTTAAGATGGCGACCGAGATTCAAAACCCTTTGATCAATCTAATGTGAAGAGACGTATCATGGCCGACCTAATGCGTTTTCGGTGGGGGGAAAGTTTTTATTTTATGTTTTTTGTTATTTTAACTATATATTTTTATCATTTTATTCTCCTTTTCATAACCACGTATAGTTCTCTTAAGACTACCTGCTTTTCTTGTTTGTCACACATTATTGCTCTTCATCTTATGATACACACACATACATAAACGCATATATAGGTATGCTATCCAAGGTATAAGGCAGACTGGCCAATGAATCTCACAGAATAATTTTCTTTCTCTTGCAAAGCACTTACCAATTGATTAACAATCTATCTATCTATCTATCTATCTATTCTATCTATCGTATGCTTATGGTCTCATACATTTTATGACCAAGTATGTTCATGTGTCTCTGTCCGCCAAACTATATGCCTTTTGACCTAGCCCAAATCGGACTATCTTCCCACATCATGTACCTGTCTGTCGTTTATAGTTTCATATAATTTATTTTTTCTAAGATTCACCAATTTAATAGATCTATCTATCTATCTATCTATCTCCGTATGTTCATATGTCTCTATATATAACTATATATGTATATATATCATACATATATATTTACACACACAGACATGCAGACACACAAACATACATACACACACACACACACACACACACACACACACACATATATATATTATATTGTGTGTGTGTGTGTGTGTGTGTGTGTCTGTGTGTGTGTACTTATGTATGTATGTACTTATGTATGTATGTATGTATGTATGTATCATAGTCTGTTCTCCTTCTATCTCAGTATATATATATATATTATATATATATAATATATATTATATATATACATGTCCTTATGTTTTTATCTTTCTTTCTCTCTCTCTCTATATATATATACATATCAAACTATTCTCTCTCTTCCAGTCTCTCTCTCTCTCTCTCTCTCTCTCTCTCTCTCTCTCTCTCTCTTCATATATATATATATATATATATAATATTATATATATATATATGTCTGTTATATATTTATCTATCTTTTCTATCTCATCAAACCGTCAATATAGATTTCGTTCCAGTTTTTCTGGACTGCTTTTATTTTTCTCTACTTTCTCTTCTATTTTATTCGATCGCATTTTTTTTTCTTGCTTCTTCGACCGAATCTCCCTCCTCTCCATCTACTTCATCATCCCCTTTCTCCGCATCCACTTCATCCCCCCGTCTCTGCTTCCCATGTACCATGGTTCTCTGTACCAGCCTACAATTTCTACCTATTCGCAGCCTCACCACCGCCAAATATACAACGTGTTAGGTTTAATTTGCTTTCTCTTTGTGTAATATATTCGCCGGCCGCCAACCATTGCTCGCTGTCTGCCAGTCTATTCGTGTTAATGTCTGTCTGCTGGCCTACCTGTCTGCACCAACATGGCCAGGGTGGGGTCGTCAGATTTGAAGTCTCAATACTATTTTATATTTTGTTTGCCCGGTTGGTGAGCCTCCGTGAAATAGTCAGACTCGTTCTCACTTTAATTATGTCTAATTGGTTGACGGTAATCATATTATTAGTTATGTAAATGAATTTTCGCATTCCCCATCATGTCCCCAGTCCACTCCCTATGAGAAACGTAAATAATTGTGGGTAATCTTCTTTTAATTGTACACACACACACACACACACACACACATACACACAGTCACGCGCGCGCGCTCTCGCTCGCACGCACGCATATATATATATATATATATATATATATATATATAGGGTCATCCACAGACACGTGTTTCGACTTATCAAGTCTCTTCAGTGTGGCTAGACATTTTGTAAGCTACCTACAGCCGGAATTGAAATCCATTAGGCTGTCATCACTTACAGAATGGGAAGGGGATTTTAACTGTTTTAATACACACATTGCTTTGTATGTAAAGGCCGTCATAGAGTGCTCCATTCCTTACATATAGATATATACAGGGTGTTCGGAAGAAATTTAACAGTTACATATGGAAAAAGAAAAGTGCTTGGTAACTAAAAAATTTAATGGGTTGTAAAGAAATTCAGCGAACACGGAAATTACACTACTGTCAACAAGTTTAACTCAAAATAACCGTCATTAGCATCGATCACAGACTCAATCCTGCCCCGGAACTTGGAGCAAGCTGATGTTACAGTTTCCCTGGGAAGAGTCTAAAAAAATACCCTAATTCTGTCGATTAACACGGCTTTTGTAGTACTGGTACGGCGATTTGTGTCTTTCTCAACAGTGCTACATACATAATATCCATGGGTTTAATATCTGGGGGAGTCCGGAGACCAAACATTGGGACTGGTGTAGTCGTAAAAATTCACCGACAACCATTTTTGACTTTTCCCAGAAGTGTGGCAAGGGGCCGAATCCTACATCCATACATATCCTACCATTGGTTACATTTGTTATCCAGGGCTTGACTACAGTGTTTAGCAACTCCACGTAGGCATCTGAATTCAACATGATACCCTTTCTGCAAATATGCGGAAGCATGATTTCACCCTCAGAGGACACACATCCAAAAACAATCACAGTTTAGGGAAATTGAATCTGCATGACATGAGGAATGTAAGCAAGACATCTGTTATTCTGCGTGTTGTGCTTTTGAATTTGGCAAAAGTTTTTTTCTCATCGGAAAAGAACCAGATTGTTCGTGGTTCAGCAGGATGTTTCACTTTGCTCAAAAGTTTCCTCACCTTTGTAAGACGATTTTCACGTATCTTTTCCGGGAGCAGTTGACCTCTGCGACGCCTGTATGAGTAGTAACGAAGGTTTTCATTGAATTCACGCTTTATGGTAGAGGCTGAAACATTCAATTCACGTGACAAAGCCCGAATTCCAATGCCAGGGTCCTCTAACACCTTTTCTGCTGATTTTCGAGAAATTCTGCTGTACGAACGCAATCAGATCGTCTGTTATGTTGCTTTCTTCTAGCCACAGCGTCGTAGTTTCCATTGCAATCCTCCAGTTCATGTCTAATTGTTTTTACAGTGTTCATGGAGCATTGGGCAGCAAACATAATCTCCTTATTTTGATGGCCGGCACAGATCATCAAGATACAAGTTATTCTCTTCCATGATTCAGGTGGGTCCCAGTCATCCATTCTATCTTTCATCACGCATATGAATGAAGAAGGGTCAAGCTTTTAAATGATGTGTAGTGTGTGCCAATACCCCAACCTACGGAAAAAAATGACCAAATGTAAGTATGTCGAATTTATCCCAAACCTCCTGTATATTGTGAATAAATGAAGGAAAACTTTTAAATTTGATTCATGTAATAATTTATTTGTGTAAAATGCATCATCATCATTAGACAGGGCAAAAACATGGTTGTTACTGAGTTTTTCCTGGAGTTCGGGGTTTACCTATCTAATTTAGGGGGTGTTTTGGTTTGGGACTGTTGGAAGATGCGGAGCTAGGTATTAGGCTGAGACGATAAAATGCTTCTAAAATATCTTAAAATCAATTAATTTTAAGTTATTAATGATTTCTGATTTTTTCATAGTGAGATCAATATCCCGATGTGGAACTTAAAATTGGTTGATTTTAAGATTTTTTGATAGCTTTTTTTTTTATTCCATGGGCCAAAATGCTTTTATAAACCAATTTTTAGTAGCCTCATTTTAGAGACAAAAATAGCCAATTTTCGCCAATCTCACCAAATTTGGAGAACTAAAAATCGACATAACTCCGACAAAATTTTGGAATTGGAAACTCAAATTTTGGGGATTGGCGATGAACATGTATGCTTAAGGATGGTACCCTAGTGGCTGAGCAGTCCATGACATGCAGTCCTGCACTTCGGCCCTTACTTAGGCTAGACGGGCGGTCAGAGAACCCCCCTCCGATCAATCGGCTGGCTATGTCAAGCCCTAGCACCTATATGATTGTTCCAGTACTATTGCCCTTATAGCAAGCCCCAACCCTTTTTATCATATGGGTGCTAGAAAGCGATGGCTGAGGGTCTTCATGTCCTGAGTATGATGTTAAACTATCTGATGGTGAGGTTTCAGTTCTGGAGGTCGGGGGAATGTTGATCACTTCTTCATCACCATTGCTCCTTGGTCTACTCTGACCCAGATTGGTAGTACCTGTTAGGGTCCCATATTTGGGTTAAATAGTAAAATGTGTTAACAAAAAAATTAAGTATCCATTAAGAATGAATTTATTTCAAAACTTTGTCGGCATTAAATGACCCACCAATTTGATATGCCGTAAAACAAACCAAACCAAACCAATGATGTAAATGGTGAAGGTAATTCCGTTTATATTGATATTCAAATTGAGGCCAGTGGCTCTCATAAACTAATGTCAGGTGGAAAGCCATAATGTTGTTAGCTAGTGTATAAAGGTACTAATAACTTATACTAAGTAGTGTTGTATATGGGGTAGTATTAAGCGTATACTTGGATCCTGGGTGGGTATATGTTGAGTTGTGGCTGGTGTGTTGGTAGTAAGTCGTGAGTATCCATACTATTAACACTTTCTTGTGAGAATATTTTGTACTATATATCTGTAAATTTCTACTAATCATTCTAGTTTATATCTATTTTTCACCCTACACCTGAAAATCATTTCATTTCGTGTATTTAATAAGTTCTCTTTGTCTCTAATTTCAACTATTTTTCTTTTTCTTTTAAGCAAAGTGGACACTTATTTTGCAGCTGGAAACATATGTTCGTTTCCAAAATAAATGCCTAGTTATGCATTACTAAAAACAGATCTCTTGTGTAGGTACTCCAGCGGTTCACATCTATATATATATATATATATATATATATATATATATATATATATATATATATATTATGTGTGTGTGTGTGTGTGTGTGTGTGTGTGTGTGTGTGTAAGGTGTTTAGAAAAATGTTAACAATTCTATTCGAGTACCTTTGTGATATGAATTAAAATAGTTGACTGAACTTGGTGATACGGGTTCAAGTCTTTGCTGTTTGCATTTCCCATAGTTCTAATACACTTGGGAAAGGTATGAATCCAACTATTCTCCTTCCAGGTATAGGTAAATTGTACTACGAAATTCTGACTTTTAGAATTTGCAGCAGTTAAATTAAACATAAACTCAGCATTTGTTCAACTTATCGGTTTTTCTGACTAGAATAATAATTCATATAGTTTTTATTATGTCTTAATTCTCGCGTATCATACACACCAATAACCTTTGGTCTGAAAAATCTGGAAAAATGACACATATTTTATATTATATTAGAGATATACATGACTTTCAGAATAAGAAATATGATTAACAAGCTAGCATAGAAGATCATTGCTAGATATGAATGTAGAATGCTTGTTCGGTTCTCTATTTGTATGACCTTGAAACAGACTAGGCTACGTTTGTTCAAAATCTGGCGTGATCTCATACATTTTAATCTTTTTTATTTCCTTTTCTCTGTGTATCGTGTAAACGTTCGGGTCGTTGGTGCATGGGTGAAGGGATATTTCAAGGCGTTTTACCCGAGACACTTTCCGACGTTTTTGAGTGACAACTGACAATTTTTTTTTTTGCTCTTTCTCTCTCTCTCTCTCTCTCTCTCTCACTCTCTCTCTCTCACTCTCTTTCTCTTTCTTTATCTTCTCCCACCCTCTCTCTTTACTGAAGATTATTGTCAATATATACGTTCTCGTGAAGAGGTAGTGAAAAAAAAAAAAAAAAAGAAGAAAAAAAAAAACAACAAGCAAAACAAAACAAACAAACAAAAAAAACGTTCAGGGTGGAGCGTAGGAGGTTGTGAATTTCCCAAACCGGTAAGGGCAGGTCGGAAACAGGAATGTGTTAGGGGTCGGGTTCCAGCAAAAAAAACAAAAAAGACATGCTGAAAAAGAAATAAACGAAAGAAAAAAAAGAAAAAAAGAAAGAAAGAAAGAAAGAAAGAAAGAGGAAAAGGAAGAATAAAACATGGAAGGATATTTCATGAAGAAGTGAACGCCTTTCAGGAAGAAGGGGGTTGTCATTATCGGTTATACGGAGAGAACCCTTTACTGTTGACATGACGTACTGCAAGCCAGAGGAGCGAAAAGGGTTTTTGAAGAAGAACGTAGCATTTGTCGTGTAATTAACCCAAGTGTTATATACCAGCGTCACTGGTCATATAGTTGTCATTCACCTCTCTTTTCGAACTTACAAACGTCATGCACATGTGAGGTGTATAGACGTGACAGATTTTTATCGAAAAATCTAAGTACAGTGAGTCATGACCCCTGCCCACATGACAATGTTTGATATATATATATATATATATATATATATATATATATATATATATATATATAATGTGTGTGCTATATTACTGAGTAAATAGTGCTCCATATCGTTGATAGAGCATGTATATCTCGCCTATGCAATTTTCAAACCAAGTTTGAAAATCGTATAGACGAGAAACTGTCAGTAACCAAGCGCCATTGACTTCACGTCTACGGTAACCTATATTAATATATATGTATATATATATATATATATATATATATATATATATATATGTATATGTATATATGTATATATATATGTATATATATATACATATATATACATATATGTGTGTATATATATATATATATATATATATATATATATATATATATATATATATATGGTAGCACATAGCATGCTGACTGATCATAAATTAAATTTCCAGAACTCCTCAATGATTGCCTTCGTTAATAACAGAAAAAATGAAGAATAATTGAAGCGTGCCCTATTTCCTTAATGAAAACAATAATTTAAAGGCAAGGTTTCTATAAGACATCGCCCTTCTTAGCAAAAATGTATTAAAATATTTCAACATAAAATATTAAAACTCAAATTAATATAAACAGCAGCACAGATAGCTTAACATTCTCACGTGCCATCTAAAATTCTAAACTTTCCAGTTTCAAAACAAATATAAATATCTCATAAACTTTCAAACCGACAGCGTCTTTGAAATATTAAAAAAAGATTCCTTTTTGAACACATCCAAATTTTTCTGTAATCACACCTTCTGTAATCACACTTCTTCTTCTTCTTCTTCTTCTTCTTCTTCTTCTTCTTCTTCTTCTTCTTCTTCTCTTATTATTATTATTATTATTATTATTATTATTATTATTATTATTATTATTATTATTATTATTATTATTATTGCATAGCTTAAATAATACTAAATAGGATACTATGTATTCAAGCAAAAATTCTTGTTCGAAACACGTGTCGGTAATTCAATAAATTTTCATCCATAAAACAACATTTTCTTTCCATTTATCTTTCAACATAATTGTCGGATTCATTTCCAGTTTTCTCACTTATATATATATATATATATATATATATATATATATATATATATATATATCACTTTCAGTTTTATCATGGGATTTTGTTTAAAACAATTTGAACCCGTGGAAATTCCATAGGTAATCATTATTTACAAATTACGTTGTATAGACTTTAGTCATGTGTATATTAAAATACAACGGATTATGGATTAAATGAACTAACAGTTTTTATGGCGTACTTATCGTAACGGTTATTAATGTAGGAAATGGAATCGGTGACCCAAGTTCAAATCCTGGACGAAACAGTTTGCGTTTCCCTTCGCGATAATTCCCTAGGGAAATACATAAATGTATCTGTTATCCCTCCAACTATGGGTAAATAGTTGGGAAGACTGGGTTAATTAACCTTTTTAGATAAACCAGTCTAGAAGAAAAACTCGGCATTCAACCCAGCCTTATTTAGCTTAAAGATTTACCTTGCGTCACATCCTTTCGCGGGGGTTTGGGTAAATACTTATTCATATGACATACAGGTCGTAAAATGACTGCTATTAAACTTTTTATTAAATTTAGGTTTGCTTATCAACCTTCGTAGGTTAGTCCCCCGAAGTTAAGCAGCAATGAGCCTGTTCAGTACTTAATTGGGTGACCATCTAAGCAACCGCAGGTGCTATAAGCAGTTCTGAGTTCTGAGTTTTTTGTATATCAGAATGACTTTATTCGGCATTCAATGGTCTGAAAAGGGTTGTTTTGCCATAAAACAAAACAACCAACATCAGAACGCACTCAGAACTGTCTTCCCAGCATTATGTTAAGTAGCGTAAAGAAGACAGTAATTTGTAATAAGATAATAAGATAAAATAAAACGTCCTTTAAATATGAATAATTAACCTAAATTTGAATAAGGGGAATCCCCATGACGTAATGGCTAACTGCTGGAATTCGAATCGTAGTAAGCGAGACCCCCAGTCTCGCTATTAAGTTCATTTTCGGACTAATACACTTGGGAAAGGTATTAATTGTTATTCTATAAGGATGGTTTTGGCATTAAATAACCCACAGAAATTGAGGTGCCATTAAGAAACAAAAAAACAAAAAAAACGGAATATATACCCATAGCTGAGAGAGAGAGAGAGAGAGAGAGAGAGAGAGAGAGAGAGAGAGAGAGAGAGAGAGAGAGAGAGAGAGAAAGATTCATGCTTCAACGCTAAGTAAAACACAAACAGTGTCGTTTAGGATTTGAACTTGCCTCGTCTGGTACGATTTCCAAAGACGATAACCGTTACGACCCCATCGTATTTACTTAGATGGAAAGATTTACTTGAATAAAAATAAAGAACACCTTTCTACATTTTAGTCTCATTGCGTTGGCACGTTACAGAAAAAGCACCCAGATAACACACACCCACACACGCATACACTCGCATTTAAGCACGCAATGGTGGATTTATATTGAATATATACATCGAATAGATATTCATAAAACGATCCTGTATGTCTTTCACGCAACGACTTAACCCCAACATAAAACACTGGAATAGAAAAACACATCCTTGAAATAAATGTTATCTGTCGAAAATCCAATCGCCATTTTAGTTCTTATCCAGTGGCAAAAAAAAAAGAGAAAAAAAAAGATGTGTCTAATTGCATTCTCCTTCGGGATAGATCTAATTAAATCTCGCGTCCATCATTTTCTAGGGAAAACCGATGGGAAATTTGATATATATTTTACCCCATTTTTTATGTTACTTCCATCAAGTTTTCCCCTTTTTTTCTCCCCCTTCTGGGTTCGGTTACCTTTCTATTCCTTGCTGTTTGTGATTGTTTCTGGAAATAAAATAAAAAAGTTTTCTTAACTCGTGATTTCGGAAATTTCGTCTATTATGATTCCTGTAACAAACATTTAAAATGCGCTTCCCTGAATGCAATAGAGGCTCGCTCGTGTAACGGTTATTGTCGGATAAAACGGAATCGGTGAGTAGAGTTCAAACCCTGGACGAGGCTGTTTTGTGTTTTACTTACTGTTAATGCTCTTGGGAAAGGTATGTAACGATATGTTGTCCTTTCAACAATCGGAAATAGTAAAGCCCCTCAATACTTTAGGCTTGGTATGACAATCAGTCTAAGAGAAGAAAAATTCTTAATCTGAATCAGCAGTACTCTGCTTAAAAAATGACCTTTTGTTAAATCCTTCCCGGGGTAGAAGATTTAGGCAAATATGATGGAGTGTTAAAAATTATCCGCACGACATATCTTTATTATTGTCACACTGCTTTTGGCAATTGCGTTTTCATCTCTTTCTGTTTGATGGTGTCCGATTCCATTATTCCCAAACATTTGTAGTTTTATTTTTCTCCAACTCTTAAACTTCTTAAAACTTTCCTGATTTGGTAGTTATATTTCTTTCATAATTACTCTTTTTCACTTTTTCATTTTTAACATGGAGCATTTTCCGATGCCAAATTGCATTCCTATATTCATGTTGTATATTCTTGTAGACCGTACAACAGTCTCTCATTCTATTTTCTTTTTGGCAAATATCTTATATGATCCCCGTATATATAGTGGTTAATTCTTTCATATGATTTTGTAACAGTACAATCCCCTGTACTTGTTATTGGGTGGAATCATTGATAAACAAATAACATGATCGAGCATTTTGCTTGCTGTCTTTACAGTGGAAACATGGCTACTCCAATAGCAGTATACACCAAGGAACTGACCCGATTTCTCTGGTCACAAGGAGTTTCAGGTGCTAAAATTCATCGTAGGTTTTTAGCACAATACGGAGACAGTACACTACTGCGTAGAAGTGTGTATGAATAGATAAAGTTTAGAAGTTGTCGGACAAGTGGGACCCACGAAGAGGGCGTGGAACACCTGGCAATCTCCACCACTGATGAGAAGATTCAGCAAGCTCGAGAGATAGTAGGGGTGAACCGATGAGGTAGATGGTTCTCTGCAGATTAATCATTGTTCTGCTCATCAAATCATCCACAATAAGCTCGGCTTACATAAAACAAGTGCTGATGATTTTTGAATCTCCCCCGTACATATTATTCATTAAGTGCCACCCCTTCTAACCAGCCGCACTCCACATGAAAAATCTTCTTCCTGCTCATGACATGGGAGTTCGAGTAATATTTTAATACGATGTTTAGCTAGCTCATCACCGGGCTTTTTTTCTCTCGGGTATCCTTATTCCAGCAACTCAACAACTCCTGCGACACTGTCGTTGCAAAACTGCATAGGTTCCTATCCTTTCCTTTGGACCCCAACGGCAGTGTGAAGAGGGGGTCTGCTGCTTGGGTAACAGCACATCCTCTATAAACAACCAGTCCAGGATACGTAGTCTTTCGTAGACGGAAGGATACCAACACAACATAACATTTTTTTTTCAGACAGAAATTCAAATGAAAAATATATACCTCGTTTCTGGTTTGATTATGTTTCTCTATTTAATGACATATCAACCTTCGTGGGTTATTTAATGCCAAAGCCATCCTTGCAGAAGAACAGTAGTGGTACTATTTAAATCATAGCTGTAGGGACGAGGGGGTTCATACCTTTCCCAAGGATATAATTCCAAAAGTAAACATGATAGCACCCATTGATTCTCTTTATACTATCAATATTCTTAACGAAAGGGACCTCATTTTGCCTCAAACGGGAACAGTAGGCTTCTTTGAAATGAAAGTCCCATGCCCATGACCTTACCTGTTTTGACTCTGTTTCAAAATGGTGCCAAACGAAGCTACATTTACTAAATTCCTGTTGATAGGAAATCTATTGTCCAAGCCCAATGTGCTCGTATAGTCAATCTCTACCGGGGTCTCAATACAGTGAAGTTGAGAAAGGCTTACGCTCAACTAAATAAATAACTGTATTAGCTAAGAAATATGGTATTTCTTTTTAAAAAGAAATGCCATAAAAAGTTCCAGTGATCTTTTGAAAAAGAGATATTATCTCGAAAATTCAAGAATTAAATACAGGTTAACACACAACAACATTGTTACCGTATTATTATTTTTTCTTTACACCTGCATTGTGATAGCCTTCTAAATCAACCTCCTAACCAATATATACACAATGCTTCAAGCAAAATATAAAACTCAGTTTGACAAAAAGTAATGCCATTTTGTTTAGGAAAGTATACTTACCAACACAGGAACATGTATCATACATAAAAATGAAGCTGGTCCTCTGTGGATCACATCCCTAATCCTCCACATAGTCGCCGTTTCTCTCAATAGCAATGTTCCACCTTCGATTGAGAGCATGTATCCCTGCCCCGTAAAATTCTGTTGAACTGTTCTTTGAACCACTTCTTCACTACAGATCCGCTTCCTCCATACGCAACAGAATTAGCGCCTCCAGTCTGTCATCTCTTCGGTTCCATGAAAGAGGGTTTGAGAGGCAAACATTATGCCAAGAAGTAGCTCAAAAACAGTCAATAGAATTTTTAATTGCTTGTAATGCTTGAAACCATATAATTGGTCATAATTCTTGAAACCAAATAATTCTTTGTAATTCTTGAAACCATATAATTGCTGATAATTCTTGAAACCATATAATTGCTCGAAATCCCCGAAACCATAAAATTGCTTGAAATCCTTGAAACCATATAATACCTTGTAATTCCTGAAATCATATAATTTCTTGTAAGCCTTTAAACTATATATATATATATATATATATATATATATATATATTTGCTCGAAACGCCTGAAAACATATAATACCTTCTAATTCTTGAAACCATATAACTGCTTGAAATCATTGAATCCATATAATTGCTTGTAATTCTTTAAAGCATATAATTGCTTGAAATCTTTGAAACACATTGCTTGAAAACCCTGAAAACATTTAATTGCTTATAATTGCTTGAAACCATATAATTGGTTGTTATTTTTGAAACCATATAATTCCTTATAATTCTTTAAACCATATAATTGCTTGTAATTCTTGAAACCATATAATTGGTCGAAAACCACGAAACCATATAATTGCTTAAAATTCTTGAAAATATATAATTACTTGTAATTCTTGAAATCATATAATTGCTTGGAATTCTTGAAACCATTAATTTCTCGAAAACCCTAAAAACATATAAATGCTTAAAATTCTTGAAAATATATCATTCCTTATAATTCTTGAAACCGTATAATTTCTTGCGAATTCTTGAAACCATATAATTGTTCGAAATCCCTGAAGCCACATAATTGCTTGAAATCCATGAAATCCTATAATTGCTCTGGTTATGCGTATCTGTTTTTGGATTATAAAAATACCCACGTTAACAACGGGGGTCTATCCTAGAACTGTACACATCTCTTTTGAATAGACAGCTGTAAACTCCTGGTGTATGTGTTTCAATCGAGAAATTGTACGACTCTTATGGAAGTCACACAATAAAAAAAGAAAAATATCATCGTTTACTTGCTCTCCCTCGGGTGAAGACTAAATATCGACTCAGTGTGATTTGCTTAAAAGATCCATTGACATTCGTATCATCCATTTGCGTCCAACGTGGCTCATACAACCACTTACGAACTTGAAGTCACGATAACACTTCAAGTTCTGAAATACTGAGAAACTGACGCATCATCAAACCATTTAAACAAGTTGTTCCACTTCCAATCCTTCAGCCTATTTTCTTTTCGGTTGGTTTCAGCTACTACACTTCCTGTTGGCGCCATCTTCCCTGTAGTGATCAGCAAAGGCCAGAGAAGCCATTTCCACGTGGCCATGATTTTTCCCGACTAGCAAAACAGTAGGGGACCCGAGTCCGTGACCCTAATCTACACTTATAGAAAATGATAATCTTTATAGTTTCTTCGTTTTTGGTTTGCCCATGTTTTGTTTGGGCAGTTATTTTTGTTTTGTTTTATTCTATTTTATTTATTTACACTTTTAGAATCCATTATAGTTCTTTGTCTCGAGAGAGGAAAATGGAAATACACACACACACACACACAACACATATATATATATATATATATATATGTGCAGAGAAAGATATATATAGATATAGATAGATATAGATAGATAGATAGAGAGAGAGAGAGAGAGAGAGAGAGAATTTATTGCATTATATCTATACTTATCCTTACCGTCTCCATAAAATAAATATGAATTAAAACATTTACACACACACACACACACACACACACACACACACACACATATATATATTATATATATATATATATATATATATATATATATATATATATTTGTAAACGTAAGTATAAACTGCAGGAAAAGGCAAGTACGAGTGTAATCCCAAAGGTAAAGTCTCCAAAATACTTAGAAATCACAGAAACGTTTACTTCTTATTGTAAATGATGTTTTCATCATTTTGATAATTTTACATATATCTATTTTTCTACAATATCGCCATTACGGTCGGCACATTTTTCTAGGTGCTGCCGCCATGTATTTGAGGAAGCGTTGCTCATCGTCGTTGTTTAAACTCCCTACACCACTTGCGGACGTTTTTGGCATCCATGCACGATTCGGTATACATTTCCGTTAATTGGCGATGAATTTTAATCGTTTTAATGCCTTTTGCATTACAAAAAAACGAATAATTAAGCGAACTTCACACTTGGCAGTAGCGTCAATCGGGAATTCCATCAGAAACGACTGCTAAGTCAAAACCGAGCGTATTAACAAGGTGCGCGCAGGAACAGGCCTAGGCGCATACGCAACAATCATGAAAATGTTGCTAATAGCCGCACGAACAATTTCCCTGCGTCCCCCGCGCTTCAGAGGCCTTACTTTTGGTATTACCCACGTATTTATTCAATAACAACAAGTTGTCGCATCCACATTGTTAGGCGCGCACGTAAAACCACGCAAACACACAAGCATCTGTCTATCTATCTATCTATCTATCACATTCTCATATTTCCTGGCCCCCATTCACGTGTATACACATATGTGACTATTTGTATTCACGATAGATTACATTTTATTTTAGTCTAAGTACTCACTTGTTCGTATGTGTGTGTGTGTGTGGAGTTTCGGTGGATTTGCGTCTGTACGATTTTGTCCGGTCAAAGCTTGTCTCCTCTCACCCCACGAGATACCCATTCAGCCTCTTAACGCCCCAACGCCTTTTGCGACCCCAAGCGGCGCATCCTTTGATGTTGTGATCTTCTTTCCTGTCCTGTAAAAAGCGGCCGCCACTAAAAAAGGCCATCGTGTTCTTCTTTAGCGTTAAGTGCCTTACTTGCAACCCCGTCGATTCAAGAAGGTCAGGGGTCAAGAAGAAGAAGAAGAAGAAGAAGAAGAAGAAGAAGAAGAAAAGAAAGGTCTGGAATACAAAAGAAGTTAAAGTGGATCAATTTCGGGAAGAGTGATAACCCAGAGAGAGGGAGGGAGGAGAGAGTGGTGCAAAAATGAGGGATGCGGTGGGAGGTATGAAATCAATAGAATGATGGGAAAAGCGAAAAAGAGGAAGCAGGAGACGGAAGACATAAACATAATAGAAATAAAAAAGTGAAAGAAGAGAGAGAGAGAGAGAGAGAGAGAGAGAGAGAGAGAGAGAGAGAGAGAGAGAGAGAGAGAGAGAGAGAGAGAGAGAGAGAGTACAAAAAGAAATAAAAAATAAAGTGGAAAAAATCACAAAAAAAGATGGTGGAAATTTGTCAGAGAGAAAGCCTATAAGCACAAAAGCTATAAAAACCATCGAGAGAAGATAAGTGTATGAAATGGATATATATATATATATATATATATATATATATATATATACAGAATGCCACTTACTGTTGCCTAGCAGTCTTTTCCGTAAGAGTACTCAATATTCAAGATATGACTATTTATATATTGATATCAAAATTATAACTTGTTAATCGCAACTGTCAGTTTTACTTTTAACGATCACGCGCACAGACACACACACACACACACACACACACGCACGTGCACACGCACACACATGCATATATATATATATATATATATATATATATATATATATATATATATATATATATATACCTTTATTGCCATTACTCTAAGGTCGACTCTAAACTACAGAAGTAGTACCTGTTAGGGTCCCATATATTGGTTAAATAGAAACAATGAGTTTAAAATAGTGTGTTTAAAAGAATTGAGTTAAGAATTAAACTGAATGCTCATCAAGAAGGAATATAACAAAATGTCCTCCGCATAAAATAACCAACAAGGGTGACATGCCGTAAAAACCAACCAACCAGCCAACCAACCAACACAGACGCACACACAAACACTCATACTCACACACATATATATATATATATATTGAAGGCAATTACAATGCGTATATCGTATAAAATTCGATAATTATTGAAAATAATCATGACAATCGAATTTTATACGATATACGCATTGTAATTGCCTTCAAAAATATAAATGATAATATACTTTACTTAACAATGCTCCAAAAGTAAATGATCAAATACCATTATATACATATACCGCTAATTGACCACTCTTTACTCATATAAATTGCACACACACACACACACACACACACACACACACTAGTGCCACATCCTGCTCAAGCCTTCTAGCATCTGTATGACATGGGTGGATCTTTGCCATAAGTGTAATTTGAGGAGTACAATCGGGACAATCATATAGTTTCTAGGGCTTGACATGATCAACCAATTGGTCGGGTGGGGCCTCCTCTACTACCGCCCGTTTAGCTCAAGTCAGGGCCGAAGTAGATTGTCGCATATCACGGAACCACTTAGTACCCGGGTCACAGTCTGCTCCGCAATCACGATCCTGTCCTCAGACATTAAGGTTTGCCACAAATGGCTAACAGGTTCCTCCACTGGCAGAATCATACACCTCTGAAGAGGTGTAATCGGTGTATTCTTTAGGCCCACCCGATAGGGTGGCAGAATTTTTAAAGATATTAAATCTTTTTAGATATTAGTGAAATAGATCACTAATTAGTACTTAGCCTATTCTTGTAGTGAGCATCCCAAGCGGAGTTTAACAGGTTTGAATTCAGAGTTTTCCTTCTCCAATACTGGTTGACTAATCAGTGTACACAATATTCTTCTTGCTGTAGTGATTAACGTGCTCGTCTCTCAGATCTTTAGGGTTATAATGAATTCGACAGCAAGATTACCAGACCTTTATTCTTTTTTACTATTCTGAAAATAAAAAGAATAAATAAATAAATAATCGAGCTTAATCGAATATCAAGTGAGCAGTGTCAGAAAAAGCCTTTTGTTCTCATCAATTATTCGATCTGACCATTGCGATAAATCCCACCCACAAAGGAGGGTGGGTTGGTGGCTATAGCTTTAATTCGTTTACATTTCAGACGCCTTGAAAGGCACCCTGGGAAATAATTAAAGAAATTAAATTTACAAACGAGACGTCAGTAAATAAATTAACTAACGGAAAGAAAACAAAAAAGAAAAAAAGAAAAAAGTAACCATAAAGAGAAAAACAAAAACAAAAACAAAAAACTAAAATAAAACGTCAAACAAATAAATGAATAAATAAATAATCATATAAATAAATAAATAAACAAATAAATAAATGCTCGTAACAATAACAATGTCGAAATATCAAAAAGTGATTATTTTTATTTTGTCCAATATTTTTTTAGAAATGTTTTATTTCTTTTGTGTTTAATGCGTGATTTTAAAGGGTTAAAATGAAATTTTCCAAAACTGATTTTACGGTTACTTTGTTATTTTTACTGCTATTTATTCTTTTCTTTCTTTCTTCGTGCTTTTCTTTTCCGCTTGTTCTCTTTTTCTTTAAAATCATTTCTTCTTTTTTGTCTCTTTCTTTTGGATGAGTCAACTTCTTTCCTTTGTTTATATTTCTTTTCTTTGTTTTTAATGTGTTTTTTTGCCAATGCTTCATTTCTTTTTCTCTTTTCATTGTTTTTCCTTTTTTATTTCTTCTTCGTTTTCTTTCTCCTTCTTTACATTTGCACCTTCTTTTCTTTACTTTTAAAAATTTGTTTTCTTTATTTATTTGTTTTTTCTTTTCTTTTCTTTCTCTTCCCTTTATGTCCTTGTTTTTCTTTTTTTTTTCTTTCTTTCTTTCATCTTCCTTGTTTCGTTTGATTTTTCTTTCTTCTTTGTTTCTCTTTTTTGTTTTTCCTTAATTTTCCATTATTTTTTCTCTCTGTATCTTTCTTTCTTTCTTTCTTTCTGTCTTTCTTTCTTTCTTTCTTTTGATTTTTTTTTGTTCTTTGTTTCTCTTTCTTTTTTGTTTTTGTTTTCTTTTTCTCATCTCTATACCCTTGTTTCTTTTTCATTTATTCATTTATTTGATTTTCCTTTCTATTTTATTTCTCTTTCTTTGATTCTTTTTCTCTTTGTTTTTCTTCTGTCTATCTTGCATTTAACTTTGTTTCTTTCTTTCTCGCTTTTTTTCTTTGATTTTTCGTTCTTCTTTGTTTCTTACTTTCTTTCGTTATTTCTACCCTGTTAATTTTTTAGAATTATAAATCAATCTTTGTCTGTGTGTTTCTCATTTTATTTTACTTTTTCCGGATTCTTTTACTTGCTTTTTATTGTTTTCTTCCTCGTCCTGCTTTCGTCCCACGCATTTTCATCAAATTGTCATTGTTCTTCAAATTATTGTTATCGTTGTTATTCTTCTTCTTCTTCTTCTTCTTCTTCTTCTTCTTCTTCTTCTTCTTCTTCTTCTTCTTCTTCTTCTTCTTCTTCTTCTTCTTCTTCTTCTTCTTATTCTTCTTATTCTTCTTATTCTTATTCTTATTCTTCGTTGATCCAGTTACCTCACTTGAATTATACTTTTTTTACCTTTTCTTTCTTCTACACTCGTTATCTTCTCCCTTTTTCTCTTTTCCCCTCTCTCTCTCCCTGTCTCGCCTTAGGTTACTCTTTCTTCAGCAAAACGTTTAATTCTTCTACCTTATTCGTTTATTTAAGCCAGATTGCCCAATTAACAGGACCAAACTATTAAAACTCCACTAGATCATCATAAAGCGGAACTTTATCAAATCGACACACATTGGCCAAGATAATAAATTGAAGTTGATCAATACAAGAAATTTCATTGGACAAAAACTGCGTAAAAACTTTCCTGTGAAACAAAAATCCTCTTACAGCCATGATGAATGGAAAAACTTTAAACTTGCTCATATATGAAATTAGACACAAACAAAAACTAAAAAACAAAAAAAAAAAAAAAACGAAGTAAAGAAACAAACAAACAAATGTTTGTGTTTCAATTGCAGAGAAAATACATTCGCCCTAAATGAGAAAGCTTAGAGTTAAGTTTATAAAAAATGAAAGTTGTAAAACTCACCAATTCAAACCCTGCTTTGCTGTAAAACCACCCGCACGAAAGCTAGAAAAATAATAAAATTTATCATGAAATCTACAGAAAACACTCTCTCTCTCTCTCTCTCTCTCTCTCTCTCTCTCTCTCTCTCTCTCTCTCTCTCTCTTTCAAACTTGATTGTAATGTTATCAAATATAATTAAGTTCGATCTTAACTCAAAGTCACCGATAAAATGGCGTAGCTTTGCCTTTCCTCTTGGGTGTATAGATATTTCATAGATATTTTCTAAGTTTAGGAGAGGATTTTCTCTTAGTTACGAAGTGAGTGATGAGTGGGTATATATATATATATATATATATATATATATATATATATATGTGTGTGTGTGTGTGTGTGTGTGTGTGTATGTGTGTGCTCGTTTGCGTATGCATATGTGAGTGATTCTTTATACACACATATACTACCATTGGGTCATCTCGTGTGGTGTATAGTCATTTCGATTCTGTAGTGCTTTGTGTTTAATAATACCTAATCATTTTCTTGGTATAATTGTCCTTTAGATGTTATAAGGTTGATAAATTTCCATTTACTCACCATGACAATCTTTGCCAACCGTCACTAACATTCAATTTCCTCTGAAGGTACTCTGCGCAACATCCAGTATCCGTGCAGAGTTGGTCAATGTAAGATTTTGCTGGACGGCCCATGCTGGCATGTCAAAATACTGGTTTCCACTGGAGAGTGTCGCTTATGAGTTCCCCCTTGTTTCTCCAGAAGTGCCCAGCATATCCTATTCGTCTCAGTCGGATGGTTTGTGTGATAGGGGCAAGTGGTTTGAACATCTGCTTTCTTGTGGGGTGTTTCCACGATTTGTTTTGGAATGCTTTCTTAGCAGCCTTATATGTGTATTTACATATCTATATCAGTAAAATTCCCTTCTGTATGTTGGTTGTTCTGATGGCCCGGTTGGTAGAGATTTGGACTGCCAATAATAATAAAAGTCACTAGAAGAGGAATATTAACCTATTCTAAACAAATCATAAAATCTAAGAAGTCCGTTTGGTGTAGGGGTTGTGTTATCGGCCTGTCAGCTTGACAGTCCGGTTTCAAATCACGCACAGGGCGGTCTTCCGATCTATAGCCCTGCTGATGAGGCCTAATAGGCCGAAATGTACATACAGAGATTGATTTTTCTCGATTTTTTAGCCATACATTTAAATAGGTATTCCCGCCTAATTCATTATTAATTAATTAATTTTCAAAAATTAGGTACGACTCCAATTAAGCACTTATTCTCCCAAAAATTGTCGGCAAAAAAGCCATTCCAAACAAACCGTGTTTACAACTTATCATATATATATATATATATTATATATATATATATATATATATATAGTGAATGACAGCAAATAAGACAAGTGTATGCATAGAAAGAGTGCTCAATGGTATAATAACAGAGCATGTTTAAAATTATGTATAGTATATTATCGTTATTCGTTTCATTGTCCTTATGGAAAGCCCCGACCCTTTTTATCAGATATATGCTTGTTGGTGGTGGATGACGGTCTTCATGTCCTGGGAATGACGTTAATCTCTATCTGATGGTAAGATTCCAGTTCTGGGTGTCTGGAAAATGGGATGCACTCCTTCACCACCGTTGCTCCATGGTCCACTCTGACCCGGAGTGGTAGAACCCGTTAGGGTCCCTTCTATGGGTTAAATAGAAAATGTGTTCATAAAAATAATGATTAAGAACTAATTCATGAAAAAAATTGTCGGCATTAAATGAGCCATCGTAAAACAAAAACAAAACAAAACAAAACAAAAATCAACAACAAAAAACAAAACAATCAATGTCGTAGAATTTGATACTAAATGATACCTATCACTATCATGTAAATACCTAATAACAATACCGACAGACACACTATATTAGACGAATAGGTATATATATATATATATATATATATATATATATATATATATATATATATATATATATATATATATATATATATATATATATATATATATATATATAGATAGATAGATAGATAGATAGATAGATAATAACATCCGGGAGAGGTTGTAGATGAGCGGTTTGGCCCCTCAACCACTCATTCCCAGATCAATTATAGAAGCTTTGTCGAGACGACATGATGTAAAATATGTCAAGATATCGATGAGAGGAGCAAGGAAACAGGAACTCCTGCCTCCCACTTCAAGCCTGAGGGCAACGTGAACATAAGCAATTCTACACTGTGCTAATAACCATTATATCATATCTCTCACGCGCACCCACAGACAACACACACACACACACACACACACACACACACACATGTGAAATATATATATATTATATATAATATATATATATATATATATATATATAGTGTAATGTTATATTGCTATAATTAGTCCAGTTGGTGAGTTACGGTGGGACCAAGTTTTTACAGTGGAGTGCTCAATATCAATGATAGAGGTATTGTATATATGAGAATAAATATGTATCAGTCTACATATATATTCGTTGCATGGAATGTCTTGTTAACATCGTTTTCATGCTTTTCATGCATATATATATATATATATATATATATATATATATATATATATATATATCGCTGGCGGCTGCCAACTCAAGCGTAAACGTAACGCTCTTCTATATAAGGAATGGAGCACTCTGTGACGGCCTTTACACACAAAGCGATGTGTGTATTAAAACAGTTAACATTCTCCTTCCCATTCTGTAAGTGAAGACAGCCTAATCGTTAAAGTGCCGGACCGATCGGATTTCAATTCCGGCTGTAGGTAACTTGCAAAATGTCTAGCCACACTGAAGAGACTTGATAAGTCGAAACACGTGTCTGTGGATGACCCTATATATATATATATATATATATATATATATATATTATATATATATATATATTAATGGATGTGGAGGCTGGAAGTAGGAGCATTGATAGGAAAAGTGTTATAGGCATTTTAAATTATGAGTACTGCATTGAAAATTAATGTTATTTAAAGATGTTATTGTATTATTTGATGTATAATTCTTCTAGTATTTGGAGTTTTTGTTTATATTTTTCTTTGTGTAGAATGTGCGTATTTTCTGTTAGGATATTTCGGTAATTAGAGTGGGGGCATGCATGTAATTTTAGATGTTATGAAATGGAGCTATTATCTATCATATGAAGAGTTAAACAATACAAACCATCCTCAAATAAAATTAATTTTCAATGCACTACTCACATTTTAAAATGCATATATATATATATATATATATATATATATATATATATGAGATAGGGTCGTCTTGATATAGCACAATGGTGCTTGGTAACTCATAACCAAAATCTGAATGAGCAATCACAGTACACTCCTTATATGTATCTATTAAAAAATGTATGTATTTACTCGAGCCATCCATCACGGGCCTGATATGACAGAATATCTATTTTTAAGCGAAGTTTAGCTGGTTTGAATTTGGTTAGCTAACTTCGTTTCCTAACCAAGATTAAAAAGCCCTGTCTATCTTACGGTTTATCCATAGCAATGAGATGGAGAATAGATGGGTTTCTCCTTTCCCCAATGGCATTCGTGCGAAGGGAAATGCAAGCTACCTCATTTAGGATTTGAACTCTGATCACCGTGTTTATTTGCCAAGAGGACCACTGTAAAATGTTTCTGCAATTTTATTCAGGTTTACATTGTTGCTATAATCTTATTTTTGGTTACAAAGTTTCAATGCTATAATAATATAATAGCCGTTTTCACTGAATAATGCTGTAATAATGCAATACCCGTTTTCAATGTATAATGCTATAATAATATAATACACGTTTTCCCTGTGTAATGTGGTAATTATATAATACCCGTTATTACTGTATAATGTTCTGCTAGAAATAACAACATCCTTGTCTTCTATTTAGAAGAATGTTATTTTTTATTTTTTTAATAGATTGCTTGTGGTTTAATTATCAAGTGTAATACTATATATATATATATATATATATATATATATATATATATATATATATATATGTCCGTGTCCTTGTCTAAATGTGTTTTGTGCGTTTATATGAGTCACACATATATATATATACAGAGAGAGAGAGAGAGAGAGAGAGAGAGAGAGAGAGAGAGAGAGAGAGGAGAGAGAGAGAGAGAGAGAGATATGTGAATGGAGAGTGTTTGTGTTTACATTTACATACTTATCGCGATTATTATTTGGGAAATATCTGCAATATATATATATATATATATATATATATATATATATATGTATATGTATATATATATATATATATATATATATACACGTATTTACAAGCTCTGTATCGACACGCAAACCTATATACGAATGTATACGCGCGTGCAGAAACACATACACACACATATGTACGCACACAGGCGCATAAGCACGCACATACACATACACGCACACATACGGGTGCACACACGCGTACACACATACGTTTACATATAGGCCGACAAACAGATAAATGCATACCCACAAAAACACTTGTATATATTTACACCCAAGTGCCTGTGTAAGTGTACACATTTCTATTTACTCATCTCACTTCCTGTCGCCCCCTACCCAGTTTTTCTTGGACCACCCTTCAACCTCGACTGTCACCAGCCCGGTTTTCTCCTGATTTGTATACAATAGAGAAACATCCGACCACGTGTCCCGGCTGTCATTTATTTTCATTACACCAAGCAAAGCCCCCAGGATCCTGGAAAAAAGAATACACAGGGACAACAAGTCTCAGCTGTCAATCATTTCCGCCAGGTGCTCCTCGGCTATGAAAATGCAAGGACAGCGTTTCACACCTGTCACTCAACCAAGTTCAACAGGTACGTGATTGGAAGGGGGTATATATAGATAAACAGAAAAAAGAAAATACTTCTGACTGTCAATTTTCTTTAAAATCAATGAGAATCAGAAAACACTGCAAACGGACACGCGTTTCAACCCCGAACCCCACACAGATACACATAAATCATCTATCTATCTATCTATCTATCTAAATCTAATCATACATTTAAATGTATTTTGTCTCAATCCATAACTATCCATCTACTTATCTGTCTGTTATTTTTTTAAGGTTTGGTTAGGTTTGGCTTATCTGATGGCACGGCGCCAACGATTTGGAAAAAAAGACTGGAGGTAAAATTGAATATCAGAGAAAGAATCGAGGCCATCCAGTTTTATGAAAATCGGTTAGAATCCTCAGAAGAATCCGGGAAACCTGGGTAGACTTGTTGTCGCTCAGACTCAAGTGAAAGACCATCACCTAATACGAGTGACAAAACCTCACAAGGAATGCGATAATTGTTACGATTTTTGTGGTCATTTTTAGGCTGCAAGTGAGAGCACTTTACAGTGGAGATTCCTTATGTTCCTTATTGTTATGTATAAACCTTTGGTTGTTCCTTAGTGAAGAACCCTTGTCTTAAGCATAGGATGATCCGCGTGTCTGTGTGGAATACGTGCAAATGATCGGCTTTCAAGATCGGTGATTAAGGAGTTAACTAACCTCGCATTCGAGCGTGTTGATTGGCTGATTGAATCCATGAAGTCCACGCAGAGTCTATAAGTTTAAGTGATGAACTTCAGCACACCTCATATTAATAAAAAAAATATTTCAACAATAAGGATAATGATCATTTGTCAGCACACAGTTAAATGGTTTCAAGTATTTCAATCCAATACTAACAATTTCCGAATAGATATAGATGTGACCATAATAGGTACTACCATTCCGGAGCATTCAGAATCTCGGAGATATGAGAGCTCCAGAAATTGATTTTCTAACCCAGATGCTGTTTAGCCTCAAACCATACAGTCCATTTGTGGGTGGAGTTCAACACTTAACGTCAGCTCGCCACTTTACCGCACAGATCAGATTACCTAAGGTGTGTTACTATCATCCCGGAAACTTATATATATATATATATATATATATATATATATATATATATATAGAGAGAGAGAGAGAGAGAGAGAGAGAGAAAGATAGATAGATAGATAGATAGATAGATAGACGAATGATATCAAGTATTTCAGAAATAGGATTCAACCAAAATTGAAAACGCAAACATACATATAAGGATTTTGCGTATATATAAGAGTATGTGCATATTTTCACCTATACGGAGTATATTATAAATAGATATATAAAATCCTTAATTTTTCAGGAATAAATCTATTTTAGCTACCTTTGCCTCTTCGAGTCTGATTTCATAATGGACAATTGTTCTTTATGAATTCAGACTTGTAAAGGCTAATTTAGCCGTAATAAATCTATTTCTTACAAATTTGCTTTCACACACACACACACACACACACTCACACACACACACACACACACACACACACACACACACACATATATATATATATATAATATATATATATATGTAGTCTTTTTTAGTATTGAAGAATTGAAAAAAGAGTGGTCGATTACGGGTTTAAAGGCTGTATTTATTTCATTATAAGTACATTACATTTGAGGTGCAATTGTTACCATTGGTTTCCAAGCAGCATGTTAGTTCCTTTTCATCAAAACTGTTAAGAAATGCAGGGAATGTCCATTTATATACATACATATATAAATGAATAGACATTCCATGCATTTCTTATCAGGCGCGTTGTCTTGTTGATGAGGAGCTAACGTGCTGCTCGGAAACCAATGGTAACAATTTCATCTTAAATGTATTGTACATTATAATGAATACATACATATATATATATATATATTATATATATATATGTGTGTGTGTGTGTGTGTGTGTGTGTGTGTGTGTTTGCGCGTATATGTACCTACCTATTTGATCCCTCGTGCCAACTGAGTTTTTTCGAATGTGGCAAAAGTTCGTAGTAAAATCTTTCTTCCTGTCATGTAGTCTTGGTTGTAAATTAATCAAATCTTATCACATAACAATTTATTTTATCAATAAAAAGGAACTTTTATTTTCGTCTCAATTTGTCGTTTTCCCGCCTCTTGCTTCAATCAATTCAAAAATGGCCGGCCTTTCAGAAAATGGCTCTAGGCGTGAAATTAGTGAATTTCTTGGGACCCGTGTTATCTACATCGACAGTGAGGCAACGAACCATTATCAGTTTCAATTGCAAGGAGTGGGAGTGATTAAAAAAAAACACTTTCCCCGCCCTCGCACAACCTAATACGAGTCCCCCTTATCCCCTACACTTCTTTTTTATGAGCGTTTGTCACTCGCCACCAGCGAAACAAATTATTTGTATGTGCAGGTCGGCTCACACAACCAACCGCACACACGTTTTCTTGCATCTACATTATCACATTTACTGGTGTACATGCGCACACACGCGTAAACAAACACAAGCAAACACATAAGAATAGCGTATATTCTTGTACATAGATGTGTATAGAATATTTTCAGAAATTTCTAGAACGGAAGTTTTTGTATGTTTTGAGGAATAAGTCTGTATAGTGTATATGTAACATCTGAATTAATGGCTGTGACTCCAGATTTAATTAAATATTCCTGTTGTTCCATAATATTTGATTCATTTAGCGCGGGACTTTTCAAACTTTTTATTTGATGAACCCCTTTTTAACCGAATTTGATTTTAATTGAATCGTATTTTGCCGACATTTTTTTTCCTTGCTTCACTGGATGCAATGATGGGAAGGCTTACAAAATAAATAATTACGACTACCGTATATTCTTGAGTAATAAACGACTTTGTGTAACGAACGACCGTTCATTTTTATTCATAAAAATGTATTTTATCATATATTGTGTGAATTTGGTTGGTTGAGTTTTACGGCATATCAACCGCTGTGTTATATTATGCCGGATACGTTTTTGTTTTATTCATTCCAGTTGGTGATCAATTTTGTTTTAACTCATTTTTATACACATTTGTACTCATTTTAAAACTTTTTAACCCATAGATGGGACTCTAATAAGCATTACCACTCCGGGTCACAATGGTCGTGAGTTAATGACAATGAAGAGGTACTCCACACTCCCCCGAGATCCAGAATTGGAACCTCACTACTAAATGCAATTTGATCTTATACCGAGGACACTAAGACCCTCAGTCACCATCTCTAGCACATATATGATAAAAAGAGTTGGGGTTTGCCATAAGAGCAATACAGCCGGGACAATCATATAGGTGCTAGGGCTTGACGTGACCAGACGATTGATTGGATGATGCCTCTCCGGCCGCTCGTTTAGCCCAAGTAAGGGGCAAAGTGGAGTGTTGCATGTGATGGAATGCTCATCCACCAGAACTGCATCACAGGTTGTTACCCACAACCAACAGGTTGCCCCATTGGGAGGGGAGTTCTTGCCCCTTTGCAGAGATGCAGTCCGTGTATTGTACAGCCCCAACCGACAGGGTGTATATTGCACGTAATGAACGATGGTAAGCTTCGACTTGTAATGAACGACCCTTGTGAAAAATTGGTCTTAAAAATTGTTATATATATAGCAAGATAAAATAATCTAATTTATCCTTCTAGTTATCCATAAGTGTGTGATGTGTGTTGGTGTTGAGTGTGTATGTGTGTGTGTGTGTATATGTAGGAAATAAAAGACAGTAATTAAGAGATGGCAGGACATAAGAAAAAGAGAAAAAAAGGACTGAAGAAATGGACAAAAGTTAAAAGAAAGAAATATAATGATTTTGTGAGATAGAAGAAAAGAAAGGAAAAGGGATTTAAAATGAAAAGTTAAATTGATAGAAGTTAAAAGCAAAAGAGATTGAAATAGAGGAGCAGAGCTTTAAAAGAGTAAAAGGGAGAAAAGTTTATTAAAGAAATAAAGAGAAAATAGATTTAGAGAGAGAAAAGTGATTTGAAGAAAAAGTTAGTAAGGAAATGAAGAGAAAGTTAAGAAAGGAAAAAAGAAAGAAAGAATAAAATGAGAGAAAGAGAGAAACGAAAATAGAAGAAAAAATTAGAAAAGAAATTAAGGGAAAGTTAAGAAAGAAAGAAAGAAAGAAAGAAAGAAAAAAAGAAAAAGTAAATTAAATGATAGACAGAGAGAAAAGTAATTAAAAGAAAAAGTTAGAAACAAATTAAAGAATAAAGAAAGATTAAATGAAAAGAAATAAAAGAAAGAGAAAAAGAAGTAGAAGGACAACGGTTTATGAAAACTGAATAAAGACAATCAGAAATATTTCCTCTTTCTTTCTTTCTTTCTTTCGAGATAGAAATAGTGTAAAGTGAAACAAGAAAGAAATTAAAAGTGAAAAAGGAAAAAGTTGAAAAGGAAGGAAGAAAGAAAGGATAAAAAATGGGAAAATGAAATTAAGAGATAGAAAGAGAAATAAGTTAAAAAGAAAGAAAGGAAGATAAATTAAGAAATCGAAAGGGATAAAAGTAAATAAAATGAAACAAAGTGAAAAATTAAGGGAAAGAAGTTTAGAAACTAAAAGGAAAGCATGACAAAGTAAAAAAGAGAAGAACGAAATTTCACAAGAAAATAAAAATTAAAGTTTAAAAGAAAAAAAGATAAATTAAGAAATCGAAATAAATAAAAGTAAAGAAAATGAAATAAATAAATAAATTAAGGGAGAGATGTTTAGAAACTAAAAAGAAAGCATGAGAAAGTACCGCCCCCCACAAAAAAAAAAACAAGAGGAGAAGAACGAAAGTACACAAGAAAATTAAAAAGAAATGTTTAAAAGAAAGAATGAAAGAAAGAAAGAAAGAAAGAAAGAAAGAAAGAAAGAAAGAGTAGGAATGATATTAAGAGATCGAAAGTGATAAATGTGGAAGAAAAGAAAACTGAGCGAATAAAAACTGAATGAAGGAAAACTGAACGAATTAAAAACTGAACGAATTAAAAACGAAAGAAAGCTGGACGAATGAAAACCGAAAGAATGAAAAACTGAACGGATGAAAAACTGAACAAATAAAAAACGAAAGAAAGCTGGACGAATGAAAACTGAAACAATGAAAACTGAACGAATGAAAAACCAAAAACTGAAATCTTAAAAAAGAAAGAATGCAATGAAATCAGCTTTAACTGGTGAATAAGACCAATAGACAATGACAAATTAGGGAAGAAAAAAAAGAAAGTAAAGAAAAGAGAAGCATGAAATTAAAGAAAAATAAACGTTTTGAAAAGCAATGAAGGTTTCGCGTTCGAAGGGTTTGTGAGTCAGTTTTTCCCTGCTGCGCTCGGATGGTGAGACAAGATCAGTGGGCGGCGGCGGCGCATGTCTCAGATGTTTGCTGCAAATTCCACGCATTCTTTATGACTTATTTGAACGTGAAGAGGACGTCACCGTGAAACAATGACACAACCATAACATTAGTTACGACCTATTATTATTATTATTATTATTATTATTATTATTATTATTATTATTATTATTATTATTATTATTATTAATGTTGATGACAATGTGAGCAAATGGAAATAAATATAACATTAGCGATATTGAAGTTGGCGATGATGATGGTGATGAAGACAATGATAATATTGACCATGATGATGACGATTTGAAAGTTGGTTAGAATTAAAAAGGGGGAAAAAGATGGCGGATGAAACATGAAGTTGAAAAACAAGGAAAGTTAGTATAAAGTAAATGAAAGATATTTCGAACAGTGAAAGAGAAGATAGATGAACAGAAAATGTAGTATATTTTGAATATCAGTTAAAAAAAAAAAAAATAAGAAAAACAGGATGAAGAATGAAAGTAAGGGAAGGTTACATAAATAATTTGAATGACGAACAGAAAGAAAGAAAAAGAAAGAAAGGAAAGAAAGAAAGAAAGAAAGAAAGAAAGAAAGAAAGAAAATATTAAAAAAAACGACAGGTGAAATGAGCAAAATGAAGTATGAAAATGAATAAAATAAAGAGTGAAAGAAAATAAAAAGAAACAGAAAGAAAGATAAATAAAGGCATTAAGTAAATGAAAGAAAGAAAAATAGAGAAAGAAACAGAAAAAGGAAGAAAGAAAGAAAAAAAAATTCATTAATTAAATGATGGACTGAAAAAAAGAAAGAAATACATTGAGACATTGAGTGCAAGAAAGAAGAAAGAAAGAAAGAAAGAAAGAAAGAAAAAAATAATGAAATTCATTGAGTGAATTAAACAAAGAAAGAAAAACAGAAAGAAAGAAAGAAAGAAAGAAAGTGTATGTTGGACAGAATCAGAAAGAATTATGAATAAATAAATGATGAAAATAAAGAACACAATAAATAGAAATTTAGGAAATTTAGGAAATGAAGGAAGAAACATTCAGTTAATGAAGAATAAAAACATGAAAAGAAAAACATTAAAATCAAGTAAACGTAGGACAGAAAGAGAAATAAATAAATAACTCTCGTATACGTATTGTCACATACACACAACCATATGGACGTGCTCTGGTATGGCAACCGGTCTAGGAGAAGAACATTCAATTCAAACTTCGCTGAAAAAAAATTGAAATTGTGTCATACCCTACATGTGCGTATTAGACTCAAGATCAAAAGTATGGCGCATCTGGTGAGTATCGAATTCGCTATTCTCGTAGTAATAGATCTGTGAAACGAACTTGCTAACGATTACATTACGATGGGACGTCCAGAACACAAAATAGTATAAGCTCAATTACAAGTACGTATCCATATTCATGTCAAGGAACATTACACAAGATTGTCTAGAAAATCATTATCATTCTGTTGTGATTTTGAGTCTAACTGATTACTGCAGTGTTGTGTCAGACTATATTAAGCTTGGTTAAAATCTTGTATACATCTGGATGTGAGGCGCTCGTGCGCAATGGTTAGAGTCGTAGGAAATGGACACGACAAGACGAGTTCAAATCCTGGATAAGGCTGTTTGCATTTCACATAGCACTAATACTCTTGGGAGAGGTATGAATCCAACTATTCTCTCTCCAGCTACGAATAAATAGTAGGTCAGACTGGGCTCTTCAACCAGTCTAGGAGAAGGAAAACTCTGAATTAAAAGCTGTTAAACTCCGCTTAAGAAATTGACCATGTGTCACATCCTACACATGCAGAGGAGTTTGGTAGATATATACATCTGAATTGGAGGCGCTTGGAGTGTAATGGTTATTGTCGTAGGAAATGGACACGGCGCCCCGAGTTCAAATCCTGGACAAAACTGTTTGTAGTTCACATAGCGCTAATACCCTTGGGAAAGGTATGTATACAACGATACTCTTTAGCTATGTTATGGCAACCGGTTTAGGAGAAGAAAAACTTTAAATTTAAACTTCGCTGAAAAAAATGACTGTGTCATACATATTGATTCATATATTCTCATTATAATGGAGATTATGAGTCTGTCTGAAAGCAAAACTACGTCCTTACCCAACGTCCCAAATCCCTATGTTATTTAGGTTATATTCTCAATGATTATTAGATAATACTTATTTAATCTTAAATAGCATCTTTTTTTAATTAACGATGTCTATTAAATCTTAACTGGGTTAGTTTTGCCTCAAAACAGACCACATTATAATGTCGCTTAAAGTCCTGTAACGTGTGGCGTATATCACTTGGAAATAAAAGTTTGCCTAGTATATGATGTGCATAATTTGCATAATGGCTTAAAAAAACAGGTTTAATAAATAATTACTTGTTATTGATTTCTGATATTATAGTTTTATTCTGAAACTTATTAAAAACAATCCTATGTATAATTTTATATGGAAATCAATTAAAATAATATAAAAATAGGCATAATATTTCTATGTATTTTTATTTAGTTTCGTTAGTCTTTTTAATTTGATATAATATTCTATTATATTAAAACATAAATACTATCGCTCAGAGGGTGCATAATTTTGCTAGTTATTAATAATATAATTTGCGGTTCTGTGTGGTGTATTCAAAATTAATTTCTACAGAGAACTTATCTCTGTTTCCTTTCTGCACATTTAGTTGACGTCATCGATACGTGCCCTAAATTAATAATGCCCATTGTATTGATGGGTTTTTATGAGAGAGAGAGAGAGAGAGAGAGAGAGAGAGAGAGAGAGAGAGAGAGAGAGAGAGAGAGAGAGAGAGATTTGTGTAAATTCTCGAAATTGTAAAGTTCTTGCAAAGAAGTGAGTGAACTAATTCGCTGGTTGTTTCCACTCATCAATTGGAACCCAACGTCGTTTCAAGAAAGCGCGTGTTTTCTTTCCGTTCCTATTATTTTTTTTTCGTTTTAAGGGCTCAAAAAAGAAAAAACCCGACCGAATAAAAAAAAAGAAAAAATAGAAAAAAAACTTTCAAGTAAGGAGAAAGTTAAAAGGAAAAAATATATAAAAAAATGAAATTAAAAAACAACAACATGAAAGTGAAAGATGATAGAGAAGGGTAATAAAGAAATACCAAATATATGGATCACCCTGTTGGTGGGGCTTAGAATATGCTGACTGTATCCCTTCAAGTGGTGTAAACTCCTCCCAAAAGAAATTGATATATTTTGTATGATACTAAACTGCATATTATGGTGAGTCCTGTTCTGGAGATCTGAGGTGTGTGAAGTACTCCATTCGTTGCCATTACTCCCAGGTACACTCTAAATCGGAATGGTAGTACCTATTAAGGTACCATCTAAGTGTCAAATAGATATGTTTAATAATTGTTTGTATTCAATAGGACAGTGTACAAAAAACAAAACAAAGAAACACTTAATAAACAAATACACTAAAAATGTAAATATGAACATACAATAGATATGACTCTCTAACTCAACGTGGGACACATGTGCAAAACATTGCAACGAATTTTAGTTAAGCTTTATATTATATATTAAATTTTTACTTGAAGGCACTTACAATGCATGTATCGCATAAAATTCGATACTTGACAAGTGTAATCCCAGCAAAGGATCCTTTGCCGGGATTACACTTGTCAAGTTCATTTTCTATAAGAAAAAGTATCGAATTTTATGCGATACATGCATTGTAAGTGCCTTCAAGTAAAAATTTAATATATACTTTATTCAACAATGCTTCTAAGAATAAACAGAGATCCAAAAATCTTAAGCTTTATATGTATATGGGTGTATACATTGTGTTGAGCCTTTTCTGTATTCATACTGATTTTTTCAGTTATGATCCTGGCTAGGACCGGTGTACAAAAGACATACTGAATGATAACGTCGGTGCCACCTACTTTTCATTTACTCTCCCGATCGTGTATGCAAATTACCGATAGTCTTAAAAGAGTTAGAACCACATATGCTCATTGATTGAATTGCAAATGGCAGCTCCAACCGAGTAGACGTGACATCGTGGTCCTTTTGCATCGGGTTATCTTAAGCCTCCTGGTTTCATTGTACTACATAGGTTTAATAAGGACTTATTTTTAGTAGGATAATTGAGACTAACGAAGGATTTATTCAACATAAAACGAGTGATGGCATGGCTTTGTAATAGGACAGAAACTAAATATTTATATTCAACTATATTTCCTGGAAAAATGTTGTTGACGTCCCATTTTCATATTTAGCTGAAAGTGGCTTTAGTCCTGTAAATAATTGACTGGATATCACTAAGCGAGAAGATTTAATACTGAAGCTGACTAAATTCTTGCCTATTATAACATTTATTTGCAAGTCGGTATGAAGCACGAGGGTCTCACTAAATTAAAGTGTCTTAAGGTAACCCCAAATGGTATTTTTGAATTTGATAGGTTGTTAAGTCTTTATGGGCCATCATTTGGCTTTCAAGCAAGAGCGCTTCTCTAGTGGAATTGGATTCTTGGTAAAGAGTCCATCGATAATGAGTCCTTTGGTTCTTCTGGTAAAGAGTCCTCAGTTCCTTCGTCAATGGCCATGAGTTCCTCCTCAATGATTGCAAGTGAACTGTGGCAAGTATCAGTGTTTAAGTAGTGTATCAGCCATGCAGTATGGCTTGTTGATTGGCTTGCGGAGTAAACCACGTGACCTAGGCTAGTCCATAAATCCAGGTGGAGAATTAGAGCACACCTTATATCTAAAAATATTCCAACATAGGTAACCTTATTTTATTGTAAACGAATATTTCAATAGATTTATTGAAATACTTATATAGGAATTTTCTCTCTTTGCTATTTTATATCTTTTGTTTAATATTTGTATTGGTGTAGGTATTTGCAAAACCCTTTTGCCACAGGCTGTGAACCAAGTTTGCAAGTATAGGGTATCCACTGAGAATCGAACTCACTATTCAGTCGTAATGGATCCGGCAGACTAGCTTACTAAACATTACACCACTACTGGACGCCCTAAAGAAAGAGGTAGGTATTTACCCAAACCGTTCGACACAAGGTCACAGGTATAGATCGTCCAGCGAAGATCGAACTCACTATTCAGTAGTAATGGATATACAAAATTTGCTTGTTAGCCATTACACCACAATGTATAGAGGTAATTAGTAAATACTTTCTTTCTTACGGTGGATGATGAAAAGAGTAGGTTGATGGAAACGAAACCCTGATAATTTGGAAGTGTAATTAAGATATTTGGGTGACAGAATGTAATTATCTTCTGAGTGTGTTTGGGGATAGGGGAAGTGTTTATGCCTTTCTTTAAATTGATAATCATGATCAGTATCCGTATCAGTTATCGATACGGCTATTTTTATGATAGATTATATTTCAGGATAAATTAAAAGGTGGAGGAAAATAGAAGAGGAAAAAGATTAAGAAAGGAAGAAGATAGAGATAGAAACAAGAAAAAAAAAACAATTAAGAGAAGAAAGAAAAATAAACTACGGGAAAAACAAAAAGAGAAATAGTATTATCGGCGTTATTCGGACTATTGTCCCCATCTTCATTGTTATTTGTACAACGTTTTGGCCGATATGCCCTCCGGCCTTCTTCAGGTATTTCTTGTCGGACTCGGGAACCTTCTCGGACTCGGGAATCTTCTTTTCGAACTCGGGAACTTTCCTGTCGTAATCGGGAGCCATCACGGAACTTTGAACCTAACCCTTTATTTATTCCACGGGGGTATCCTGTTCTCATTCCGCTAACCATAGATGGGGTAGGAGTTATGTTAATTATTTTTCGAACTGCCTCTGCTCAGGATTGAACTCGGTATCCAGAGATAACTGTCACTTAGAACTGTCTTAACTTAACTACCTTATCCACTAGGCCATGTGTCCAATTGGACAATGAAGATGGGGACAATAGTCCGAATAACGCAGATAATACTAATCATCAGGCCTCATCTCAAACATTCAGAGAAATGGTTTGGTTTTAGTTGGTTGGATTTTACGGCAAGTCAAAGTTTGTTGGGATATTTTATGCCGTAGACATTTTGTTTTATTCATTCTTGATGGGTTTTGAAAATCTTTTAAACTCAATTTTTAAACTCATTTTTTAACTCATTTTCTTTTGATTTAATCCATAGATTGGGATCTAACAAGTATTACCATTCCGGGTCAGAGTGGGCCTGGGAGTGATGGCGATGAAGGGGTACATCATAATCCCCAGCTCCAGCATTGGAACTTCACTATTAGATGCAGTTTAACACATACTCAGGCCACGGGGAACAAGGACGAAGAAGAGAAAGCCGGGGAATAAGAAAAAAAATGTGTATAAAGAAATATTAGGAAATAACAAAAAGGGATGAAAAGTTTTACAAAAAGAGAAAAAAGAAAACAAATGAGTATGAAGAAAATATGAAGAGTAAATTAAAGTAAAAAGTGATTAGTTAAAGGCGCATGGTTTAGAGTCGTAGGAAATAGACTCGTCGACCCGAGTTCAAATTCTGGACGAAAGCTACATTTCACATAGCGCTAATACCCTCGGGGAAAGTACTTTCCTAGTACTAAATATTAGGGCAGACTGGGCTCTTTAAACTTGCTTAGGCAACCAGTCTATGAGAAGGAAAACTTTAAATTCAAATCTCTTAAACTCCGCTTGGGGTAGTCACTACTAGACTGAGCCAGTCCTAATTAGTGATCTATTTCACCGGAGAAAAAGGATGGACGGGACAAACAAACAAACAAACAAAAAGTAGAAAGAAAGAGAAAGAGATAGAAAAGAAAGAATAATGTTATTGAAGAGAAAAAGTTGAGGAAGAGTGTAAAAAGGTATAGACATGTAAAATACGGGTGTAGGTAAAAGAAAGAGTCAATGTAAAGACTATAAAAAATGGGAAAATGAGAATAAGGAGAAGCAAACAATAAATAAATAAATAAATAAATAAACAAAAGCAAAAATGGAAGGCTGAAGAAGGAGGTGAAATGGAGAGAAGGAAAGGAACATTAGGTTTAGTTTCATTGTTTGATGGCATATCAACCTTTGTGGGTTATTTAATGCCAGATCCATCCTCGTAGAAGACGAGAAAAAGACGAGAAAAAGAATATGAAGAATAATGTAATAACGAATAATAATAATAATAATAATAATAATAATAATAATAATAATAATAATAATAATAATAATAAGAAGAAGAAGAAGAAGAAGAAGAAGAAGTAGATGCGAAAAAAAACGAGAAAAAGAATAATAATAATAATAATAATAATAATAATAATAATAATAAGAAGAAGAAGAAGAAGAAGAAGAAGAAGAAGAAGAAGAAAAAAAGAACATAAAGGATAATAATAATAATAATAATAATAATAATAATAATAATAATAATAATATGCATAAACCAGAATCTGTTTTTGAGAATGAAACACATAAAATTCTCTGGACTTCGAAATAAAGACGAATCACCCTATCCCAGCGAGGAGACCAGACCTAGTACTGATTAAGGAAAAAAAAAGAAAAAAAAAAGAGAACGCGTCAACTGTTGGATTTTGCGGTCCCAGCAGATTACAGGGTGAAGCTCAACGAACATGAAGAGATGGATAAATACCAGAGAATTGAAAAAGCTGTGAAATATGAGAGTGAAAGTGATACCAATCGTAGTTGGTGTGCTTGAACGGTACCAATAAAATTTGGAAAAAAGACTGAAGGATCTAAAAATCAGAGGAAGAATAGACACCACCCAGATTACTGCACTGTTGCAATCGGCTAGAATACTCAGAAGAGTCCTGGAGACCTGAGGAGACTTGTTGTCACTCAGACTCCACTGAAATACCTTCAGCTAACGCTGATGTGAAAAACTCAAAAGGAGTGAAAAAACTACTACTACTACTACTACTACTACTACTACTAATAATATAATAATAATAATAATAATAATACGTAGACAAATGCAATGAATAATTGGAAAATATGAGGAAGAAGAATATGAAGAAATAAGCAAAAAAGAAGAAGAAGAAGAAGAAGAAGAAGAAGAAGAAGAAGAAGAAGAAGAAGAAGAAGAAGAAGAAGAAGAGTTGTTATATTCAATGACTATTTCTCTCTGTGTTGTCCGACTTAGCGTCGAGCCTTTCCAAATATCCTCAGTAGATTAACTGTACGTCAAAAGTGAAACGAGGAAGGTGAATATTGTTGAGGAGAGTGCAAGTGAGTGGACTTGACATTTTATGACTCTGATGACGCCCAGGGTCAGTGACACAGCTCCGTCCTTTTTCATCATCTTCATCAGCCGTTTCCGAGTTTATCTTCCTTTCATAATCAACCGACACGGCATCGTCGTTGGGGTTGTCATCCTGAGATAGGCTGAACGCACCGCTAACTCGACACTGACTAGCAACATGACTGGGACTCGCATGACGAATTCTCATATTACTATCGCCCGTTATTACACTCCAATTAATGATGAGAATGATGATCGTGATGTTTGTGATATAGAATGACATTGTTGTTTTACAGAGTCAAATAAAGACGACGGACTTTAGATGGAAATACTTTTAGGCTTATAAGATTTGAATATGTGGTTTTTACAATACGTTAAAAGGTTTCTGTGAACCTTCTAGCGTAGGTGAATATTGGTATAACACTGTAGTAGTGTTATGGACTGACTGGCGATATCTCATTAGATAGTTGAAAAAAAACAAACAATTTTGGATATAAAAATAACAATTGTTTTTAGAGTCGTACAAACGACTTAGATCAGAGTACAAGTCAGTGGTGGGGTAAAGTCAACACTAGATAAGAAAAATTTAACCGAATAATTTTTAAACAAAGAAATTCTGATGGCAGAAATAGGTTGAGATAAAGCAAATGACTGTTTCATACAAATGTTGTCATATTGTTATTGACGTGAAGACTGCACAAGATAAGAAAATTTATTACTCGAACAAAATAAATTTTAAAGGCTAAAAAGTCGGTTGATATAACACAAATGACTGATATAAAACAAATGTTTCCATATACATATATATTGTCATTCTTGTGGAGACTGCACACGATAAGAAAATTTACTCAACTCAGCTTAAAGATTAAATCTTTAAAATGTTGATTTATATAGGAATAAATATTCGCGAGTAATCCGTGACCAATTTCTGGGAATTATCATAGCAACTGACAGATAAGTCTCGCACAAGACCATTTATACAATAACAAAATATTATCAGGTGCCTCACCAATCAGGAAACTGGGGCAGAGACTTGTTGCCCCCCCTCCAAGATGTGTAACCGAAGGCCATGATTTCGATTGGCCGTCCAATCAAATGCGCCGCGACAGCATAGTATTACATTTGGTCCCGTGACCAGATCATAGTATTACATTTGGCACCCCGGTCTCGAAAGACTATAATAAAGTGTGTGTGCCCCTGAAGTTACAGCGCCTCCCGTAACTGTGAAAAACGATGTCGCATTTGAAGACTGTGCCTGAAGATGTTGATATGCCGGTGCTTTGTTGCCGCTGCTTTCTTCTAGACCTCTTAGCTTCATGGTGTTGCGTCAGGGTGACTTCTGGCATGAACAGTCCTTTACGGAGATTCTGCCGCCACCGACGACGGTCCTGAGCCAAAATTTTCCCAGCTGGAAGGGGCAATGCTAAAGTCCCTGAGATCATTCTTACAGACATCCTTGAATCGCAGCTGGGGGCGACTAATCTGTCTTTTACCAGACGAAAGCTCTGCATAAAGGATGTCTTTCGGGATTCGTCCATCATCCGCCCGATGTGTATGACCAATCCATCGGAAATGACATTGCCTCAGTAGAGAACACAAGCTGGGGAATTGAGCTCTCTCTAGAACTGCCGTGTAATAACGAATAATAATACTACCTGCTCCATAGTCGTAGGTGAATATATACATAATTATATCCGAACAAAGAAATATAACATAACAACAATACAGACTTTATTGTCTGATCACGTGGAACATGACATACACGACAAGATACAAACATAGGGAACTAAGGTCCTTGAGAAGTTACAAAGAGTTCTTAATGAATATAAGAGTCACTTAGTGATAGTTGGGGGGTGGCAGAGCCCACCAACAACTTAATGGACAGAGACACCAAGCGTCTAGTCCATCTTTTGTGGATGCTAGACCCAGAGAGAGAGAGAGAGAGAGAGAGAGAGAGAGAGAGAGAGAGAGAGAGAGAGAGAGAGAGAGAGAGAGAGAGAGAGAGCTTCCCGGGCTGAGTTTAAATACCGAGCTAGTAGCGTCACCTTGTGGCGAAACCCTCGAGGCAAGAGAGAATAACCCTTTAGGGCTCTAGTCCATCTCAGTAAGAGCAGACAATCACGACATACACACACAAACACACACACACCATATATATATATATATTATATATATATATATATATATATATATATATATATATATATATATATATATATCTTTGCAAATAAAAATAAGTACAGAACAAAAATAAAACTACTTTATAACAGAAGTTGAAATACATTTTTTTCAAGATGAAAGATTTTTTCTACGTGAATACTTTGGCAAGTACAAAAATAAAATGATTTCAGAATTTTAGATGAATTTCTTTGAATGAGAGTCGGAGTTGGAATCGGTATAGTTTATCGATTCCGTCTTCAGTGACCCCATAATTGCTACGGACTCTGAATCCAACTTCACGGACCTGCTTTTTTTTTCATGTAGTATTTTCATAGAAATCAAAAGTCTATCTATAAATTCACTACATAATTGATATCCTGAAAAGGAGTAATATCTCTCCCACAAAAAGAAGCATCCTGGTTATGACACTAAACTGCATCTGGTGGTGAGGATCCTGTTCTGGGGCTCTGGGGAGGGTGACGTACTACTTCGTTGTCATTACTCCTAGGCCCACTATGAGCCGAAATAGGGTCATATCTGTAAGTAAATTAGACATGTATAAAAAAATGTATTCCTATTTGATAGGATCGTAGGCAAAAAATTAATAAACAACTGCACAAAAATGAAAATACAATGAACGTGATTCCCTAACCTCCCATGGCGGTTATACATACAGTTAAAATCAATAAATTGATAAGCCAATAATTAATATCCTTGTTATATTATCGTCACCGAATTTGTTTATCTATTTGTTTGTTATGCCTCCTTGGGCATCTTTCCTTTTTTTTTTCTCTTCTCACATCAACTGCTAACAATCAAAAATTTAATTGTTAATATAATATCTATTTAGTATAATATCTATTTATATATCAAATTTTGTTAAGTATTTCATCTGGTAGTTTTCAAAAATGTCCTCTTAGATTATTCTTCTTACTATTTTTCTGAAATATTCCTACCGTATTTGACGGCGTATAGGACGCACTTTTTCCCCCAAAATCTTGGCTCAAAGAATTGCACTGTGTCTTATACATCGTAGGTGAAATTTGAGACTTATCATTATTAATTTTATTATTACTATTATTTCCTGCTATTGAGATCTCTTGTGTATGCTTATTGCTTGCCTGTACTGCCAAATTGCTTTTATACAGCTATGTTTCTGCTTGTGTAATGCACAGCTAGACTATTTTCAACAATATATGCTTAAATACACTAAAAAAAATTTTTCCTGAATCTGACCTGCTGAAATGGGGGGGTGTCTTATATGACTGTGCGTCAAATATGGTAATTAATCTTAAATTGTGTACGCTATTGCTGTTTTTGATCTGGTTAGACAATTTGTTCCAAAACATATATTACTCTACTAATAAAAAACAAAAACAAAAATAAAAGCAAAAAAGAATTGCTTAATAGATTTTGTTTTTTGAATTCTGCCTTGACATTAAATGATCAGTTCGAAGACAAATATTTTAAAAGTATCTACCATAATTAGTAATTCCATTTATTATTTTGAAAGTTTCAATAAGATCATCTCTCCTTCTTCTTTTTAGTAAAGTAAATAAAAAGTAAAGTCATTGGGGTGACCTAATGTCGGTATGAGCCATACAGCGAGCGAGGCTATCCTCTTTTCCCTAGCGCTAGACAAAGGAGATTGTTTTTTGCGTCTGAGGTGGAGCGCCACACCTACCATAAGCTCCTTACTTTACTGCACAGATCCCTGTACTACTCATACGCTGAGTTGGCGAGGGTCGGTATCGAACTAGGAACCTTGTGGTTTCTAGCTCTACCGACTGAGCTAACCCGACCCTTTAGTAAATTCTAATTTCTCTAATCTCTCCCTGTAACTATAATCCTGTACTGTCGACGACTTTGACACACTAGTGAGTATAGAGAGGATCACTGGATGGTTATGAATTCCGATAGCTCATGAGGTCAATATTTGCATGGAAATATAAGTAACAGCACAGGCATGCAATCAATGCTGAGCGTTGATGTAGTTTATAGTTTTACCACACACTGTGCTACTCATGCGCTGAGTTGGCAAGGGCCGGTATTGACCCGAAATCTTGTTGTTCTTATGAGGATGCTCTTCCGACTGAGCTAAACTGCATAATTACTAATCTCTTTGTGAAATTCGATAGGAAAAATGGACCAGATATTTTCACAGATGTTCAAAGTCCATACTGGTCTGCATAACCCCTCCACCCAATGAAAATGTTTCCCCCAGGGGGTCAAAAATAGGAATTTTCCAATTTCAAAAAAGGATACCCTAATCTTTCAAAAAATACCAAATTTAGCTTGGTTACAATTTTTTTCCCGGTGCACCTTCTTATCTACCAGATTAATAATGATCAACTGATTTTTAATTAGCTTTTGAAACCTGGAAAAATCAGCCTTATTACTTTCTATAGATCTTGTATTTGATTTTGACCCGAATTTTGGTCTTCAGGAAGTGAACATCCCTTAGAGGTTAGTTGTGACGCGAAATTATTATTCTTTCCATGTTTTGCAATAGTATTCATTCTATTGAGATCATTATAATCATTGTTCCGACTTCCGTCGCTGAAGAGTTATTAAATTTGATGTATGAAATTCGTCCGGAAATAGTTGTTATATTTTAAAATCAAATAAAATCAAAGAATAAACTTAATAAAAATGAAATTGTTTATTAATTCAGTGCTTGGAACGATTAATTTTGGGAAATATTTAAATAATGTAATGTAATTTACATTTAAGCATATTTGGTATTTAAAATAGCATCAGGGTTATATTTAATTCTATTTTGGTTACCACAGTGGTATTCATCAACTGTTCATTTATAGACTGTTTTAACAAATACTATCTCATCATTTCGTGTGTTACCAAGTTATGGAACAGTTAAACATATACACATACACACCCACTCATTTCTCTCTCTCTCTCTCTCTCTCTCTCTCTCTCTCTCTCTCTCTCTCTCTCTCTTGGTTTAGCTCAGTCGGTAGAGCACCCGCCTAGGAATCACAAGGTTCCGAGCTCGATACCGGCCCTCGCTAGCTAAGCTCATGAGTAGCTGAGCTTTGATCTGTGTGGTAAATTGGGGAGCTGATAGTATGTCTAGCGTTCCACATCAGATTAAAAAATAATCTTTCTGGTCTAGCGCTAGAGAAATAAATAAAAGAAGATAGTCCGGCTGATACATACAATAGGCCACCCCACCGACATTACTGTACTGTTACTATATATATATATATATATATATATATATATATATATATATATATCATTATTATTATTTATATTTTTGCTTGAAGGCAATTACAATGCGGATATCGTATACAATTCGATAATTATAGAAAACAACCATGACAAGTGAATTTGGCAAACGATTAATAATGCTTGAACATCGTACAGTCTGTTTCAACTTTTAAGTCTCATCAGCGATGTATACTAACGACTTTGCCTGCTGGACTACCGGTTTCGAATTCTGTCGGAGGGAAATCGTTAGTATACATCACTGATGAGACTTAATAAAGTTGAAACAGACTGTACGATGTTCTAGCATCATATGATCGTTTGCGAAATTCACTTGCCATGGTTATTTTCTATAATTATCGAATTTTATACGATATCCGCATTGTAATTACCTTCAAGCAAAAATATAAATAATAATATATACTTTATTCAACAATGCTTCTAAAAAACAAACATCCAAAAATCTTATATATATATATATATATATATATATATATATATATATATATATATATATTCAGGAAAGGTATGAATCCAACTATTCTTCCTTCAGCTGTGGGTAAATAGTAAAACAGACTGAGTATCCAGTCTAGAAGAAGGAAAACTCTGAATTGAAACCATTGCTTAAGAAATTGACCTTGGTAAATATATACGTATACCAGACATCTGGTTGTGTGCTTCCGTTTCCCAGGACTGGTTGATGCTATCTTAATCTCACTTTAAAAAGGGAAGGGACCAAAGTTCGTATGTGAAAATTACAGAGTTATAGGCCTGCTGCAACACTTCTCCATATATTTTTCTGTAAGTCTCTGTACATTTTCCAAGACTGACATCTGTGTTTAAATTCGATTCAGAACCTCGGATGAAATCTTTGATTTCACACGCTTCAACGCAGAGTCGAAGACTTTGCAGACCCTCATTCGGGAGCTGCCCTATGCAGTTCTATTTGCTCCCACCGATGAAAATACTCAAGCTGCAATGGATATCTTTTCTATAGCATGCACTATTTTGGGGGGCTTACCATCATTTGAAAAAGAAGGTCATGGTGAAAAGAAAATACTTAATAAATTATTCTGTAATAATTATGCACGCAGATGAAGAAGATGAAAATTATTGAATTAACTAGGAAGGATAAACGAACGGCTCCATTCTTGGTCTTTTTTCTGATAAAGGGACCACACTGGAAGTTGTGTGACGGTGATGATCTTACACATTACCCTAATAAATAAAGGGACAATAAAGGAAATAAATAATAGGCAATCTAACCCAATGTAAATAGCTATATAATCTTTTACAAGAAGTAATCAATTCAGGTATCTTTGGTTTCGAGAAACCAAATATCAATAAAAATTGTTAGGGGTGCACATATTTATCGACGATAGTTTATATATTGTTAGATTTATAAATCATTAGTTAGATACCCACCCGTCTCTCGGGGTGGGGGTCCAGTGGCTTCGGCCCTGGACCGGGGTTACAATTAATAGCGTTGATCGATTAACAGGGGCAGGCCTGGGTTTATTGCCCAGTGCCTGAGGCGCCCCCTTGAGTGGGAATGCCGACGGGATCAACGCAATTTTTCACGCACCACCCATGAGTCTTGTAGGTGGTCCCACATTAATAGGGCCTTGTGCCTAACCCATACACGTGGGGTACGAGGTAAATACCAGTTAGATTCGTGTGACGGTGATAATTTTACAGATGCACTCTAATAAATATAAGGGAGATAAACAATAGGAATCTACCCCAATGTTGTAACACGACAGCTGTATAATCTTCTACAAAAAGTTATAAATCCTCGTATCTTTGGTCTCGAGAAAACCCAATATTTATAAAAATTGTTAGGGGTGCAGTTATTTATCGACGATAGTGTATATATTGTTAGATTTATAAATATTTGAATAAATATTTATTTATTCCTTGAAGCTACTTTTCGTTTGAACTCATAGGACAGTTTTTTATGGTAGGACGTACAAATATTTCCCGACTTAAAAAAAGTTTAACCGAATATTAATTACCTAAATGCATGTTTTTGGCAATTACTTTGATATCTTAAAAAATGAAAAGAAAGAGGGACAGATATGAATACTAGAGAGAGAGAGAGAGAGAGAGAGAGAGAGAGAGAGAGAGAGAGAGAGAGAGAGAGAGAGAGAGAGTGTGTGTGTGTGTGTGTGTGTGAGTGAGTGAAAGAGGCAGAGAGACAGACAGTGGGACAGAGATAGTGTGTGTGTGTGTGTGTCAGAGAGAGAGAGAGAGAGAGAGAGAGAGAGAGAGAGAGAGAGAGAGAGAAAAGTGTGTATGTGTGTGTGGTGTGTGTGCATGAGTGTGCATGTGTGTGTGTGTGTGTGTGAGAGAGAGATATAGATAGATAGATAGATGATAGATAGAGAGAGAGAGAGAGAGAGAGAGAGAGAGAGAGAGAGAGAGAGAGAGAGAGAGTGAGAGACAACTGAGTCTGATAATTTAAAGAAGTATTGGGAAAAAATACTCTTTACTAAGAATAAAAACTGAAATATCTTCGGAATCTAAAAGAAGCACAATACGGCCATTGAAAAAGCAGCACACATATAAGGACAATTCCACAATAAAAAGAACAAAGACGAAGTTAGAATGTTTTACTAAATCACAATCGTATCATTTCCCGTAAATACTAAAATCTAATATCTCTGCGAAAATACGCCTTGCCTAAATAGGATGCTTCGAAGAATGGTTGTCTCACGTAGGTGTAGCTTTACCTATTTTTTTCCTGGTTTTCATAGATAAAATCCGCCCTACTTTCTAAAAAAAAAAGTATAATGCCATCCGGGTTATTGTAAGCAGAGTGTTTTTATTGGAGTTGCCATCGTAAAGACGCCATTGGTTGGATCAAGGTGGCTGCTGTCTGGATAGATACGAGAACGTCGGACGTCTCCAGAGAATAATTGGATTAATGCCCTGCCGAACCAGTGTAATGGTCTATAAATTTCCATCATTGTAGTTCGGTATTGTTGCTTTTAGAGTAAAATGTATATTATTGCGAGTGAGCACGCACAGACAAACAATCCCAGGCACTCAAAATAAGTGTATGTATATTGTTTATTATATATATATATATATAATATATATATATATATATATATATATATATACTAGCAAAAGTACCCAGTCCATGACCGCACTTGATTTTTTTTAAGAACACCAGGGAGTTAGTGGGTAAGAGAGAGAATAAGAAGAAAATAATTTATAGAATAAAAAGAATGTAATCCTTTACTTTTGAGTGTTTTGAAACATAATTCTGTTTTTCTAAAAATCTGTTTTGTACATATGACAAAAAATTAAATTTAGTTCTTAATTGCTTGTTGCATTAAAGTAATAAAAAATGTTAATTTAATTTATTTTCTTTTTTGCCCTCTAAAAAGTAGCAATTAAAAAGTGCTAAGTATTAAACATGTGTCCTTATTTATTTTTCTCTAACGGCTGAGACTGTAGAATACGCCAACAGCACCTCTGCTGAGTAAAACTTCCTATTGGTCCACCTTTTTGTTCGTAGGTAGCGACCCGTGATGTTTTTGGACGGAATCCTAATGGCGGAGCAGTCCATGGCATGCAACACTTCATTTTGACCATTACTTGAGCTCGACGAGCAGTCAGAGATGTCTCTTTAGTAAATCGGCTGATCATGTTAAGCCCTAGCACTTTTATGATTGTCACAACAGTATTGCTCGTATAGTAAAACCACCATCCCCTTTTTATCATATATGTGCTAAAAGGCAGTGGTCGAGGGTCTTAGTGTCATGGTTATGACGTTAAACTGCATATAGTGGTGAGGTTTCAATTTTGGAGCTCTGTGAAGTGTGGAGTACCCCTTCATTGCCATTACTCACAGGCCCACTTTGACCCGCAGTGGTAGTACTTGGTAGGCCTATATATGGGTTAAATAGATAAAAAAGGAGCTTTAAAATGTTTAAAAAGTGAAAGAGAGATAGAACATTTATTTCATAGAGTAAGTGGCTAGGGAGGGGCTGTCTTGGAAGTTCAAAACCCAACTCCTGTTGACAGGAGTGGTATGGGATGGGTGGGATCGGAGGGGTCTGTATACGATATTTTTAAATCTTCTTTTAATTATTAAATTATATCGCTTAATTAGTAAAAATCAATAACTAAATTTGGCGTTCTTAGTTAGAAGAATATCAATGTGTATGCAAGATTTCGAATCTGAGCGAACTCCCGTTTTGGAATTATACGTCGACACGTACATACCAAACTTTCTTTTATATATTATATATATATATATATATATATATATATATATATATATATATATATATATTAGGGTGGCTCAAAATTAGCCGAAAATCCGTTTTTGACAAAATGAATTTAGCCTACAGAAAGTAATTTACCAAAAATCAGGGAATTATCGGATTTTAATGAAATTTTCAGTGTTTATTCATCAAGGAATGATCTTTATAATGCATTATTTATTTCATTTCAAAACTTTCTCATTTTTCTCAGGTCACTTAATTTTTATCCCCCCCCCGCCTTATGTTTGGGGCGTAACATTTTTCCGAGTTGGTCTTATACAATACTAAATACAATACTAATTACAGTATAAATAAAGAGATAAAATACCGGAGTTATGAATAGAAACAACAAAAAAATTACGGTGGCTTTTCTATGAGAAAATAAGTCCTGAAAATCGAAAAATAAAATGTAAAAAAATAATAAATAATTCATTTTTGGGAAATTTCTTTTTTACTCATTTCGATAATTATTTTTGACAAAAGAAAAAAATTTACATCAATATTTTTTCTGCTTAAAAAGGGGGGATACATTTTCAATAGAGTTTTTCTTCAAAACGTATACTTTGAATGACTAAAATAAGGTTTGCATTAAATAGATATTTATTTCTAGAATCTAAAAATATAACATTTTAAACTTAACATCATTCTATTCATATTTTAAATGAATTTTATATATTAATTTTTCATAGCAAAAAAAAGTTAAAGTTTTAAAATAAAATAACTGATGCATTATAAAATTCATTTAATTGATGAATCAATATTGAAAATTTCATTAAAATCGGATAATTACCTGATTTTTGGTAATTCATTTGCAATCGCGAATGTTACATTAAAATTGTAATCAAGCGCTTAAATCCATTGAAAAAGGACAGAATAGCGGGTCGCGTCGAAATTGACCAAAACAAATCCTTTTAAATGAACGCCACCAATGACTTTCCCTTCACTTACTATTCAAATCCTATCTTTTTAAATCTCTTCCCAAATATAAATTAAATATTCATAATTTTTGCATAAAAAGCAACCTCTGGTGATAGTGAATGTGTATATAGATTTAATTTGTCATTAATTGTTTTGTTTTCGTAGTTTCCTCCGGACATACATACACACAACTACCCTTTGTATATAATCGTAAAAAAATCCTTTACTAAAAATCTTTTGAATTCCAACCGTCACATTTCTTAATACCCATCCCCTTCCGTTTAAATTGTTTCGTCTTGTTGCCAACATCTCAAAAATCCGCTACATTTGGATGACAAAAGGTATACATAGAGACATGACCGACATATATATGGCGCGAATGCCCACATTGGTGAATATTGTAACGACTTTCGTTCTTTTTTGCAGTATTAAGGTTTTTTGTTTTGTAAACTGATTTGACATTCCTCTCCGACCCAAACAACTACGGAGTGAATGAGCTCTGATGATGATTTTTGTAAAATCGAAATATTGATCAGTATTAGCTATGATTATATTATAAATTGTTTTCTTCTTTAACATCATTGTGTGATGTTTTCATTCCACCTTTTTATACTCATATATATATATATATATATATATATATATATATATATATATATATATAGGGACACTCCATTAAATTGTAATATATAGATGCATTGATCCCAAAAGTTTGAGAAACTGACCAATATCTTTATCTGTATCTATGGACATACAGGGATATGGACATACATTGATATGTATAAACGGATATGTAGGCCAAACCCCATTGACTTCCTGTATTCGCTAACCTAAATTTTGGAGGTTTGTTCCAAAGGCACTTTTATCACCGTCACTTTTACATTCCACAGATTTTTTCAGCTCTCTAGCTAGATCCAAGTATTTGTCTATCTTTCTGCTTTCTTTTACTTGCACTCTGTTTTCTGCTGAAACGGAAAAATCCACCTGATGTCAAGTTATTTTCTTGTTAATTATAACTGGGTCTGCTCAGATGATGGTGGTCAATTTGTATCTGAAAAAATTATTATTATTATTATTATTATTATTATTATTATTATTATTAGTAGTAGTAGTAGTAGTAGTAGTAGTAGTAGTTTTTCCCACCTGTCGTAGCTGGTGGTTCACTGGAGGCTGAGTGACAGCAAGTCTCCTCAGGTCTCCAGGACTCTTTTGAGTATTCTAGCCGATCCCAACAGTGCTGTAGTTTGGATGGTCTCGATTCTTCCTCAGATTTCCAGTTGACCCAAATTCTTTTCCAGAGCTTTGGGGATTGTTCCAAGGGCACCAATTACAATTGGTACGATCTTCATCTTCATGTTCCACAGCTTCCTCAGTTCTTTGGCAAGGTCCAAGTATTTGTCTATCTTTTCGCTTTCTTTCATTTTCACTCGGTGGTCGGATGGGACAGCAAAATATTATTATTATTCCTTTTGAGTTTTCACATCAGTGTTAGCTGATGGTCTTTCACTGGAGTCTGAGTGACAGTAAGTCTCCTCAGGTCTCCAGGACTTTTCTGGGTATTCTGGCAGATTGCAGCAGTGCAGTGTTCTGAATGGTTTCAATCCTTCCTCTGATATCCAAACTTTCCAAGCCCTTTTCTAATCCTTTTGGGACTGTTCCAAGTGCACCAACTACAATTGGTATCAATTTGACTTTCATATTCCACAACTTTTTCAGTTCTCTGGCAAGATCCAGATATTTGTCTATTTATCATTATTATTATTATTATTATTATTATTATTATTATTATTATTATTATTATACTTCATGAGAGTATTTTTACGTCCACTTTAGCTGGTGGTTCACTGAAGATTATTATTTCACTCCTTGTGAGTTTTTCACACCAATCTGGAATCTGAGTGACAATATATCTCCTCAAGTCACAAGTCTCGAGGACTCTCCTGAGTATTCTAGTTGATTTCAACAATGCTGTTGTCTGGATAGTCTCAATTCTTCCTCTCATTATCATTTCTTCTTGTCTCTTTTCCAAGTGCACCAACTACAATTAGTATCAATTTCATCCTCATATTCCACAGTTTTTTTTCAATTCTCTAGCAAGGTCCAGGTATTTTTCTATCTTTTCGTTTTCATTCTTCTTCGCCCTATTATTTGAGTTTTCACATCAGTGTTAGCTGATGGTCTTTCACTGGAGTCTGAGTGACAGCAAGTCTCCTCAGGTCTCCAGGACTCTTCTGAGTATTCTGGCAGATTGCAGCAGTGCAGTGTTCTGAATGGTTTCAATCCTTCCTCTGATATCCAAACTTTCCAAACCCTTTTCTAATGCTTTTGGGACTGTTCCAAGTGCACCAACTACAATTGGTATAACTTTCACTTTCATATTCCATAACTTTTTCAGTTCTCTGGCAAGGTCCAGATATTTGTCAATTTTTTCATTTTCCTTTAACTTCACCCTGTGATCCGCTGGCACTGCAAAATCCACCAGTTGACAAGTTCTTTCTTTTTTGTTAATCAACACTAGGTCTGGTCTTCTTGCTGGGAAGGTGATCCGTTTTAATTTCAAAGTCCCAGAGAATTTTGTGCGTTTCGTTCTCAAGAACAGATTCTGGTTTATGCATATACCATTTTGTTGTGTGGTCAAAATTTAATTTCTTGCATAATTCCCAGTGGATCACCTTCCCAACCCAGTCGTGTCTAGTTTTGTATTCTCGTTGTGCTAGTTTGCTACATTCGCAGAGTATATGGTTAACAGTCTCATCTCTATTACCGCAAAGTCTACATTTACTATTTTGTTGGGTCTTATCAATTTTCGCTTTGATGTAGTTTGTCCTTATGGCATTATTTTGTGCAGCAATTATAAGTGATTCTGTTTCTCTTTGAGGTTCCCTTTCTTAACCATGTCCAAGTCTTTTGATGTGCAACCTCATCTATTTGTCGTTTGAAGCGTCCATATAATTGTTTTTCTTCCCATTTTTGTTTTCTAGTCTTTGTCGTTCTTCTGTTTTGTCCATCTGCCGTTTCTACTATGTTGGTCGCCATAAGTATTTGTCTTTGCTCTTCCTTGTGTAATCTTCAAGTTGTTGGATTGTGGTTTCTACGCATTCCTCTATTTGGCAAGACCTCTTCCCCCTTCCTTTCTTGACACATACAATCTATCTCTATCATCTCTAGGTGGAGAGCCTTGTGCATGGTTATTTTTCTCGTCCTTTGGTCTATCTGTCTGAGTTCTTCTTTTGTCCATTTTTAAGAATGGTCCTGAGTATCTTATAATGGGGACAGCCCAGGTATAATTCCTTTGATCAGATTTCTGCTGTTAAGTTTCGTTTCTAGAAGTTTTCTAGTTCTCCTCGTTTTCATCTGCTTGCATTGTCCGCAAAATTCCTAAGTATTTGTAGCTTTCATTTTCATCAAGAGTTTTATATTATTATTATTATTATTATTATATTATTATTATTATTATTATTATTATTTCACTTCATGAGAGTTTTTTTACACCCCCGTAGCTGTTGGTTCACTGGAGATTATTATTATTATTATTATTATTATTATATATTATTATTATTATTAAATGGGAAAGAGCGATATATATATATATATATATATATATTATATATATATATATATATATATATATAAGAGAGAGAGAGAGAGAGAGAGAGAGAGAGAGAGGAATTAAATAAAATGAAATAAATAACCCAACAAGGTTGACATGCCGAAAAACTAACTAATACACTAACTACCCTACCCTACTTGTAATTTCAACTTAATTTATCTTTTCTTTTAAATTCTTTTCTTTTCTTTTCTTCTTTCCTAACTCTTTACATTCTCACACTTTTTCCTTCTTCAACAATTTCAATACCCCCCCACACTTTATTTCTTATCGTCCCCCCTCTTTTCCTTTATCTTTTAAAAATCTTCCAAATCTTCTCCATCTCTCCTTACAACTTGCATTTCTGGATTCGTGTAATGGCGATTCGAATCCATTTCCTATTTTCATTCCTGACACAACTCTGGAGATTGCCAAAATACTAGGCACCGACTTACCCCCAACCCCATACATACACACTGACCAATCCTAGGCACCGACTCACCCCCACACTGACCAATCGTGATCGCCAGCAAACACGACACTGCTGACCTCGGCCATTTCCCGCCAAATATGACGTCACTGTTAAACCGATCTCATCTGATCGTTCCATGAACGCAGAGTACTTCCGTCAAGTTTCCAAACTGCTTCTCTCAAAAGCCACCTAACCTTACGCAACCTCGCAAGACCCCTCTCCCTTAAAATTCCTTGTGGTCCTATCCTAAAAGCTTCCTCTTGGCGTGTAATACGTCTGTCTTATCTCCAAACTAACAACGCCATCGTCATTCGTATGTCGCTATTTATCATATTGCTTACACTACCTGGCTTTACTATGTGGTCACTCATCTAAGTACTAAGCAGGCATCATCCTCATCCTCCTCCTCCTCCTCCTTCTCTTCCTCATCATCATCATCATCATCATCCTCATGCGTGATGGCAGCACTGATTCTCATGATACTCTTTTCTCACCACCTATCGGTCATCACCCCAGGCAGGTCTTCCACACGTCATACAGAATCCGCACAGAGCTGATTGATGTAGGTTTTTTGCAGGTCGGCCTACACTAGTGCGTCCATGTGTAGGTGTCCACAGAAGAGCTCCTCCTCCTCCTCCTCCTCATCTCATCATCATCATCATCATCATGCGCGATGACAGCACTTATTCATGAATAAGTGCTGTCATCGCACATTGATGATGATGATGAGGAGGAGGAGGAGAGGGAGGAGGAGGAGGAGGAGAGAATGATGATACAGTAACATCGGTACAGAGCTGATCGATGTAGCTTTTTGCCGAGTGGTCTACACTAATGCGTCCATGTATAGGTGTCCACAAGAGGGCGTCACAAAAGAGTTCGTCCTTGCTTCTCCAGCAGTGTCCACCATGTCTTGTTCGTCTTATTTAAATGGCTTGTTAAATAGAAAGCAAGTGGTCGTACAACACACAACATCCGTGTGTACTTCACTAAGCATTTCGTTTAAGTTCAGTTAAAGCATTAAAGTGATGCAACCATACAGTAGGACTGATACTGCAACTCGCTTTATCTTACCAGAGAGATCACCCATCTAAGTACTGAGCTAGCTTAGTGTTGCTTAACTTAGGTGTTCCGACGGAAACCGACACTTTCCTGGAACTCGTCATCATAATTAATGGCATCGACATTAAAGAAGAACATTTTGTTATCCACCCCCCACGTCCACATCAAGAATCGGAGAGACGTGCGAGATAGCGTAACGGGAATCAGCGTGGAAAACGTAATTAGTGAACCGTGTTCGAGTCCTCGTGGTACTCACCTCGTTCTAATGCGTTTCGGGAAGGCAGGAATCTATTTCTGTCTTGTTAGTGTCATTCGCCGGTGTTTGCCATGATGAAGAAGAAAGAGGTGGGCGCTGCCAGGTATTTCCGCTTGCTTCATTGATTATTTAGAGGACCAAATATACCACTTTGAAAATCTAAATTCGCGTTACATTTCCTTACTTTTACAATCCTGTAAAATTCATATATCTTCAAAATGTCTACCACAACGTTACTTTCCTTGGGATTTCTCTCTCTCTCTCTCTCTCTCTCTCTCTCTCTCTCTCTCTCTCTCTCTCTCTCTCTCTCTCTCTCTCTGTATATATATATATATACATATATATATTTAGGTTGTGTGTGTTTCTGCAACTTTTCTAAATAGAAAAGTTGCAGAAACACACACAACATATCAAATATCAAACATATTTTGCCAAAATAATAACTCAATGCCTGAAGAAGACAACAGATCAGAAACACGTGTCGCATATGTAAGATAAAAAGAATTTAATTTTTTTTTTCTGAGAACATAATACATTTTGCGGACCTTCTTTTTTATAAAATATTAAATTTTCTCCCGTTGGAACCAGAACAACATTTTATATATATATAATATATATATATATATATATATATATATGCAATGTGTCAATAAAGCATCGAGATTCAAGCTGTATTTACCAAGATAGAAATGAGCAATAAATGTAAATAAATGTTTTTTCAGAATACAAGGTGTGTCAATAAGTACAGATTTTAAAGCTGTATTTACCAAGATAGAAATGAAGAATGAATTGAATGTTACTTTTTCAGAATACAAGATGTGTTAAAAAGTATTAACAAATCTCGATACGTTTTTGCACACACACACACACACACACACACACACACACACATATATATATATATATATATATATATATATAATATATATATATATATATTTAAGATAAATTGATAAATCTGTGGATATATCCAAATAAGAAAACCAATGTATTTCAAAAGATAAATTTATTCATACATGATAAAATCGACTTTAAAACATTTCGGTTTATTATGAAACCTTCATCAGGATATGAGGATGAGGATAGTGTTGGCTAAATTATGTTTGAATTGTTTTCAAAATGTAAACGAAAGATGAGAAAGTATTAGATATATATATATATATATATATATATATATATATATATATATATATATATATGTATATGTGTGTGTGTGTGTGTGTGTGTGTGTGTGTGTTAGGATTAACGCATGACTAATCTTGTAATGAATGAACTGATTTGTGATTAGTTGTCATTAACTACGCTTGGCTTAGTTCAGAAGCATGTGGTGCTCTTTAAGAATTGAAATCATTCATAATGTCCTGCGAGTTACTAAACATTAGATCACACGAGACGGCAAGGAAATTTCTGTCTGTAGCATATACATTTTGTTAAAAAAATGTACTAAGCGCTTAACTTAAACCAACTAAAACAATCTGAATCGGTTATTTTGGCGGTCGGTATTTCAGATAAAAAAACAAAAACAAAAAACAAACAAAAAAAACAAAAAAAAACAAAACAAAACAGACGGTATAGCACGAGTAAATTTTGGCGCCAACTCACTGAAAAGAAATGACAATTTTTGTTTCTCGCGCAAAAATTCCATTTTTTCCAGAAAAAAACTTATGCCTTCAACTAAAATAGTAATTCAAACGAATACCTAATTTAAATACCCATTATCTTTTGTTTTAATTTGGAATATGAGCATTAAGGTTAGGATAAGAGTTAGGGTTAGGGATATTACACAGATAAATGTAACCACAAAACTTTGTGAGCAAAAATATTCAGTGCCACATAGTAAAGTCGCCCATAAATACGAGGGTAATCCCAAAAGTAAATGCCGGGGATGCCGGGAAATAATTCGTGCAGCTATTGGCAATACTGTTGCGTTTATTGTACATGCACCTGCACGTGCCTCTGCATATGCCTTGCTGCCACACTTAGTCTTGACTTGGCAGTTGTTTTGGAGCTCCCGATTGACGTTATCGCCAAGTTAAAGTGCGCGCAGGTATTCGGTTTTGAACGCAGAAAGCATTAAACCGAGTGAAATCTATTGCTAATAAACGGACGTGTATGGTAAGTCGTGCATTGGTGTCAAAAACTTTCGCAAGTGGTGTGGGGTGTTTCTACGAGGGTGAGGTTTAATGCTTCCTCAACAACATGATGGCGAGCTGGTATGACATATATGGGCATATAAAAACTGTTTCAGGGTCTACAAAAATTCATCG
>CM042140.1:94602695-94625195 GCA_023376005.1 Doryteuthis pealeii | reverse complement strand
AGAAGAAGAAGAAGAAGAAGAGAGATAGATAGTAACAAGGAAAATAAAGTAAAAGAATATGAAAGAAAAAAAATATGTACAGAAGAATAGAAATTGTAATCGAAACAAAAAAAAAAGGAGAAGGAAGAAGAAGGGGCTAGAAACAAGCGAATTGATTTGTATAAATGTGATTTTAAATTAGTTGTCAGACTTGAAAGTGACGTTGGAATTTGAAAATGAAAAAAAAAAAAAAAAAACAAACAAACAAAAAAAAAACACTTGAAGAAAAAAGAACAAATGAAAAATAAAGGATGAAACACATTGTTAAAAAAGAAAAAATGAAAAAAAGAAATGAAAGGTATATATCAGGGTGTGTCAAAAAGGACTCAACTATCTTTCTGAATTTAAACTATTTTTAAGTCTAAATAAAATATCAATTTACTAAATTTACAATTTGCTTTCTTGGGTTTTTCTGTGTGAATCAGTTCCACCACGCTCGTACACATCTTCGGGAAATTACAGAAGTCAATAAAGATGGCTGATTCGAATATTGCACATACCAATTTGCGCACAATTTATCAAATAAGTGCAATATTGCCGACTTGTTGTTGAAGTGCAGACTGGGAAAATTTAACATGAAATTTTTCTTTCAAATGTTTTTTAAAGATTTATAACTGAAATAAGTTTCAGCAACGTTTATGCTTAGAAAATAAATATCTTACACAACCCAAAGAAATATCTCCACGCATGCGCATGATGCAATCATTTTAACAGTCAAATATTATTGTCGTTCAGTAAACTTCTTTTGTGATAAATGATGTAACTTACAAATTTACGTGTGTGTAAATTCTATCCTCATAATATTATGAACAACTTATGCATATGTAGACCCTCTTTACCCAACGTTCGCTAAGGGTAGGATATAAAACAAAGTCACAAGTAAGGAACATACAGCGAGGATCGAACTGACTATTCAGTAGTAACGGATCTGCGAGAATAGCTCGTTAACAATTACACCACAATGGACGCCCCCTTTACCCAACCCTTTCTCCACGTTCAGGCTTGATCTGCAGAAAAGCCTAAAAAGGCAGCATTGTATGGAACGACACACAAACTACAGCTTCCAATTTGCGGACTCTTTGAAGAATTCGTAGTGACGTGAACAAGAGAAATGGTCTACTTATACAAAGGTTCACATGACCCCAAAATAGCGACAGCAGTAATCGAAATTCGTACAGGCAGAAATGGGCTTAAAGTTACAGAGGAATGTCTGGCACAAAAATTTATTGCCGGCATAGTCGCTATGGAAAGGGCAGGATTAGGGTACTACCCAAGTCACCAGGTCGACAAAACACCAAAGGGAAAGGAAGATTACATCTTTTTCAGGAAGAAGTGTGATCAGGAGTAGAAGATGTGTAACATAATTCATAAGCAGCTTATGATTTATGTATGTACCTGTAGTTAGAATATTTGAATAAAGTTCGTTAGATTCAGAATGACGGGGTCCAGTGGGAAGTTACTCGACAGTTATTGACGGATAATAAACTTTTTACTTGACCCCTTAAAAAACGCGCCATTACAGACGCTTGAGAATTAGTTTCAGATGCGACAAAGATTTCAGGACGAGTGGACTCGGTCGCTCGCTCTGAGGATCCCCCCCCCCCATGCGGTGGATGAATAAGGGCTGGGTTGCTGGAATAAAGCTTTAGAAGAAAACAACAAGTCTTGTTTGTTGAGTTAATATTAAACAAGAAATGACCATCCGAAGAAATAAAGAAGAATCAACCCTTAACGGAAAGCCCTGAAGAGAAAACAGACAACTAGTGAACATGGGGGCCGGCCGAGTCAGGAGCAATAGCAGCGGTTAACAAGTAAGAGTCATCATCTCATCTCTCATTACATCTCTACTCTGTCTGTCTCTCTCCTGTATATATACCCGAAGTGCGAACGCTATTGTCCGTTTCTGAGGGTCGCTCGTCCCCCGCGACGGAAGAATATGGGCTGGGTTGTTGGAATAAAGCTTTAGAAGAAAACAACAAGTCTTGTTTGTTGAGTTAATATTAAACAAGAAATTATCAGCCGAAGAAATAAAGAAAAACCCCTTAACAGAAAGATCTGAAGAGAAATAAGCCCGACAAATGAACATGGTGACCGGCCAAGTTAGAAGCAATAGTAGCAGCTAAAAACAAGTAAGAACCATTACCTCATCCTATCTATCTATCAGTCTGTCTCTCTTTCTATTAAATACCTGAGATGTGGTATATAACAGAGGCACAGATCAGCAAAATGATTAGCCTAAGCCAGCGAGATGGGAAACATCAAACAGAGGAAAATAATATGATCGGATATATAGAGATCAGACTTCAGCCGCATCAAATATCTAGTCCAAGCTGTTACGATACATTGTTGAGCCCAATAAACCTACATAGATGGGACAAAATAGATAACCCATCGAGTCAGCTGTGTGGATGAAACAGAGCAGTGCAACACTTACGTAGCAATTGTAATAAAGCACTGAGTAATGGACATTACCGTTGGCGCCACGATCAGGTGTTGAGAGTGATAGCAGATGTGGTAATGGGGGCAATATAGTGAAACGAATATCATCCCGATAAATAAAAGAAATATCTTAAATACGGAGAAAAAACAAAAAAAAAGCAAGGCAAAACTGACGTTCAACTGCCAGTTACTTAGTGGTCAAATAACATTCTGACCACATATGTAAAGTCCGAAACCAGAACCCATTTAAAATTAGCTAGTTGCGACACTGATAAACACCGATTTTGAATGCAGGCTGAAACATGGTCACACTCAGCCGGGTCACTTCTGCGAGGGGATATGATGGTAAAACGACTAGACAATCTAAATGAACTAAATACATCACTAGTATATATATATATATATATACTTCAACTGGAACTCAATATACGAGAGGTCTGACTTAGATGAAAAGTATATTTCAGGGAGAGACAAATATGTTTGATTTCACCAAACTGTCATATTTCTCTTCAAACTTAATTGTTATAGGATTGTTATCGATATTGTTATAAAATATATGTTATATACCCCTTTACTCGGGGGTATATAATCGGTGCAGAGAGTTCTCGGGTATATAATGAGAGAGAGAGACAGACAGACAGACAGACAGATACAGAGAGTTAGATTAGAGATGATAGTTCTTATTTTTTGACATTTTCTGGTTCTCCTCTAGTGGTTCCAACTCTTCACCATGTTCTTCTTGTCGATCTTTTGGGCTTTCGGTTGGGCTGATTTTCTTTCTTGTTTGCTTCGTTGTGCTGGGCTAGGCTGGACATCACTTGTTTTAACATTTAATTAACAACAAGACTTAGTGTTCTTAATAATAAAGCTTTATTTACCCAGCCCATCTTGATTACGTCGCGTGGGAAGATGGACCCCAGGGAGCTGACAACAACGTATACGCTCCTTGAAAGCCGGGTCGAACCTGACTAACTAAACTTATTCTCATCCGTCTGTAATGACGCTTTTTTTAGGGGTCAAAGGTTATTAACCGTCACAACTGTGGGTAACTTTCCATGGCCCCCGTTATTCTAAATATAATTGACCCTAATTTAAATATTCTAACTAAAGGTACGCACATAATTTATGGCTGCTCATAAATTATGTAACATCTCTCCCACCCCCCAAAACAAATCGTTTGACCCATAAATTATAAAATTCCAAAACTAATTAAACAGAACATGGGAATAAAGAAATTGTTAGAATATTATTTAGTAATATAAAATGTGCTGAAGGTAACAATTTAAATTTATAGACTCTTCGAGGCTACGTGGACTGAATCGGCCTATCAAAACGCTCGACTATGTGGTTGGTTAACTATTTAAAGGCGTTGGTTGATTGGTGCTCATTTGCTCGTGGAATGCACGTACGAACGAACCAAGGGACAAGGATTCTGCTTAACACGGACGAACATTTATCATTATAGGATTCTACGTAACACGGACAAACGGCCTAGGATTCTTTAACACGGATCAAACTTAATACCACAAGGGATCTCCACTGTAAAACTGCTCTCATCTACAGCTTAAAAATGACCACACGAATCGTAACAGAAGTTTCATTCAATCTCGAACCCTCTCTATTTGATTGTACGTTGCTGCAGTTCTCAAAGGTATCTGTAATGACAGACGATAATGCTGGTAGACGTTGGAAAGATTTATTATACTTAAAATAATTAGTACACTTATTGAGAGTTTATATAGTCTAGTATTCACTAAAGAGTTCTCCAAATGGGAGGTAATCATAAAATAGGGGAGGTAACTCTCAATTACTTATTACAGTATCTGGTGCAAATTTATTCATACTTTTCTCTATTAATGGATTCTTTAGTTTTTCAAAGTTCGTCTTTCGTTTGAGGATTGTGTTTATAATTCAATAAGGAGACATTTTTCCCTTAAGTCGTTTATTCTGTAAGTCGTTTAGTCTGTAAGAAAATTTAAAAAGATAAGTTTGATGTTGTAAGAAAAAAAGGGAAAGATAATCGAAGTTTTATAATCGAAGTGTCAAAAAGAAAGATATGACCAACGATAAAACGAATGTGAAAATTAATAAATTTTATCCCTTATTCTTCGGTATTTTTTGTTATGATTAAAAAAAATGTATGACATAAAACGAGATTCTCATGCTGACGAGATTACGAATTGCCTTTAAGATGACTGAAGTATTAAGAGAAAAGAAGTAATAGGTAATAAAGTCGGGAAATAGTAAGAAAATAAAAGTTTAATAATTAGAATATTTTCTATTATTGAAATCTTATTCATTTTTATAATTGGTGTAGGGAGGTACTATCACATTATCTTTGATAAATGACATTGCTTAAGTATTTTTGTGTGCTAATTTATAGCATTCTTTTTTTTATTGGTCTCTTGTCTTGATTTTTGTTTTCATTTTATTTATCTGTTCATTTACCTCGTTTGGGAGATTGTTTCATGTGCACGGAAGTCAAAGGTCGGCAGTAGTTACATTAATCTTGCATTTGTGTACCATTGAAATAACTTTGGGGTTGGGGGTGAAAAATAAGTGAGGATTAAAGTGTTAGAAGAGAGAAGAGAATGAAGAGAGAGAGAGAGAGAGAGAGAGAGAGAGAGAGAGGGTGGAGGGGGTGGAGGAATGAATTAATTGGAAGAATAAGTGAGAGTGGTAAGAAAGGAAGAAATATACGAAAATAGGGACAGAAAAAGAGAGCTAGATACGAAAATAAGGAAATGAACAAATAAAAGAAACTAAGAAGAGGCAGAAATTTTGGGATGAAAATAAGTAAGGATTAAACAGCGGGTAAAAAGAAGAGAATAAACACACACACACACACACACACACACACACACACACACACACATATATATATATATATATATATATATATATATATATATAGATATACTAATCCTATTAGTAAACACTTGCGGTTAGAAAAAAATCCGGCAAAAAATTTGTTAGTAAAAAATATACTACCAAACTTCACCTGTGGGGAAAAATGACTATATATATATATATTATATATATATATTATGAGAGAGAGAGAGAGAGAGAGAGAGAGAGAGAGATAGAGAGAGAGAGAGAGAGTGTAAAAGAAAGAGAGAAAGAGTGAGAAAGAGAAATGAAAAAGAAAGAAAGAGAAATTAAAAAACATGTTGATGAATTAATTAAAAGATGCAGATAAGAGAAGAGAAGGAAAAGAAAGACACGAGAATAGGGATATAAAAAGAAAGCTACAAACAAAAATATGGAAACGAAAGGAAACCGAGAGTGAGAAATAAAAATACATAAAAAAAGAAAGAGATGGAGGAAATTAGGGGAACGAAAGAAGAGCAAATTTGGGAAAGGAAGAAGAGACAGAAACATAAAAAACAAGCATTAGTGGGAGAAATGCAGAGAGAGAGAGAGAGAGAGAGAGAGAGAGAGAGAGAGAGAGAGAGAGAGAGAGAGAGAGAGAGAGAGAGAGAGAGAGAGAGAGAGAGAGAGTTAAGGATAGAAAGAAAGAAACCGGCAATATAAGAATGGAAGACAAGGTAGAACAGATAAAGTGGTAGAAATAATTACCTCATGAATATAGTTTATTAATTTCAACTGTTGGTCATAGATCAAAATCCACTTCGCTATATGTATATATATATATTATATATATATATATATATATGTGTGTGTGTGTGTGTGTGTGTGTGTGTGTGTGATTGTGTGTGTGTGTGTGTGAAAGTTGAATATGATTTTAAAATCAAATTTACCTACTTGATCTCCGATATGTTAATTTTGAAAAATCTCACATAAGTAGAAGACAGATTGCAATTAAATTATTTTCTGATCTTTTCCAGAAGATTCTATAATTTTCTATTCGTGTAACTATATTCGTGGTGATTTTAGATTATGTCAGTTTTGTATATTGCATGTATGACGCATATTCATTGATTGATTTTAACGGCATAATTTGATCTGTAGATAAGTATTATATTGTAGGGGTTGTCTTCCCTTGTTGAGATGGAGTTGAAAGTGGAAAAGTGTTATCTTCTCTTGTTGCCAGGGTTTGTCACTAGAGGGAGTACACACCGTGGCTATTTAAACTCAGCTCGGGAACCCCCCCTCTCTTCTGGTATCCACAAAGATGCACTAGACAACTTGTGTCTCTGTCCATTAAGGCTTGAGGGGCCTTTCCCTTTAACTATAGGCTTGTACCCGTGTATGTACGTAGCTCTTTTTACACACTATGACTCCACTGAATTTATACGCATCAGTCGCGTCTTTACGGCAACTAGTCTATACTAAGTGTCTATTTCTATTTTCTATTTAGTAGCCTCACGATTATCTACAAAGGTTGTTTCCTGATGACCTTCGTCCTAGCTGTTTTGTATTTGTATTGTTGTCTGTTGAATTTCTGACCGCCATTCTTGGCCAGTTGTAAGAACACAAAGTAAGTAAGTCCTGAAATCTAGAATCCACTGGTGAGTGAATAAGTCCCGCAATACAGAATCCTTTGGTAAGTCCTATGAGGTCCAGTGAGATAATCACATGAGGTCCGTACTCCAGGAGTGTCCAAAGTGTAGTGCCTAGGTGTTCTCAGACCTTCAGTATATATAATAATATCAGCAGCAGAGCGCTGTCAGTTAATGGGTTGGTCACGTGACACTTGGCGAGTCTATAAATAGAAGTGATCTTTCGACGCACACCTTATATATCAAAATTCCAACATTGTCAAATCTGCTCAGACAATAAAGTCTGTATTTTGTTATGAACCTCTTTGTTGGAAGTTGTTGTTTATATCCAACCACGTTAGGAAGCTTTTTCAGAGGCCTTCTAACGTATTATAAGAAGTGGTTTAGCAACTGAAGTCATAGCCACATTTAATTATTTTAATATCAATAGTGTACATGTTCTCTTCAAGGATTCTTTTGTTAAACACTGATGTGTGAAGATAGAAAAAAAAGGGAAGATGCCCAGTGAGACAAAAGAAATAGGTGAACAAATGGGGTTATGCTATACCTAGGACATTCTATTCATTGTACAATTATATTTACAATCTTTGCATAGTTGTTCTTTAAAAGATTATTGTACATAGTTATATAATATCAAGTATTCCTATCAAATTCAAATAATTATTTGTATTTAATAATAGTCAATTTTTAGCACCCAGTTATATACAAACAAAAATAATATTGTAATGAATATGGCAAATAATTTTCAAAGAATTTATAGTAATATAGCATCAAGTATTCCTATCTAATACATAATGATTCTTTTAGCATATGCTTTCCGGGTCATAAAAATAATTTACGGTCATTATTTTCAAGTAGAAAAGGGTATTTTTATTGCAAATTTATGTCATTTTGTCATATCAAGATATAAGCGATATAAGCGGTTGACGTTTTCCTGACAACGATGCATTTATCACCATAGCGAAAAAAAAAGTAGACTAACTACATTTCTTTTTATGGTATTTTTATTGGCTGGTGCTTAATGGCATATCAACCCTTTTGGGTTATATAATAATCTCTCTCTTTCTTTCTCTCTCTCTCTCTCTCTCTCTCTCTCTCTATATATATATATATATATATATATATATATATATATATATATATACGTGTGTGTATATATATGTGTGTGTATATATATATATACAGTTGTATGATTTCAAGTATTCATATCTAATATTAATAATTGTATGGTTTCAAGTCATTATTTCTATTTACAGACCACGACACAATTGACGCCTTTTTTTAACATAATGCTTTGATTTTATGTGGACATAAATATAGCTTTGATGAGCGAAGAGAAGATAAAATATATTTTTTGTGCAAATAAAATATTTCAATGAGCTTTATTTAGTGATATAATGGGTTTAAACTAGCAGTAAACATTTACTGTGTAAACCACAAAATAGGCCTCAGTGGTGTCAGTCATTTGATTACATACATTTATATGGTTTCAAACCATCCAATTAAGACGAACAGTATATGCTGGGCACTGCAGGAGAAGTAAGGACGACCTTATAAACGACATTATCCTATAGACTTCTGCACATGGACACAACAGTGTTGACCCGACCAGCAAAATATTGACCCTGGATGCCTTCTCGATGATTATCCAGGAGCGGTGGTCGGTAGGAACGGATGTTAGAGAGATTCACTAGGATCGTGCTGTCAGCATGCCATGATGATGATGATGATGATGATGTTGATGAAAACGCATATCAAAATATATATCTTTGCTAATAAATAAGTCGTCGGGGTGGCCTAAAGTTAGGATCAATCAGACAGCGAGGGAGTCTATCCACTTATCAGTAGCACTAGACAAAGGAGAGTGTTTTTGGCGTCAGAAGCGGAAAGCCACACCTACCATCACCTCCTCGCTTTACTGCACAGATCCCTGCACTACTCATACGCTGAGTTGACGAGGTCGCGTATCGAACCAGGAATCTTGTGGTTTCTAGCCGGACGCTCTACCGACTGAGCTATACCGGCCCTATTTTGCAAATATTTTGTAAAATACGATGTTATCTTAAACGACATTTGCGTTTCATCTGATGTTAATCCTTCTATGAAGTGTATGAATTCTTTTGTTGGAGTAAATAACAGGGCAGACTGGTCTCTTCAACTTTGAATATATCGTATTTTATACTTATTTACTAAGCGTAACTTAGATGAGACACAAGGCCAGAAGTATGGGGGCACCTAGTGAGAATTGAACTCACTAACAATGGTATGCTAATACTAGTCCGCTAACCATTACACCACATGAGATATATTGTATTTTGTAGTCGCGTAAAAATGTAACGAAGCAGTATGTTCATCTGGTCTAGATTAAGACGGGGAAGACATTTATTCGAAAATGCTAGTGATTGTGGAGTTGTCCAGAGAAAACTTCGGAAGGAATCGGGGGGATTGTTACTGTCTGGACTGAGACAAGAGAAATTGTGAGCATTATTAAATTTGGACAATAAGATATTTTAGAGGAAAAAGTCAACAATAGATGGTCGGTAAGAAAGTTGAAATTATTTGTATGGAACATTCAATGAGTAAGAAATAATTAGGAAAAAAATAGTGCTTATTTTGACACTATCATATTTCATTTAATTTACATTTTTACTGTCTGGGTTCAAAGTTTTTTCATCCATACCAGATACACATATACTACGAGAGTAAGGCAAAAAGTAATGCCATTTTGTTTAGCACAGGTATAATTACCAACACAGGAACATGTATCATATATCAAAATGAAGATTGTCCTCTGTGGATCACATCCCTACTTCTTCACATAGTCACCGTTTATCTCAATAGTTCCACCTTCGAATGAAAGCATGTATCCCTGTCCCATAAAATTCTGTTGACTGTTCTTTAAGCCACATCTTCATAACAGATTTCACTTCCTCGTCACTGAAATAATGTTTGACTCTCAAACCCTCTTTTACGTGGCCTTTATACTTATAGCAAACATAATTCCAGTGACAAGAAGGCTCCCGAGTTCAACAAGAGATACCTGAAGAAAGCCAGAGGGCATATCAGCCGAAAAGATTTTTATATAACAATAAAGATAAGGACTATTTACCCATAGCTGGAAGGCGAATAGTTTGATGCATACCTTTCCCAAGGGTATTAGCGCTATGTAAATGAAAACAGCTTCATCCAAGATTTGAACTCAGATCACCATGCCCATTTCCTTTGACAATAACCGTTACACGGCGATACGCCTTGGTTTTGATATCTTATTACAATGAAGAATGTGAGTTTTTCTGTCTGTAACCGAAATAACATTACTACTCAACTCACAATTCCCTTAGTTATTTACGTTTCATTTTCCATGATTTTATTTTTATTTAAACCTTAATTATTAATAAAATTGTTTTACATTATTAATACTGTTGACCATATCTACATACTAATAACATGCAATTATATTTATATATACAACAAAATAGCAGTTTATAGTGTGAAGGGGTAGGATAATTTGTATATTGATATAAAAAATTGGTTTTAATAAATATATGCTTAGTATTATTGATTTCTAATTGTTTGGTTTTATCTTAGTGAATATGAGCAAAACTCCGGGGATAAATCTTAAAAGAAATCCATTAACAAGAAAAAATAACTGCAATTTTATTCTTTACTTCCTATTAAATAGTTAAATTAGGAAAATTTAGCAATGAAAGACGGGTGTGATGGAAGAGTAAGTTTCAATTGTTCTACTTTTCGATTATATGTATGAAATTTTTCATCTGTATTTTTCTTTAGTTTCATAAGCCTTTCTAATTTAATATATGTTATTACATTAAAAACTTAAATACTTGCACTCGGAGGGTGCGTATATTGCTAGTCAGAATAATAAACGTCTAAATAGTATCAGGTACTCAAGCAATGTGTGAAGCTTGTGTGCAATACTAAGTAAAATTAATGAATCTCAAGATTTTCTTAATGGTTTGATATTAATTGAATATTTTCAAAATTTGGTTTTATTTTGTCCAATTAAAATGAAACCTCTTTAATATGATTTTAGTTCTTTATAAGATTTTATGTGATTTTTATTGTTTTTCTTTTCAATTTTGTTCAATATTTCGTTGCTTCTTTTTCATTTGTTTTCTTACTCTTTCTTTTTTTTCTTTCACTGTGTTCCCTTCTTTCTTTTTTCTTCTTCGAATTTATTCTTTTCGCTTCTTAGTATTTATTTTAATTATATCATTCATTTTAAAGACTTTTCTTCATGCAGTTTTATTTCTTTTTTGAATTTTCATTCGACTTTTGTTTACTTTATTTTTCTTTCTTCTTCCTGTTTACCACTTTTATTTCTACTTTTATCATTTTCTTTCTTTCTTTCTTTCTTTCTTTCTCGCAATTCTTTTCTTGTTTACCTTTCTTTTTATGGCTATTTTCTTTAATATTTTTTCATGTTTTCTTTTACATTTTCTTTCTTTTCTAATCTTTTTTTTTTACTTTCTTACTTCTTTTTACATTTTTCTTTTCATTCCCATTTTATTTCATTCTTTATTAATATTTCTCTTTCTTCTTCCTTTTTACCACCTTAATTCTTACCTTTGTCATTTTCTTTTTTCACCCGGTTTCTTTCTTTCTTTCTTTTTTTCAATTTTCTTTTTCCTTTTTATATTTTTTATTCTTATTTGTTTCGTTATTTATTTTTATATCTTTCTTTCTTTCTTTTTTTTGTTTTCGTTTATTATTATTCTGTTTATTTATTTTTTCATTTGCATTTTTTTTTTTCATTTTTACATTTTTTTCATTCCCATTTTATTTCATTATCTATTTTTATATTTTTCTTACTTCATATCTTTTCCTCCTTTTATTATCATTTCTTTCTTTCTTTCTTTCTCTTGTTATAATTTTTATTTTTTATTTTATTACAACTTCTTTCTTTCTTCGTTCGTTTTTGATGTTTTTTTTTTTTTACATTTTTCTCTATATTTTTCCTTTAATTCTCTTAATTCTTTTAAATCATTTTTCTTTGTTTTTGTGTTTCAAGCTTTTCATTTTTGTGATTTTAATTTAAAAACGTTTAATTTTCTATTTATTTATTTTTCTTAAATCCTTAAACATTTTGGCAACATCATTTTTTCTTCCCGCTTCGTATTTTTTCATCTTGATCCCTGATTTTCTAATTTCTCTTGGCTATCGTCAAAAACTCTTTATTAGCCAAGTTTTTTTGAGTTGGGGATAAAATTTGCATCTTCTCAATTTTTCTCAAAATAAATTGCCTTAATCGTTTTCTTGTAAATGTAAATTTTTCCTGAGATAAGAAACAATATTTTTTTAACTTACTAAGAGATATGATACCCAGAGACTTGGGCCTTTTTTTGTTGAGAATGTAAACACTTTAAATAATTTAAAATTAGCTACGTCTCTTAGCATCGGCCCTAAATATTTTCAAACACCAAAAATATTCAAATTCGATGTATAAAAAATAAAAAGAGAAGAGACAGACGGACGGAAAGACAGACACATAAACAGACAGACAGAGACCGAGACAGAAAGAGATGGAACGATATATTTGCTTTAAAAAATCGAGAAATACACGACTCAAGATTGTGTCAATCAACTTTTTTTTTGAACAAATTTGTTTAAGCTTAAAGAAGAAAAACTTTTCTCTTAGTTACCTTGTTTTTCAAATGACTTCAGAGAATTACTTTTTAATCATATCTTCTTTTTTTTTACTCTTTTACTTAAAAGAAAAAAATGTTTCGTCCATTTTACTTTTTTTTCATTTTTCAATTTAAGCGAACTTCTTTTTTTAACAAAAATAAGAAAAATCAATTAGTCCGTCAAAAACAAAGCCGTATCAGTTGAAATTTAATTTCATAAGTAAAATATACATACACATTCTATAAATAGATATAAAAGAATATGTAGCCACCTACACACACCCACACAATATATATATATATATATATATATATATATATATATATATATATATATATATATATGTGTAAGTTTTCCGAGTTACGAGCTGTCACTCGGTCATATTACTTGAAACCATACAAATGTGTGTAAGGAATACTTAATATCATATCAGCGGTACCTTGACTTACGAGTTTAATTCGTTTCACTCGCAAGTAAGTTTCTTCGTACATAAAATCAATTTACGTCTTTTTTAAATAAAAAATATCACTGTATCTCATAAGAACTTAATTAGATAGAATGTAATGAATTATATGTTGTAATATGTTTTTGTGTTTATTTGTTTTATAGATAAAATTTTTCTTTTGCCTCATAAATTTTTAAAACTTAAAAGTTTTTAGTGAACTTTTTAACACAAGCGTATCTGAAGCTCGATTGTACCTCAAATTTTTGCTCACAACACAAAGCAAAAAATTGGTCGAGTGACAGCTCGTAACTCGGAACAATTGTAGGTTACTCGTCAGTAAAGGTAGCACTGTATTACCAATTTTTCCTTTTATTTCTACATTTTACTTCCTTGTATTTCCGAAGCAACTTCCTTTGTTTTTACTGAAAATCTTTCTTTATTCTTTTCTTTCTTTCTTCTTTTCTTTCTTTCTTTACTATTTAACAATTACGACTCTTACTGCTTTTTCTTTTCACACTTTCTTCTCTTTTTAATTATTTTTATTTTTATGACAAAAACAATCAAAAATGTTATTTTAATAATTTTCAAGACAGTGTTTCAATTTACAATGTTCTTTTTAAAATGAAACCTGGTTTTAGGCATAATTATATTTTAAAATCTAAGGTATTTCTAGCAATATATAGCTGTTAAAAATAATCATTTTCTTTTCGGATATTTTCCGGATAAAACGTTTGTAGGGATATAATTTCAGTAAGTATGAATTTTATTAATAAATATATAGCCCTCATTGTAGTCACAAGATCAGGTTTTCAGTCCTCTTCTCGGGGCTTAGTATACACTCTCTATATCCCCTGCAGAAGGTTAAGACACTCCTAAATAAGGTTTCCTCTGTATGAAACTAAACTGCATCTGATGGTGGGGCTCCAGTTCTGAATATCTTAGGAGGGTGGAATCACCCCTTTATTGACATCACACTTAGGTCCAGATTGGTAGTACCTGTTAGCCACCCATCAAATAGATATGTTTAAAAATGATTCGTATTCAATTGGACCGTGTGAAAAAGATCTTAAGGAACAACTTCATGGGACCAGGTTTGATACCGATCCCGTACCAACTCATCGCATGAGCTTGGGCAATTTGATAAGTGAGGTAATGCATATGGGAACATATCTAGCGCTAATGAAAAGGGGATAGACTCCCTTGGTCGTTTGGCTGATACCGACAGTAGGGGTCTCTCCGATGACTTTATAATGTAAATATGAACGCACAATAAACGTGATTCTTAAAGCTCAATGCAATCCTAAAATTCATAGATGGGTTGACATTCACTGAATATTTATCTAACTATTGTCATTCTATTTGGCTCAAAACCGCCCTCGGTGGCGGTAGAATCTCCATAGAGGACTGTAAATGTCTGAAGTCACCCAGATACAACATCATGAAGCTAAGAGGTCCATAAGAAAGCAATGACAACAAAGTATCGGAACATCATCATCTACAGGGACAACCTACAAATGCAAAATCTGTGGTCAAAAATGTTTCTCAAACATAGGACTTCATAGTCACAGGAGGTGCTGCAAAAACTTTTATCATAGTCTTTCGAGACTGAATTGCCAATGATTGTCATTCTTGTGTATCTTAATCATTTTGAATTTCAAAGCTATGAACTTCGGACTGAGTGTTTCGTAGATTGGACATTGGCACTAAAAAAATGTCTAGTTCTTTGATTTCAAGATTGATAGATTAGTAGGCAGATTCCAATTCCAATAGGCTCTCATATTTCGAGCAAATTATCAGAAAAAAATGACCTTTGCCGCAGACGCTTTACAATGTCTGATAATCGATCGAAAGGGAAGTCAGTACTGAATGATAAACGTCTTCTTAATTCAGCCGAGAAGAAAAACTGTGTCCAATAGTCAATACAGATCTCAATAACGGAGATCAAAGCTAAGCCGACCTAAAGATGACATATTAAATTTCCATATTTTAAAACAATGACTACAGTACGGATGAGCTCTCCGCAGTTGTCTCATTTGGTGGGAGCAGGCAAAAAGAAACTAGTTTACATCCATTAGGCAAATATTCTCCTTTCTTCTAAAAATCCCATAGAAATTCCCAGACTCTCTCAAGTAAAACCAATAGTTTATATATATATCCATCCTTTTCTTTTTCCTTTTGAGCACAAACGATCAGGAATAAAGACAACGTTTTTTTTTCTTCTTTCTTTTTTCTGTTACTTCGAAAGAAAATGACGAATAACCTGGTTGACATAGTGAGCTGAGGATTTAGGTTTCTGTATAGAATATAAGCAATGTAAGGAGGGGGGTAGAATAAAAGAAGTAAAGGAGGCAAAAAGTGTGGGGGGAGGGGTGAAAGAAAGAAAGAAATCAATTATAGGCTTAACTGTTTTGTTGATCGGTTGGTCAGATTTTAGAGTCTCTTGCGGATTTAGTCCCTGGTCGAGGGCAGCAGTGGGTACGTTGGACCTGCGAGAGATAAAATGCTTTTTTAGGATTCTTGACTATCATTTCGAACACCCAAAGCATTTTGAGAAGGATAGCTATGGAGATATGAACTGGGTTAGAGAGACAACTGTCTCTTTTCTCTCTCTCTCTCTGTCTCTGTCTCTCTCTGTCTCTGTCTCTCTCTCTCTCTCACACACACACACACACACACAGACATATATATATATATATATATATATATATATATATATAAAAATTAAGATAGATTGGCGAATAGATAAAATAGATGAAACATTTTGAGAAGGATAGCTATGGAAATATGAACTGGATTAGATAGCTAACTCTCGCTTTCTCTGTGTGTGTGTGTGTGTGTGTGGGGTGTGTGTGTGTTTGTGTGTTTGTAGTAGATACATAGTACAGGCGTAGACAGATTTTGTAGGAGTTAGTACAGACGTAGACATATTGATAGACCCAAGCTAGTAAAATCTATTTACCAATCTATTGATGAATTAATTGATCGCTGAATAGATTAGTAGCAGAAGTAGATGAATACAGACAGACAGATAAGGAGATATGGTCAACAGAGTTCAATTGGTAGAAATGAACATAGACTGACATACGACACAGTGTGAAGATGTGAACTTAGCTTACTGCAAGATTATAGTCGATGGTGCTCAAAAGTGAGCTTTTGTTATATACGCGTCTATGTGATTTTGTGTGTGTGTGTCATTCAGAGACACAGTGTTTCGAAGTTTATTTCTTATCAGTGCGGCCCGACTTTATCAGCTACGTCTAGCTGAGAGCGAAACCCGACATAATTTTCGTCTGTCAAGCACCCTATCCGCTCGGCTGACGGCAACTGTCAGTAAGTGGCGAGCAATTAATTGGTACATACTTACGTAGATGTATGTTTTACAATCAGCAGAGAACTCAAATCTGTAAACAACAGACGATATATATATATATATATTATATATATATATATATAATATATATATATATATATAAGAAAAAAGAAGGTAACTATGATGTTGTTTGTTAACCTGTCACTTTATTCTTAATATTTCGGGATGAAAAATCCCATCATCAGAAGAATACTCGAACTTAAGTATATATATATATATATATATATATATATTATATATATAATATATATATATATATAAATACATGCAAACACACATCCATAAATATATGAATACATGCATACACAGATATGTATGTTAATATTATATACACTAAAAAATATAAATATTTGAGTTTTAATGTAATAAAATATTGTATTAAATCGGAAAAGCTAATGAAACTAAATAAGAATGCAGATAAAATGATTTGAAACAGAGGGGGATATGATGAAAAAATAGAACAACTGAAACTTACTCTTCCATCACTCCAGTCATTCTTTGCTAAATATTCCTAATTTAATTATTTAGTTAAAATAGGAAGTAAAGAATAAAATTACATTTATTTCTTCTCGTTAATGAATTTCTTTCAAGATTCGAGATTTTTGGTCATATTCATTAAGATAAACCAAACAATCATAAATAAATGATATATTTATACATATTCATTAAAATCAAATTTTTAATATCAATATACAAATTAGCCTTCCCCTTCACACTGTAAATCGCTATTTGTTGTATATATAAATACAATTGCATGTTATTAGTATGTAGATATGGTCAACAGTATTAATAATGTAAAACAATTTTATCAATAATTGTGGTTTAACAATTAATAAAAATACAATCATGGAGAATGTGACGTAAATATCTAAGAGAAAATAAATAAATATATATATATATATATATATATATATATATATTATATATATATAGAGAGAGAGAGAGAGAGAGAGAGAGAGAAAAGAAAGATAAGTACATCTAAATATTACTTGGTGAATTTAGATAGAACAATAACAGATTGAGAGACAGGAACAAATAGACAGGTAGATAGATAAATATGTAAAGAGCAAGAAGACAAATCAAACTACGTATGAAGATATCAAAATGAATATATATAAATATATATATATATATATATATATAGATATATATAGAGAGAGAGAGAGAGAGAGAGAGAATAGGAAGGAACGGTTATGTACAAACTAAATATCCTTGCAAGAAGCGTATATATATTATATATATATATATATATATATATATATATATATATGTGTGTGTGTGTGTGTGTGTGCGTTGTGTGTGTGTGTATGCGTGTGTTGTGTGTGTGTGGTTCGATATGTACGTGTCAAAGATAAAGCGATGTCAGATTCCTTCTTTTTGGTTGGCTTGTTTTTTGCCTTTATTGTCCTCAACCCAATTTTGAAGTAATCCTCAGACCGACGTCTTTTAACGACCAAGCAATGTCCCTTAAGTAAACTGCACTTATTGTCCCCAGGAGAAGCATGCAAATCGACTCATCGTCTCACCTCACCTACTCAACCTACGTTGAAGAAGGAAATGGAGAAGATGGAGTAAAAAAAAAGAAGCAAGACAGGAACATCACATATATTTACACACACACACACACACACACACGCGCGCACGCGCCGCGCACGCGCGTACATACACTCTGGAAAAAGTATATAAACTTGAATTCTTGGTTTAAATTAATTTTCCTATTTTCTTAGGTAAAACTCAACCTCCACTCACATTAATATACGCATAAGAATACGTAAATGTCCTCAGTATACATACACACACAGGCACACCCACACACATATACACTTTAAAAATCTATTGATATATAAAGGGCAGTTGTGTGTATCTGTAGGTCCGGAGGAAACTTCGAAAATAAAACAATTAACGACAAAGTAAATGCATACACATTAAATATCACCAGGCTTGGTTTTTGAGCAAAAATTATGAAGGTTTGATTTATATTTGTGAAGAAATTAAAAAAATGAAATTAAAATGATAACAGCATAGAATTTATTTTGCATTTAAGATTTTATAGAGTAGACAATAATTTTTCTTTTCAGAGTGGCTGAATCAACGCAATGTCTTTTTTTTACATAGGGATTTTAATGGGGCATCCTGCGAGGATATAACTTGTGATTCAGTAATAATGGGTCTGTATTTTTTTTCTAACCCCACTCTACCCAGGTGATGCTGTGTAGCCGCTTCTAGTAGAATATAAACTTGAATTATTGGTTTAAATTATTTTTTCCTATTTTCTTAGGTAAAACACAACCTACACTCACATTAATAGACACATAATAAATACGTAAATGTCCTCAGTATACATACACACACACACACACACACACACAAACAGACGCGCACACAAGCGTCCACTTTAGATATATAAATCAAGATAGAAAGAAAGATAGACCAATGAACAGTAATGAATTCGTTGTTTAAAATTTTGTCAAAATTTCAGATACTCTGGGTTTAGGTTGAACACGACACACCCTTACACATGCACATGTACATAAAAACAAAACACACATATTAATACATTGAATCTATGAAGAAAACACATACACATATATTAACATACACGCTCCGAGAGAGAGAGAGAGAGAGAGAGAGAGAGAGAGAGAGAGAGAGAGAGAGAGGGGGGGATGTTGATAAAAATATTGAATTCATGGTTTAAATTTGTTTTTTTTTCCGCTCTCTGAAGCGAACATAAACACACACATAACACCACACACACTCATATATATATATAATATATGTGTGTGTGTGTGTGTATAAGAGTGTGTGTGTGTGTATGTGCGTGTGTGTGTGGAGACGCGTTGTGTAATGGTTACCGTTGTAGGAAATGGACGCGACGAGACAAGTTCATATTCTGCACAAAGCTGTTTCCATTTCTCCTAGCGCTAATACCATTGAGAAAGGTACGAATCCAACTATTTTATTTAACCTTGGTTAGGCAAACAGTCTAGGAGAAGGAAAACGATGACTTGCAGCCTATTAAACTTCACTTAAGAAATTGACCTCGTGCAAGGGTTTGGTATATATATATATAATATATATATATATATATATATATTAATATATATATAAGTAAAGTCGTCGAGGCGGCCTAAAGTCGGTATCAGCCAGTTAGCGAGGGAGTCTATCCCCTTTTCAATAGTCCTTCCATTAACTAGTATTAGGCACATTGAGCTCTCCTTATGGTCTACCTGCATCAGCTTGGTTAAACCACACATGGAAAGATCCTAACTACAGTATATATATATATATATATATATATATATATATATATGAGAGACAGGAGTAGGGTAAATACCTACTATAATCCAGCTTTTTAGTTTAGTCGTGAGTAAATCAAACATGTATCAGGATGTAGTCATTTCCTTTTCTTTTGGTGTTTTTTATTATTCATTTTTCTCTTTCATCTTTTGAGGGGTCTTTTTTATCAGTCAAAAATGTAGCAGTTAATAACACAAACGACGGATTTATGACTTTTGTAACACTGATTAATAGGGAATTATAGACGGAAAGAAATCCTTTTTTTATTTAATAAAATCCCCCAGTTCGATGCATTTCACATAGAAACCCGTTTCAACGTTAGTATGATTGCGTTCGCTTATGTGTGTGTGCTCATGCGTCTAAACATTAACTTAGAAAACCCATTCGGATATTTCTATAACAGAAAGTTCGTTCTCTTATCTTTCAGTATACTGAGATGAATATATATATATATATATATATATATATATATATATATATATATATATATATATATATATATAAAATCTAATGAAAATTTACCTAGGGAAACAAATAATAGAGTGCGATTTCCTGCCCGAGGAAAGGCAGCGAGTGTTTCCCTTGACAGGGTTATTTCTATCTATCTTTATCTTTCATCTTTCTCTTTCTCTCTCTCTCTCTCTCTCTCTCTATATATATATATATATATTATATATATATATATATATAGAGAGAGAGAGAGAGAGAGAGAGAAGAGAAAGAGAGAAGAGAATATATATATATACATATATATATATATATAAAGCGAGATATTGTGTGCGTGTGTCTGTCCATTCCATCTCTGTATGGATAATAGTTGCCGTGCGGGAGACCTGCCAGGACCAATGGAGGATTGAAAAGTTCCCAAGGTTAAAAGTTCATATGGTGACGTCATACATTGCTACGAGTTTAGTCGCCATTTTTAGGCTGCAGGTGAGAGGACTTTACAGTGAAAATCCTTGTGTTCCTTAGTGAAGAATCCTTGGTTGTCCCTTAGTTTTAAGCAGAGTTGATGGTTGTTTTCGCTATTCCTTAGTGTTAGGTAGAATCCTTTGGTTGTTCCTCCTTAGTGTTGGGTGGAATCCTTTGGTTGAGCAGAGTCCTTGGTTGCAGATCCGTTCGTCCGAGTCGAATACATGCAAATGAACGACTTTCAAGATCGGCGATCAAATAATTAACTAACACTGTATTCGAGCGTGTTGATTGGCTGGCTCTAATTCACGCGCCCACGCAGAGTTTATAAGTTTAAGTGATGGACGTCAGCACACCTTATATATAAAATACTCCGACATGAATGCTGTTGATGACTTATATAACCAATGGGTCCAAGCACTGCATCACCGATGGAAGAAGTTTCTTTCTTTGGTTTCTTTGGTTTAATGGCATATCAACATCCGTTGGTTATTTAATGCCAAAGCCATCCGAGTAGGAACCACAAGGTTTCGGGTTTCGATACCGGCCCACCCAACTCAGCGTATGAGTAGCACAGGTATCTGTGTGGTAAAGTGAGGTGATGGTAGATGTGGCGCTTCGTCTCAGACGCCAAAAACAATCTCTTGGTCTCCCTCGCTGTCTGGCTGATACCGAATTTAGGCAACCTTGACGACTTACTATTTAATATAACTGTTGACTGTTCTTTGAGCCACTTCTTCGCTACAGATTTCGCTTCCTTGTTACTGGAATAATGTTTGCCTCTCAAACCCTCTTTCGTGGGGCTGAAGAGATGATAGTCCCAAGGCGCTAAATCCGGTGAGTAATATGTTGTGAAGAAGTGTCTCAAGTGTTACATAATAATTAGATACGGATCCTTGATACCATATTATCATCATTTGGTCGTGATGTTTGCACGGATTCCCATGATTTTCCTTCTCCAAACGTCTCTATCGGTCATTGCCTCTACTGTTACATCATTATTAGATTCCTAATATTTATGTACTGTAGTGTAGAAACCAAAATAGCTGTTATAAGTTGCAGCCGGCGGCCTTGAAGGATTGAATGACAAGGCTTGACCTCAGTCCTGGTCCTCCTTCCGGTGGATACCGTGAGAATCGGTGGAGAATATCCTCTTCCGTTTTAAATTAGAAAGAGAGTTTTAGTTCAGATAGGCCAAAACCACGAAGGTGGTAAGTCGCGTTATGCGCGCTGTCGACTTAATCTTCGCAGGTAGTCTGGTGGAGATTTCGAAATAAAATATGATCGAAGTAAATCGAAGTCTTGTGTTATTATCTAAAGACTACCAATGACACAGGGCTTATGATAAAGAGAAATCCCTAATGGAAGACCAGACACGAAATCCCCAAGACGAAGTCCCCAAGACGAAGTCCCCAAGACGAAGTCCAGACGCTAGAAGAAGAACGTAAGATACCAAATATGACCAGAAGAATAATAGAAGTAAAGAAAGAGATTATACAACAAAAGAACAGAATTTTACGGGGCAGAGATACATTCGAAGGTGAAACATTGCTATTGAGATAAACGGTGACTATGTAGAGTAGTAGGAATGTGATCCACAGAGGACCAGCTTCATTTTAATGAATGATACATGTTCTTGTGTTAGTAATTATACCTGTCCTAAACAAAATGGCATTATTTTTTGCCTCACCCTCGTACGTTGGTCAGCCAATGAACTTTTCAGCCGACACTCGCAAAGTAAGTCAACTGTGGTTCCGTAATGAATCTATTTTGAATCAGGTGATATATACCTGCATTGCAAAGACAATCAAGGGAAAAATATTCGGCTATAAATCTTACCAATATATTTATCTTTCCCTACGGTCTTCTTACCACGCTGCTGCCAA
>CM042140.1:94555195-94595195 GCA_023376005.1 Doryteuthis pealeii | reverse complement strand
GTATTATTAGGATTATTCGGACTATTGTCCTCATTATTATTGTTATCTCTACAACGTTTCGGCCGATGTGCAGTCCGGCTTTCTTCAGGTATTTCTTGCCGGGCTCGGGAGCTTTCTCGAACTCGGAAAGTTTTGACACATAGCGTAGTGGATAAAGGCATTGGGTTAAGACAATTCTAAGTGACAGTTATCTCTAAGCTGCAGGTTCAGTTCTGGTCAAGGGCAACAATAACATAGAATAATAATTAATGCAGATTAACACGTGTACCCAGCTATGGTTAGCGTAATGAGAACAGGATACCACCGTGGATTGAATAAAGGGTTGGGTTCAAAGTTCCGTAATGGCTCCCGATTACGACAAGAAGGTTCCCGAGTTCGAAAAGATGACAATAGTCTGAATAATCCTAATTATACTAATTATAAAGCCTCATCTTAAAAATCTAGACAAACTATATATCCATTATTTAAAGTTTCACGTGTTTTAAACAATCTTTACTTTTAAAACAGGGATGGACCTATACACGAGACACTAGAGTATCACCTGATATACGAATGTTTACAGTATAAACCAATCACAGAAAGTTTCTCGTGACTGAACCTTATTCAGCTTTGCAAATATAAAGATATCATTTGATATATTCTGTGGAAAGTGTGAATTCTTTGAGGTACCCATATTTGATTCCCCTGTTTGTGCACACATATATCTGCGTGTGCACTTGTGCATTTTTGTGTATCCATATATTTATCTCATTTGGGAACTGGTGTGTATGTCAGTTATATTTCAACTGAGATTACACATGTCAGCTTTTGAAACGGTTAATTTAATGCTTGTGACGGTTGCCAAATCACCGGTACAGAAGACCCAGTGCGATTAAATCGTATTGCTCCAGTGACATTTGGAGAAGGCTTCATAAAATCCTATAAACCAGTTAGTGAATCACTGAAGAGAGTGAAAGATGAAAGCGTATAAGTATAGGGAGAGAGAGAGAGAGAGAGAGAGAGAGAGAGAGAGAGAGAGAGAGAGAGTGAGAAGGGGGGAATGGGAATAGAATAGAACAGGATAGAAAAGGTGATGAAAAAAGAAGATCGATAGATGGATATAAAGAAAGAACGAAAGAAAGAAAGAATGGATAGTTAAAGAGATAGATAGATGGATAGATAGAAAGGGTGGTGATGAAAAGAAATAGATAGATAGATATAAAGCAAGATTGAATTGATATATAAATAGATAAAAAGGGTGGCGAGGAAAACAAATATATATATATAAATATAGATATATATATATATATATATATATATATATATATATATATTTATCTATATTATATATATATATATATGTGTGTGTATATATGTGTGTGTGTGTGGTTGTGTATTCGTGTGTGTGTGTGTGTGTGTGTTGTGGATGATAGCAAGTGTTTCCTTGATAGGATTCAACCAAAATTGAGAATATACATATAATTTTTACGTATATTCTTACATATCCTGAGTATTATAAATAAATGAATAAATGGATACCTTGGTTCAAATATGAATTTATTTCGGCCTTTCTTTGCCTCCCCAGTCTAATCTTTACTAATTTGGAACTCCTCATACCTGGTCTCACTGGTATGATTTCCGTTTCACTGATTTTTTTTTTTCACTTTTTTTCAAATTTACCCTTTCGCCTTTACGTCAACTCACAGGCACACGCACATTCTTGATTTTAAGAAATTTTATGGTTGGCGCGTGTTGGTCGTGTTTGTGACGTCGTAGTTTTTAAATTTTTAGTTGTGATTATGCATGCTCTAATTTATGTATTTTAGGTTCTGATTGTCGGTTTGGGATGTTCATATATGAGTTCGTAAATGGTCTATGTTTTGAAAAAGTTTTTTTTTTTTTTTTAAATATAAGCTTAAAGTTATTTGCATGTTTATATTTAAATATGATTTCATTTCTTTTATTCAGTAGTTTCTTCTGGTTTTTGAATGTTATCATTGCCATTTTTTTCCTCCAGACAAAGATGGCATTTGTTTTTGAATCCTGTTGTTTTTTTGACTTTTTTATGATTTGCCATTTTATTTGTGGGTTTCGATTTTTATTAGTGTTCAAAAATGTTTAGAAAGTTCGTTTTTTAATTACTCGTAAAGGATTATCTGTGATTGTATAAGCGAAATTTCCATGGCATGCTGGTACTGCCGAAATAACTTTTTTTACTCAATCGTTTTTTATTTGTGAACGAGTAATATACATATATATATATGTGAAAAAGAAATAGATAGATCGATAGATAGATATAAGGAAAGAAAGAGTGGATAGATAGATAGATATAAAGAAACCGTAGAGAGAAAAACAAATATATAGAAAGATGGATATAAAAATAATGGATAGATAAATAGATATATAGATGCAAGTGTTACCCTGAAGTTAATTACTTCTGTTTTATCTTGTTGATCCACCATGTTGGTGCTATAGCAGTAGTGTTTTAACTTTCCCTCCAATAACTGATCCTTTTTTGTCTTTTTTTTTTTTTACAGATAGCAGTTGAGTGTCAGTTCTGATAAATGGCGTCTGACATGAAAACAAGAAGCAGAGGTGTGTCACTAAATTCGTTCATGCGGAAAAAAAAAACTTAGGCGGTATGTAATTCGTTTCAATAGTGGCAATAACAATGTGAGTGACAAGCTGCGTTACGGATGACCCTGCACAGCTGTCAACCTACTAATTTCAAAACGTTTCGGTTAGCTTATTTGATCGAATCGGTCATTGCGATCAGGCAAATGTGTATGGCGATGTGTATGGCTCCAATTCGTCGGAAACGAGGTAACAATATTACCCCACAGATGTTCAGACAAAGAAAGGAAAACCACAGAATGTAGTCCGCGTCCCTAATAGTTTCTGTGGGATATAGTCGTCGTCTTTTCTTTTTCAGAGAGGAAAATATTCAACAAGTGACTTTTCACGTTATAATATTAAAAGCAATTAGTAAACTGCCCGAGATTAAAGTGTCTGCAGTCGATCATAATATAGACATCATATGCGTACAAGAACATGAATATGACCATACTAAAATATCATGAATCTGGTAATGTATGGAATTTTGTGTCGGCATCTGCATGGAAAAGCTCCGTCAATGCCGCCATTGGAGTCGGGAAATGCTTCTCCGTCCTCGGGATTCAAAATCGCTAATAACATAGAGAAAATCCTGTGAATAATGTGTACTACATTTAATGGCGATCCCAACTCAAAAATAGTCTCATGCTACAGCAATACTAATGTCAGTAATGAAACGGACATTACCACATTTTACAATGAGCTATCTTTCCTAGTTCGGCAACTTCTTAAACAGAATAGGTAAAGTAGGAAATAGTAAACCCTGCTTTCTCAACTCTCCGAACAGGAACGGTGAACTACTAGCCGAATTATTTCTCGAGAACAGGCTTGTATGCCTAAACACCAAAGAAAGGTAAAAGGAAGGGTAAACTGTGGACATATAGCCAACCAAATAACTCAAAAACACTCTTAGATTATATATTTATATACAATCAGTGGATAAACGTACGCTTGAGTCTACACAGAAATCAGAAGCAAACCGGTAAATTTGTACAGCGATAAGACTGGTCCTCAAGTGATATATGCAATCTCTATTCATTATATATTTACCAAACCCCTCTGCACGATCAGGACGCGATACAAGGTCAATTTCTTAAGCAGAGTTTAACAGGTTTGAATTCAGAGTTTTCCTTCTCTTAGACTGGTCACCTATCCGATGTCAAAGAGTCCAATCTTCCCTAATATTTACCTATAGAGTAACTGGAGGGAACATATATGGATTCATGCCTTTCCCAAGGGTATTAGCGCTATGTGAAATGCAAACAGCTTTGTCCAGGATTTGAACTTAGGTCGACGAATCCATTTCCTACGACTCTAACAATTACACCACGTACCTCCATATTATTCATTAACTGTAAGAAACAAATTGAATACACTTCAGAAGACATTAAAAAGAAAATATATCAACATGAGCATTTTCTCCAGGATTCTTGTGGAATTAAGTTCTAATTGCTAAGAATGTTAGTAGTTTCCATAGACTCGTCATAAACCCCCTGGGTTGTTGTATAGACACCAGGGAGTATGTAGATCACTTTGAGAAACCTTGCACTAGATAAAAACGGGTCATGAGTTCGATTTTCACCAGGAGGTTATCCTTTATTTTTGTTTTCGATGAATGCTGTTTTTTTTATTGTCAGAGAAATAATGACTTAAGTTGCGATGAAAAGCAACTAAAATTTAGAAAAAAATTGAAGCAATTTCATCCTGTTTTTTGGTGAACATCAGTGAAACCAAATTATTTCTCAAGTATAATTCAATCCCAAATTATTGGTGTAAACATTTCGCCTACAAAACTTGACTCGTCGAAAAAGGATGTTTCCAAAACGTTGGCTGATTTCTTTTTCAATGCAGGTAAGTTGTTCTTAATAATTACACAGCCCTGTCCGTTTCAGCTTTAGAATATATCGGCTCGCCTCCTCCCGCAAATGGGGCCACTTGTTAGCTGTGGGTGGCGAACCATGATGCTTACGGATGGAATCCTGGTCAGTCCATGACATGCAACACTCAACTTAGGGCTTTACTTAGGCTAGACGTGCCGTCGAAGAGGCTGGTCACGTCAAGCCCTAGCACCTGTATGATTGTACCAACCATATTGCCCTTATGGAAAGTCCCAACCCTTATTATCATATATGTGCTAGAAGGGTTGTGGCTGAGGGTCTTCATGTACTGCGAATGACGTTGAAATCTATTCGATAATGAGGTTCCAGTTCCGGAGGTCTGGGGAATGTGGAGCCCCATTTCATCACCATTGCTCCCTGCTCCTCTCTGACCCGGAGTGGTTGTACCTGTAAGGGTCCCACCTATGGGTTAAAAAGAAAAATGTGTTTATCAAAAAAATTGAGTTTCCATTAAGAATGAATTCATTTCAAGACTTTGTTGGCATTAAATGACCCCCTGTGGCTGATATATCGTAAAATAAAACATACTGAACCAAACCAAATAATTACGTGAAAAGGACAACAAAATAAGGACTGAAATAGCCAGTGTAGTTGTAGAGTAAGTGAATGCCCATTACAAAAAGAATGTTTAATTGAAAATATGGTCTACCAGGCTACAATAAGAGCTGACAATGTACAGGGGAAGATATACATAGGATCGACAGAAATAGCGTAGAAGGAGCTTTATAATGATCATAAAATTTATTTCAAAAATTAAAATATATGAAAAGTACAAAATTATCCAGATACAATTGAGATTACAAAAGAAATCGGGTGGTTGATCATTAATAGAGCATATCTCTTTAATGAGGACTTAAGAAATTGTAGGTTTTGTCTGGAAGAGAAATATTACATCATAAGCCCTCCAGACTGAAATAAATTACGAAACAAAAGATGAGATTAAGTGGCGAGATGCAGCAATGACAGGAATACTTTTTGCTTTCTAATTTGGTGCCAGATTTAGACAGGCGACTTGTTATACCAACATGAATCAAAAGAATATCTATGGGTACAGTAGTGAATGTGTCAGATATGTGGATCACCAGCTCAGGCTGATGATCGAAAACATGAAACTTGGAGTCGTTCCTTATTTATATAATTGTTAATATATATATATATTATATATATATATATATATATGTGTGTGTGTGTGTGTGTGTGTGAAGAGAGAGAGAGAGAGAGAGAGAGAGAGAGAGAGAGAGAGTGTGTGTGTGTGTGTGTGTGTGTTTGTGTGTGTGTGTGTGTGTGTGTGTCCGTCTGTCTGTTTAAGCTATTATTCAATGCTGGCAAAAGTGGTTGGATTAGTATATTTATATGTACGTATCCACTACTTATATATATATATATATATATATATATATATATATATAATATATATATATATATATATATTGCTTAATTGGAGTCGGACCTAATTTGAAAATTAATTAATTAATAATGAATTAGGCGGGAATACCTATTAAATGTATGGCTAAACAATCGAGAAAAAATCAATCTCTGTATGTACATTTCGGCCCATTAGGCCTCATCAGCAGAGCTATAGATCGGAAGACCGCCCTGTGCGTGATTTGTTTAGCCATACATTTAATAGGTATTCCGCCTAATTCATTATTAATTAATTAATTTTCAAAATTAGGTCCGACTCCAATTAAGCACTTATTCTCCAAAAATTATCGGCAAAAAGCCATTCTAAACAAACCTTGTTTACAACTTATCATATCGTCGTGTAATAAAAGTCACTAGAAGAGGAATATTAACCTACTCTAAACAAATCATAAAATCTAAGAGGTCCGTTTAGTGTAGGGGTTATGGATCGGCCTGTCAGCTTGGCAGTCCGGTTTCAAATCACGCACAGGGCGGTCTTCCGATCTATAGCTCTGCTGATGAGGCCTAATGGGCCGAAATGTACATACAGAGATTGATTTTTCTCGATTTGTTTAGCCATACATTTAATAGGTATTCCGCTAATTCATTATTAATTAATTAATTTTAAATTAGGTCCGACTCCAATTAAGCACTTATTCTCCCAAAAATTATCGGCAAAAAGCCATTCTAAACAAACCTTGTTTACAATATATATATATATTATATATATATATATATATATATAGAGAGAGAGAGAGAGAGAGAGAGAGATGGTCTGTCTCTCTATCTCTCATATACGCATACACAAACACGCCTCTACTATTATATAGCTATGTATACATCGCTCTCTATAAATTACTAATGTATATATGAATTCTTACTATATATATATATATATATATATATATATATATATATATATATATATATATATATATATATGTATATATATATATATACCTATGTGTGTGTGTGTGTGTGTGTGTGTGTGTGTGTGTGTAAGTTTGTCTATACCTACGCTGATCTGCAGTTATGTATTGTTTATGAAACCTGAGAAGACAAGCGCTTATATTTTCTTTTTTATACATACCATAAGTAAATCTTGAACAGCTGTCGTTTCGCATTTAAGCATGACTATCGCTCCACTTATATATTCCGATTCTTTTGATAAATCATTCTCAACGAATCTTTCTTTCACACAAAAAACAATAGAAGATCTCTCCAAATTGCCATTCACCTTTTCCCAATGAAGTTATATTTTCCTGCCATCTCTTTTTATGGATTCAAATGACTCCTGGCATCACACTGTTTTTTTACGATGCCTTAAGTGTTGTCATTGGAAACCTCGGGGGTCCTTGTTGACTCGGTACGATTTACTCGATTGCTAGCCATTGTCAAGAAACACCATAAAATATAAACCGATAATTCAGTACAATTTGTTCCAACAGAGAAAAAAAAAAAAGAAGCTCATTGCATCAGGGTTAACTTGCTTCTTCCTCGGGCTATAATTTTATTTCTGTTTTTAAGCGTGGCATTCTGTGAAAGAGTTTAAAAAAAGAACTCATTAAATTGTAAAAACCAAAAAAAATTATGGAGTTCAAGTATTTGTTTTGTCGATATTGTTTAATTAGATTTTTGTTGACGAGCGATTAAATTCAACTAATCTATCTTGTTTTTTCTCAAGACATTAAGCTTGGAAGCTGTTGCATGATTTCCGTCATAAATGACGTAAATATTTACATACTAGAAGGGGATACCCGGTGTCGCCTGGGTAGAGAGGGGAATTTAAAAACTTAGTCTCGCAGATCCATTATTACTTATCACAAATTAGATCCTCACTGGATGACCCATAAAATCCCTACGTAAATATATAACAATATAGTTAGACATTTTAATTCAATAATTTGCAATTTAAAAAGAAATACATTATAGATGAGGCGATTAATTCAATCAATCAACATCATATTTCAATTACCTTCTGTTACTATAGAAATTTTAATTTTTAAATATCTTCACAAAAATAAATAAAATCTTCCTTATTTTTGCTCAAAAACCAAGCCCTGGTGATAGTGAATGTATATATATTTACTTTGTCGTTAATTTTTTTTATTTTCGAAGGTTCCTGCGGACATATACATATACACAACTGACCTTTATATATGTATAGATGGATTGGTATTTTCTGCTGGTATATAAGCTTAAGATAGTGGTATAAGTATTTTGTTGGCTTATTTTGGAGCCGGTTTAGCTCAGTCGGTAGAGCAAATGCCTAGGAATCGTAAGGTTCCTGGTTCGATACCGGCCATCTCCGACTCAGTGTATGAGTCGCACAGGGATTTGTGCGATAAAGTGAAGAGCTAATGGCAGGTGTGGCACTCCATCTCAGACGTAAAAACAATCTCCTTGGTCTAGCGCTGGTGAAACGAGAATAGACTCCCTCGGTGTTTGGTTGAAACCGACATTAGACCAACCCGTCGACTATTTAGGATGCAAGAACATCGGTTGACTGAATGCCTTTAAATACAACAGAAGAAGAAAAAAGAAAGGAAAAAAAAAGAGAAAGAAAAAATTATGAGAAAGAAGACAACGGAGAAATGATAATTTGTAAAGAAAAAAGAAAATGAAAAATGAAAGAACACAAAATGGAGCACGAAAGGGAGATAACTGAAGTTTAGACATTTATAGTTAATGAGAGAGAGAGAGAGAGAGAGAGAGAGAAAGAAAGAAGAGAGAGTGTGTGTATGAGTGGGAGAGGGATAGAGAGAGAGAGAGAGAAGAGGAGAGAGAATGTGCGTGTGAGTGGGAGAGAGGGGGAGAAGGGAGAGAGAGAGTGTGTGTGTGCGAGAGAGAGAGAGAGACAAGGAGAGAGTGAGAGAGAGAAGAGTGTGTATGTGTGAGAGAGAGAGGAGAGAGAGAGAGAGAAAAGAAGAGAGAGTGTGTGTATGAGTGGAGAGGGATAGAGAGAGAGAGAGAAGGAGAGACAGAATGTGCGTGTGAGTGGGAGAGAGGGGGAGAGAAGGAGAGAGAGAGAGAGTGTGTGTGTGCGAGAGAGAGAGAGAGACAAGGAGAGAGTGAGAGAGAAGAAGAGTGTGTATGTGTGAGAGAGAGAGAGAGAGAGAGAGAGAGAGAGAGAGAGAGAGAGAGAGGGGGGGGGCACAGGTTTTTGTTTCCGTGGTTAGAATGCAGGAACATCGGTCGACTGAAGGCCATTCAATATAATCGCGCAAACAGTTGAAAAGAAAGAAAAAAAGAAAGAAAACTCAGAGAACAGGCCAAAGAAAACATTGGGAAAAAAAGAGAATAGAAAGAATAATTTCTAAATAAAAGAGAAAATGAAAACGAAAGAAAAAAACATGCATTGCCCTACGAGAGGGAAATGAGGTTGGACAATGGTATAGGTGAAAAATTGACAGTTACCAAGTGCCGTTGAATTAATGTCAACGCTACCCTAACTTAGATATAAATGATCAATCACTGACATTGACCACCATTTAAATATACACCTAACTATATATATATATATATATATATATATATATATATATATATATATATATATATATATATATATATATACAAAGTTACGTGATCATACTTAAGCTTGTTATCTGTAAAATCCTACAGCGTAAATATCTACTCGGACATAGTCCAAATATTTGAGAGCCGCAGTAATAAAATAACGGTAACTAAATAGATTCACATTCATCTGATTTGGTCAGTTTGCATGATAAATGGTTATTCATAAATGACCTACTGGCCTACTGACCAGTAAGATTAAATGCAAGTGTAGACGAGGGTAGAATTATCATAAAAAAAGACTCTTACTTAACATTGGTGTCATGAATATTGCATTTGGCAATAACACCGGCCTTTATGCACATTTCTAACCAACCAATTCGAAACTGTTTAACACAGACACAGGCGTCCAAGAGTTAGTCAAAAGATAGCACAAAATTCCGGGTTAAATCGAACTTAACGGACCTAAATTCCACCTTTGTGTGTCACGCCGCCGAAAGAAAAAAAAAATCAGGGAATTAATCGAATTTAATGAAATTTTCAGTGTTTATATTTTAATGAATAAAAGATTGCACCAGATATTTTTTAAAACATTACATCTTTGCAGGTCAGTTAACTTTATACCACGTATCTTTGTGAATCTGTGTTACGCCTCAAAGATACGTGGTTCAAAGTTAACTGACCTGAAAAAAATGTAAAAGTTTTTAAATAAAATATCTGGTGCGTTATATATTTTATTCACTAATATATCAACATTGAAAAATTTCATTAAATTCGGTTAATTCCCCGATTTTGGTATTTTTTCATTTCGACGGGGTGATATACGATGGTGGAATTTAGGTCTGTTAAGTTCGATTTAACCAAATATTGGTTCAAACCTGTATCCCCCACCAAAAAATTGGAAGATGTGTAAGAAAACTGTACATACAAGGTGTGTCAAAAAAGTATCCAGATTTTTTGTACTTTTTGACACACCTTGTATTCTGAAAAAAGAATGTTCCATTCATTAATCATTTTCAGAATACAAGGTGTGTCAAAAAGTATCAAGTTTAAAGCTGTATTTAACAAGGTTTATCAAAATAGAAAAAAGCTGTATTTACCGAGAGAGATATGAAGAATGAATGGAACGTTATTTTTTTCATAATCAAGGTGTGTCAAAAGTACCAAGTTTAAAGCTGTATTTACCAAGGTGTATTTATCAAAATAGAAAAAAAGCTGTGTTTACCGAGAGAGATATGAAGAATGAATGGAACGTTTGATTTTTTATAATCCAAGGTGTGTCAAAAAGTACAAAAAATCTCGATATTTTGATACACCTTGTATATTGAATATTTCAAGAGTACAACATTTGATTAGAGCTTTAAAAAGACCCAGTATTTGGTTCATTATCGATTAAAAGAAGAGCACACACACACCACACACACACACACACACACACACACACACCACACAAATGAACAATAGAGCGAGGCACAGATGAAAAGAAAAAAGAATTAGAAACGAGTGAGCTAGCTGAGTAGTTTCGATTCTCGTTCAACAAAGATGAATATCGAGGATAATGAAGTTAACTAAGAACGATTCAAAACGAGTAAATGGGGCGAGTAAGAACAAAAAACATTAAAAGAAAAGGAAAAATCCCTTTCTTTTATCCGTAATTAGGGGAAGAAAATAAGAGATTATGTAGTTATAATATTCAAAACTAGTAAGCCCTCCTTGCAATATTGAAATTCAATAACATGATTCATCTTTTTGATAATCATTCTGATGCTATTGTAAATTTTAGTGCAGAGTTTTTCAACCTTTTCATCTCACGGCACAGTGACCTGGGCAATAAATTAATCGAGATACACCATCAGTATATAATGGAATAAAAGATATAAATTCCACAAAGAAATTACTCAGTTTCTAAAACAAAGTTTTTCTACTGGTGTGCAAAAAAATTAAGATAATAAAACAAAAAGAAATATTAAAGTAAAATATTTAAAATCAAAAATATTAAATCGAGTAAAAATATAAATTTTTACAAAAAATTAATCATGTAAAAGTAAAAATACCTGTTTCTAAGACAGAGTTGGAAAACTGTTCTAACAGTACAAACATATTTAATTAAAACATAAAATATTAAATTAAAACAAAAAATATTAAAGTAATAGAATAAAAATATAAGAGGATGATCAACCGTCCTCAGCACTCACGGCACAACCCACGGAAGCTACATGGTACACTTGTGTGCCGCGGCACACCAATTGAAAAACTGTTTTAGTGTCTAGATGTCAAGAGTATAGCTGGGAAACTTCTTGTTCAAACTTGAATAAATATTCTATTTTTTGTGGGAAAACAAAAATATGGAATTTTGTTCGTTTCAATTTTATCGATACCATTTTTTATAAAGTAAAAATAAAAAGGAAAATTTTTATAAATTACGTAATATCATTAAATGATTTTTTTGCCACGCGTCTTACGCAGTATGTTCACAAATCTTTTAAAACTATAATATTTTTATACTACTACACAACATGAAAAATATTTTAGTCAAAATTTAAACATTAAAATAAAAAAAATTAATATATATTTAAGTTTAATCTACTCTTGGGTGTCTAATGCAGCGTTAAAAATTGATTTTATCTCTATTAAAAATAAAAAGAATTAGATATTAAATGTAGCTAATAAATAGAATAATTAAACCCGTGGAAAAATCAAGACAATAGATCTTACCCTCCCTCACAAAATATTTGATTACAGTAAGAAATTAGGCTGTATTTCTGAAAAAAAATTTTTTTTTCAAATTTTGTCAAAATATTTTTTTTATGTCGAGTAGTAGTAAAAAGATTACAAGCTTTAAAAGATTTGTGGACATATTGCGTAAGACGTGAGACAAAAAATATTTCTATAATATTACGTAATTTACAAAACCATGACCTTAAAAACGCATGTATTTTTCCCTATTTTCTCATACCACATTTGGTAATTTGTTCCTCGTGATTCCAAATGTATTAAGGAATAAATATCAATACTATCATGGGATTCCGCGTAAAATTCTACCCCAGAAAGGTTTTGTTTAATCTCAGAACGGGGCTTTATTTTTAATTGATGCAATTAAAGATAAAGCCCCGTTTCAAGATTAAACAAAACCTTTCTAGGATAGAATTTTACGCGGAATCCAATGCTAAAACTCAGACAGGCAAGCAGACAGACAGACACACCACAAATAAGATTGAGTGCCCACAGGAATACTTTTCGGGGTTACATTTATACGCTCGTTGTGTAATTGCCATCCTCGTAGGAAATGGACCCGTCGACTCGAGTCTAAATTCTGGACGAGGATGTTTGCATTTCACACAGCACCTAGAAAAGGGGTGCATCCAATTCTTCTCCCCCCCCCCGCTATGGATAAATTGCAGGGCAGACTGGATTATTTAACCTTGGTATGGCAACCGATCTATAAGAAGGAAAACTCTAAATTCAGACATGTTATACTACCCTTAAAAGGTGACCTTGTGTCTCATCCTGTCCGTGCGGAGGGTTGGTGAATATATACATTTGTAATTGTAGTTACTACATTTTGAATTTCGTGTTGAGGGGAAGCTGAATCAGCGTTTAATACACGGATAGAAAGTTTTTTGACAAGAAAGATTAAGGTCAGGCCATGACCTTAAAAACGCAATGGGAGCATTTTGTATTTATCTATTAAGATATGTATCCAAATATTCTCCCTCCAGCTATTGGTAAATAGTAAGACAGTATGGGTTCTTTAACTTTGAATAACAACCAGTCAAAGAGAAGGAAAATTCTGAATTCAGATCTGTTGAACCTCCGCTTAAAAACTTTACCTTGTGTCACATCTTGATAGAGCGGAAGGGTTGTCAAATACAGGCATTCATACTTGTAGTTATCATTTTTTTTTATTTGTTGTTGTTGGGAGGGACCTGAATTAGAGTTCAATACACGTATAGAATGTTTTTTTGACAAAAAAGATTAAGGTCAGGTCATGACCTTAAAAAACGCAATGGGGGTATTTTCTATCTTTTTATTAATTGGTGTTTTATCAGTAATAAGTGTTGGCATTCGAGCAGCAGTGAATATACAGCGTAATAAATAATATTTCTTTTCACTGTTTTTTTTATCATGATTTTTGGTTTGTTGGTTGGTTGGTTGGTTGGTTGGTGGTTAGTTCGATGTTTTATTTTTTTTACGGCATATCAACCATTTAAGGTCATTTAAGGCCGGCAAAAGTATTAAAAGATTTATAGTGATAGTTTAGAATAAACTTTTTAAAACATTTTTTTGTTAACAAATTTTCTATTTAATCCATAGGACACTAACAGTTACTGCCACTCTGTGTCAAGAGCAATGGTGATAAAGGGGTGCTACACATTCCCCATAGCTCTAGAGCTTGAACTTCACCATCAGTTAGAGTTTAACGTCATACCCAGGACATAAAGACGCTCAAACACCACCTTCTAGCACCCATATGATAAAAAGGGTTGGGGCTTTGCCATAGGGGCGATAAGTCGGAACAATCATATAGGTTCAAGTGTGGGTAATATACGTTGTGCATGTATATTTTAAGATACGGCATTTTATTTAGAAAATCTAGTTATATTCAATTTAATTTTCGATTCTATCAGCAGCAAGTGACTATCCGTCGAAAAATATTTTTACTCACTTGCACGACTTCGTTTTGTTATTGATGTTCAAATAACCAGACATTTCTCTACAGGCGTTCGCGTTTCACTTCGCATTAATGTCCTTAGAAATGGCATGAATCCATCTGTACTATCCCCCGTATCTACGGCTAAATAGTAGGACAGACTAGGTTCTTTAGCCACGTTAAGGCAACCAGTCTAGGTGAAGGGAAAATTCTGAAATGAAACCAGCTTGAAATTTGACTTTGTCCAGATCGTGGCAGATTCGTTGGGTTAATACTAATTTGTTTGCATGTAGAAATTACAGACCAGAAAACAGAATATAGTATCAATTTTAACTATATTTATGCAAGATACGGTGCAACTGAAGTCAAACTCCTGACCCCGTGTCGTGTGTAGATATAGTTCAATTTAATGCATGTTCTGTTTTCTGGCCCTTATTTTCTACAAGCTGAGGAATCTTTGCGTGAAGTTCCTTCGTATTTTCCGCTACACATTCTTCACACAATTTCTTCTAAGTATTTCTATAACCACTTACTTCTTTTTATCTTTCTCTTTTCTTTCTCTCTCTAATCTTTTTGTTTTCCCATTCTCTTTTGTTTCTCCTTTATTCACATTTCCCTTTACACATTCCTCCCACTCTCTTTATATTCTTTTGATAGCCTCTTACTTTTCCTCTTTTTTCTACTTTTCTTTCTCATTCTTACATGTTTTCCTTCCCCATCCCCCTGGGGTTGAGCACTTTGGAGGGGATTTCGCTGATGACCGCCAACTAAAGCGTAAACGCAACGCTTTCCTATAAAAGGGATGCAGCCTTCTATGGCGGCCTTTGCATCCATACAGATGTGTGTATAAAAACAGTTAACACCTTCGCATTCTGTGGGTGACGATAGACAAGCGGTTAAGCTGTCCGACTGATGCTGAATCGATCGGAGTTCTATCACGGGTGTAGGTAGCTCACAAAATGTCTAGCCACACTGAAGAGACTTGGTAAGTCGAAACACGTGTCTGTGGATGACTGTATATGTATATATATATATATATATATATATATATATATATATATATGTGTGTGTGTGTGTGTGTGTATGTGTGTGTGTATTGAATTAATCAGGAAAAGTTAGTTAATAATACTTTTGAATTCTTTTCATGCTAATTTCCCTATTTACATTTACACATACATTTATATAATATATATAATTCACAAAAAAATCAAGATGAATTTAGCCAGAAAATAGTTTCCTATAAACAAATGGACTGGTCATGTTTGAATGTACATTTTTCTTAAAATAATTTTTTTGTGACTTGTCATTTTTTCTCATCAATGTAGAGACAGTTGATAAAGGCGTGAAAAGATCAAAGTATAGCATTTTTCAGATTGATAAACTGTCAAATAATATATATAAAATACTTTTTCCACATAAAAGTAGACTGTAAAACCCATTTTGTTTTTAGGATAAATTTGACAAAGCTTCACAAAATACAGAAGCGAAATATCATTTGAATTTAGTCTTTGTGTTGTTTTATCCACATTTTTACACTATTGTCAACCACATTTTGTTGGATTTACCTAATCCTTTACTCCTCATATATATATATATATATATATATATATATATATATATATATATATATATATATATATATAATGAAAAAGAAGGTCCGCAAAATGTACTATGTTTTCAGAAAATTTTTTTTTAATTCTTTTTATTTTACATATGCAACACGTGTTTCAGATCTTCTGTATCTCTTCAGGCTTTCATTGATAATATCAATCAAAGCCTGAAGAAGATACCAGAAGATCTGAAACACGTGTTGCATATGTATAAAACGAATTTAAACATTTTTTTCTGAAAACATAATACATTTTGCGGACCTTATTTTTTTAAAATATAAAATATTGAATTTTCTCCCGTTGGAACCAGAACAACATTATATATATATATATATATATATATATATATATATATATATTATATATATATATATATATGGGGGGGGGTGCGCGCTCCGTTGAGATTATATGAAATGTTCAAATAAGACGCGCCCCTTCCTAATTTGTCTAAATATTGTTAACGGATTTTTAGTAAGACGCTGACTCATGAAAGCATATTAGGGCGGTTTTATTATCATCCCTATGTAAAGAAAGAGAGAGATTGGAATAATGAATATGAGAAGTGGTGTATTTTATGCGATAGAACGAGAAAAGGCGACGATAAGAAAGGAAAAAGAAATGTTGTAAGGGAGAGAAATGATTGTATTGATAAACGACACAATTTATACAACTGACTGACTTTAAGCAAAAAAAAAAGATTCAGGGTGAGGATAGAAATGGTTAGAAGAAGAAGAAGAAGAAGAAGAAGAAGAAGAAGAAGAAGAAGAAGAAGAAGAAGAAGAAGAAGAAGAATGCATGCAGAAAAAGAAAGTGTTTCAAAAGAAGGAAAAGAAGATAAATAATAATAAAAATTATATCAAAATATTTGCCAAAAATGAAAAAGAACTGGAAACCGTTATGATAATATACAGCCAGAATATACATATATTTACCAACCTCTCTGTGATTCAAAGTCAATTTCTTACGCGAAGTTTACGAGGTTTGAATTCAGAGTTTTCCCTCTCCTAGACTAGTTATCTAACCAAGGATAAATAGTCCTGCCTGCCCTATTATTTACCCATAGCTGGAGGAAAAGAAGTTGGTATTAGCACTATGTGAAATGCAGACAGTCTTGTCCAGGATTTGAACGCGGATCGACGAGTCCATTTGCTACGATCCTAACTATTACACCACACACCTCCAGCCATATAGTCAGGATATAGAGATGAATTTGGCATCGACAAGTGTGCCATGCTCGTGAAGAAAAAATGAAAAGCTGAAGGGAATAGAACTACCGAATCAAGAAGAAATTAGGAAATTTGGAGAAAAGGAGAATTACAAATACATGGGAATATTGGAAGCGGGCACCATCAGACAAAAAGAAATGAAAGAAAAAGTGAGAAAAGAGTACCTCAGAAGAACAAAGTTCTAGAAACTAATCTTGTTAAAAGAATAAACACCTGGGCTGTCCCCCTGGTAAGATATGCTGGACCATTCTTAAAATGTACACGAGAGGAACTCCGAGAGATGGACCAAAGGTCAAGAAAACTTGTGACAATGCTCAAGGCATTACATCGGAGAAATCTATCATAACTATCGATTTTGATAAAACACACCACTATAACGGAGACTAAAATAAGATCAATATAAAATAAGGATTGAAAACATGAAAAATTTAATTCTTCTAAACAGTTAAATTAGTTTTAGATAATAGAGGGACCGGTTAGCCCAGTAGAGCATTCGCCAAGGAATCGGAAGGTTTCGGGTTCTCGCCAACTCAGTGCAAGAGTATGAAAGCTTGGTTAATCTGCTCGGTGCGGCAAAGCATCTGGGAGCTGAATCTAGGTGTGGCGCCCCACTTCAGCACAAACAATGTCTATGGTCTAGCGCTATCAAAAAGGGGATAGACTCGCTTGCTGTTTGGCTGATACCGACATAGGCCACTCTACAGACTTTATTTTGCTTATATAGTTAATAGAATGGACAAAGTGAAATTTGGGGTCATGACCTTATAAATTGTGCACACACTGCTTTCCCAAAACAACAATATAAAGCCCAAATACAGGTTGACAAAAATGTCTAAGCTTTGTTTTTCTTTTTATTGAATATCAATTAAACACTATTTCCCTGAATTGTTTTTAGATGAGGCTTGATAATTTGTATTATTTAGATTATTTGGACTATTGTCTTCATCTTTATTGTTATCTGTACAACGTTTCGGCCGATGTGCCCTCCGGCCTTCTTCAGGTATTTTTTGTCGGACTCGGGAAACATTCTGTGAAAATCGGCTTGTATAATTGAAAGATTCCTTGAGATCTGAGTTGACTTGTTGTCACTCAGCCCCCAGAGAATGACCACCAATTAGAGCATTTATAAAAATTCGCAACCCATAAAAGAACAAACAAAGGAGTGATGATGGTGATGAATAATACAAATAAAAATATAGTGAAGCAATAGATAGTTTTGTTTGGTTTCTTTGTTAATGGCATATCAACTTTCATGGTTATTTAATAACAAATGCCATAGGACCGGTAGATCGTCTGATTAGGAACAACAAGGTTACGGATTCGATACCAGCCCTCACCAACTCATCGTATGAGTAGCACAGGGATCTGTGTTGTAAAGAGAGGAGCTGATGGTAGGTGTGGTGCTCCGTCTTAGAAGCCAAAACAATCTCCTTGGTCTAGCGCTAGGGAAAAGTGTATTGACTCCCTCGCGGTCTGGCTGATACCGACCTTAGGCCACCCCCACGACTTTACTTGCTATTTGTAGTAAAAAAAAAACGAAATAGTTTTTTCGAGTGGCATTATGATGATTGGATCCAAATTCTTGGAATGTTACAGACTAATATCAAGAAGAACTGAAATCAGAAGGATTGAAACTATCCCCCAAAACAGCTCTCCTAAAAAGAGTGGTGGTCTAACCCGTCTTGATGTCATTTGACCTGAATTATATATATATATATATATATATATATATATATATATATATATATATAATTCCACCTCGAATAAAAAAAAAACAAAGAAAGAGGCACGGCGACCTTCCCATGGTAGTCGAAATTTATCCCCTGATGGGAAGGTACTGAATAGTTTACTCCCACACACCATTCCTGCTTCTATTACTTGAAAAATGCACAGGAAGAGGTCATACAGAGTTTGAGGGGTCTTTTTGTATAGGTTTTGGGACATCATGTGATAGCCATTTATTAAAGGGATGGGGGTGGATTGGGGCCGTGGCAAATGGCGGGCGCCCAGGGGAGAATTGGAGTGGAAAAGATAGTGGAAAGGGGGAGGTGAGTGAAGGCAAAAAAATTTAACGAGAGATCGAGAGGTGGTAAGAAAGAAGATTAGCACGGTAAAGCAAGAATAAAAACACGAGAGAGAGAGAGAGAGAGAGAGAGAGAGAGAGAGAGAGAGAGAGAGAGAGAGAGAGAGATTCTGAATGAAATTTAAGCGATTTTAGAGTTGCCCGATATAGTAGATTGTTTCACGATTCGACATAAAAATAATTAATAAAACAAAACAAAAACAAAACAAAAAACATGAAACAAAAACAAAAAAAACAAAACAAACGCACACACACACACACACACACACACACACACACATACACCACACACACACACACACACAAAGTTGTTGCGCGTTCTCAATTTGTTTTAATGTACGGAAATGATGATAAAAGTGACAACGTCGTATCCACCGGAATTAAAGCAACCGATCAGACTACTACGATCTAATTAATTAATTAATTAATTAATTAGTTAATTAATTAATTAATTATAAGATGGACCTGAAGTAATCAGGTAAGTGCGTCAAATAATAATAATAATAATAATAATAATAATAATAATAATAATATTATTATTATTATTATTATTATTACTAAAAGGAAATTAATGATAATAATGATCATAATCATAATGATCACAATGATAATAACTATAATAATAATAATAATAATAATAATAATAATAATAATAATAACAATAAAAATAATAATAATAATAATAATAATAATAATAATAATTATTATTATTATTATTATTATTATTATTATTATTATTATTATTATTATCATCATCATGATTATGATCATTATTATTAATTTTGATAATAATAATAATAATTACAATAACAATAATTTTCCGGAACAGATCCAGGTGTGTGCATGCAACTAAATAGTGTGTGCACAAACCTAAATCTATCCTGGAAAATGAGATGCATATTATTCTCTTGGACTTTGAGATACAGACGGATCACCAAATCCCGACCATGAGACCAGACCTAGCATTACCTAACAAGAGGAAAATTTGCCATCTCTTGGATTTTACCGTCCTGATGGACCACTGAGTGAAAGTAAAAGAAAGTGAAAAGATAGACAAATACTAGGACCATGCCAGAGAACTGAAAAAACTGTGGGACGTGAAGGTAAAGTTCATATCAATTATAACTGGTGCCCTTGGAACAGTCCCAAAGGTTCTAGAAAAAAGTCTGGATTAACTGGAAATCAAAAGAAGAATCGAGACCATCCAAACTACAGCATTGTTAACATCGGCTAGAATACTAAGACGAGTTCTGGAGATCCGAGCAGGCTTGCAGTCAGTCAGCCTCCAGTGAATCATCGACTACTGGAAGTGTGAAAAACTCGATGATGATGATGATGATAATAATAATAATAATAATAATAATAATAATAATAATAATAATAATAGGAGGAGGAGGAGGAGGAAAAAAACTATAGTTATTTCACGAGACAAACTGGAGAGATAGTACACGAGAAGACCTGTACAAGGTTAAAAAAGGGAAATCCTATTCTGAATCTCTCATAATTGCAGCACAAGACAATGACTTAAGAACAAATTTCATTGACGCGAAATTAGATAAGATACAACAGAATAGCAAGGGTGGGATGTGTGAGGACAGAGATGAAACGTTTAATCATACGAATAAAGTAATACAGCGCAATAGCACAAAGTGAATACAAGACTAGCCGTTCATCATGCTACTAAATGGTATATGCATAAACCGGAATCTGTCTTAGAGAATGAGACGCAAAAAAGTTCTCTGGGAGTAAGATATTCAGACGGATCACCTAATCTCGATCATGAGACAATGCGTAGTGTTAATTAATAAGACAGGAGAACTTGTTATCGAATGGATTTTGCCGTCTCGGTGGGTGAATGAGTGAAAATAAAAGAAAATGAAAAGAGAGACAAATACGTATATCTTGCCAGAGAACGTATAAAAGAAACTGAGGAATATGAAAAGAGTCTACATGAATTTAAAATCAGATGAAAAATCGAGATCATCTAGACAACAGCATTTTTATGATCGGCTAGAATACTCAAAAGAGTCCTGGAGACCTGAGGAAACTTGCACACTCAAACTCAGGTGAAATATTAACAGCTGATACTGGAATGAAAAAAAAAAAACTCACAAGGAGAGAAATAATATTTGCTCTTGTATGTCGCTCTTTCTGCAAATCTCAAAGTAAAAGCTGGAGAAAAAAGTGAATTCTTACAGACAATTAAAAAAAAAAAAAGAAAGAAAAAGAAAAAAGAAGAGTTTTTGTAACAGGAAAGGAACAGCTGTACTCATCATTATTGGCATGCTTGGAACAGTCATGAAGAGCTTTTCAGAGTTAGCGAAACTGGAATTCAGAGGCCGAATAGATAACATCAAGATAACATCCTTACTAAAATCAGAAAAGAATGTAAAAGAAGGCGGTAGAGTTTTATGGAGACTTGCTGTTACTTGATAGCTGATGAAAGTCACCAGATATTGCTGGGGTGAAAAAACTAGGAGTAAAAAACAAAAAGAAACAACAAAAAACAAAAAATAAGTGGGTACAGTTTATGGAAAAGACATGAAGATTTAAATAAATAATAAAACAAAGCATTACAGCCGAAACATTTTGAATATTTTTTTAATAAAGATGAGGACAAAAGACCCTAATTTTGATATTTTTTAAAATAAGAAAATAGCTCTCTATTGTATAAAAAAAAAACATTATAAAATAGAATGCAATGATTTATGTGCTCAAATAGTATTTAAAGTTTATTTTCAATAAAAAATTATTTGGCGAAATAAATTTGGAAACTTAAAATGTTTTTAGTTAACTTATTAACACAAGGAGTTTAGGTTGGATCGGTACACATGGACATGCTAATGTGGGCCGCCCACTGAGGACCTACATTGACCAACTATGCGAGTATGCTGGATGCTGCGAAGAGGACCTCCCTGGGAAAATGAATGATAGGGAAGGCTGGTGAGAGATTGTCATGGATATCCTTGTTAATTGCGCGACATGATAATGATGATTAACATAAGCGTATCTGAAGCTTGCTCGCATCTGAAAAATTTTAGCTCTCAACACAAAGCAAAGAATTGATTGAGTGATAGCTCGTAACTCGGAAAACTCGTAATTTAGGACATTCGTAAGTCAAGTTATCACTGTACAAGAAATCCGAAACGTTAGTATAAAAAAGACAATTTGGAAAGATTGGAAAGAAAATAGGTGATCGTCGAACATGAGAAAACAGCTGTCGACTATCACTTAGGTACTTTTGTAAGCTGGTAAAATCTATTATTCTCCAACGGTTTGCACTTTTTGTCCCAGTTATGCTCCCCTGTTATTAACCCTTTTTGGCAAGTCGCATTCTCTACCCTCAAGCACCTGTCCAGGGGTTTTGAGTATAAAACAAAGAGACAGCCAATTGTTTCGACCGTCGATAGAGAGATGTAAACGGACAGGTGGTGTATATAAATAGATGTATTAATGCATTTTTGTTGTTTCCTCTGTGTGTGTGTGTGTGTGTGTGTGTGTGTGTTGTGGTGTGGTGTGTGTGACGTTAAATTCAAATATATGCGGTAAGTAAATGTGTAAGTAGTCGTTTATCAGCTGTGTTATATTAAAATATATATATATATATATATATATATATATATATATATATATATATATATATATATATAATATATATATTTGTGTGTGCGTGTGTGTATCTGCAGGTATACGTCTCTGTCTCTATCTTTGTCTTAGCCTGTCCCCTCTCTTTCTCTCTCTCTCTCTCTCTCTCTTCTCTCTCTCTTCTATATATATATTATATATATAATATATATATATATATGCCTGTCTGTATATCTTTCTCCGTCGGTCAGTCTGCCTGTCTATCTCTTTCTCCCGGCTGTCTCTTCATTTGTCTACTCCCTCTCTCTCTCTCTCTTTCTTTCTCTCTCTCTATCTCACACACACACACACCACTCTCTCTCCCTCTCTCTCTCTTTGGCTCTTTCCCTCTCTGCCTGCTCACCTTTCTATCTGTCTGTCTGAGTCTCTGTGTGTGTAGTTCCTCCACTCCCCCCTCTCTCTTTCTCTCCCCCCCTCTCTCTCTCTCTCTCTCTCCCCCCTCTCTTCTCTCTCTCTCTCTCTCTCTCTATATATATATATATATATATTATATAATATATATATCACTGTGTATGTGAATGTGTTTGCAGATTCTTTTTTAATTTTGATTACTTTTTAGTGTTATTATTTCTCAATTCCCCGCCTGTGCACATTGTACCCTCCCATCTTCGTAAACCCCAATCATTGTTTGTATTTTTCTCTCTCTAGGTCCCTCACACTCATTATCATGCATTTTTTATCACCGCCACCACCCCCTCTCTATCTTTCTCTGACAACCACTTTTCTCTCTCTCATAATTTTCTCTCACTCTCTACTTCTCCATCCTTCTCTCTCTATCTCTCTCATCTTTATGATACTCAAACCATGTCTCTCTCTTTCAATCTCATTATTAACCAGCCTAGAATACACCGTCTGCCCTCCTCTGAATAACGGTGAGACCCCCACGAAAAAAAAACGAATGTCGAAGGTATAACATAAAACTGTATCTAGTAATGAGGTTCCAGTTCTGTAATTCTCGGAGGAATTGGAATTCTGGCAATTGTCAGTCATTATTTTAAACTAGGCCTCAAACACAATGAAGCTACTCGCATTATTTAAAAAAACTGAAAGGAAATTAATATATGATCATAGAGTCTAAAACCGATTTTAGAGGTGTCCTTATGCAACGGTTATCTTCGTAGGAAATAGATTCGGTGACCAGAATTCAAATCCTGGACGATGTTGTTTGCATTTCACATAGCGCTAATACCTTTGGGAAAGGTGGTTATTTACTCAACCCGTTCGCCACGGGTAGGATGTGTCACAAGGTCACAAGTATGGGGAATCCAGTAAGGATTGAACCCGCTGTTCCCTAGTAATTGATCTACGGGGTTAGCTCATACAGGCCAAAGCTGATTTATTCGTTTTGATTTTAGTGACTTGATTCGTTGATTTGAGTGATTTTTTGAGAATTTCGTTCTTATAATGTATTATTTAAAGTCCGCTAGTGCATTATTAAACAGGACACGGATTCAATTTTTCTTTCTTAAATTTAATAATTTTAGCAATATTCTCTTGGTGAATTTTTACGATGGGATTCCTAGTGAATCTGAATTTTCCGAAACAGTTCCTGACAACAACCAGAAGTTTTCGAAGTGTATATATGCATGTACTTAAAAAAGGACCAGAAATAACCATTGGGACTCGGGTGTATTCACTTTATGAAATTTGGACATCGGGAATCTTCATTTTATGAAAGTTGGCCATTGGGAATCTTCACTTTATGAAATTTGGACATCGGTATACTTCACTTTATGAAATTTGGCCATCAGGAATCTTTACTTTATGAAATCTAGCAATCGGGAATCTTCACTTTATGAAATTTAGACATCGGGAATCATCACTTTCTGAAATTTGGCCATCGGGAATCTTCACTTTATGAAATTTGGCCGTTGGGAATCTTTACTTAATGAAATTTGGACATTGGGAATCTTCACTTTATGAAATTTGGCCATCGGGAATCTTCACTTTATGAAATCTGGCCATCAGAAATCTTCACTTTATGAAATTTGGACATCGGGAATTTTCACTCTATGAAATTTGACCATTGGGAATCTTCACTTTATGAAATCTGGCCATCGGAAATCTTTACTTTATGAAATTTGGACATCGGGAATTTTCACTCTATGAAATTTGGCCTTCGGGCATCTTCACTTTATGAAATTTGGTCCTCTTGGCAAAACGGTTGGACACCCGTACCTTAAACAAAGCCTAGAACTCTCAGTTGACAGATGCGATGTTTTACAACGCAAGTTAAACATGAACCCGACCACCAACATTCGGAAACTTTAGAAGTGTGTGTCAATGTGTACTGTATGTAGACAATTACATAAGCTTAACAAATATAAAAAGAAACAACAACACACACACACCTTCTGCTCTGAAAAGGTTCCGCATGAACTCTTAGCTGATTAAAAGACGAAAATACTTTTGACACTGAACGCTTTTATAATTGTTTGATAAAATACAGGTTCAATTGAGGTAGAGGGTACTTTACTTGGGTACTAGAGTAACCTGTTAGACGTGTGGGTGACTGGACGTGTGCGTTCACACGAGTGGTTTTCTCCCTGTGTGTTTATCGGGATTGATGCCGCGGGTGTATACCGGGTATTAAAATGAGTATTCACATTTACAAAGAGGGTGAAATGGGCTTCATATAAAAAGGGGAAAAAACAAAAAACAAAGAAAGAAGGAAAGAAAAAGGGAACAGTACTCACTGACCTGGTGTTGTTTTGTTTTTTTTTTTTTCTTTTATAATTCAGCATTTGATTCAGCCACTGCCCAGTACTGAGTAAGGGGTGGAGGTGGTAAGAAAAAGGCGATAAAAATGATAATCAAATCTGAGAAATGAGAAATAATAGGGAAATGAACTGACATAATAAAAGAAGAATAGGTGAATGCGTTTGAGAGAATTATATGAGAAAATTATTGAATGATGTTTTTAAAAGGGTGATGTGAAATAAATTGTATAGAAATGGAGATCAGAAAAATATTCTACCAATATATATATATATATATATATATATATATATAAGGTAGGGTAACGTGGACATGAAGTCAACAGCACTTGGTTGCTGAGAGTTTCTCACTATGCGGTTTTCAAACCATGTTCACAGTACCATAACTTAGATATGCATGATCTACCAAGAATATTGACATACATGGTCTATCCACGATATTGTGCACAATTTACCTATAGATATAACAGTCTCTCTTTCTCTCTCTCTTCTCTCACTATATATATTTATATATATATATATATATATATATATATATATATATATAGTTTCTCTCTCTCTCTCTCTCTCTCTCTCTATATATATATATATATATATATATATATATTATAATATTTGAAATATTATTAAATAAGATACCTCTATATCAGTGACAGAGCATATACGAGTGTCAGTCAATAAATAAGGGGAATCTTTATAATAAAAATGAAAGCATAATATTTTTCTTCAGAATTTCTTTCTGAAAATGTAAACACCGCATGGTTGCAAATTACTTCATACCAAAAATTATTTCAATCTCGCAAAACTATTTGTTTTGAGGCTATTCAAAATGAAGGCAAATCAGAGTGTTCCGATCTTAAATCGACGTTGGACATCAAATTTCTGGTGGCTGAGATTTAGATTGCTGACCATGACCGGATTCAATTGTTGTGCTATATAAAGTATTCTATGTTATTTTCGCCAGTAGTCAGGATTAAACTTGCAGCCTCACGATGTTTGTCACTTAGAACTATATTAACTCAAGACTTATATCCGTTACACCATTTGTCCAGTTGGCCATGTTCATGGTTTCTGGAATGAGAACAATCTACCCCAATAGTTTAAAACTGAAGGGTTCGGTTCGAAGATCTGTGAAGGCTCTCGATTATGACATGAGAGCTCCCGAGTTCGACAGGAAGGTTCCCGAGCTCGACAAGAATCACCTGAAGAAGGACAGAGGGTTAATCAACCGAAACGTTGTGTACATAACAATAAGGATGAGGACAACAATCCGAAAAATTTAATGATACAAAAAATAACTTGAAATCTAGTGTATTTTGCCATTCTAGCGATCCAAAGAGCTCAAATACAAGGCCGCGAAAAGTTGGACAAACATTGGATGTTGCTGAAATATTTGTATAACATGAAGGTGACGGTTATACCAATAGTAGTTGGAGCCTTAAAAAGTTATCAAGAACCTGAAAAATAACCTAGGAAAGAGACAGAAGAAATTGGTGATCACAGAAGGGGTTAAGACCAAACAGACCACAGCACTGCGAAAAACAGCTAGAATAGAATAGAAGATTGTTGGAGATATGAGAGGACTTGCTGTCACTCATTTATCACAATCGCAAGTTCGAGCAAGTGAGAGACACTTGAAAAGGGTAACCAGTTACTACTGTTGTGAAAAACTATCAAGAAGTAAAATAATTATAATAATGATGGGAGAGCAAAGAATTAGATCTATACATGATCTTTGTCAGAGAGCTGAAAACATTATAGAACATAAAAGTGACAGTGATACCAATAATAGTTAGAGGCCTTGCAACGATTCCGAAAGAATTGGAAACGATACCGGGTAAATAGAAAATTTGAGTTCTCTCAGACAAAAGCATGACTGAGATCGGTTAAAATACTAATAAGAGTACAGGAGGACTTGTACGTACTCTGATTTCAAGAAAACCCACGTTACTGCTGATGACAAAAATTCGTAAATAATATTATGGGGTGTGTGTGTGAAAAACTCTTATAATAATAATAATAATAATAATAATAATAATAATAATAAATGCACAGGAAAAGACCTAGACATGGTTAAGAAAAGGAAACTTCAAGAGAAAAACTGAATCGCTCATAACTGTAGCACAAAAGAATGCCATAAAAAACAAATTATATCAAAGCAAAAAAATAAGACACAACAGAACAGCAAATGTTGGGCGTGTGGTGATAGAAATGAGACAATAAACCATGTACTAAGGGAATGCAGCTAACTAGCACAACAAAAATACAAGGCTAGGCACAACTGGATTGAAGAGCTGATCGACTAGTAATTGTACAAAAAAATAAATTTTGACAAAATAGTATATGCATGAATCAAAATCTTTTCTTGAGAATGAAACGCATGAAGATCTCTAGGACTTTGAGAAAAAGACGGATTGTCTTATCCAAACCAGAAGACCAGACTTAGTATTGATTAATAAAAAAAAAAAGGAAAAAAAAAGAAGATAACTTCTCAATTGGGTGTATTTGGGCCGGTAACTAGGAGCATAGAAAAAAGACTTGAAAGAATTAGAAATTAGAGGTAGGATCGAAACCATACATATCACGACATTTTTGTAATCGGGTAGAATACTCAGAAGAATCTGTGATCCCCAAGGAGATTTGCTGTCAATCAGTCTCCAGTGAAAGAACACCAGCTGGTGAAGTAATAATATAGATGATTCATAGATAGTTTTTAGATGCGTACCTGAAAAACCCTATACATAGCTACTACCCTCTCTCTACGATCAGGATGTGACACAAGGTCAATTTCTTAAGCAGAGTTTAACAGGTGTGAATTCCAAATTTTCCTTCTCCAAGACTGGTTGCCTAACCAAGTTTAAAGAGCCCAGTCTGCTCCACTATTTACCCATAGCTGGAGGGGGAATAGTTGGATTCATGCCTTTCCCAAAGGTATTTTAGCGCTATATGGATTGCAAACACCTCGTCCGGGTTTTGAACTCGTCTCGTCGTGTCTATTTTCTCGGTTGTAACCATTACACCACAAGCCTCCACGAAAGCACTATAAAGGGGAAAATACACCCTAATAATTGAACTATGTTATGCCTTGTCAATTTTCCTCAGTGTGAACTAGTAGCAAAATATATTTCATGCGTAATCTCTACACGGTGTTGTAGTATGGATACCATTCGAAAGGAACATGCCACCTTCCTTCAAATAGATGCGGTTGATTAAGTCTAAATGATGGGTTTGTAGCGCGAACTATGACATGCAGCATCATACACACGTTGAGCCAAAAATTTCATTAGCAAATTATTGGGTGGCTACGTGTCTTTTTGCTCGTGCCTCTCCTGGAGGCGCTTTTTGTGGGCACGGGCACAGTCAGCCTCGAAGGTCATTACGGTCGGACGACGTGTCGATTTTAATCCCCACCCCTCGTCTGTCAGCTTCACGTCAGTTTTGTTCCGTGGTTTTTTTAGGAACCCTACATTTATGCAAAAAGATCAGATTTTGAAAGCGTAAATTGGATGCGCGTGGTCTAATGGTTAGAGTCGTAGGAAATGGATTCGTCGACCCAAGTTCAAATCCTGGGCAATGCTACAGATCCCATAGTGCTAATACCATTGAGAAAAGTATGAATCCAAGTACTCTCCCTCCAGCTATGGTTAAATAGTAGGGCAGACTGGATCTTTAAACTTGGTTAGGCAAACAGTCTAGGAGAAGGAAAACTCTGAATTCAAACCTGTTAAAATTCGCTTGGGGTGGTCACTATTAGAATAGGCTCAGTCCTTATTAGTGATCTAAAAAAAATCACAACGGCTTTTCTTTTTATTCTTGCTTTCGCGTCATTTGTAAGTCTTGTTTGATAGATGGATTGATTAATTTTAACCCAATGTCAACCCATCTAGGATTATTTCATGGCCAGAGGTTAGGGAATCGCATTCAGTTTACGTTTGTATGTTTGATTTTTTCTTAAGAGTTGTTTTCTCTCTTTTTACGAATAATTTTTAAACAAATCTATAGGATCCTTAAATGGGACCCTAATAGTTACTATCACTTCGGGTAAGAGTGAACCTGGAAGTAATGGTAATAAGGGGTACACCACACTCCCCAAATCACTAGAACCAGAGCCTCATCATCAGATTCAGTTTAGTGTCACACACAGAATACCGCTTTTATTGGGGAGGGGGGTCTTGAGGGTATAAATCAGTGTATTATAAAAGTCGTCAGGATGGCCTATGGTCGGTACCAGCCAGACAGCGAGGGAATCCATTCCCTTTTCACAAACGCTAGACCAATGAGATTGTTTTTGCGTCTGATGTGGAGCGACACACCTACCATCAGCTCCTTACTTTACCGCGCAGATCCATGTGCTACTCATACGCTGAGTTGGCGAGGGCCGATATCGAACCCAGGACCTTGTGGTACGTAGCTTGACGCTCTACCGACTTAGCTAAGCCGGCTTTTTAGTGTATTATAAGCCCTACAAATAGGGCGATTGTAAGGTTTGACTATCACTAAAAATTTTAATGGGTGGGTCATCTACCACCGTCACCTGTCTACCTCAATGGTTCTCAACTTTTTTCTTTGCCTATTGACACCCTTTTATCCTATTTTACTCTGGTAGACTCCCCATAGCCATTCGTTGTTTAAAAATCCCATTGTATTTTTATAGTTAAATACATTTTACTTGCCTGGGTCCTAAAAATGTTAGATCGTCCCCGGGGTCCATATGGACCCCGGTTGAGAACCACTTCATAGTTAATACCCAAATTATCAATTGGACATCTCATTGCTGAGTATTGTTAAGTCTCGTAGATCCATTACTACCGAATAGCGATTTCGATCCACACAGCGTGTCACCATACTTACGAGCCTGTGTCACATCCTACTAGCTGTGAACGGGTTGGCTAAATACTTAAACAAGACATCGGGAATACTATAGACAGAAAAACATCTCGGCAAGGCTACAGAGAATACTAAATGACGGCTTCCAGCCCTTGTGGCAATGAGTATCAACTTGGATGCTGAGAGTATGATATGGACATTGCCAAATTCCATCCTCTCTTATTTCTATATAAAAATCTATAGGACCTGTATTGAGAAAATCCAATAACATTAAAACTTCTTTTTAAAAATCTGCATCAAACTTATCAATTCTTCCGTTAGAGTCATAAATTGAATGTTAGCCTGGCTTTCTTTATTAACAAAACCTAGGCGACAAAATGTACAGACACACACACACACACACACAACACACACAACACACACACACACAACACATACACACACAATTTGTAAAATGAAACTTGAAGTGAATCCGACGGTATGTTGAAAGAATGAATAAAGGAAAGAAAGTATAGAATGGATAATATAGGATATTTTAATCAATATTACTTACACGTCTTTTTGTCAGGAGATTAATGTACACATGGATAAACTCCTGACCGAAACACGTGTAAGTAAATTGATTAAAATTATCCTATATTATCTATTCTATACTTTCTTTCCTTTATTCATTCTTTCGACACACAAATTATATATATATATATATATATATATAATATATATATATATATATATAATTATATTTATGGTAACAAGCAAAGAGTCTCAATATCATTGACAGAGCATATGTTCTAATTGGGGTAACGAAGATATAAAGTCAACCGTGCTTGGTAACAGTAATTTTCCCGCCATAATGCCGCACAAAGTAAACAAGCTTTCCAATCTTTTTATATATCTAAGTAAAGTAATTTTATATATTCATATCCAGGACCGGTTTAGCTCAGTTTCGTTTTCGATACCGACCCTCGCATCTCATTGCATGAGTAGCACAGATTGGAACTGTGCTCTCAAGTGGGGAGAAAATGGTAGATGTGGCACTCCATCTCAGACGCAAAAAACATCTATCTGGTCGAACCCGAGTGAAAATGGGGTAGTCTCACTTGCTGTCTGTCTTATTTCGGCAATTGGACACTCCGCGAATGTTACATGTTCATATTCATGGCTAGACAGTTTAAATGCTGTAGAGTTTATTAATAAATAATATCTAATGATAAATGTTTTAACTGCATTATGATCTTTTAGAAACAATAGAATCCTGGTATACTTGTTTTCGAAGAAAATTAGCAATTATAGCATCATATATATATATATATATATATATATATATATATATATATATATATATTATATATATATATATATGTGTGTGTGTGTGTGTGTGTTGTGTGTATGTTGTGTGTGTGTGTGTGTGTGTGTGTGTGTAGAAATGTAGACAAACACGGGATGTTACAAGGGATGGAAATTTATTATTGGTCGTAATGTCGAAGTTCGAACATTTCGGATTATATAGAAACCTTCTTCAGGGTAATATGAAACAAGTAAAGGAAAAAGATTTTTATTGTTAAAAGGATGATGGATGTTTTAAAACATCCATCATCGTTTAACAACAAAAATCATTTCTCCTGATGATTATATTTCTGTATAAACTGAAATGTTCGAACATCGACACTACGACCAATAATAGATTTCCATCCATTGTAACATCCTCTGTTTGTGTACATTTCTCCACATACTGACGGAATAATTTCCTCATTTTTACTCCCATATATATATATATATTATTATATATATAATTATATATATATATAATATATACTGTTTGTTATCTGCCTATCCCATATATAAATTCTGTACAATATTCGGTTGTCTTTATTTTTTCTCTGGGACGGAAATGGACGGCTGTTAACCTCTACGCTTCAAACATTTCCAGGTTCCACTTTCTGTCAAAAATATTTAAAATAAAAATTCCGTGTGAGAAAATCATTCAACCGAAATTCATATATATATTATATATATATATATATATATATATATATATATATATATATATAATATATTATATAATATATATATATCGGCTATTTTTATTCAGTTTAACTTTCAAGCTTTATGAAGTATAATACACAGCAACGCCCACCTTCACTAAAAAGAATGAACCCAAATTTTTAACGTACCCTAAAAAAAAAAATACATTGCCAAAATCAGAAATAAATGATCTGCCTTTCCCTTCACCAGGAATCTCATCTCCCAAACTAAACAAAAAAAAAAATGAAAATAAGATAAAGAAAAAAAAACGAAAATAAAAGAAAAAGCAGCAAAACATTACAATTCTTCATCAGAGAAAAAAAAAAGTCATGACTCCTTCTTTACCGGAGGTAAAAAAGGAATTTATTTTGAACGATAAAACGCCATTATGACGTGAAGTAATATAAAACAGTTTTCAACGAAGCTTGGAACGTTTACAAACATTATCCCTCGATTTACCGACACAGCATTTCGCTTTATTTGTTATTCGCCTTGAACCTTTTTTTTATTTATCATCAAGAGATATAAAAGATTTTATATAAAGGTATAGACACAAGTAAATGAGAATCATTTCTTGTGTTTAATATTTCATTAAAAATACAAGCATTCAGCTAAGTTACATGTATTCTTGAAAGTGTTAAAGAGATTAAAAAAAACTCATATGAGAGAAAAAATAAAATAAATGACACAAAGCATACAAAAATGTTTGTATCCTTTTAGTTCTTATAGAAGGCAACGCTATCCTAAAACGGATGGAGCACTCCTTGACGACCTTTCATATGTACATATGTATTTCTTAGTCTGTAGGTGCTGACGTCTGGTTGGTTAAGAAAGCCTGACAGACAATGAAATCGATCGGCTTTTCATCCCAGCTGAAGGTAGCTTGTTTAGCCACACTAAGAGACTGATACGTCTAAACACGGTGTATGTGAATATATATCATATATATATATATATATATTATATATATATATATATTATATAGGGGATGACACGGTAAAACGTTTCAAACCACAAACGAGACTATTGCATTTTCCCACAGCGCTAATACCATTCAGAAAGGTATGTTCCGCTATGGGTAAATAATAGGACAGACTGGGCTCTTTCGATTTATGCAACCGGTCTGGAGAAAAGAAAACTCTAAAATTCACACCTCTAAAACCCGCTATAAGAATTTAGCCTTGTGGTTTATTAATACTCATGCGGGTGGGTTTGCTATATATATATATTATATTATATTATATATATATATATATATTATAGACTATAAAATCAACTAACAGTAAAAACAGAATAAAAAGATACGACACGCGGGCGGTGCTTAGGTAAACCAGTATCGGCACGTGGCGTATAATGATACCCGTAAGAATCACCAAAGGGAAATATAGTCGAGTAAATTATTATATAAAAAAAAACAAAAAAAAACTGATTCATACCTTTTCCGAAGGAATTAGCGTGAGGTGAAAGGCAAAGTCACGATTTGAACACGTGTCGCCGATTACATTTTCGACGACGTAAACCGTTACGTGGAGCACGCCTCATCACTGTGAGGAAAAATTTCACAGACATTTTCAACGATTTAGAAAAGCACAGCAAAAATTGAAATTCTCATGTAATAAGAAAATCGCTCATCGATATTAATACTTAGTTTTCTTGTTCAGTAAAAAATCAAAACAAAACTCGAATTGAAACTTTGAAAGATGAAACTAATAATGGCGATATTGATTCTTCTTTACCAATAACAAAATACAATCGTCATTCAGGAAATGGTAGCAAAGTTTTGGGGGTTTATTTTCTGGCTTCAAATTCCAAAACAATTGTTACCCCATCCAAAATGGACTTAGTCTCTTATATGGAAAAATGTTTCCATATCAAGCCTAACCCTCTTGAGGTCTGGATTACCGGCAGGATTAATTCTACAAGCAGAGAATAACGAAATGTAAGAGGATTTTGCATTGAGTTTTAAAATATATTGTTTTCTAACTCGGCAGATAATCGAAAGAAAAGTTTTTTTTTGTTGTTTTTGGTAGAAGAAGAATATGAAAAATTTTTGAATTACGGAAATTAAGTATTCTTTTTATTATCTTTTCTTTTTTTTTTAGACTTCATCATATTTGCTTATTTTCAACACAACTTTTCGGTTGATTCGGTTTTTAAAGTCTACGTCTAGCTTGACATTCTGAGATTATGCATTTTCATTCTTTCATATATATTTTCTTTAGACGATTGCCATAATCTTTGTGTTTTTAACACGCCGTTTCGAAAAATACACTTTGTGTCCTTCCATAAGTTTATGTTGTGTAACGAATGACAAATGTATCGAGACTTTGAGTGCAAACAGATGCAAGATTTGGTGACCTTTTTAATGACCTCAGTGTTTCCGAGTACAGAACAAAATGAAAATGCAAATGTCAGCGAAAATTGCATCTGAAATATTGTGGCGTTTATTGGCATGATTGATCGTGAGAAAATATCTTTACAAGTGGACGATCACGTGATAGAAAAAAGAAGGTGGGAGACAAGACAGGGTCAGTGATACAGACCCTGCCCACCGGCGGAAATACATGCGTCAGGAACTTTTCACAGATTCGAAGCAAGAAGATCATCATCATCATCATCATCATCAAATTCTGCTGATGCCAGGGATTCCATTAACTCTCTCTCATTCTCTCTTGTTATCCGTCCCTATCGGCCGTCGCAATTGGCAGATCCTCTACACGAAATCTAGTGTCCGTACATAGCCACCGAAAGATTACCATGACTGAAGGTGTAAAGTTTTTACATTTTTTAAAAAATTTCAAAATTAAGTGAAGACATTATATGATAAAGTAATGATGTCTAAATATCGAAACGTATCAATATTTTTTTTTTAAAAGAAGGAAAATAAAGAAATGAAGCCAGTTTCGATACTTTTTGAACGAAATTTTATGTAGTGCAACACAGGATTATGCAAGTTTAACACGCCCATATACTTACCAGACCTAGCTCCCAGCTATGTTTTTTCTTAATTTAAGGGTAAGATTTGAGGACGTACAGAACATAAAAAGAAGAAATGAAAAAACCATATAAAAATACCAGAGGAGGTTCAACCAAGGGAAAACTCGCTGGAATAAGTTTGCGAATGCCAAAGAGAAAATTTCGAAAAATATTAAAGTTTCATTTTTTGGCAAACATAGCATCAGTCTCAAAATTTTTTGAACAACTTGTAATGTTACGTAATTGATAGGTTGCCAATAAATTAGGTACGGTAGTGTAGAAATTAAAAATAACGGTAATTTTGAACCATGGAAAAACCGTTGAAGTTAATGGACAGGGTTTAGCCTTTTGCTGACCTTGAACCTGGTTTCTGATTGGTAAAAGTGATTCGGGAGAACAGGAAGTAGACTTAGAAACTTGATTTATAGCTTGTTTCTTTGCAGGAGACAGATGTGTCACAAAGATGGCTAATTCTCGCACACATGTTGATTCAACTTAAGCTGAATAAAGACGCTGGAAAAATATCAAAATCTTTGTGTTCATTAATAAGAATAACAACAGACATAAAAATGAAATCTCAAAAAGGCACAAGAAGGAAAATCATGGAACAAAGAATCGGCGCATCATAGAAGAGATAACATAGCAGAATAGACAAACTGCCGAAAAAGATTCTCCTGAGTCATGCTTTTGCTTTTCTTGGGTGCCTATGGTATTATGCTTTTTACCTAATTTTTGGGTGCATATCGCATAAATGCGTCACAGCATCCTGCCCTAAAAATGCTAAACGGTGCCTGCTGAAAATCCGACCAGTGCCATAACCCTTCATTTAGTCCAACAGCATCATGTGACATCTGTACACAGCAATATGCTTCCGTTGAGTTGAAAAAAAATAAGAGAAATACTAAGCGAATTTGAACTCCTTAGCTGTTTGAAGGCGCTTTCCGCGAAAAGTTAATGCGATATGAAAGCAAAATTTTACCGCCTCCTCCCAAGTTTTCTCGACATGTAAAATGTAAATATTTCAACACCTCTTTGAAATATATTTTAGCGGTTGAAGGCGTTTTTATTGACAAATACCCTTTCTTAGTAGTTTGAGACGTTAAAAGTAAACCAACTCAGGTTTTTATCGACAAGTAAATGTAAATATTTAACCCTTCTTTAAAATATCTTTTTTTCTTCGGTATTCTTCAGATTTTATTTTAATTCAAAACAACTGTCCACGCAGGAAAAAAAAACGCCCTTCAAACAGCTAGGGAGTTCAAATAGAACGGATCGGATTGGACAGGTACACTAAGCGTTTTTTTTTTAGGGCAGGAGACAGGTCGCATTTCTGCGATATGCACCAATCTTTGTAACCCTTCAATTTAGTCCAATAGTACATCACGTGGCATTTGTACACTGTAAATTGATTCGTTGAGTTTGAAAATAAGAGAATACTAAGCGAATTTGAGATTAGAAAGATCTCTTTTTCCATCCTCAGTCTTAAATTCGCTTAGTATTCTTTAGTATCATCGATATAACTGGAAAAACTAACAAAGACGTAGACAGGAAACTATGTAGACAGCAAATATATTCTTTACGGCCCAGAAAAATTGAACGCGCCGCGCCCATATTAGAAAAGAACACTTAAAGGGGGAAAATGGTTTGTTTTAGTGATTTCATTACTATAATATACTCATGCATCAATTGTTGAGATTATTGGGTTGGTTTGAGGATGGTCCGTACTGTTATATACCCCATCTTACATCGGGTAAATAACGGGGAGAGAGACGAGGTATATAGATGATAATAGTTCCTTAATTTTACATTCTCCTTACTTCGTTTACTCGTCTGGCGCCATGTTCTCTAGTGGGGTTTACTTTCTGCTGGGGGTTGATTCTTCTTTGGGCTGGAACATTGTTTGGTTTAACATTTAATTCAATACAACAGGACTTGTTTGTTTCTTTTGATCAAGCTTTATTTTCAAAATCCCTGCCCATTTGATTCCCGCCGCGTGGATGGGGGAAACGACATCAGAGCGGTGGAACCCATAGGTCCATCCACTCCGCAATCCTGCGTCCGCAACTGAACTGACTAAAACTAAAACCGTATTCCCCAGGCGTCCAACCGTTGCCGCTTTCAAGGGGTCAAAAGTAAAAGGGTCATTACCCGTCACGACTTTCGGTGACTTTCATGGACTCTGTCTTTTAGTTAACGATCCTTATTCAAAATTCTAACTAGGGTAAACGTCATAATTTATAACTACTCATAAATTTCTGTAAAGTACAGGGTATTAAACATGGAAGAAATGAGCTGTGAACTTATTGGAATTATATGTTATTTAAATATTAATGTGATTTATCGTATTTAGATATATAATCAGTTATTTCAATATAAACATAATTAAATATATATATATTATATATATATACTATATATATATATATATATATTAATATATATAATCATTATTTTAATACAATGAATAATTAGAAGTACATCTATTAGTGTGCCTGTTTATATGAATTCTATAAGACAATATAATACCAAAACATTGCATCGTTTTGATTACAGAAAAGACATAAGTCACTTGCGATTAGTGTCCTTGGCAGCTTGTTAATATTTTGATTGACCCATACACGACCCACACACACACACACACACACACACCATATACTATATATATATATATATATTATATATATATATGTGTGTGTGTGTGTGTGTGTGTGTGTTGTATCCGTGAAATTGAACTGATTATTCGGCCTTTTCATCTCTTAGTTACAAGGAATTCCCATGTCTCTCGAAAAACATCCTCATCTCCGGAACGCCCTCCATCAGTTAAGATTAATGAATATCCCTCTCTCAAACTCCTCTCTCTCTCTCCCTCTCTGTTCTCTGCACTGTCTGTCTGTCTGTCTGTCTCTCTCATATATATAATATATAATATTATAATATATTTAGTATATATATATATATATATAGAGACGAGAGAGAGAGAGGACGAGTAGTTTTAACTCTCATTTTTCTTTGAAACTTCTAACTCTCACGCTTCTTCTCTCTCTCTCGTCTCTCTCTCTCTCTCTCTCTCTCTAATTTCTCTCTCTTCTCTTCTCTATATATATATATGTATAATAGATGTACTCTTTATATTTATATATATACATAGATAATAGATACATAATACACACTATGAAATATTAATGTAAACATGTTATGTTATATATATAAAATGATAAGTAGATACATATATGATACGGCATATATATTTATTATATATATATAGTTATATTATATATATATATTATATATTAATGCATTCAGAAAAAATAGTCAACTACAAAATATAGATACCTAATTTCACTATATATGTTATAAGATATGTTACAAATTCTTGTTTATCTCATCAGAACGCATTTTTTTCCTTTCATTTCCTTTTCCTTTTGGGTAGTAATTACGCATAAGGAGACTAGAATTCACTTGTCGGTATCAACCAGCGTCGGACACCTGTTCTTGGTGAAGCAATTTAGCGAAGAAATCCAAATGAAAACAAAAGTCGAGCATATTATCACCTTTGCTGCAAATCGTCGTACATGGTAACACGGTCTTGGCGGTGGCATTTCCCGGTCCATTGTCTCAAAGTTCAATACACTTTCCTCAATCGTCAAGTCCACCCGCTCTTTCTCTACTCAACTTCTATTCTCTCATTCGCATTTCTCCGTAGTCGTTTTTATGGAGTTTCATGTATTTGCAAATGAAACCGCGAGAAGAAAAAGAACTGAGAAAACTTTGCAATTACGTTTGAAAAAGCAAAACCGCTAGGAAAAAAAAAGTTATTCCCACAAGCATATATATATATATATTTATATATATATATATATATATATATATATATATATATAATTAGGCATTTTAATTTGTAAGTGTGACACAATCTTTCTCTGATTCTCTCTCTCTCTTTCTCTCACTGTCTTCATTATATATATATATTTATATATTATATATTATATATATATTATATATATATATATATAGCAAATTGTTGGTAAATCTTCGCGGTGAGAAAAATAAAACCGGCAATAATTTGATTGTAAATATATACTACCAAACATACCTGGTGAAAAAATGATGGAAAAAAGAAAAGACCAAGATAATGTACAACAAAAAAATAATCTAATTGATACAAACACGTTGACCAAAAGACAAACATTTATATGTATAACACATACACCAACACACACACACACACATATATTATATATATATATAGTATTCATACAAAACCGGTAAGGAATACTAAAGTAAATAAAGTAAACAGAGTGCTCCCATGCCTAAGTAGGATCAATAATAAGACAACTAATGGTCAGATAAACTACTTAAAGTTTCGCTTTTTAGTGCTCTTCGGGGCTAAGATCCGACTAAAGAGATTTGAGCAAACTCATATTTATAACAAACACCTTCCACCTAGACTTGCTGTCGTGGGGCATTGAGGGGAGATTGACCGTTTTCATTCAGTTAGTTTTTTTGTGGTGGCCATGTTGGAATTTTGGTTTCAATTTATGGAACTTAAGGGAAAGCGCCAATCTAATCTGCGCGTCAATTTCGCGACAAATAAAGTGATGTTAGATTTGCTAACAGTTTTTTTTTCTATGTTGGGTTTATTCATTTTGGTGGTGTTTTTTATTTTGTTTTTATCTATTTTTTTCCTTTGTGCTGAATGCCATTGGGAAAGGTAAGATCTTCTGCACCCCCCCACCCCGCTGAGAGGATATTTGCTTCAGCCTTGTTAACTTTCGCTTGATAAAGCAACCAGTCAAAGAGACAGTTTGTAAGTCTGCTTTCAAACTGAGG
>CM042140.1:94546172-94555095 GCA_023376005.1 Doryteuthis pealeii | reverse complement strand
ATGTATAATATATATATATAATAATATATATATATATTATATATATATGTGTGTGTGTGTGTTGTGCTGTGTGTGTTCTTGGTCTGTTCACAAATTGAAATCTAGTTAATCGCTGCGCGGCATTGATATAACTTGCACTTAGTGATAGTCGACATTACTTTTGCATTGCTCGAACCAACTTGCTCGGATATTCGTCACCGACTGACTTGTTGACTTGTGTCACAAGTCGCATTCCAATGGCCGAGTTCATAGATTGTGCAAGTTTTATTTGAAACATCGCATCTAAGCAGATCTGTCCAGTTCCCAGATTGCTCCCGCAACATTCTGTCTTTTTTTTATAAGTTTACAAATCTCTTTGAAAGAGAGGAAATTTTCAGACCGTAGACAAAATCAAAAGGAACTCAGCGAGGGAGCTATGACGATGCAGTAATGGATTTTACAGACAACTTTTTGAAAAGTGGAAGGAACGCTTGGATTAAGTTGTGAGGTCTTTAAAGAAAGCATCTAGATTGGATCTAGGGCCACACTGCCCTAGGTTAGGGCGTTTGTTTTACCGATACTTTATGAAATACCATCACACCACAACACACACACACACACACCAACACACACATACATATATAGTATCTAATAATATATATAATATATATATATATATATATATTATATATATATATGAATAAAAAGGGATAAAACAAACAGGAATATTTCTTTAATATCATTTGTTTTAATTTTCTCAACTAGTTCGACTTAGGTTATTTTCAGCAAAAGTTCTTTTTAAAAACGTGTTTTTCCATAAAGGGCATATATTATTTACGTGCTAGGGCTTGAGGTGACAGCCATTGATCGAAGAGGGTCTCTCACCCTGTCTCGGCCTACAGTTAGAGCCAAAGTGGAGTTTGGCATGTCATTACCTACCTCAGCTACAAAGGAGTCCACGAATCGCTCCCCACGTCAACAGGTGGCTACATGGGGGGGGTACCCGTCTGCAGAGGTACCTTCTGTGTATTTTTCTGTCTCGACAGGAACGTAAAACAGTTGGCAAAGCAACTTCTCTATATAAATGTTTTGTGGTGGCCTAAAGTCGGTATAAGCCATACACGAAAGAGTCTATCCTCTTTCCTTAGGTTTAGACTGAGGAGATTGTTTTGGCTCTGAGGTGGAGCGCACACCCTACCATAAGCTCCTCACTTTACCGCACAGATCTCTTGTACTACTCATACACTGAGTTGGCGAGGGCTGGTATCGAACCAGGAACCTTGGGAGTTCCAGTCGGGCGCTCTACGCCTATCAGTAATAACTGTGGAAAAAGCCGTTACGCTCATTGCCAACCTTGAAATGGGAGCAGTTTATAGATTGCTATTTAGTGAATGAAATCGACCGCGTTTAGTATCTGTAAGTGCCTACTTGCGACAACTTTGTGTCGCAAATGAAACTGTCTCTTTCGACGTTCATTTGCTCACAAAAAGGTAATGCGAATATTAAGCATTCAAGTCAGGTATCTAACTCTTTTGCAATCAAGTGGAATCGGGCGCCGAGTACCCGGATGTAATTAAGCGGCAACTCCAATTTTGACACGCAGGAATTCTACATCTCCCTACTAAAATTACTGTGGTCAAGGTCGATACTATCTGTCACTTCACTATTCACTAGTGACAACATTTTTGAATTACAAAATAATGTTTATTAGGAGCTGCTACTTTATTATTCTTTTTATTCGTTATACCTTCTTTGACATCTTCCCTTTCTCATTCATCTTCTCACTCACCTTAAAGAAAACATAAACACATCACTCAATAAGGCCTGACATATAGATGGCCCACTAATAAAAAAAGTCCATGTTAATTCTTATAGTAAAACCTCAAATAACACGTTTCAAAATTTAGCCGCCAATCGGATTACTAGTTACAAATTACAGTTATTTCAAGTGATGCTACTGTTGCAAATTTTCAAACAATGGAAAAATCTGAATTTCGTGTGTGGATAAAGCATTGCTTTCTATGGGAAAAATGTTCAAGCCCAAAGCAATGGCTTGATAAGTGTTATTCGGACTCTGCCTCCAATGAAGAAGATGATATCGGAAATGAGTCGTATTTTGAGGCAAAGACAAAATGTTCTACAAGGGGATATCGAATTGTTAGAGAAGCGTTGGAATCAGTGTATCACCCTAGAAGGAGACTATGTTGAGAATAAAGTAGAACTTTGCCTAAATGTTGTTGTTTTATTAGTTTAGGCCCGGAGTTATTGGTAATGTGATAAATTAATAGAAAAACAGACATTCATAGTGCTAAATCATTTTAGCTATAAACATGATGTGGAGTGTTTGGTGTAAATGTCATCGTTGTAGGAAATGGACACTGTAAATCGTATTCAAAATCCTGGCAAGGCGGTTTGCTTTTTCATAATTAATTCATTTGATAAACGTGTGAAAGGTATTCTTCCCTCCGTATGACTAAATAGTAGGGCATTAATGGGATCTTTACCGTGTGTATGGAAACCCAGAATTTACACAATATTTATGTGTGTGTGACGCCAAGGGAATACACCATAACTCAACCACGGACTCTCCATCCTCTGGAACTACAAAAACTGCGACTCGGACTTCTCTTAAGGTTTCTCCCAGGAATCATTTCTCGTGGGCTATCTCAACCAGATGAAAAAACGTTGCCCTGAAGACACATACAGCCCTTCGCCGATTTGCAGGAAACCTGATCCCACTCCTCATATTATATATATATATAATATATTAGTATATTATATAATATATATATCCATTGTAATTTATATACAAGTTATCGTGTCGGAATACTGACTCACCAGGGATCAGCAACATGAAACTCAGTCATGATTTTTTATAGTGTAGTTGAATATATTGTATATTGCTTTAGTTTGTGTACAGATTGACTTGATTAAATAATGTTTTAGCCATTATACTTTAATAATAACGTATATATATAATGTTATTATATATGTTGTGTGTGTGTGTTGTTGTGTGTGTGTGTGTGTGTGACTGGTGAGGTTCTTTTTGTTGGCGTCTACTAATTTTTACGCAAGAGGAAAGGTAAAATTGTTTTTGTATTCACAGGAAATGTTTTGTAAAAATAGGAAAAATTAAATTCGATATTGTATGAAGTTTGATCCGTTCATTTGTTTTCAGATTTAGGTCAAGGGAGAGAAGCCACTAAGTAATTGTTTATCAAGCTTCGGAAAATCAAGGGTAGACTTGATTTGGGGGCGGGGAATAGTTACCAGTTAACACTGGGTTGGACGATAGCAAAGAAGCCTACAATTTTTTTTTATATAGAGAGTATGTTTTAACTGTTACAAAGTCAGAGAACCAGAGGAAGAACCAACGACTTCAAATTGCTGAAACAAGAAATCGTTGACCCTAAAATGAAATAGACCTTTGCCGCCAAGAAAAACTTGATAAAAGAAGTGACGCAGGTCTAGTCCACCTTTGCTGAATACTCAATGCTGATACATAGGAACAAACGCCGACAAAGCTCCACTCATCGTGTCTGTTCTCTCCGATCTAGTGTGCCAAAACATATTCTCTCCGTTATACATAATAATAAACGTTGTTAATGACACGTTGTCTCGTTTTTAGAGTTGCCTGCCACTATCTCCCTTAATATCCCCGACCCATCACTAAACGCCTCGACAAGTTGCATTGATCCTAGTTCTGCGGATCTACAGATCACAACGTGGTGGTAAGAAACATCGACGAAGCAACTAGCCGGAGTCATCTTATCAATTATCAAGGACTGCATAGGATTACACACATCATAATTATAATATATATATATATATATATATATATACATATATATAATATAGGTATATCCAGGAAAAGACAGCTAATACATTGTTCAAAAATTGTGATAGAGCTTGCAAAAATATACTTGTTTGGTAGTCACACACATTTCCCACACGTACTCTTTACCGAATTGAGAAAATGTTGAGTATTTTTACATATATTATATTACCAACCCCTCCACACGAGCAGGATGCGACAACAAGGTCCAATTTCTTAAGCGGAGTTTAACAGGTTTGAATTCAGAGTCCTTCTTCCTTAGACTGGTTACCTAGCCATTGGTTAAAGAGTCCAGTCTGCCCTGCTATTTACCCTAACTGGAAGGAGAGTAGGATTCATACCTTCCCAGGGTATTAGCGCTAAGTGAAATGCAATTGCCACTCAGGATTTGAACTCGGTGCACGTGTCCATTTCCCATTACTTTAACCATTACACCACGCCTTCCTTTTTTTACTATAGGTGTGTTGGCCACCACTAAAACGTATAGACTCTGCGTGTCGCGATGAATTAAAGCCATCCAATTCAACACGCTCGAAAATACGTGTTAGTAACTATGTTAATCTCCGAATCTTAAAATCGTTAATTTTCACGTATTAGACACGGTGGGGGGTATTTAAATTCTACGGAATTGCAGTTTGTTTCATTATCTGGAAGTCGTGGTAGATATTGTATTTTTGACAGATCAGATAGACGACGAAATTGTTTATTTTAAACCCGTCCCTTTTCAATGTACATACTGCATCTATATTTAAAAAGTCACACCTTAATATCCGTTGCCAATAGCAATAAGCCAGTTTTGTAGATTTTATTAATTCCTATAGAGAGGTGTTGCTGTCAGTCCCCCCATTCAAAGGACCACCCCACTGAGACTCGGGCCCAAATCGTAAAGAAAGGTTTTAATTATCCCTTCTTTGTCGTTTATTTAACTTTCACTCCCCTTTTTACTTCCAATGTAATTTTGTTTTTATCTCTTTTTTTTCTTTGCAAGTTGTTCTATATTAATATATATATATATTATATATATATTATTATATAATATTTATATATATATAATATATATATATATATATATAATATATTCCAACCCCTACTCACGAGCAGATGGACCCGAGGTCAATTTCTTAGCGGAGTTATAACAAGGTTTGAAATCAGGTTTTCTTCCTCTTTAGACAGGTACCTGGCCAGATTAAAAGAGCCAATCTGCACCTACTTCTACACATAGCTGGAGGGAGAGTATTTGGATTCAACCTTTCCCAAGGGTATTAGGCTGTGGAAATGCAAGCATCGTCGTTCGGAGGATTTGAACTTCGTGTCACCAAGTTCATTCCTATGACCTTAACCATTAACCATGGCACCTTTTGTTTGTGTGTGTATGTGTGTGGTCACTGTGTATGTGTGTGTTGTGTGTGTGTGTGTGTGTGTATCTGTGTGTGCATACGCAGTATTGACACCCTCTCCTTATCAACATGTCGAAACCATTGTTATTATATAGACAGAGAGACTAGAGACATCGAGAAAATTGTAAAAACTAACAAATGGGTCGCACCATGTTGATAAGGAGAGGGTGATCAATACATCGTATGCACACACATACACACCACACACACACACACACACACATACACATGCACACACACATACACACACAAACACAAAGGTGCATGTGTAATGGTTAAGGTCTAGGAAATGAACTTGGTACACGAGTTCAAATCCTCGACGACGATGTTTACTGCATTTCACACAGCCCTAATACCCTTGGGAAAGGTGTGATCAAAACTCTCCCTCAGCTATGTGTAGATAGTAGGGCAGACTTTTGGCTCTTTAATCCTGGCCAGAGTAACCTGTCTAAGAGAAAAGAAAACTCTGATTTCAAACCTGTTAAACTCCGCTTAAGAAAATTGACCTCGGGTCACATCTGCTTCGTGAGTAGGGGTTGGAATATATATATATATAATATATATATATATATATATATATTATAAAATATATATAATATATATATATATATATATATATAATATATATATAAGGAAAACTTGCAAAAGAAAAAAAAAGAGATAAAAACAAATTACATTGGAAGTAAAAAGGGGAGTGAAAGTTTAAATAAACGACAAAAGAAGGGAAAATTAAAACATTTCTTTACGATTGGGCCGAGTCTCAGTGGGTGGTCCTTTGAATGGGGGGACTGACAGGCAACACCCTCTATAGGATTGAATAAAATCTACAAACTGGTTTTATTGCTATTGAGCACGGATATTAAGTGTGACTTTTCTATATAGATGCGTATGTACATTGAAAAGGGACGAGTTAAAATAAACAATTTCGTCGTCTATCTGATCTGTAAAAAATACAATATCTACACACGAACACTTCACAGATAATGAACAAACCTGCATTCCGTAGAATTTAAATACCCCCCACCGTGTCTAATACGTGCAAATTAACGGATTTTAAGATCGGAGATTAAATAGTTAACTACCACGTATTCGAGCGTGTTGATTGGATGGCTTTAATCCACGCGACCACGCAGAGTCTATACGTTTTAGTGGTGGGCCACAACACACCTTATATGTAAAAAAAAGGAAGCGCGTGTTGTAATGGTTAAAGTCATGGGAAATGGACACGTCGCCCCGAGTTTCAAATCCTGGACGTGGTAATTGCATTTCACTTAGCGCTAATACCCTTGGGAAAGGTATGAATCCTACTCTCCTTCCAGCTATGGGAAATAGCAGGGCAGACTGGCTCTTTAACCATGGCTAGGAACCAGTCTAGAGAAGGAAAACTCTGAATTCAACCTGTTAACTCCGCTAAGAAATTGACCTTGTGTTCGCATCCTGCTCGTTGGAGGGGTTGTGTAAATATATATATGTAAAAAATACTTCAACATTTTCTCAATTCGTAAGAGTACGTGTGGGAATGTGTGTGTGACTACTCAGAACAAGTTTATTTTTGCAAGCTCTATCACATTTTTGACAAATGTATTAGCTGTCTTTTCCGTGGATATTACCATATATATTATATATATATATATATATATATATATATATATATATATATATGTGTGTGTGTAATCCTATGCCAGTCTTGATAATGATAAGATGACTCCGGCTAGTTGCTTCGTCGATGTTTTCTGTGCCCACGTTGTGATCTGTGATCCGCAGAACTTAGGATCAATGCAACTTGGTCGGAGCGTTTTAGTTGGGTCGGGATATTAAGGGAGATGAGTGGCAGGCAACTCTAAAAACGAGACAACGTGTCATTAACAACCGTTTTATTATTATGTATAACGGAGAGGAATATGTTTTGCACACTAGATCGGAAGAAAAAAACACGATGAGGAGCTTTGTCTTGCGTTTTGTTCTATGCTAATCAGCATTGAGTAATTCAGCAAAGTGGACTAGACTGCGTCACTTCTTTTATCAGAGTTTTTCTTGGCGGCAAGGTCTATTTCTTTTAGGGTCAACATTTTCTTGTTTCAGCAATTTGAAGTCGTTTGGTTCTTCCCTCTGGTTCTCTGACTTTGTAACAGTTAAAACCATACTCTCTATATAAAAAAAATTTGTAGCTTCTTTGCTATCGTCAACCAGTTTAACTGGTACTATTCCCCCGGCCCCAAAATCAAGTCTACTCCTTGATTTCCGAAAGCTTTGATAAACATATTACCTTAGTGGCTTTCTCTCACCTTTGACTAAATCTGAAAACAAAATGAACGGAATCAAACTTCATACAATATTCTGAATTTATTTTTCCTATTTTACAAAACCATTTCCTGTGAATACAAAACAATTTTTTACACTTTTCCGCTTGCGTTAAAAATTAGTAGACGCCAACAAAAAGACCTCACCAAGTCACACACACACACACACACACACACACACACACACACACACATTATATATATACATATATATATATAGTTATTATATTAAAGTATAATGCTAAAAACATTATTAATCAGTCAAATCTGTACACAACACTATAGAGCAATATAAACAATATATTCAACTATCAACTATAAAATCATGACTGAGTTTCATGTTGCTGATCCCTTGGTGAGTCAGTATTCGACACGATAACTTGTATATATAAATTACAATGGATATATATATATATATATATATAATATAATATATATATATATATATATGAGGAGTGGGATCAGGTTTCTGGCAAATCGTGCGAGGGCTTGTATGTGTCTTCAGGGCAACGTTTTTTCATCTGGTTGAGATAGCCACGAGAATGATTCCCTGGGAGAAACCTTTAGAAAGTCCGAGTCGCAGTTTTTGTAGTTCCAGAGGATGGAGAGTCCGTGGTTTGAGTTATGGTGTATTCCCTTGGCGTCACACACAATAATATTGTGTAAATTCTGGGTTCCATACCACGGTTAAAGATCCCATTATGCCCTACTATTTAGTCATACGGAGGGAGAATACCTTTCACACGTTTATCAAATGAATTATTATGAAAAGCAAACCGCCTTGTCCAGGATTGAATACGATTTACAGTGTCCATTTCCTACAACGATGACCATTACACCACAAACACCTCCACATCAATGTATTATAGCTAAAATGATTTAGCACTATGAATGTCTGTTTTTCTATTAATTTATCACATTACTCAATAACTCCCGGGCCTAACTAATAAAACAACAACATTTAGGCAAAGTTCTACTTTATTCATCAACATAGTCTCCTTCTAGGGTGATACACTGATCCAACGCTTCTCTAACAATTCGATATCCCCTTGTAGAACATTTTTGTCTTTGGCCTCAAAATACGACTCAGTTTCCGATATCACTTCTTCATTGGAGCAGAGTCCGAATAACACTTATCAAGCCATTGCTTTGCTTGAACAATATTTTTCCCATCAGAAAGCAATGCTTTATCAACACACGAAATTCAGATTTTTCCATTGTTTTGAAAATTTGCAACAGTAGCATCACTTGAATAACTGTAATTTGTAAACTAGTAATCCGATTGGGCTCAAATTTTGACACGTGTTATTTGAAGGTTATTACTTATAAGAATTACATGGATTTTTTTTATTAGTGGCGCCATCTATATGTCAGGCCCTTATTGAGTGATGTGTTATGTTTTTCTATTAAAG
>CM042140.1:94498672-94541172 GCA_023376005.1 Doryteuthis pealeii | reverse complement strand
AATTATTACCTCACTAGGATTTTGTCCCAGTTAAATTCTAGAAGTTTGGAATAAACCAGGGGAATTTTATTTTTGCTCAGGTGGAAAGCCACACCTATCGTCAGTTTCCAGAAACTTTACAGCACAAATCAGATTATCCAAGCTGTGCTACTCAGTAGCTGAGTTGGCGGGGACCAGTAACAAACCAGGAACCTTGCGATTCCAATGCGAATTTCTATGATGAATTAAATTAAAACAATATTAAATTTAAGCGTAATGTATCATTTCTGGACGTTTCATTATTTTGCGATTAGATTTTGTCAACATTTATCTTGAAAACCGGAAATTCAGCTCGAAAGAACTGACACAAATATGAGGTTAGGCACAAAAAAAGAAAAAAGAAAAGAAAAAGAAGAAAAGACAGAAGAGAAAAAAGAAGAAGAAAAAGAAGAAAGGAAAGAAGAGAAAAAAAGAAAGAAAACAAAAAACCTATAATAAGAAAAAAAACTGAGTCAAGTAACAATACATTTTATGCGCCACACAGTTCATCAGAACGTAAGGTGTAAATCGCTGTTGATGTTTCAATCTATTTGTTGAAAATAAGGTTTTTGGTAGAAAACGAAATATTAAAAAAACAAGAAAACAATTAGGCTAAAAAGGCACAAAAAATAAACAAAACAAAACAAAACAAAAAACTAACAACAGAGAATAACAAAAGGAGAAAAAATAAAGATAAGAAATAAAGAACAAAAAAAAACTACAAAAGATAAACAGAGTAAACTGGTATCTTAGCAAAAATTACAACATCTGGCGAAAATCTGGAGAAAATGGCGCGGAAATATCCAAATGTAGATCTTAACATTGTTTTATTGTTGAGCATCAATCAACCCTTATTCTCCAGAAACCATCCCCCATATATATATATATATATATATATATATATATATAAAATATAATATATTTGTGTGTGTGCGCGTATGTAATTGCCTGTATATATATATATATATATATATATATATATATATATATATATATCAATGTGTATGGTTGGCATTATAACACTTGAAGAGACAGTAGGGAGGCAACGTACAGTATTATTATGAGAGTGCTCAATATCTGTGAGAGACCGTTAATAAATAAATAATATATATATATATATATGTGTGTGTGTGTGTGTGTGTATTTGCGTGTGTGTGTATTTGTGTGTGTGTAATTGTGTGTGTGTATATATATGCATATTTATGTATTTACTCAACCCTTGCGCCATCAACTGGACCATATGCAAGGTAAATCTTTAAACACTGTAAAGCTCGGTTGAATTTAGAATGTTCTTTCTCCTAGACTGGTCGCCTAAACAAGGCTAAATAATCCAATTCGTCCTACTATTTACCCATGACTTGTTACGAGCTGTCACTCAGCCGATTTTTTGTTTTGTTTTGAGAGCTAAACTTTGAGGTACGAGTGAGCTTTAAGATACGCATATGTTAATAAGTTCCCTAAAACATTTGAAATTCCAAATTTATTATCCCATAAAATTATTATTTATAAAAAATAACCACTAAAACTTATTACAGCACATAATTAATTACATTCTTTGTTATTAAGAAAAGAAAAAGAAAAAGAGAACTTGTCAACTGGTTAACTTTGCAGTTCCAGCAGATCACAGGGTGAAGATTAAGCAAAACGTAAAGATAGACACATACATGAACCTTGCTAGAGAATTGAAAAAGCTGTGGAATATGAGGATCAAAGCGATACCAATTGTAATTGGCGCACATGGAACGGTTTTAAAAACTTGGAAAAAGACTGGAGGAACTGGAAATGAAAGGAAGAATTGAGATCATCCAGACTACTGAAACGTTGCAATCGGCTAGAATACTCAGAAGAGTTCTGGATACCTGAGGAGGCTTGTTGTCACTCAAACTCCAGTGAATAACATCAGCTAACACTGGTTACAAAAACTCAATAATAATAATAGTAATAATAATGATAATAATAATAATAACGGATCACCTTATCCCAGCAAGAAGACCAGATCTAGTGTTGATAAACAAAAAAGAAAGAACTTCTCAACTGGTGGATTTTGCAGTGCCAGCAGATCACAGGGTGAAGCCAAAGGAAAATGAAAAAATGGACAAATATCTGGATCTTGCCAGAGAACTGAAAAAGTTATGGAACATGAAAGTGAAAGTGATACCAATTGTAGTTGGTGCACTTGGAACAGTCCCAAAATGAATAGAAAAGGGTTTGGAAAGTTTGGAAATCAGAGGAAAGATTGAAATTATTCAGAACACTGCACTGCTGCAATCTGCCAGAATACTCAGAAGAGTCCTGGAGACCTGAGGAGACTTGCTGTCACTCAGACTCCAGTGAAAGACCATCATCAAATGCTGATGTGAAAACTCAAAAGGAGTATAATAATAATAATAATAATAATAATAATAATAATAATAATAATAATAATAATAAAAGAAGAAGAAGAAGAAGAAGAAGAAGAAGAAGGTCCGAGGTCGGCATAGAACTGTACTTGCTAAGAAAGGACGTAAGAAAGGGAAGTGTTTAGGACATCAAACTCTACCATATAGTATATATACAAACCTGAATCCGTCCAAGAGAATGAGACGCATAAAATTCTCATTAGAAGTATTTTGAAATATAAATGGATCACCTAATCTCGGTCAGAAGACCAGACCTATTTTTAATTAACAAGAAGAAGAAAAAGAACTAGTCATCTTGTGGATTGTGTTGTTCTGGCGGACCACAGAGTACAAATGAAAGAAACCAAAAAGTTAGACAAATACTTGAACCTTGCCAGAGAACTGAAAAAAATGTGGAACATGGGGAGGTAATACCAGTTGTAATTGATTTCCTCGGAACAGTCCTAAAGGGTATACAGAAAGACTGCAGGAATTAGAAATCAGAGTAAGAATCAAGACCATCCAGACCATAGCATTGTTAAGATCAGCTAGAATACTCAGATGATCCAGAGAGGCTTGAGGAGACTTGCTCTCACTCAGACTCCAGTGAAAAAAACACCAGCTAATATTTTATTTTTGATCTCAGCGTGGGTGTGGAAACGTGTACAGAAATTCGTGTATATATACATATAGATGGATTTTAGAAAGTGAGTATAAATTTTTAAGGGACATTCTTTATTTATTACTAAGTTCTATCGCCCAAATATTATCCCAAATATTTGACGCACAACTGCGTCTCGTTTCCATTGTCGAGTTTTTCTCTCCATATAAAAAAAAGAAAAAGAAAGTAGAATCGGTAATATTCAGTGAGTAGAGATTCTCTCTAACATTCCTGTGTCTTCGGGAACGTGAGAAATGAATGTCGGATTCAGTGAGTGCGCAATACGGAAAGAACACCTGGTCGTCAAAAATGACGCACTTGTCTTCTCCTCCTTCCACCTTAAATCTATAACCAAATGGGCCAATTGACCCTTGTTTTAAGATGAATGCCTCATGTACCAGGATTTTTTTCATCTTATTTATTTCTGTTATACTCTCTCCCTCTCTCTCTTTCACTCTCTTTTTCTCTCTCTATCTATCTCTCAATCTCTTTCCCCTCACTCACTCACTTACTCACTCACTCTCTTTCTCTCTCTTTCTCTCTCTATCTCAATCTCTCTCCCCTCACTCACTCACCCATTCTCTCTCTCTCTCTATCTATCTTTCACTCTCTCCATTCACTCACTCTCTCACTCCCTCTCTCTCTATCTTTCACTCTCTCTCTCACTCTCTCGCCCTTCAATCACTCTCTCTCCCCTCACTCACTCACTCACTCACACACACACACTCTCTCTCTCTCTCGCTCTCTCCCCTTCAATCGTCTCTCTCCTCCTCCCTCCCTCTCTCTCTCTATCTTTCACTCTCTCCACTCACTCACTCTCTCACACACACTCTCCCCCTTCAACCACTCTCTCTCTCCCCTCACTCACTCACTCACTCTCACTCTCTCCCCTTCAATCACTATATATCCCCTCACTCACTCACTCCCCCCTCTCTCTCTCATCCCTCCACGATACTTAAAGCTTTTCAATGGGACATGAATAGAGGAGGTGTGTGTTGGGGTGGATACGGAAGTCCAAGTGAACCGCCTACACAGATCAGCTTGTCTAACCTCTGACAGATACTTTTTTGTTTGTTTTGATTTTCTTGCTTTTTATTTTGCCGGCTGTTAGCCAGCACTTTATCCCAAAGGAAAAAGGAAAGAAAGAAATCCATTTTGGTAGAAACTCTATCCACCCCACTGCCGTTCCGGTACACGTTTCAACGGGCGCATGCACATGCTTGGTTTACTCCAAGAGCTTCTCGTCGTAGAGTAATAGTTAGCAAGCTAAACTAGGAGATCGGGTACTACTGAGAAGTGAATTCGATCCTCACCGTGTGTCCTTTACTTGAGACTTTGTTGTAAGTCTAAGCTACGCTTAATAAATAACACTGGTTTACAAAAAAATGTTTTTTGTCTGAGGCAAGAATGTGTATAGGAGTTTTTTTTTTTACTAATTTGGGTGTGCTGAATTCAAATTTATAAACAGTTTTGCTCTATCACCTCTAGTTTTCTGTCTTTTAAATAGTCTCATTTTAGTATATTCAGAGTATATACGGGCTTATTTCAACAGTTGTAGCAGCTTATTACAGATAAAACAGGATAGATAAAGAACATTGACGGAATAAATATACTTGGATGACACAATGTACACAATTCAGAAAGAATTGGCCTTGTTTAGGCATCCTCGGTGTTTTGACGAGCTTGAAGCCATTGGAGCATATGAAAAAAAAAACAACAAAAAAACAAAGTAAAATTAAACCATATATAAGGCAATAAAATGTGCGTCGTTGGAAATTGTAATACAAATATATACCCAAAAGATTGTGTAACACAATTGTCGAGGGACACCTTCCTCCTGCGCTGCGAGGGACGACAACCTCCTGCGCTGACTGCCAGGCACTACTGGCCGTTGATTGAGACGTGTTGGCTACGCTTAACTGCCAAAATCCGTCTTGATATATAGCTATATATATAATGTAATGATATCACTTACATTTATTGCATAATAACTAAAAAAGAAGACATGAGTCACACAATATTAGAAATTAACCCTGAATGCATATACGCCTTTATGTACAGTATGTGTACAAAATGTACAATATGCATATCTAAAAAAACTAGAGGTGATGAGTAAAAACGGATTTCAAATCTGAATTCAGCACCCCGAAATAAGGCTAAAACAGTTATTTTTGTGCTTGCCTCAATTTCTTTGTAAACCAGTGTAATTACTGCGATTATTCCGTTGGTAGCACAGTTGAATATTTCCACTTTAACCCCATGAAAAGTATAGCTGTTAAACGCTGATTTTCAAAGCTATCTTTATCGATGAGGGTTAAAAAAAACGCTTACTGTATTTTCTGTAATGTGTAGCCCCCCCCCCATAAAAATAGGGGGAGTTCTGAGTATGACACAAAAGTTCATCTGAGTCTCCAGTTCTGGCGAACTGGATAATCTGGAGTAACCCATTTATTACCATTAATCCTAGGTTCAATTTGACACGGAGTGGTAGTATATGTTAGGGTGCCATCTATTGGTCCAATAGATCTGTTTAAACATTATCCATATTCGTTAGGAATACATGATGCCATATAACTGTAAATTAGTTGTATTGGGAATAGTTAGTTGGAGCTATAAATGTTTACTAAACATTACTATTACTTATTTGAAATCATATAACAATGTGCAAACAATTGACTATTATCAAATAAGAATAATTACTTGAAACTATATAAATTTTATCATTAGGGATACTTAAAACTTATAACAGTGTGCAAATTATTTGTATTAGATACGAATACTTGATATCATATGACTATGGGTTAATAAACTCTTAACTATACAACATATATATATATATATATATATATATATATATATATATATATATATATATTGTTGTTATTAGCATCCTTCCGTCTACAAGAGACGATGGAGTAAGGTCCAATTTTTTTTAACTACGTAGCCAGAGGTGTTTCATATGGAGGATGAACTGTTGGCCAAGCAGCAAATCCCTCTCTCCACACTGCCACTGTGATCGAAATGAAAGGAAAAGAAATGTGGTTGGGCAGCGGGAGAATCGCAGGAGTTGCTGGATATCACTGGATTTCAGCATCACACCACCTTATGAATTCCGGGCTCCTGATTTGTTTTCGGGGTTTATCCCCTAGACTTTCCTTGGGATGAAGTCGCTAGGCAGCGGAGGTTTTGTGTCGGACTTTTCCTTGACTCTGATGGGTTGCCGACCAAGTCTAAGGAGCCCTTGCTAACCCTTTGGGGATTTATGCGAGTAGTAAGTACTCCATATATATATATATATATATATATATATATAATATAGAGAGAGAGAGAGAGAGAGAGAGAGAAAGAGAGAGAGAGAGTGAGAGAGAAAGGAAGATAGAGAGAGAGATAGAGATATAGATAATATGGGTGCTATATCTATTAGTAAACCGTGCTCAATATCCTAGATATCATTTATATCTAAGTTAAGGTAGTGTAGACATGGAGTCAACAGCGTCTGGTTACTGACAGTTTCTCGCTTATGTGATATTCAGACCAACTTGCTCTGAAGATCATGAATCCATCTGTTCTGCTCCCAGCCATGGGTAAATAGTAGGTCAGATTGGGTATTTTCTAGCCTCGTGGTGGCCTAAACAAAACTATTAAGGATTTTATATGTAAAATATAGGGCCGGTTTAGCTTAGTTGGTAGAGCGTTTGACTAGAAACCACAAGGTACCGGATTCGATATCGGGCAAATTCAGCGTATGAGTAGGACAGGGAGCTGTGCGGTAAAGTCAGGAGCTGATGGTAGGTGTGGCGTTCAACTCAACGCCAAAAGAATATTCTTGGTCTAGTGCTGGTGAAAAAGAGATAGACTCTCTCGCTGTGTGGCTGATATTAACTTTAGGCCACCCCGACGACTTTACTTTACATGTAAAATATTAGGATTTAATAAGCATCTGATTACATATAGTAGTAAAAGTAAAGTATGTGGAGTGGTCTATTGTCGGTATCAGCGGAACGGTGAGGTAGTCTATCTTCTTTTCGCTTGCGCTAGACAAAGGAGATTGTTTTAGGGAGGTGGACCGCCACACCTACCGTCAGTCCAGTATAATTTAACGCATATTATCAGATTACCAAAACGGTGCATTAGAGTTGGTGAAGCGTCTGGTGTAATGATTATCGTCATTGGAAATGAACACGACAGGACAAGTTCAAATCCGGGACAAGGCTATATGTATTTCATTAAGTGCTTATGCACTTGGGAATGGCATGTATCCAACTATTCTCCCTCCAGCTATAGATAAAATATTAGGGCAGATAAAATATTAGGTCAGACCAAGGTCAAACGGTCAAGTTTGACATTGGTTAGGCAACCAGTCTGGGAGAAAAAAAAAACTCTGAATTCAAACCTGTTAAACTCCACATAAGAAATCGACCTTGTGTTACATCCTACTCGCGTGTAGTGGTTGGGTAGAAATAGACAAGGTGTGTCCTAAAAGTATCGGGATTGAAGCTGTATTTACCAAGATAGAAATGAACAATGAAAGGAACGTTAATTTTTTTTCAGAATACAAGGTGTGTCATGAAAGTGCCGAGTTTGAAGCTGTATTTACCAAGATAGAAATGAACAATGAAAGGAACGTTAATTTTTTTTCAGAATACAAGGTGTGTCAGGAATGTGCCGAGTTTGAAGCTGTATTTACCAAGATAGAAATGAACAATGAAAGGAACGTTAATTTTTTTTCAGAATACAAGGTGTGTCATGAAAGTGCCGAGTTTGAAGCTGTATTTACCAAGATAGAAATGAACAATGAAAGGAACGTTAATTTTTTTTCAGAATACAAGGTGTGTCATGAAAAGCACCGAGTTTGAAGCTGTATTTACCAAGATAGAAATGAACAATGAAAGGAACGTTAATTTTTTTTCAGAATACAAGGTGTGTCATGAAAGTGCCGAGTTTGAAGCTGTATTTACCAAGATAGAAATGAACAATGAAGGAACGTTAATTTTTTTCAGAATACAAGGTGTGTCATGAAAAGTTTGTAACCAAGATAGAATGAACAATGAAGGAACGTTAATTTTTTTCAGAGTACACGGTGTGTCATGAAAGCACCGAGTTTGAAGCTGTATTTTCCAAGATAGAAATGAACAATGAAAGGAACGTTAATTCTTTTTCAGAATACAATGCGTGTCCTAAAAGTAACGAGATTGAAGCTGCATTTACAAAGATAAAAATGAACAATGAAAGGAACGTTAATTTTTTCAGAATACAAGGTGTGACCTAAAAGTATCGAGATTGAAGCTGTATTTACCAAGATAGAAATGAACAATGAAAGGAACGTTAATTTTTTCAGATTACAAGTTGTGCCAAAAAGTGTCGAGTTTGAAGCTGTATTTACTAAGATGGAAATGAACAATGAATGGAACGTTAATATTTTCAGAATACAAGGTGTGTCAGAAGTGTATCAAGTTTGAAACTGTATTTACCAAGATAGAAATGAACAATGAAAGGAATGTTAATTTTTTTCCAGAATACAAGGTGTTTCATAAAAGTATTAAAAAATCTCGATACTTTTTTGACACACCTTGTATAAGATGTCACATACGGTAAGTGGACTAATAGAGTCAGTGAATTCACCTATTCTGTATTATGTTGAGTTGTAGACTGCTGGTTAGAAAAGGAATTTTGCTCGCCATTTATACTGAGTTCGCTTCTCACAGAGTGCTCCATTACGGTTGCCATGTGCCAAACATTATTTCATTTTAGATATGAGTCATATTGCTCCATTTCTGCTCACTTGAACTTTGTATATCTCGAACATCCCACTTGTAAAGTTTTCTTTCTTTCTTTTTTAGTTATAGAAAAATCAAGGGAAGTGGATTCAGTTTGTGGTCGGGTGCGAATGTTCAGGGATGGTTCAGGGGTGGAGCTCTGATGAACAAGTTCAGTAGAAAGTAATGGGGGGTGGTGGAAGGGTTATATCAGATTGTTTGAATGTTTGAATAGTGTGTCGGAAGAAATGAATATTCCAAATAGTGAATGTAGTCACGGAAGAAAATTGGGATAAAAAAGAGAAGGAATTAGGGCATTTAGAGATTTTATATAAAGAAAGAAAGAAAGAAAGAAAGAAGAAGAAGAAGAAGAAGAAGAAGAAGAAAGATAGACTAAAAGGAAGATAAAAACACAAAGAAAGAAAGAAAGGAAGAGAGGAGAGAAGGGGCGAGTGGAAGAAATAATAAAGAAATAAATAAATAAAGGGGAGAATAAAGTAAGAAAGGAAGAAATGAAGACATTCAGTGAGTAAGGACGAGAAACAATAAAAGAAAGAAATAGATTAAGTAAAGGAAGAACAGAAATAGAAAGAAAAATAGAAAGAACGAAACTGAGAAAGGAGAAGAAAGAAGAAATATATAAATGAATGACAGAAGGAAACCCAGAATAAAGAAACCCACTGAGGAAATTTAACAAAGAAAAGGAAAGCAGGAAGAAAGAAAGGAAGGAAGGATGGAAGGAATTAATTGAATGAGTGACAGAAAAAGAAACAGATATAAAGAAAGTCACTAAGTGAGAGAAGTTAAAAAGATTAAAGAAATAAAGAAAGAGAGTTTGTGTCAGAAATAAAATTCTTTACAAGGAAACAAATGAAAAATAGGACAGAGACAGAAAGAAAGAAAGATAGATAGATAGATAGAAAAGAAAGAAAGAAAGAAAAAGATATACAGTCAAAATTATTAAATTTTTTAAGGATAGTCAGTGATGTTGATAGCTCTTAGATTTAGTGCGTCCTGGGACGCACATATTTGCTTTAATTTGATGAGTCCCAATTAAAATTTCTTAATAAATTAAAGAGTTTTTATTCATGATCTTGGGAAAAAACTAAAGCCATCTCCTACCTTGTAACCTATCCTGTGTAATTCGTTTCTAAGAAACTATTAAAATATATTTACAGTTAGTTTGAAATGGCGAGGGAAGAAAAAAGAAAAACACTTGGACGCATGGTTATGATTATATTGCGTCCTTTTAGATTTTTATGCGTCTGAGACGCAAGACGCGTACCTATCAACATCTCTGATCATAAAAAAGATATGAGTAGATCGGGAATGAAATGAAATGAAAGGATTACTAAAAAGGAAATGTGTCTAAGAGAAAGATTGGAATTACGGCCTAAGCGAAAGGAATGGGGGTTGAATAAAAGATGGTGTAATAAGACAAACGGAATGAATAAAAATGGATGAAAACGTGAAGAAATAGACAAGTGACAAAAGACAATTGAAGATGATGAATGAAGGAACGAAATGAAAGAAACATTGAATCAATTAAAGAAGAATGAAAAAAAAGGAAATTATATACAACTGAAAGAAAATTAGAAAAACTAAATAAAATATATCAAAATAAAGAAAAAAGGAAAGAAAGGAACAAAGAAAGAAAGAAAGACAGAAAGAAAAAAGAAAAAACAAAAACAAGGAAGGACAGAAAAAGAGAAAAAAGAAAGAAAAGAAAGAAAGAAACAATCAAAGAGTAAGGTTTCGAAGGAGTAAAATGGAGTACAAAAAAAGGAACTATTGAAAGAAAAATAGAAAAATTGAATAAAATATATCAAAAGAAAGAAAAGAAAGAAACGAAAGAAAAAAAAGAAAAAAGAGGGGGGATCAAAAGAAAGAACGAAAGAAAGAAAGAAAAGAAAGAAAAAAAAGAAAGAAATAGGGGAGATCAAATAAAGAACGAAAGAAAGAAAGAAAGAAAGAATAAAAAAGAAAGAAAGATTGAGAAAACTCTGTGAGGGATTAAAATGGAGTACAAAAAAGTACCAAAGTAAAAACCAAAGTTGAAAACTTAAATAGAAACAACGAAAGAAGTAAAGAAAGAACGAAAAGAAAAGAAAAAAAAGAAGAAAATAATATTCTGATATTGACAAACAGCTAGACTGACGATAGATAGATAGATAGATAAATAGATAGATAGATAGATAGATAGATTAAACTATCAAGACCGTGGGAGTAAAATGTAAAACAGGGGGGGGGGGTGTAAAAGAGAATAAGGAACGAATCAATTAAATTTAATAGGGAAATGAAATAGAAATAGAAACGTTTGCAGAAACAATTTATTAAGGAAAAAAACAACAACTCAGCAAATCTAATGAAAGGACGGAAAAATGTTACGTAGGAACGAAGAAAAAATTTAAAAATAAAAGTAGATATTCAAGAAACGAGATAAAAAAAGGAATAAGGTTTAAAAAAAAAAAACGGATAAAGGAAACAGTAAGATAAGAGAATGAGGAAATGTTAGGCATTAAGAAGAATGAAAAGAAAGAAAAAAAGGCGGGAAATAAGGAGAAAAAAAAAGAAAAGAAAAATGGTGCATAGAAAGAAAATGTCATATGTTCCAAAAATTAAAAAAATAGTAAAAATACAACAAAAAAAAAATAAATGAATAAAACACAAAACAAAAACAGAACAAAAAGAAATAAAAAGACAAAAAAACAACAAGCAAAAAACAAAAACCAAAACAAAAACACCTCAAGAAAAGAAAGAATACGCGTCTAAATTGATAGCGTGGTATGAAAGTTGTTTTCTTAACTGGGGGCCCGACTGATTTCTCGTGTCTTTTCTATTAAATACGACACACGCCAGTCGGCGTCTTGTGTTTGCTTAACGACAAGGGACCGACTTTTTGACACAGCGACACAAAGACACAGTTAAGAATTCTTTATTTCTTTTTGTTTTTGTTTTTTCTTTTTTTTCCAGGAATATTCGACGCAGGTGTGACTGACATCCTTCATTGTCATTACCATTTGACTGACCACCAAATACACATACGCATGCGCAAAGACCACACGCAAACAACAGTGCGAAAATATATGTGCACGAATATTCCCCTTTAACATCAATTATCATCAATATTAATATGAAAAACTAACGTTTTTCATATCGCTCAACATTCTATCAGGTTTAGATGTCGCTAGAAAGCAAGTGTCAAATGACTGCACAAAAGAAGGGCGTATGGGAATTAAACTACAATAAATAAATAGATAAAAATGGAAAGGCAGATAAACCAACACAGACCCCATCCAATTGGCTGGGTCAGTAGAATACAAGGACCTCTCCTCTATAGAGGGTTAAAATCACCCAACTGGGCCACTTGTTGGTCGTGGGTGGTGAGCCGTGATGCTTAATGATGGAATCCTGGTGGCTGAGCAGTCCATGACATGCAACCCTCTACTCTGGTCCAAATCGATGATCGATAGAAACGTATAATAGAGAGAGAGAGAGAGAGAGACAGACAGACAGACAGACAGACAGAGATATAGAGTTAGGAGAATCTGTGATGTCAGTATCATTTGATGATAATGATGATGATGATTGGCCAGATTCTCTGACGTTTTCCACAGTTGCCACTCTTTACTCCTATTTTGTTCTTGATCTCGCTTTTCTTCTCCAAATTGTTCCGAATTGCTTGCCAATTCCATCCTGCCATTGACGTGGTTGTTTCTGGTCTCCCAGATACCACTCAACAAGTGCACGGGTCCACCTGTTGTCTATAACCTCATGACAGAATTTCTGCTATCAGTATTCCACAATCACGTCTTTCACTCCGCTCTGCTCCCGAATTACCACGTTGTGGATGTGCTCACACAACGAGATTCCCAGCATGAATCTTTCCATAGCCCTCTGGGTCGTAACCAGTCACTGTTCTTCCTGTTACAATTTTAGTAGCCATCCTTTAGGCTTCAAGCAAGAGCGCTTGTCCAGCAGAGATCCTTTGTGTTAAGAAGAGCGTAGTTTCGATCTACGGGTAAAGAATCCCTTGGTTGTTCCTTGGTGCTCCTCAGTTTGGCAAGTCCTCCGTCAATCATTGCAAATAGACGTCTCTCAGTATTAGTGATTAAGTAGTCAACCAGCCACACATTCGGGCTGTTGATTGGCTTGGACTTAAACGACGTGACCCCGCTTAAATTTAAGTGGTGTATTGCAGCACACCTTATATACAAAACATTACGAAGCGCGTGGTGTAATGGTTAAAGTCATAGGAAATGGACTCGTCGCCCTGAGTTCAAATCCTGGACGTGGTACTTGCATTTCACTTAGCGCTAATACCCTTGGGAAAGGTATGAATTCTACTCTCCCTCCAGCTATGGGTAAATAGTAGGGCAGATTGGGCTCTTTAACCTGGGTTAGGTAACCGGTATAGGAGAAGGAAAACTCTGAATTCAAACCTGTTGAACTCCGCTTAAGAAATTGACCTTGTGTCACATCCTGCTCGTGCGGAGGGGTTGGTAAATATATATATACAAAACATTCCAACACTTCGTGACAGCCTACGTTTTGTTTGCGTCTTACATTGAAGGGGAAACGGTAATTGTGCTATTGTATAGATTGATACGTAACGGTAACGGTGCTATATAATAGATTTATATGTAACGGTGCTATAGAATGCGTAATGATACTATTGATACGTAATGGTGCTGTTGGGTTCAAAGTTATGATAAGGTTAATTATTGTTGAACAAACAACTCCAACCAAGAGTGTTAAATATAACAATGAACTTTAATACAAGGACAGCATGTGGAAAAGCATTTAAGACATGAATACAACATACCTGAGACAAGATACATAGTACATATATACGTACACAGAAAAGGAATAAGATAAAAAGGTTATGGAGTGTCCATAAGCTACAGTCACTTACTACATTGCCTGTGTGGGGGTGAAAATCCCCACACAAGTAGGGTGTAGACAAACTGTCCTAACCCATTAGATGCCAAGTCCTGGAGAAGAAAGAGGGTTCAAATCTGGCGCTTGCCTGCTTAAATAGGCAAGACGCCTGGTGAGGAAAAACAGAAATACGACGGAAGACAACACTTCCAGCCAACTAAGGGCATATAATCCCACAGTGCTATTGAATAGATTGATACGTAACAGTAACGGTGCTATAGAATAGATTGATATGTAACGGTGCTATAGAATACCTAATGATACTATTGTTACGTAATAGTGCTATTTAATAGATTGATACGTAGTCTTGTCCAGCTTTTGCCTTGAGCACATCTCTTATCATGAATAAACTGACTTCCTCGCTGACCTTATTATTGCATCCATCGTTCGGTACATATACAGCATCCCTTCTAAGTGGGACGTCCCCCTTTCACTTACTCATTTTCGACGCTTCCCATCATTATACTACGCTGTGGTACACACACACATACACTCACAAACATGCGTGCGCGCACACACACACACACCTACACTCACACACACAACACACACACACACATAACACACACATGCGTGCGCGCACACACACACACCTACACTCACACACACACTCACACACACACACACACATATATATATATATAATATATATATATATATATATATATGTATATGTATGTATGTATAAAAAGTGTTATGTTGTCCAACGGGAGAAAATGAAATATTTTTTATAAAAATATTTAATTATAATATATATATATATATATAGTATATATATATATATATTATATATAATATATATATATATATGTGTGTGTGTGTGTGTGTGTGTTGTGTGTGTGTGTAAACAGTATTACACACCTAATACTTTAGTTATAAGAAGTTAATTTTCTTTGAAACCAAATATACTAGAATTTAATTATTTCTATTGGTACATTAAATAATCAAAATGGATATTATTAGGTATTATTTTGTATTAAACTCTACAGCATTAAAACTATGTAACTAAAACTGAAAATGCATAAATATATAAAAGAGGAATGTGCTTGTTTTTGGAATGTTAGATAATCCTATTGTCCTCATCTGTATTGTTATCTGTGCAACTTTTCGGCCGATGTGCCCTTCAGTCTTCTTCAGGTATTTCTATAGTGGATATATACATTGTGTTAAGGCAGTTCTAAGTGACAGTTATCACTAGGCTGCAGGTTCAATCCTGGTCAAGGGTGACAGTAAGATAGAATAATAATTAACACAGCTTAACACTTGTACCCAGTCATGCTTAGCGGAATGAGAACAGGATATCCCCGTGGATTGGATAAAGGATTGGGTTCAGAGTTCCGTGGTGGCTACCGATTACGACAGGTTCCCGAGTTCAAGAAGGCTCCCGAGTCCGAAAAGAAGGTTCGAGTTTGAGAAGGCTCCTGACTCCAATAAAAATACCTGAAGAAGGCCGGAGGGCAAATCAGCCGAAACGTTGTACAGATAACAATAAAGATGAGGACCATGTTCCAAATAATCCAAATAATTAAAAGATTCTGAGAAATTGAAATAAAAAATAAACCAGTAGTTACGTAAAGTAATAGTTCTTCAATATTACAGCATAAGCAAAAGATTATGATGGAAAGCTGTTGTCTGGGAATGAGTTAGTAGGATAAGAATTAAATTCGTTTGACCGGTTCGCCCGTATTATAAAAGTACATTTATATGTAGGTATGGAGGCTATTTTTTTCACTTAGGTTGATCTATCCATACTTTTTATTTTGACGTACGGCAAATCCCGAGAACTAAGTTAGGTAGTTGGGTAGTGACTTATTAGTACATGGTATTAAGATAGAAGAAGAATGAAGCAAAAATGATTGGAAGAGAAGAAAAAAATATAAAAAAGACCACTCCTGAAAGAAACACACACAACACACACACACACACCACCACACCACGTATATATATATATATATATATATATAATATATATTATATATATATATATATATATATATATATGTGTGTGTCAGATTGATTCTGAACATATGGGCTCTCTAACCGAAGTAGGTAAGTGCTGCAAAAATTATGTGATTCAATAAATTTTCAGAAAAATAACACGGTAAGTTTAAACACAAGAGAAGGATGGACCAGTTAAAAAGAGTGGATTCTTGCATTACTCTGCATATATATATATATATATATATATATATATATATATATATAATATATATAAATAAAAATAACATATATATATCATGAAAAGATTGCGAAATATATCACAGGCGTCAGTCGCAATATGCCGAGATGAAATTGCTATGGCGATCAGCGTCCGCAGTGTCTAAAAATGGTGTCGCCCGCATAAGAAATTTACAGCCTCTTCTCCTAAATTACTTGATGCCATCCAGACGCAGCCGAGGGTGCGATGCTGTTGCCGTTGTCGTCGTATTCGTCGATGGGGGTTCTTGGATGCAGGGAAGAAGCAAGTGCGTGCGCGCGCGCCTGCGAGAGAGAGAGAGAGAGAGAGAGAGAGAGAGAGAGAGTGGGGGTGAAGTCGATTGGCTGGAATCTCACTGCTCGGTTCGGCAAACGGTTCGCTTGGCGGGCTTTTTGGCCGCTGATCAAATCAAGTGACATATCTTCAATTCGCTTTTTTCGGCTCAGCATTTTACTTTAAATCGCCCCTGTCTATCTGTCCCTTTTCCCCCGCCAAGAACTTCTGGCGCAAAATGGCGCTGGCGGGTAAAATGGAAAGAGATCTAGGCGATGGCAAATGGAATTTTATTCTCGCTTGCTCTGTTTTTCGCCATTTATTTATTGTCTTCGTCATTTTTCCATCTTTCTCATTTCTCTTTCTTTTTTTACATTCTCTTTTTCCTTCCTAACATTTTCTACTCTTTCTCTTTTTTTCTCCTTTTTCTGTTTGTTCCTTTCCTACAACTTCTTCTCCTCTTCCTCATCTTTTTCTTTTCTCCTCTTTCTTCTTCATATTCTTCTCTACAACTGTCTTCTTCCTTCCCTTTTCCTTTTCTTTTTTTCTGTTTATCACTTCCGCTTCTCTACTTATTCATATATTTTTTCTTCTCTCTCATCTTTCCTTTTTTTTCTTTTTCTGCTTGTTCTCTCTTGTTCATCTCTACTGTTCCTTCTCCTTCCCTATTTTTCTGTTCACACAAGGTGTGTCAAAAAAGTATCGAGACTTTTTGTACTTTTTGACCCACCTTGTAATCTGAAAAAATTAATACAGCTTCGATCTCGATACTTTTATGACACACCTTGTATTACTTTTTTCTTTCAATATTCTTCTTTCTTCTTCTTCTTCTTCTTCTTCTTCTTCTTCTCTTCTTCTTCTTTCTTCTTTCTTCTTCTTCTTCTTCCAGAGATTTTGACAACGATTAGGCTCTCAAATAAAGGACTCAGAAATTATAAATTCATTATTATCATCTGTTTGTGTATTATCCGCACCAGTAATAACTGATTGATTATTATTTTATTCCTTGTAAGTCTCCTCAGATCTCCAGGACTTTTCTAAATATCATTGCTGATTGTTCAGTACTTCAGCAAGGTCTCGATTCGCCTTTAATCTTCAGTTTACCCCATTCTCTTTTACAGGCATATTTGAACCGTTCCAACTTTTCTTATAAGATTGATATATTATGCGAAAAAATGTCGCTAAGAAACGCGGACACTACACACTGTGTGTGTATGTGTGTCAAATTGATTCTGACCATATGGGCTCTCTAAGCCAAGTAGGTAAGTACTGCAAAAATTGAGGAGTAAACGATTGGGTTAATCCGACAAAATGTGGTTGAAAATAGTGGGAAATGCGGATGAAACAACACAACAACTAACTTCAAACATTTGAATTTAGTTGTATTGTTTTATCCGCATTTTTTCTCTGTTTTCAAACCCACCCTCACACACAACACACACACACACACACACACACAAATATATATATATATATATATATATATATATATATATATATAATTATATATTTATATATTAGTAAGCGTAGATACAAAATAAATGGCGCTTGATAACACAATTTCTCGCTTATGCAATCATGAGCCCAATTATAATAATTACATACGTGAGAAACTGACAAGCACCAATAGCTTTGTGTCTATTCTATCCAAACTGCAATATATATGATCTATCACCAATATTGAGTACTCTTTAACATCAATATACACAGAAGAAAGGCATGCACTGCTATTGATAGTTTATCGACCATATGAAAGCCTTGTCTTGATTGATAAAATAAAATTAGAATTCTTCCAAACTGTAACAGTGCTAGTACTATTATATGGTTGCATCACTTGAACCTTAACGAAACGACTGGCGAAAAAACTTGATCGAAAGTACACAAAAAGGTTGTGTGGTGTTTTTGACAAATCCTGGATGCAGCACACTAAAAGAACAGCTGCTACACAGCCACTTATCTCCCATCTCACAAACCATCCAAGTAATATGAGCAAGATGTGCTGGGTACTGCTATAGATGAAAAGAACGAACTCATGAGCGACGTTCTCCTACGCACCCCTACAACATGGAGACAACCAGTGTTAGCCCGTCCAGTAAAAATTTTAGATGTGTGCATACACTGGATGACGTCTAAAGGACTTGCCAGGTGCGATGTCCAATTGGACGGATAGTGAGTGAGGTTCAAGGAATCCATGCTGTTGGTACGCCTTGATGATAAAAATATGAGTTCTTAAATACCTAACGGACTTTGTATGGGATAATTTTATATTTATTCAAGATCAGAGCTTCATCATTTACCAAAGTCTCTCGGAACGCTTCATCCTCCAAGTATATGTAACTTCTTCGAAGAGTATAATCCTGACCACATGTGCAAAAACATTTGAAGCCTGATATTCAGCAACCCGTGGGATTAGAATCTTTTCCGTGGGACTGTATCCCATGCACAGGGTTAAGACCCCACCTCACACAAAAAATAGGGTCTTCCTAGGCATACCACTAAATTCATTCTACAGTGAGGTTCGAATTCTGGAGCACTGGCGAGTGTGGGGTCATTCCTTCATGGCTATTTTTCCTTGGTCCGCTTTGAATCGACATGGTTGTACCTATTACAATCTAATTTAGGGATCAAATAGGTCTGTTTGTTCGCTACTCGTACATATTACATTATTTTTTTGTTGTACATATTACGCAGTTGGAAAGCTGGCAAATTTTGTTTAGGATGCCCACAAGGGTTTGCCCAGTTGTTTGCACGCCCAAGAATGCACCGAGAATGTGCTGAGCTGGCAAGGTTGTCCAAGCGAGATCAGCGTCTCAGTGGTCGCAGTGTCTGGCTGAGAGAATTTCGTGTATACAACCGAAACAACACAGTCGTCAGGGGTTTTTCCTCCCATATAATAGTGAGCTAGAAAGAAGTAACAACGTGCCCTTCGAAACAAAACAAAAAAAAATCTAAACGAACACACATAATAATATTTCGTATTTCAAATACAATATAATTATGAATAATAAATTAAATAAAATACGAAATAAAATTCAATATATATAATAATTCTACTATTTGATACCATATAAGGAGTGAAGTTCATGTGGCGTAGTGGCTAAACATACGGGATTGTTGACATTGTAGTAAGTTCGAAATCCATTAGTGCTATTACGTTAAATTTCACCTGTTACCCTTGAAGAAAGTATAGACTACCCCCATCCCCCAGGTATGAGTTGATTATCAACACCACTGTTATTTTACAAGGATGATTTTGCATTAAACTATCCTCAACGGTCGATATGCCTTTAAACAAAGAAACTAAACTAAACTCATTTGATACCATATAACTGTGCAAGAAATAGTTACTTGAAGTTTTATTTGTTGGCAAATGATTAATATTATTAAAGGGCGAGTCAAAAAGTAATGCCATTTTGTTTAGGACATGTATCATACATCAAAATGAGTAAGTAAGTCGTGGGACGGGCTAATGTCGGAATCAGCCAATCGGCAAGGGGAGTCTATCCCCTTTTCACTTGCGCTAGACGCAAGGAGATTATTTAAGCATCCGAGGTGGAACGCCACACCTACCATCAGCTCATAAATTTACCGCACAGATCTCTGTGCTACTCATACGCTGAGTTGGCGAGGGCCTGTATCGAACTAGGAACCATGTGGATTTTAGCCGAACGCTCTACCGACTGAGCTAGCTGGTCCTATTTGGATCACATTCCTACTTCTCCACATAGTCACCGTTCTCCTAATATCAATGTCCACCTTCGAATGAGGGAATGTATCCCTGCCGCATAAAATTCTGTTGACTGTTCTTTGAGCCACTTCTTCACTACATATTTCCCTTCCTGATCACTGGAATACTGTTTACCTCTCTTCGACCCCATGAAAGGGGGTTTGAGAGGCAAACATTATTCCAGTGAGGAGTAGGTGAAATCTGTAGTGAAGAATGACTAAAGAAAAGTCAAACGAATTTCACGTAGAAGGGATTACATTCGAGAGGTGAAACATTGCTATTGAGGGAAACAGTGGCTATGTGGAGAAGTAGGAATGTGTTTTTTTGACTCGCCCTCGATCGAAGGTGGGACATTGCTATTGAGAGAAGCGTTGACTATGTGGGAAGCAGGGATTGTGGATCTACAGAGAACCAGCTTCATTTTGAAGTATGAATACATGTTCCTGTGTTGGTAAAAATTATACCTGTCTTAAATGAAATGGCATTACTTTTTGACTTACCTATTGGAAAAGTAGGGATGTGATTACAGAGGGACCAGCTTCAATTTTGATGTATGATACATGTTCCAGTGTTGATAATTATCTGTCCTAAGAAAATGACATTACTTTTTGACTCATCCCCCCTCGTGTAATAAAAGAAACTTTGAGTTCATGCCCTTTTACAATAATGAACCTTGTTACCGATAACCGATCCTCAAAAAGAACTTTTTTCAGCTTTTATTGATTTTTCTTTCTTCACACTGTCATGCAAGAATAAACTTTATTAAGCAAACATGACTGTCCTTTTGTCGCTTTTGACGTGTCTGGTTCTTTTGAAATATATCTTACCTCTTACCTGTATATTCAAAGGAAACAAGTTGAGGAATAGAGATTAAAGCGACATAGAGGAGACATTTTATAAAGCATAAGGTAAGTGCGTTGGTTTGGGGGGTAGGGTGTGAGTGGGTGGGTGTGAGAGAGAAATAGAAAAGGGGATAAGGGAAGGTAGGAATAAAAGATGAAAGAGAGAGAGAGGGGGGGGGTGAGGGAGAGAGTAAAGGAGAGAGAGAGAGAGAAAGAGAAGAAAAAAATAATCATGTATAATGAAAACAAAAAAAAATAAATGTAAAGAGAAGAGTATGAAGAAAGAGAGAAAGAGAGAGAGAGAGAGAGAGGGGAAGGGAGAGATGGGGGGGAGAGTGTGTGTGTGTTTGTGTGGTGAGGGAGAGAGAGTAAAAAGGAGAATAGGCGCGCAAGGGACGAGTGTGGAGAGAGAGAGAGGGAGAGAGAGAGGAGAGAGAGAGAGAAGAGAGGAGAGAGAGAGAGATATGGACAGAGGAAATGTACAAAAATAAATAAAATGGATAATGAGAAAAAATCTAAAAAGTATATATGGATAGAGTTTAAAAGAGTAAGCGCAGCACAAGAGAGAAAAGGTATGCAGAGAGAGAGGAGAGAGAGAGAATAGAGAGAGGAGAGAGAGTGAGGGCAGAGAGAGAAGAAAGAGAGGGAGAGAGAGAGAAAGAATAAAGAGAGAGAGAGAGTGAGAGACAGAGAAAAGAGAGGGAGAGAGAGAGAAAGATAAAGAGAGAGAGAAAGAGAAGAGAGAGAGAGAGAGAGGGAGGGAGGGAGGAAATGGGAAGGGGGGAGAAGAAGCTAGGGAGTAGCAGAGATAAAGATATCGAAGTCCTATGCGGCCGTGTATTGATAGAATAGGAGACCGAGTATTAAGAAGTTGAAAAGTAGGAAAAGCGAAAGTAAAAGTGAGTAGAAAAAAAATCCGCTAAGTAATATAGAATAAAAAAAAAGAAGTGCTTCGATCCATCCAGTTGCGAAGCTACCGTCCACAGAACAGCTGAACGTTTATAAGATCTGTTGGATAACCCTGAAAAAAAAAAAAAAAACCCCGCCGCCCCATTTAAGATGGCGACCGAGATTTCCAAAACCCTTTGATCAATCTAATGTGAAGAGACGTATCATGGCCGACGCTAATGCGTTTTCGGGTGGGGGGAAAGTTTTTATTTTATGTTTTTTGTTATTTTAACTATATATTTTACTCATTTTATTCTCCCTTTTCATAACGCACGTATAGTTGTCTCTTAAGACTGCTGCTTTTCTTGTTTGTCACACATTATATGCTCTTTCATCTTATGATAGCACACACATACCATAACGCATAATATAGTATGCTATCCCAATGTATATAGCAGAACTTGGCCAATGAATCTCACAGATAATTTTCCTTTCTCTTGCAAAGCACTTAAACCCAATTGATTAAACAATCTATCTAATCTACTATCATACTATCTATCTATCGTATGCTTAATGTCTCATACATTTTATGACCAAGTATGGTTTCTGTGTCTCTGTCCCGCCAAACTAATATGCTTTTTGAAACTCTAGGCCAAATCGGACTATCTTCCACATGCATGTACCTGTCTGTTCGATTTATAAGTTTCCAAGATAATTTATTTTTTCTAAGAGTTATCACCGCAAATTTAATAGATCTAATCTATCTATCTATCTCCGTATGGTGTCATATGTCCTAATATAACTATATATGTATATATATCATACTATATTTACACACCACAGACATGCAGACACACAAACATACATACACACAAACACACACACACACAGCCACACACGACACCACAATCATATATATATACTGTGTGTGTGTGTGTGTGTGTGTGTGTGGTGTGGTGTAAATGTATGTTTGTGTGTCTGCATGTCTGTGTAGTTAAATATATATGTATGTATATAGTACAGTATAGTAAGGGTTATATATAGACGACATATGAACATACGGAGATAGATAGAATAGATAGATCTATAAATTGGTGAATCTTAGGAAGTGGAGAAAAAATAAATTATGTGAAACTATAAACGACAGACAGGGTACATGATGTGGGAAGATGTCCCGATTTGGGCTAGGTCAAAAGGCATATTAGTTTGGGCGGACAGAGACACATGAACACTTGGTCAGTAAAATGTATGAGACATAAGCATACGATAGATAGGATAAGATAGATAGATAGATGATAGATTGTTAATCAAATTTGGTATTGTGCTTTGCTAAGAGAAAGAAAATTATTCTGTGAGATTCATTGGCCAGTCTGCCTTAATACATTGGATAGCTACCCTATATATGGTTATTGTATGTGGTGTGTATCTAATAAGATGAAGAGCAAATAATGTGTGACAAAACAAGAAGAGGTATCTTAAAGAGAACTATACGTGAGTTATGAAAAAGGAGAATAAATGAATAAAAATATATAGTTAAAAATAACAAAAAAACATAAATGAAAACTTTCCCCCCACCGAAAAACGCATTAGGTCGGCCATGATGACGTCTCTTCACATTAGACTTGATCAAAGGGTTTTGGACTCGGTCGCTCATCTTAATGGTCGGGTCAGTCCAACAGGATACTTAAACGTTCAGGCTGTTCTGTAGACGGTAAGCTTCGCAATGGGATGGATCGAAGCGACTCTTTTTTTATTCTTATAGTACTTGGGATTTTTTTTCTACTTTTACTTTTACTTTCGCTTGTTTCCTACTTTCAACTATCTAATATAAGGTTCCTATATTCTATCATACACGACGGCGCAATAGACTTTTCGAATATCTTTATCTCTGCTAACTCTCCTAAGCTTCTTCTCCCCCCTTCCCATTTCGCATCCCTCCCTCCTCTCTGCTCTCATCTCTCTCTCTCTTGTGCTCGTCTCTCATTTATCTTTCTCTTCTCATCTGCTCCCTCTCTTTCCTCTCTCTCTCACTCTCTCTCTCTCTTTAATCTTTCTCTCTCTCTCCCCTCTTTCTCTCTCTCTCTCACTCTCTCTCTCTCTCTTGTCTCTCTCTCTCCTCTCTCTCTTGCAATACTTTTCTCTCTTGTGCCTGCCTTACTCTTTTTTTAAAAGCTCTTCCATATATATTTTTAAGGATTTTTTCTCATATCTGCATGTGATTTGTTTGTAATCTCCTTACTGTCGCTATATCTCTCCTCCTCTCTGCTCTCTCTCTCGTCTCTCTCTCTCTCTCTCTTGCTCTCTCTCTGCTCTCTCTCCACACTCGTCTTCTCTTGCAGCTGCCTTAATTCTCCTTTTTATAATCTCTCCTCTCCTCACACACCAAACACACACACACTCTCCACCCCCAATGCTCTCTCTCTCTTCTCTCTCTCTCTCTCTCTCTCAGTCTCTCTCTCTTTCTCTCTTTCTTCATACTCTTCTCTTTACATTTGTTTTTATTGTTTTCATTATACATGATTATTTTTTTCTTCTCTTTCTCTCTCTCTACGGCGTCTCTTTAACTCGCTCGCTATCTCCGTCCCCTCACCCCCCCCTCTCTCTCTCTCTTCATCTTTTATTCCCTACCTTCCCTTATCCCCTTTCTATTTCTCTTCATCACACCCACCCAACTCACACCCCTCCCACCCAAACCATACGCACTTACCCGTTTAAAAATTGCGACTTATTAAAAATGTCTACTCTAATGTCGCTTTAATCTCTATTCCATCGAACTTGTTCCCCTTGAATATACAGGTAAGAAGGTAAGATATATGTTCAAAGAACGCGACACCGTCAAAAGCGACAAAAGGACAGTCTGTTTGCTTAATAAAGTTATCTTCTTGGCAATGACAGTGTGAAGAACGAAAAATCAAATAAAAGCCTTGAAAGAAAAGTTCTTTTTGAGGATCTGGTTATCGGTAACAAGGTTCATTATTGTAAAGGCATGAACTCAAAGTTTCTTTTCACCGTACACGTAGGATGAGTCAAAAAGTAATGTCCATTTCTTAGGCAGTATAGCATAATCAAACTGGAACATGTATCATACATCAAAATGAAGCTGGTCCTGACGTTGTAGATCACATCCCTACTTTTTCCACATAGGTAAGTCAAAAAGTAATGCATTTCATTTAAATGACAGGTATAATTACCAAACACAAGGAACATGTAATCATACTTCAAAATGAAGCTGGTTTCTTGTAGATCACATCCTGCTTCTCCACATAGTCAACGCTTCTCTCAATAAGCAATTCCACCTTTCGATGCGAAGGGCGAGTCAAAAGAACAACATTCCTACTTCTCCACATAGCCACTGTTTCCCTCAATAGCAATGTTTCACCCTTCGAATGTATCCTCCTACGTGAAATTCTGTTGACTTTTCTTTAGTCATTTCTTCAACTACAGATTTTCCACCTACTTCACTCACTGGAATAATGTTTGCCTCCAACCCCCCTTTCATGGGGTCGAAGAGAGGTAAACAGTATTCCCAGTGATCAGGAAGGGAAATATGTAGGTTGAAGAAGTGGCTCAAATAGAGCGTCAACAGAAGTTTATGCGCAGGGATACATTCCCTCATTCGAAGGTGGGACATTGATATTAGGAGAAACGAGTGACTATGTAGGATGAAGTAGGAATGTGATCCAAATAGGACCTAGCTAGCTCAGTCGGTAAGAGCGTTCGCTAAAAATCCACATGGTATCCTAAGTTCGATACAGGCCACTCGCCAACGTCAGCGTATGAGTAGCACAGAGATCTGTGCGGTAAATTGATGAGCTGATGGTAGGTGTGGCGTTCCACCTCTCGGAATGCTAAAATAATTCCTTGGTCTAGCGCAAGTGAAAAGGGGAATAGACTCCCTTGCCGATTGGCTGATTCCGACATTAGGTCCGTCCCGACGAACTTTAACTTACTCATTTTGAATGTATGATACATGATCCTAAACAATGGGCATTAACTTTTTGACTCGCCTATTAATAATATTAATCATTTGCCAACAAATAAAACTTCAGTAAACTATTTCTTGCACAGTTTATATGGTATCAATGAGTTTAGTTTAGTTTCTTTGTTTAAAGGCATAATCGACGTGTTGGGATAGTTTAATGCAAATCATCCTTGTAAAATAACAGTGGTGTTGAATAATCAACTTCTACCTGGGGGATGGGTAGTCTATACTTTCTTCAAGGTAACAGGTGGAATTTAACGTAATAGCACTAATGGATTTCGAACTTACTACAATGTCACAATCCCGTATGTTAGCCACTACGCCACATGAACTTCACTCCCTATAGTGGTATCAAATAGTAGATATTATTATATATTGAATTTATTCGTATTTTATTTAATTTATTATTCCTAATTAAATATGTATGTTGAATACGAAATAATTATTATGTTATAGTGTTCGTTTGATTTTTTTTGTGTTTGTTTCGAAAGGGCACGTTGTACTTCTTTCTAGCTCAACTATTATATGAGGAAAACCCCTGACGACCTGTGTGTTCGGTTGTATACACGAATTCTCTCAGGCAGACACTGCGACCCACTGAGACGCTGATCTCGTCTTGGACAACCCTTGCCAGCTCAGCACATTCTCGTGCATTCTTGGGGCGTGCAAACAACTGGCAAACCCTTGTGCATCCCTAAACAAAATTTGCCCAGCTTTCCCTGCGTAATATGTTACAACAAAAATATGTACTATATGTACGAGTAGCGAACAAACAGACCTTTTGATCCCTAAAATTAGATTGTCAATAGGTAGCAACCATGTCGATTCAAAGCGGGACCAAGGAAAAATAGCCATGAAAAGGAATGACCCCCACTCCCCGCCAGTGCTCCAGAATTCGAACCTCACTGTAGAATGAATTAGTGGTATGCCTAGGAGACGCCTATTTTTTGTGTGAGGTGGGGTCTTAACCCTGTGCATGGGATACAGTCCACGGAAAAGATTCTAATGCCCACGGGTTGCTGAATATCAAGGCCTTCAAATGTTTTTGCACATGTGGTTCAGGAATTATACTCTTCGAAGAAGTTACATATATCTTGGAGGATGAACGTTCCGAGAGACTTTGGTAAATGATGAAGCTCTGATCTGAATAAATATAAAAATTATCCCATACAAAGTCCGTTTAAGGTATTAAAGAACTCATATTGTTTATCATCAAGGCGTACCAACAGCATGGATTCCCTTGAACCTCACTCACTATCCGTCCAATTGACATCGCACCTGGCAAGTCCTTTAGACGTCATCCAGTGTATGCACACATCTAAAAATTTTACTGGACGGCTAAACACTGGTGTCTCCAATGTGTAGGGGTGCGTAAGGAGAGAACGTCGGCTCAATGAGTTCGTTCTTCATCTAATAGCAGTACCCACACATCTTGGCTCATATAAACTGATGGTTTTGTGAGATGGGAGATAAGTGGCTGTGTAGCAGCTGTTCTTTTAGTGTGCTGCACTCCAGGATTTGTCAAAAAACACCAAACAAACCTTTTTGTGTACTTTCGATCAAGTATTTTCGCCAGTCGTTTCGTAAGGTTCAAGTGATGCAACCAATATAATAGTACTAGCACTGTTACAGTTTGGAGAATTCTAATTTTTATTTTATCAATCAAAGACGGCTTTCATATGGTTCGAATAAACTTCAATCAGCAAGTGCATGCTTTTCTCTGTGTATATTGAATGTTAAAGAGTACTCCATATTTGGTGATAGATCATATATATTGCAGTTTTGGATAGAAATAGACACAAAGCTATTGGTGCTGTTTCAGTTTCTCACGTATGTAATTATTATAATTGGGCTCATGATTGCATAAGCGAGAAATTGTGTTATCCAAGCGCCATTTATTTTGTATCTACGTTACTAATATATAAATAGATATATAAATAATATATCATAATATATACTATATATATATATAATATATATTTGGTGTGTGTGTGTGTGTGTGTGTGTTGTGTGAGGGTTGGGTTTGAAAACAGAGAAAAAAATGCGGAATAAAACAATACAACTAAATTCAAATGTTTTTAAGTTAAGTTTGTTGTGTTGTTTCATCCGCATTTCCCACTATTTTCAAAACCACATTTTGTCGATTAACCATCGTTTCTCTTCAAATTTTTTTGCAGTATTACCTAACTTGGCTTAGAGAGCCCATATGGTCAGAATAATTTTGACACACATACACACACAGTGTTAGTGTCCGCGTTTCCTTAGCGACATTTTTTCGCATAATAATATCAATCCTTATAAGAAGAAGTTGGACGGTTTCAAATATGCTGTAAAGATGATGTGGTAAATGAAAGATTAAAGGGCGAGATCGAAGAACCTGTGCTGAAGTACTGAACAATCAAGGCAATGATATTTAGAAAGTCCTTGGGATCTGAGGAGAACTTACAAGGAAAAAATAATAATCAATCAGTTATTACTGGTGCGGAAATACACAAACAGATGATAATAATGAATTTATAATTTCTGAGTCCTTGGTATTTGAGAGCCTAATCGTTGACCCCCCCCCCCCCCCCCCCCCCCCCCCCCCCCCCCCCCCCAAAAATTCTCTGGAAAGAAGAAGAAAGAAGAAGAAAAGAAGAAGAAGAAGAAGAAGAAGAAGAAAGAAGAAGAAGAAGAAGAAAGAAAGAATATGAAAAGAAAAAAAGTAATACAAGGTGTGTCATAAAGTATCGAGAATCGAAAGCTGTATTAATTTTTTCAGATTACAAGGTGGGTCAAAAATACAAAAAGTCTCGATACTTTTTTTGACAACACCTGTGTGAACAGAAAATAGGAAGGGAAGGAACAGTAGAGATGAAACAAGAGAAGAACAAGCAGAAAAAGAAAAAAGAAGGAAAGATGAAGAGAGAAGAAAATATATGAATAAGTAGAGAGGCGGGAAGTGATAAAACAGAAAAAAGAAAAAGAAAAGGGAAGGAAGAAGACAGTTGTAGAGAAGAATATGAAGAGAAAAGAGGAGAAAAGAAAAAGATGAGGAAGAGGAGAAGAAGTTGTAGGAAAGGAACAAACAGAAAAGGAGAAAAAAAGAGAAAGAGTAGAAAATGTTAGGAAGGAAAAAGAGATGTAAAAAAAGAAAGAGAAATGAGAAAGAATGGAAAATGACGAAGACAATAAATAAATGGCGAAAAACAGAGCAAGCGAGAATAAAATTCCATTTGCCATCGCCTAGATCTCTTTCCATTTTACCCCGCCAGCGCCATTTTGCGCCAGAAGTTCTTGCGGGGGAAAAGGGACAGAATAGACAGGGGCGATTTAAAGTAAAATGCTGAGCCGAAAAAAAGCGAATTGAAGATATGTCACTTGATTTGATCAGCGGCCAAAAAGGCCCGCCAAGCGAACCGTTTGCCGAACCGAGCAGTGAAATTCCAGCCAATCGACTTCACCCCACTCTCTCTCTCTCTCTCTCTCTCTCTCTCTCTCTCTCTCTCGCAGGCGCGCCGCGACGCACTTGCTTCTTCCCTGCATCCAAGAACCCCCATTCGACCCGAATACGACGACAACGGCAACAGCATCGCAACCCTCGGCTGCGTCTGGGATGGCATCAAGTAATTTAGGAGAAGAGGCTGTAAATTCTTATGCGGGCGACACCATTTTAGACACTGCGGACGCTGATCGCCATAGCAATTTCATCTCGGCATATTGCGACTGACGCCTGTGATAATATTTCGCAATCTTCATCGATTATATATATGTAATATAATATATATATATATATATATATATAATATATATTAATATATATTAATATGGCAGAGTAAGCAAATCCACTCTTTTTAACTGGTCACCTTCTCTCTTGTGTTTAACCTTACCGTGTATTTTTCTGAAAATTTATTGAATCACATAATTTTTGCAGCACTTACCTACTCGGGTTAAGAGCCCAATGTTCAGAATCATTCTGACACACACCACTATATATATATATATTATATATTATATATTAATAATTATCTTATATATATATATATATATATATTACGTTGTGTGTGTGTGTGTGTGTTGTGTGTTGTGGTTTCTTCAGGAGTGGTTCTTTTTATATTTTTTTCTTCTCTTCCAATCATTTTTTTGCTTCATTCTTCTTCTATCTTAATACCATGTACTTAATAAGTCACTACCCAACTACGCCTAACTTAGTTCTCGGGATTTGCCGTACGTCAAAATAAAAGATGGATAGATCAACTCCTAAGTGAAAAAATAGCCTCCATACCTACATATTAATGTACTTTATATAATACGGGCGAACCGGTCAAACGGAATTTAATTCTTATCCTACTAACTCATTCCCAGACAACACGCTTTCCATCATTAATCTTTGCTTATGCTGTTAATATTGAAGAAACTATTACTTTACGTAACTACTGGTTTATTTTTTATTTCAATTCTCAGAATCTTTTAATTATTTTTGGATTATTTGGAACATGGTCCTCATCTTTATTGTATTCTGTACAACGTTTCGGCTAATTGCCCTCCGGGGCCTTCTTTTCAGGTATTTTTTTTTGGCAGTCAGAGAGCGCTTCTCAAAACTCGAACCTTCTTTTTTCGGACTCGGTGAGCCTTCTTGAACCGGGAACCTGATCGTAATCGGTAGCCACCACGGAATCTGACCCAATCCTTTATCCAATCACCACGGGGGATATCCTGTTCCTCAATTCCGGCTAAGCGATGACTGGGTAAAGCTGTTAAGCTTGTGTATAATATTAATCTATCTTACTGGTCACCCTTGACCAGGATTGAACCGCAGCCTCAGTGATAACTGTCCACTTAGAACTGCCTTAACACCAATGATATATCCACTATAAGAATACCTGAAGAAGATGAAGGGCACATCGTCCGAAAAAGTGCACTAGACTACAATCAGATGAGGGAACAATAGGATTATCTAACATTCCAAAAACAAGCACATTCCTCTTTCTATATAATTTATGCATTTTCGTTTAGTTACCATAGTAATGCTGTAGAGTTTTTAATACCAAAATCAATATCCTAATAATATCCATTTTGATTTTATTTTAATTTGACCATAGAAAATAAATTAATGTCTAGGTATATCTTGCGTTTTCCAAAGAAAATTAACTTCTCATATACTAAATATTAGGTGTGATAATTACTGATATTACACAACACACCACACGACAACACACACACACACATTAATACTATTATAATTTATTATATATATTATTAACCTAATATATAATTATATACTACGTATAATACTATATATAAATTATTTTTATAAAATTATTTCATTCTTCCCGTTGACACCATAACACTTATTACATACGACAAGACATGTATCTATATATATATATAGCACCTACATACATATATATATATATGTGTGGGTGTGTTGTCGTGAGTGTGTGAGTGAGTGTAGTCCGTGGTGTCGTGCGGCACGCATGTGTGGAGTGTGTGATGTGTGTGTAGTGTAGTGAGTGTAAGGTGTAGTGTGTCTTGTGCGCTGCACGCATGTTTGTGAGTGTTGTGCTGTGACTCAATGCGAGTATAATGAGGGATGCGTCGAAAATAGTAAGTGAAAGCGGACGTCCATTAGAAGGGCATGCGGATGTATATGTCCCGGAACGATGATTGCAATAAGGCATCGAGTGAAGTCAGATCATGATAAGATGATGTGGCCAAGGCCAAAGCGGACAAGACTACGTATCAACAAAAAGCACTATACGTAACAATAGATCATAGGTTTCTATAGGCCCGTTACATATCAATCTATTCATGCACCGCTTCTGTTAACGTATCAATTAATTCAATAGCACTGTGGATTATATGCCTTAGTGGCTGGAAGTGTTGTCTTCCGTTGCGTATTTCTAGTTTTTCCTCACCAGGCGTCTTGCCTATTTATAGGCAGCAAGCGGCACAGCATTTGATACCCTCTTTCTTTCTCCCCAGGACTTGGCATCTACATGGTTAGGACAGTTGCTACACCCTAACTTGTGTGGGGATTTCACCCCCACACAGGCAATGAGTACAGATGACTGTTAGCTTATGGACACTCCATATATACCTTTTTATCTTTATAATCCTTTCTGCTGTAGTATATATCGTACTATGTATCTTGTCTCAAGTATGTATGTATTCATGTCTTAATGCCTTTCCACATGCTGTCCCTTTATAAAGTTCATTGTTATCATTTAACCTCTGGTTGGAGTTCGTCTGTTCAAAACAATCAATTAACCTTATTCATAACTTTGACCCAAACAGCACCATTACGTGCATCAATTTATCATTCGCATTCTATAGCACCGTACATATTAAATTCTATTATATAGCACCGTTACCAGTTACGGTATCAAGGGTTATACAATAAGCCAATTTAACCCGTTCCCTTACAACTGTAAGACGCAAACAAAACGTAGGCATGTCACGAAGTGTTTGAATGCTTGTTATATATATATTTACCCAACCCCTCCGACGTAGCAGGATGTGACACAAGGTCAATTTTCTTAAGCGGAGTTTCAACAGGTTTGAATTCCAGAGTTTTTCCTTCTCCTATACCGGTTACCTAACCCAGGTTAAAGAGCCCAACTCTGCCCTACTATCTCTACCCATCAGGCCTGGCAGGTTAGAGACAGTAGAATTCCCATACCTTTCCGGCACAGGGTATTAGCGCTAAGTAACGCAAATGCATCACGCTACCACGTCCCAGGATATGAACTCACGCGACGAGTCCAATTTCCCTCATTACACTCTTTTCAACCGATTACACCACTCGGGCGCTTCGTATTCTGGTATCCCTCATAAGGATTGTGCCTGCCCATACACCACTCTAACATTAGCTCGGCGGTTCACGTCGTTCAAGCCGTCCCGCCAACGATCACAGCCTCGAATGTGTGGCTGGTTGACCTACCCTTACCCATCGCACTATTAACCTAGAGTCAGTACGATCTAGTGCCTGCACAATGCATTTTGTATCGGACAGAGAGCTCTCCCGACGCTTCGCAGTGTCGAGCGATAGGCCTCTAGGTCCTTCAAGGGGTTCTTTTAACCCCACGGCGTGAGATCGAAACATCCTACGCTACATCTACTAAACCAAAATGGATCGTCTGTTGCCGGGCGTCATAACGCTGGACTTCCTGTGCCTTGAAGCCTTAAAGGTCCACAAGTATATTATGCAGTGGATGCCCTATAAGTCCAGTGAGGCACCTGGTTACCATTGCCCGACTAGAGCTCATCTTCTTCAAAACTGTCATGCTTTAGCGGCCAATCTCGTTGTGTGAGCCCACAATCCACAACGTCCGCACTCGGTTCAATTCACAGCTCGACAGCAGGCGGCAGTGACCTCCCAGATTGTGTCAGAATCGAGCGTTTGTGGACATACTGATAGCACAACTCTGTCATGAGTTATAAGACAACAGTGGACCCGTGCCGCTGTTGAGTCGGCTATCTGGGAGACCCAGAAACAACCACGTTCAATGGCCAGGGATGGAATTTGGCAAGCAATTCGGAAACAATTTTGAGAGAAGATACGAAGCGAGAATCAAGAACAATTAGGAAGGTAAGAAGTAGGCACACTGTGTCGTAAAACGTCAGAGTCATCGGGCCAGATCAATCATCCATCCATTATCATCAAATGATTACTGACAACTACAGATTTCTCCAAACTCTATATCTCTGTCTGTCTTGTCTGCTCTGTCTGCGTGTCTCTCTCTCTCCTCTCTCTTATTCATACGTCTTCTATCGCATCATCGAGAGACCACGATAAGAGGGTGCATGTCAGATAGGGAAACCGTGCTCGAGCCCACCAGATTTCCAGTATTTAAGAATCACTTACGGGAGCACATACGCCTCCAAACCCCCAACGGACCAACAAGTGGCCCAGTTGGGTGATTTTCGTTGAATCAACCCCCCTCCTACTACGGAGAGGTCCTTGCTATTCTACTGAGCGCCGCCAATTGGTAAATTCGGCGCTCTCTCTTCCCCGACTCAGGGTTTATCTGCCTTTCCATTTTTACTATTTATTATTGTAGTTTAATTTTCCATACGCCCTTCTTTTGGCAGTCAATTTGACACTTGCTTCCTCTATGCGACATCTAAACCTGATCACGAATGTTGAGCACTGACTCATGAAAACGTTAGTTTTCTGCCTTATTTAAAAACTTCTATAATACTGTGGTTAACAGGGATATTCGAGACGCATATATTTTCGCACTTGTTGTTTGGTAGTGGTCTTGCGCTGCGTATGTGTATTTTGGTCGTGGTCAAGTCAATGGATAATTGACAATGCAAGTGATGTCAGTCACACGCTGCGTCGAAATAATTCCGGAAAAAAAAAGAAAAAACAAAAAACAAAAAGAAATAAAGAAATTCTATAACTGTGTCTTTCGTAGTCGCTGTGTTCAAAAAGTCGGTACCTTGTCGTTAAGCAAACACACAGACGCCGCACTTGGGCGTGTGTCGATTTAATAGAGAAAGACACCGAGAAATCATGTCGGCCCACCCAGATTAAGACAAACACTTTCATACCACGCTATCAATTTAGACGCGTATCTCTTTCTCTTTCTCAGTGAAGGTGTTTTTGTTTTTTTTGTTTTTTTGCTTGTTGTTTTTTTGTCTTTTTATTTCTTTTTGTTCTCTGTTTTTGTTTTGTGTTTTATTCATTTATTTTTTTTGTTGTATTATTTACTATTTTTTTAATTTGGAACATATGACATTTTCTTCTATTGCACCATTTCTTTTCTTTTTTTTTCTCCTATTCCCGCCTTTTTTCGTTTCTTTTCATTCTTCTTAATGCCTACATTTCCTCATTTCTTAATCTTACTGTTCCTTTATCCGTTTTTTTTTTTTTAAACCCTTATTCCTTTTTTATCTGTTTCTTGAAATCTACTTTTTATTTTTTAATTTTTTCCTTCGTTCCTACGTAACAATTTTTCCGTCCTTTCATTAGAATTTGCTGAGTTGTTTGTTTTTTTCCTTAATAATTGTTTCTTGCAAAACTGTTATCTATTTCTTTTCATTTTCCACTAGTTAAATTTAATTTTGATTCGTTCCTTATTCTCTTTTACACCCCCCCCCCTGTTTTACATTATACTCCCCACGTCTTGATAGTTTTAATCTATCTATCTATCTATATATTCTACTTTATCTATCTATCTATCATCCGTCAGTCTAAGCTGTTTGTCAATAATCAGAATATATTCTCTTTTTTTTTTACTTTCTTTTCGTTCTTTCTTTACTTCTTTCGTTGTTTCTATTTTAAGTTTTCAACTCTTGTTTTTACTTGTACTTTTTTGACTACCATTTTAATCCTCACAGAAGTTTCTCAATCTTTTCTTTCTTTTTTATTCTTTTCTTTCTTTCTTCTTTCGTTCTTTATTTGATTCTCCCCTATTCTCTTCTTTTTTGCTATGTAACTGATCTCTTCTTATATTTATCTTCTTACAGCTGCGCTCTCTCTTCCTCATTCTCATTTCCGGCCCCCCTCTTTCTTTCTTTCTTTTTCTTTCAGTTTCTTTCTTTTCTTTCTTTTGATATATTTATTCAAATTTTTTCTTTTTCTTTCAAATAGTTCCTTATTTAGTAACCCATTTTCCATTCGAAACCTTACTCTTTGCATTGTTTCTTTCATTTCTTTTCTTTCTTTTCTCTCTTTCCTGTCCTTCCTTGTTTTTGTTTTTCTTTTTCTTCTGTTTCTTTCTTTTCTTTCTTTGTTCCTTTCTTTCCCTTTTTTCCTTTTATTTTGATATATTTTATTTATATTCTTAATTTTCTTTCAGTTGATATAATTTTCCTTTTTTTTCATTCTTCTTAATTGATTCAATTTTCTTTCATTTTCGTTCCTTTCATTCATCATCTTCAATGTCTTTTGTCACTTGTCTATTTTCTTCACCGTTTTCATACCATTCTTGTATTCAATTCCGTTTGTCTTATTACACCACTCTTTTATTCAACCCCCATTCCCTTTCGCTCTAGGCCGTAATTCCACTCTTTCTCTTAGACAACATATTCTTTCTAAGTAATCCTTTCATTTCATCTTCGATTCCCGACTCTACTCATATCTTTTTCTATGATCCATGAGATGTTGATTAGGTACTGCGCTCTGCGTTCTCAGCACCGCATTAAAAATTAAAGACGCAATATAATCATAACCATGCGTCCAAGTGTTTTTCTTTTTTCTTCCCTCGGCCATATTTACATAACACTAACTGTAAAAATATATTTTAATAGTTTCTAGAAACGAATTACAACAGGATCAGATTACAAGGTAGAGAAGTATGGCTTTAGTTTCTCCCAAGATCATGAATTAAAACAGACTCTTTAATTTATTAAGAAATCTCTTAATTGGGACTCCAATCCAAAGGTTAAAGCAAAATATGTGCCGTCCCGGACGCACTAATCAGAGCTAGTCAACATTCACAGACTCATCCTTTAAAAAATTTTAATAATTTGATGTATATCTTTTTCTTTCTTTTTTTCTTTCTATCTATCTATCTATCTTCTTTCTTTCGTCTCTGTCCTATTTTTCATTTGTTTCCCTTTGTAAAGAATTTATTTTCTGAACACAATCTCTCTTTCTTTATTTCTTTAATCTTTTCTAACTATCTCTCACTTAGTGACTTTCTTTATATCTGTTTCTACTTTTCTTTGTCACTCATTCAATATTCCTTCCAGTCCTTCCTTCCTTCTTTCTTCCTGTTTCCCTTTCTTTTCTGGGTCATTTCCTCAGTGGCGTTTTTTATTTCTGGGTTTCTTCTGTCATTCATTTAATATATTTCTCTTTCTTCTTCCTTTCTCAGATTCAGTTTTCTTTCTATTTTTCTTTTCTATTTCTTTCTTCCTTTACTTAAATCTATTTTCTTTCTTTTATCGTTTCTCGTCCATTAACTCACTGAATGTCTTCATTTCATTCCTTTCTTACTTTTATTCTCCCCATTTATTTATTATTTTTCTTTTTATTTCATTTCCACTCGGCCCCTTCTCTCCTGTGGTCCTTTCTTTGCTTTCTTTGTGTTTATTGCCTTTTAGTCTATCTTTCTTCTTCTTCTTCTTCTTCTTTCTTCTTCTTTTTCTTTCTTTTCTTTCTTTCTTAACGAATAAAATTTCTTTAAAATGCCCTAATTCCTTCTCTTTTTTATCCCAATTTTCTTCCGTGACTACATTCAAACATTTTGGAATATTCATTTTTTCCGACACCACTTATCAAACATTCAAACAATCTGATATAACCCCTTCCACCACCCCCATTTGACTTCTCATTTACTTGAACTTGTTCATCAGAGCTCACACCCCTGACCATCCCTGAACATATGCGCACCGACACCAAAACTGAATCCACTTCCCTGATTTTTCTAGTAATAAAAAAAAGAAAGAAAGGAAACTTTACAAGTGGAGTATGTTCGAGCAACTAACAAAGTTCAGTGAGCAGAAATGGCAGCATTGAACTCATATCTAAAGTGTACCTACTATGTGTCGATCCGATATATCAGTCGACTACTGGACAACCGTAGTGGCCAGCTACTGTCGAAGAAGCGAACCTCAGTATAAATGTAACGAGCTGTCGCCAAAAATTCACTTTTTCTAAATGCGTTGCGCCTATACGAGGTTCAACGATTACAATCCTGCCAGACTGAACTAGCAGTGAATCACTTGACTCTATTAGCTCCGCTAACTCTCCCAGTATGTGCGCTCATGATATATACAAAGGACCCGCGTGTCCTCAAAAGTATCGAGATTTTTAACTGTTATGCACGGAATTTAGCTTCACATATGCATCCTACATAGACACACTTATGAACCAGTCCGCTCTTTTATATACTCCTCCGATCTATACATACTTGCACCACTGACCGGAATAAAATACGGTGTTTCCCAAACGTTTGGAACCGTGTTCTCCCACCTTTGAATTCTGAAATCATTACACGTCCATTACATTGTTCATTTCCATTCTTAGTAAATAAGCTTCAAAACTCGACACTTTTTCTGGCACAAACTTGTAATCTGAAAAAATTAACGGATTCCTTTTCATGTTCTATTTTCTATCCTTGGTAAATACAGCTTCAATCTCATACTTTCTTAGGTCACACCTTGTATTCATGAAAAAAATTAACGTTCCTTTCATTGTCTCATTTTATATCTTTGTAAATGCAGCTTCAAATCTCGTTAACTTTAGACACGCATTGATTCTGAAAAGAACTTAACGTTCCTTTCATTGTTCATTTCTATCTGGAAATACAGCTTCAAACTCGGTGCCTTCATTGAACACACCGATAGTACTCTGAACAAAATGATAACGTCCTCCTTTATCATTGTTCATCTTCTAATCTTGGTAAAATACAGCTTCCAGAACTCGGCCACTTATCATGACACACCTTGTCATTCTGAACAAAAAACATTAACTTCCTTCATTGTTCATTTTCACTCTTGGTAAATACAGCTTCAAACTCGGCACTTTAACACACCTTGGTATTCTGAAAAAAATATAAACGTTCCTTTCATTGTTCATTTCTTATCTTGGTAAAATACAGCTTCAAACTCGGTGTCTTATCATGACACACCTTGTATTCTGAAAAAAAATTAAACGTCCTTTCATTGTCAGTTCTATCTTATGGTTACAATACAGTTTCAGAACTCGCGCACTTTCATGACACACTTGTATTTCTGAAAAAAAAATTAACGTTCTCTTCATCTGTTCGATTCTATCTTGGTAAATTACAGCTTCAAACTCAGGCACATTACCTGACACACCTTGTATTCTTGAAAAAAAATAAACGTTCCTTTCATTGTTCATTTCTATCGGTAAATTACAGCCTTCAAAGCTCGGCACTTTCATGACAACCTTGTACTTCTTGAAAAAAATTAAAGTCCTCTTCATTGTTCATTTCTATCTTGGTAAAGTCAGCTTCCAATCCCGATACTTGTTAGGACACCACCTTGGTCTTATTTCATACCAACCACTACACGCGAGGTAGGATTGTAACAAACGGTCGATTTCTCTATGTGGAGATTAACAGGTTTACGAAATTTCATAGTTCTTTTTTTTCTCCCAGACTCGGTGCCTAACCCAATGTCAAACTTGACCGTTTGACCTTGGTGCTGACCTAATATTTTCATACTGCTCCTATATTTTACTGATAGCTGGAGGGAGAATAAGATTGGGATACCATCGCCGATTCCCAAGTGCACTAAGCACTTAATGGAAATACATATAGCTTGTCCCGGATTTGAACTTGTCCTGTGTGTTCATTTCCCAATGACGATAATCATATACACCAGACGCCTTCACCAACTTAATGCACCGTTTGGTAATCTTGATAATATGCGGTTAATTTATACTGGAAATTGAACGGTGGTGTTGGCGGTCCACCTCCCTAAAACATCTCCTTGTCTAGCGCAAGCGAAAAAGAGATAGGAACCTCACGATTCCCGCTGATACCGACAATGACCACTCCACATACTATATACTTTATTCGACTGACTTATGGTATCAGATGCTTATTTAAAATCCTAATTATTTTACATGTAACAAGGTAAAGTCGTCGGGGTGGCCTAAAGTTAACTATCAGCACACAGCGAGAGAGTCTATCTCTTTTTCCAACCAGCACTAGAACCAAGAATATTCGTTTTGGCGTTGAGTTGGAAACGCCACACCTACCATCAGCTCCTTGACCTTTTACCGCACAGCCTCCTTGTCCTATCTACATTACGCTGAATTTTGCCACGATATCGAATCCGCGGTACCTTTGTGGTTTTCTAGTCAAAACGCTACTACCAACTAAGCTAAACCGGCCCTATATTTTACATATAAAATCCCTTAATAGTTCTTGTTCTAGGCCACCACGAGGCTAGAAAATTACCCAATACTGACCTACTATTTACCATGGCTCGGGAGCGAACAGATGGATTCATGAATCTTCAGAGCAAGTTGGTCTGAATATCACATACAGCGAGAAACTGTCCAGTAACCAGACGTTTGTTGACTCGCATGTCCTTACCACTACCTTAACTTAGATATAAATGATATCTAGGATATTGAGCACGGTTTACTAATGTGACTCAGATATCGTATGAGCACGAAATACTCATCTTCTCAGCGAACGGTATCTCTATCCTTCTCTCTCTATCTTACCTTCCTCTTCTCACTCTCTCTCTCTCTTCTCTCTCTCTCTCTCTCTCTTCTCTCTATATATATATACTATATATACTAATCTATATATATGGCAGTACTTACTACCGGCATAATCTCCCAATAAGGGTAGCAAGGGCCTACCTTGACTTGGTCGGCAAAATCCCATCACGAGTCCACAGAAGAAGCCGACACACACTCCGCTGATCCGCCAACGCTTAGCGAACTTTCATCCCAAGGAAAAGTCTAGGATAAACCCGAAAAAAATCAGGACCGGATTCAAAGGTGGTGTTGATGCTGAAATCCAGTGATCATCACAGGCAACTCCTGCGATTCTTCCCGCTGCCCCCAACCACATTTCTTTTCCTTTCATTTCGATCACAGTCGGCACGGTGTGGACGAGAGGGATTTGCTGCTTGCGCCAACAGTTCATCCTCCATATGAAACACCTTGGCTACGTTAGTTAAAAAAAAATTGGACCTTACTCCATCGTCTCTTGTAGACGGAAGATGCTAAATAACAACAACTATATTATACTATCCTATTAATATATATATACTATATATATTCTATATGTTGATTATAGTTCAAGGTTTTATTAAACCCCATAGTCCTTATATATAGTTCAAGTATTCGAATCTAATACAATAATTTGCACACTGTTCATAAGTTTTAAGTATCCAATCGATCAAATTTATATAGTTCTCCAAGTATATCTTCATGTTGATAAATAGTCAATTGTCTTGCATCATACTGGTTATCATTTCAAAATAATAACTAGTATGTTTAGTAAAATTTATACGCTCCATACTAACGTATTCCCAATTACAACTAATTTACAGTTTCACTATATGGCATTCATTGGAATATTCCTATAGAGATATGGATAATGTTTAAACAGAATCTATTGGACCAATAGTGCACCCTAACATTTATATACCACTCCGTGTCAAAATTGACCCTAGGATTAATGTAATAAATGGTTACTCCAGTTATCAGTTCCCAGACACTGGAGACTCAGATGAACTTTTGTGTCATACTTCAGAACTCCCCTATTTTTATGGGGGGCGAGAGCTCACTACATTACAGAAAACTCACAGTAAGCGGTTTTTTTTCTTTCTTACCCTCATTCCGATATATACAGATAGCTTTGTGAAAATTTCCAGGTTTAACCAGCTAACTTTTCATTGGGTCGTTTTAAAGTGAAAAATAATCAACTTGTGCTACTCACAACGGAATAAGGTGACAGAGCGCCAAAATAGGACTGTAGCCGCAGTGAAAGAGAAGAAGCAGTATTACACTGGGTTTAACAAAGAAAAGAAATAGAGGAGGAAGAATTTGATGAGCAAGCCAAAATACTGGTTATAGCCTCTATTCGGAGCTGATGCTGATAATGTCAGATTGAAATCGCGTTAGTGTGCTTACTCATCACCTCGTAGGTGTTTTTTGATAATATTTACTGTAAACAATTTGACACTACTTGTACATAAAGGCCGTTTATGCATTCCAGGTGTAGTTTATAGTTAAATTTCTAGCTATTGTGTGACTATGTCTTTTTTTTAGTTTATGCCAAGATAAAATGTAAGTGATTATATCTACTTATATACTATATATATACGCGTATTTTATTCAAGACCGAATTTGGCAGTGTAAGACGTAGCCAAACACGTCTCAATCAGACGGCCAGTCGTCCGGTGGCGTCAGCGCTAGAGTTTGTCGTCCTCGCAGCGCGGGGACGGTGTCCCTTCAAGACATTTGTGTTACACAAATCTTGCGGGTATTATTTTGTTTCCAATTTCCCAAACGACGCACATTTTATTGCCTATATATATGGTTTAATTTTTACTGTTTTTTTGTTGTTTTTTTTTATTCTTCATATGTCCAATGAGTCTTCAAGACCGTTCAACAACACCCGAGGGAGATGCCTAAGCTACAACAAGGCCAACTCTATTCGTGGAATTGCTGACTGTGCAGTGTGTCGCAACACAGCTTATTTTCTCCAGTCAAGTGTTTCTATCTATCTATCCTGTTCCTTGTCTATTAAAAGCTGCTACAACTGTTTCCTGAAGATAAGTCCGCGTATAACTCGTTGAAAATCTCAACTGAGGAACTATTTTAAGACACAGCCAAATGAGGTATTGAGGCAAAACTGTTTATAAATTTAATTCAGCACACCCAAATCTAGTTAAAAAAAAAACTCCTATACACTTACTTGCCTCAGAACAAAAACATTTTTTTGTTGTAAACCAGTGTTTCTTTATTAAGCCGTAGCAGCTTACAACCAAGTCTCAAGTACAAGGACAAACACGGTGTGAATCGATCACTTCTCAGTTAGTACCCGATCTCTAGTTTAGCTTGCTAACTTATTACCATCTACGAACGAGAGAAAGCTCTGGAAGGGTAAACCAAGCATGTGCATGCGGTCCGTTGAAACGTGTACGGACGGCAGTGGAAGGCGTGGACTGAATGTCTCACCAAAATGGTATTCTTCCTCTTCCTTTTTTCCTTGAATAAAGGCTGCTAAAGCGGCACAATAAAAGGCAAGGAAAATCAAAACAAACAAAACGTATCTGTCAGAGGTTAGGACAAGCTGATCTGTGTGTGCGTGCACTTGGACTTCCGCGGTATCCACCCAACACACACCTCCTCATTCATGTCCCATGAAAGCTTTAAGTAATCGTGGAGGATTGAGAGAGAGAGGGC
>CM042140.1:94474087-94498572 GCA_023376005.1 Doryteuthis pealeii | reverse complement strand
TCTCAATTACAGGTCCTATAGATTTTATATAGAAATAAGAGAGGATCTGGAATTTGGCAATTGTCCATATCATACTCTTCAGCATCCAAGTGGATTTAACTCATTGCCACAAGGGCTTGGAAGCCGCATAGTATTCTCTGTAGCCTTGCCGAGATGTTTTTCTGTCTATATATTCCGAATGTCTTGTTGTAAGATTAGCCAACCCGTTTCACAGCTAGTAGGACTGTACACAAGGCTCGTAAGTATGGTGACACGCTGATTGTGGATCGAAATCGCTATTCGGTAGTAATGGCGATCTACGAGACTTAACCAATACTCAGCAATGAGATTCCAATTGATGAATTTGGGCGTATTAACTATGAAAGTGGTTCTCAACCGGCCATAGGACCCCGGGTACGATCTTAAACATTTTAGGACCCAGGCAAGTAAAAAATGTATTTAACTATAAAAATTAACAATGGGATTTTAAACAACGAATGGCTATGGGAGTCTACCAGGTAAAATAGCGATAAAAGGTGTCAATAGGCAAAGAAAAAAGTTGAAGAAACATTTAGGTAGACAGGTGACGGTGGTAGATGACCCAACCCATTAAAATTTTATGATAGTCAAAACCTTACAATCGCCCTATTTGTTAGGCTTTATAATACACTAAAAAACCGGCTTAGCTAGTCGGTAGAGCGCTCAAGCTACGTACCAACAAGGTCCTTGGGTTCGAGTATCGGCCCTCGCCAACTCAGCGATGAGTAGCACATGGATCTGCGCGGTAAAGTAAGGAGCTATGGTAGGTGTTGTCGTCCACATCAGAGCAAAAACAAGTCGGCATGGTTCTAGCGTTTGTGAAAAGGGAATGGATTCCCTCGCTGTTGGTCGCGTTACCGACATAGGCCATCCTGACCGAACGTATAATACACTGATTCTATACCCCTCAAGACCCCCCTGCCCCAATAAAAGCGGTATTCTGTGTGTTGAACACAAACTGAATCTGATGATGAGGCTCTGTTCTATGATTTGGGGAAGTGTGGTGCTAACCCCTTATTACCCCAACTGTCCAGGTTTCCACTCTTACCCAAGTGATAGTAAAACTATTAGGGTCCCATTTAATGGATCTATAGATGTTTAAAAATTATTCGTAAAAAAGAGAGAAAACAAGCTCTTAAGAAAAAATCAACATTACAAACGTAAAACTGAATTGTGCAATTCCCTAACCTCTGGCCATGAAAGAATCCTTAGCATGGGTTGACATTGGGTTAAAATTAATCAATCCATCTATCAAACAAGACTTACAAATGACGCAAAAGCAAGGAATAAAAAGGAAAAGCCGTTGTGATTTTTTTAGATCACTGCAATAAGGACTGAGCCTATTCTAATAGATGACCACCCCAAAGCGAATTTTAACAGGTTTGAATTCAGAGTTTTCCTTCTCCTAGACTGTTTGCTAACCAAAGTTTAAATCCCAGTCTGCCCCTACTATTTAACCATAGGCTGAGGGAGATACTTGGATCACTTTTCTCAATGGTATTGTATCACTATGGGATCTGTAGCAATTGCCCAGGATTTGGAACGTGGGTCGACGGAATCCATTTTCCTACGACTCTAACCATTAGACCACGCGCATCCAATTTACGCTTTCAAAATCTGATCTTTTTGCATAAATGTAGGGTTCCTAAAAAACCGACGGAAACAAAAACTGACGTTGAAGCTGACAGACCGAGGGGTGGGGATTAAAACACACGTCGTCCGACCGTTAATGACCTTCGAGGCTGAACTGTGCCCGGCCCACAAAAAGCGCCTCCAGGAGAGGCACGAGCAAAAAGACACGTGAGCCACCCAATAATTTGCTAATGAAATTTTTGGCTCAACGTGTGTATGATGCTGCATGTCATAGTTCGCGCTACAACCTCATTTAAGACTTAATCAACCGCATCTATTGAAGAAGGTGGCATTTCCTTTCGAATGGTATCCATACTACAACACCGTGTAGAGATACGCATGAAAATATATTTTGCTACTAGTTCACACTGAGGAAAATTGAACAAGCATAACATAGTTCAATATTAGGGTGTATTTTCCCCTTATAGTGCTTTCTGGAGGCTTGTGGTGTAATGGTTACAAACCGAAAGAAAATAGACACGACGAGACGAGTTCAAAACCCGGACGAGTGTTTGCAATCCATATAGCGCTAAATACCTTTGGGAAAGGCATGATTCCAATATTCCCCCTCCAGCTATGGGTAAATAGTTGAGCAGACTGGCTCTTTTAAAACTTGGTGTAGGCAACCAGTCTTGGAGAAGGAAAATTTGGAATTCACACCTGTAAACTCTGCTTAAGAAATACCTTGTTGTCACATCCTGATCGTAGAGAGAGGTTAGTAGCTATGTATAGGGTTTTTCAGGTACGCATCTAAAAACTATCTATGAATCATCTATATTATTACTTACCAGCTGGTGTTCTTTCACTGGGAGACTGATTGACAGCAATCTCCTTGGGATCACAGATTCTTCTGAGTATTCTACCCGATTACAAAAATTGTCGTGATATGTATGGTTCGATCCTACTCTAATTTTCTAATTCTTCAAGTCTTTTTTCTATGCCCTAGTTTACCGGCCAAAACACCCAATTGAGAAGTTATCTTTCTTTTTTTTTTCCTTTTTTTTTTTATTAATCAATACAAAGTCTGGTTCTTCTGGTTTGGATAAGACAATCCGTCTTTTTCTCAAAGTCCTAGATATCTTTCATGCGTTTTCATTCTCAAGAAAGATTTTGATTCATGCCATATACTATTTTGTCAAAAGTATTTTTTGTAAATTACTAGTCGATCAGCTTCTTCAATCCAGTTGTGCCTAGCCTTGTATTTTTGTGTATGCTAGTTAGCTGCATTCCCTTAGTACGGGTTTATTGTCTCATTTCTATCACCACAGCCCAACATTGCGTTCTGTTGTGTCTTATTTTTTTGCTTTGATTACTAATTTTGTTTTATGGCATTCTTTTGTGCTACAGTTATGAGCGATTCCAGTTTTTCTCTTGAAGTCCCTTTTCTTAACCATGTCTAGGTCTTTTCCTGTGCATTATTTATATTATTATTATTATTATTATTATTATTATTATAAGAGTTGTTTCACACACAACACCCCTAATATTATTTACGAATTTTGTCATCAGCAGTAACGTGGGTTTTCTTGAAATCAGAGTACGTACAAGTCCTCCTGTACTTCTATTAGTATTTTAACCGATCTCAGTCATGCTTTTGTCTGAGAGAACTCAAATTTCTATTTTACCCGGTTAATCGTTCCAATTCTTTCGGAATCGTTGCAAGGCCCTCAACTATTATTGGTATCACTTGTCACTTATGTTCTATAATGTTTTCAGCTCTCTGACAAAGATCATGTATAGATCTGAATTCTTTGCTCTCCCATCATTATTATAATTATTTTACTTCTTGATAGTTCACAAACAGTAGAACTGGTTACCCTTTTCAAGTGTCCTCACTTGCTCGAACTTGCGATTGTGATAAATGAGTGACAGCAAGTCCTCTCATATCTCCAACAATTCTTCTATTCTATTCTAGCTGTTTTTCGCAGTGCTGATGGTCTGGTTTGTCTTAACCCCTTCTGTGATCACCAATTTCTTCTGTCTCTTTCCTAAGGTTATTTTTCAGTTCTTGATAACTTTTTAAGGCTCCAACTACTATTGGTATAACGTCACCTTCATGTTATACAAATATTTCAGCAACATCCAATGTTTGTCTCCAACTTTTCCCGCGGCCTTTATTGAGCTCTTTGGATCGCTATAGAATGGCAAAAATACACTAGATTTCAAGTTATTTTTTGTATCATTAAAAATTTTTCCGGATTGTTCCTCATCCTTATTGTTATGTACACAACGTTTCGGTTGATTAACCCTCTGTCCTTCTTCAGGTGATTCTTGTCGAGCTCGGGGACCTTCCTGTCGAACTCGGGGAGCTCTCATGTCATTAAAATCGAGAGCCTTCACAGATCTTCGAACCGAACCCTTCAGTTTTAAACTATTGGGTAGATTGTTCTCATCCAGAAACCATGAACATGGCCAACTGGACAAAATGGTAAACGGATAAAGTCTTGAGTTAATATAGTTCTAAGTGGAACAAACATCGTGAGGCTGCAATTTTATCCTGACTACTGGCGAAAATAACATAGAATACTTTAATAGCACAACAATTGAATCCGGTCATGGTCAGCAATCTAAATCTCAGCACCAGAAAATTGATTTCCAACGTCGATTTAAGATCGGAACACTCTGATTTGCCTTCATTTTGAATAGCCTCAAAACAAATAGTTTTGCGAGATTGAAATAATTTTTGGTATGAATAATTTGCAACCATGCGGTGTTTACATTTTTCAGAAAGAAAATTCTGAAGAAAAATATTATGCTTTCATTTTTATTATAAAGATTCCCCTTATTTATTGATTGACACTCGTATAATGCTCTGTCACGATATAGAGGTATTTTATTTATAAGATTTCAAATATATATATAATATATATATATATATAATATATATAATAGAGAGAGAGAGAGAGAGAGAGAGAGAAACTATATATATTATATATATATATATATATTATTATATATATAATATATATATAGTATAGTGAGAGAGAGAGATGAGAGAAAAGAGAGACTGTTTATATCTATAGGTAAATTGTGGCACAAATCGTGGATAGACCATGTATGTCAATATTCTTGTAGATCATGCATATCTAAGGTTATGGTACTGTGAACCATGGTTTGAAAACCGCATAGGTGAGAACCTCAGCAACAAGTGCTGTGAACTTTCATGTCCACGTTACCCTACCTAATATATATAGATATATAATATATATATATATATTGGTAGAATATTTTACTGATCTTTCCATTCTATACAATTTATTTTCACATCCAACCCCTTTTAAAACATCATTCAATAATTTTCTCATATAATTCTCTCAAACGCATTCACCTATTCTCTGTTTATTATGTCAGTCATTTCCCTATTATTCTCATTTCTCAGATTTGATTATCATTTTATCGCCTTTTTCTTACCACCTCCACCCCTTACTCAGTACTGGGCCAGTGGCTGAATCAAATGCTGAATTATAAAAGAAAAAAAAAAAAAAAACAAAACAACACCAGGTTCAGTGAGTACTGTTCCCTTTTTTCTTTCCTTCTTTCTTGTTTTTGTTTGGTTTTCCCCTTTTTATATGAAGCCCATTTCACCCTCTTTGTAAATGTGAATACTCATTTTAATACCCGGTATACACCCGCGGCATCCAATCCCGATAAACACACAGGGAGGAAAACCACTCGTGTGAACGCACCACGTCCAGCACCCACACGCTAACAGGTTACTCTTAGTACCCAAGAAAGTACCCTCTACCTCAATTGACCGTATTTTATCAAACAATTTATAAAAGCGTTCAGTTGTCAAAAGTATTTTCGTCTTTTAATCAGCTAAGAGTTGCATGCGGAACCTTTTCAGAGCAGAAGGTGTGTGTGTGTTGTGGTTTTCTTTTTATATTTTTAGCTTATGTAATTGTCTACATTACAAGTACACAATTGACACACACTCTAAAGTTTCCGAATGTTGGTGGTCGGGTTCAGTTTAACTTGCGTTGTAAAACAATCGCATCTGTCAACTGAAGATTCTAGGCTTTGTTTAAGGTACGGGTGTCCAAACCGTTTTGCCAAGAGGACAAATTCATAAAGTGAAGATGCCCGAAGGCCAAATTTCATAGAGTGAAAATTCCCGATGTCCAAAATTTCATAAAGTAAAGATTCCGATGGCCAGATTCATTAAGTGAAGCATTCCAATGGTCAAATTTCATAGAGTGAAAATTCCCGATGTCCAAATTCATAAAAGTGAATTTCTGATGGCCAGATTCATAAAGTGAAGATTCCCGATGGCAAATTTCATTGAAATGAAAGATTCCCATGTCCAAATTTCATTAAATGTTTAAAAAGATTCCCAACGGCCCAAATTTCATAAAGTGAAGATTCCCGATGGCCAAATTTCAGGAAAGTGATGATTTCCGATGTCTAAATTTCATAAAAGTAAGATTCCCGATTGCTAGATTCATAAAGTAAAGATCCTGATGGCCAAATTTCATAAAGTAAGTATACCGATGTCCCAATTCATAAAGATGAAGATTCCAATGGCAAACTTTCATAAAATGAAGATCCCGATGTCCAAATTTCATAAAGTGAATACACCGTCCAAGGTTATATTCTCTGGTCCTTTTTTAAGTACATGCATATAACACTTCGAAAACTTCTGGTGTGTGTCAGGAACGTTTCGGAAAAATTCAAATTCACTAGGGAATCCCATCGTAAAAATTCACCAATGAGAATATTGCTAAAATTATTAAATTTAAGAAAGAAAAAATTGAATTCCGTGTTCCTGTTAAATAATGCACTAGCGGACTTAAATTAATCTATAAGAACGAAATTCTCAAAAAATCACTCAAACAACAAATCAAGTCACTTAAAATCAAAACGAATTATAAAGCAGCTTTGGCCTGTATGAGCTAACCCCGTAATCCAATTACTAGGGAACAGCGGGTTTCAATCCTACTGGATTCCCCATTACTTGTGACCTTGTGACACAATCCTACCCTGGGCGGAACGGTTGAGTAAATAAACCACCTTTCCAAAGTATTTAGCGCTATGTGGAAATGCAAAACAACATTCGGTCCAGGATTGAATTCTGGTCACCGAATCTATTCTACAAGAATTAACCGTTGCATAAGGACCACCTCTAAAATTCGGTTTTAGACTCTATGATCATATATAATTCCTATTCAGATTTTTTTAAATAATGCGAGAGCTCATTGTGTTTGAGGCCTAGTTGTAAAAATGACTGAACAATTGCCCAGAATTCCAATTCCTCGAGAATTACAAACTGGAACCTTCAGTGACTAGATACAGTTTATGATATACCTTCGACATTCGTTTTTTTCGTGCGGTAGTCTCACCGTTAGTATTCAGAGGGAGGGGCAGACGGTGTATTCTAGGCATGGTAAAATGAGATGAAAGAGAGAGACATGGTTGAGTATCATAAGATGAAGAGATAGAGAGAGAAGGATGGAGAAGTAGAGAGTGAGAGAAAATTATGACGAGAGCAGAAAGTGGTTGTCAGAAGAAAAAATAGAGGAAGAGGGGTGGTGCGGTGAAAAAAATGCTGATAATGAGTGTGAGGACTAGAAGAGAAAAATACAAACAAATGAATGAGGTACGAGATGGGAGGGTACAAATGGCACAGGCGGGGAATTGAGAAAATAATAACACAAAAAGTAATAAAATTAAAAAAGAAATCTGCAAAACACATTCAACCATTACACAGTGATATGATATATATATATAGATATATATATATATATATAGAGAGAGAGAAGAGAGAAGAGAGAAGGGTGGAAGGGAGCTGAGAGGAGATGAAGAGGATGAGGGAGAGAAAGAGAGAAGGGGAGATGGAGGACCATACACACACAGAGACTCAGACCAGACCAGATAGAAAGTAAGCAGGCAGAAGGAAGAGAGGGACATTACAAGCAGAGAGAGAAAGAGAGAGAGTGTGTGGGTGTGTGTAGATAGAGAGAGAGAAAGAAAGAGAGAGAGAGGAGAGGGAGTAGACAAAGGAAGAGGACCAGGCCCGGGGAGAAAGAAGATAGACAGGCAGACTGACCGACGGAGAAAGATTATCAGGACAGGCAATATAATATATATATATAATATATATATATAGAGAGAGAGAGAGAAGAGAGAGAAGACGAGAGAGAGAAAAGAGAGGGACAGGCTAAGACAAGAATAGAGACAGAGACGTATACCTTGCAGAACACACACGCACACACAAATATATATATAGATAATATAATAATATAATATATATATAATATATATATATATATATATATATATATTTCATATTAAACACAAGCTGATAAAACGATACTTACACATGACTTTACCGCCATATATTTGAATTTAAAACGGTCACACACACACACACACACCACACACACACACACACAACACACACACACACACACAGAGGAATAAACAAAAAATCATTAAACATTTATATACACCCACCTTCCGTTTACATCTCTCTATCGACGGTCGAAACAATTGGCTGTCCCTTTGTTTATACTCAAAACCCCTGGACAGGTGCTTGAGGTAGAGAATGCGACTGCCAAAAGGGTTAAAACAGGGAAGCATAACTGGGACAAAAAGTGCAAACCGTTGGAGAAATAATAGATTTACCAGCCTCACAAAAGTACCTAAGTGAAATCGAGCAGCTGTTTCTCATTTCGACGATCACCTATTTTCTTTCCCCAATCTTTTTCCAAATTGTCTTTTTTATACTAACGTTTCGATCTCTTGTACAGTGATAACTTGACTTACGAATGTCCTAAATTACGAGTTTCCCGAGTTACGAGCTTATACTCAATCAATTCTTTGCTTTGTTGAAGAGCTAAAATTTCAGATGCGAGCAAGCTTCAGATACGCTTAGTTAATACATCATTATCATGGTTCCGCGCAATTAACAAGGATATTCCATGACAATCTCTCACCAGGCTCTCCCTAATCATTCACTTTTCCAGGGAGAGTCCCTTCGCAGCTCCAGCATACTCGCATAAGTGTCAATGTAGGTCTCAGTGGGCCGGCCCCACATTAGGCATGTTCCATGTTTGTACCGATCCAACCTAAACTCCTTGTGTTAATAAGTTAACGAAAAAACATTTTAAGTTCCAAGATTTATTTCGCCAAAGAAATTTTTATTGGAAATAAACTTTTAAAATACTATTTCGAGCACATAAATTCATTGCATCTAGTTATAATGTTTTTTTATACAATAGAGAGCTATTTTCTTGATTTTAAGAAAATATCAAATTAGGGTCTGCTCATCTTATTAAAAATATTCAAAATTGTGTCGGCTGAATGCTTTGTTTTATTATTTTATTAAATCTTCAGTCTTTCCATAAACTGTACCCACTTATTTTTTGTTTTTTGTTGTTTCTTTTGTTTTACTCCTAGTTTTTTCACCCCACAATATTCTGGTGACTTTCATCAGCTATCAAAGTAACAGCAAGTCTCCAATAAACTTACCGCCTTCTTTTACATTCTTTTCTGATTTAGTAAGGATGTTATCTTGATGATTATCTATCGGCCTCTGAATTCCAGTTTCGCTAACTCTGAAAAAGCTCTCATGACTGTTCCAAGCATTGCCATAATGATGAGTACAAGTGTTCCTTTCCTGTGTACAAAAACTTTCTTTTCTTTTTTTCTTTTTTTTTAATTGGTCTGTAAGAATTCACCTTTTTTCTCCAGCTTTACTTTTGAGATTTGCAGAAAGAGCGAATTACAAGAAGCAAATATTATTCCTCCTTGTGAGTTTTTTGTTTCATTCCAGTAATCAGCTTTAATATTTTCACCTGTTATTGGAGATGTGCAAGTTTCCTCAGGTCTCCAGGACTCTTTTTGATATTCTTCAGCCGATCATGTAAAAAATGCTGGTCAGATGATCTCGATTTTTCGATCTGATTTTAAATTCATGTAGACTCTTTTCAATTCCTCAGTTTCTTTTATACTTTCTCTGGCCAAGATATAACGTATTTGTCTCCTTTCATTTTCTTTATTTTCACTCATTCACCCCACCGAGGACGCAAAATCCATTCGATAAAACAAAGTTCTCCTTTGTCTTATTAATACACTACGCATTGTCTCATATCGAGATTAGGGGATCCGTCTGAAATCTTACTCCCAGAGAACGTTTTTGCGGTCTCATTCTCTAAACAGATTCCGGTTATTGCATATACCATTTAGTAGCATGATGAACGGCTAGTCTTGTATTCACTTTTGCTTATTGCGCTTGTATTTTACTTTATACGTATGCATTAAACGTTCATCTCTGTCCTCACAACATCCCACCCTTGCTATTCTGTTGTATCTTTATCTAATTCGCTCAATGAAAAATTTGTTTCTTAATCATTGTCTTGTGCTCAATTATGAGAGATTCAGAATTAGGGATTTCCTTTTTAACCTGTTACACGTCTTCTGTGTACTATCTCTCCAGTTTGTCGCGTGAAAAACTATAGTTTTTTTTCCTCCTCCTCCTCCTCCTCCTATTATTATTATTATTTTATTATTATATTATTATTATATTATTATTATTATCTCCTCATCACGATGAGTTTTTCACACTTCCAGTAGTAGTCGAGGATTCACTGGAGGCTGACTGACTGCAAAGCCTGCTCGGATCTCCAGAACTCGTCTTAGATTCTAGCCGATGTTAACAATGCTGTAGTGAATGGTCTCGATTCTTCTTTTGATTTCCAGTTAATCCAGACTTTTTCTAGAACCTTTTGGGAACTGTTCCAAGGGCACCAAGTTATAATTGAAGAACTTTTCCTTCACGTCCCACAGTTTTTTTCAGTTCTTCTTGGGCATGGTCCTAGTATTTGGATCTATCTTTTCACTTTCTTTTACTTTCACTAGTGGTCCCATCAGGACGGTAAAAATCAAAAGAGATTGGAAAATTTCTCTTGTTAGTAATGCTAGTCTCGTCTCCATGTCGGAGATTGGTGATCCGTCTGTATGCTCCAAAGTCCAATAGAATAATATGCATCTGCATTTGCCAGATAGATTTAGGTTTGTGCACACCCACTAGTTTAGTTGCATGCCAACACACCCTGATCTGTTCCGGGAAAAATTATGTTATTGTAATATTATTATTATATCAAAATTAATTAATTAATATGATCATAAATCATTGATGATATAAAATAATAAAATAAAATAAAATAAAATATAATAATAATAATATTATTATTATATTATATTATTATTAATTATTTTATTTGTTATTATTATTATTATATATTATTATTATTATTATTATTATAGATTATCCATTGTGATCATTATGGATTATGATCATTATATTAATTTTGATTAAAATAATAATAATTACAAAACAATATTTCCGGAACAGATCCAGTTGGTGCATGCAACTAAATAGTGTGTGCACCCAAAACCTAAATCTATCCTGAAAATGGATGCATATTATGTCTCTTGAACTTTGAGATACAGACGGATCACCAAATTCCCGACCATTGAGGCCCAGATAGCATTAACCTTAACAAAAAGAGGAAAATTTGCCATCTCTTGATTTACCGTCCTGATGGGACCACTGAGTGAAAGTAAAAGAAAGTGAAAAGATAGACCAAATACTAGGACCATGCCACGAAACTGAAAAAACTTGTGGACGTGAAGGTTTAAGTTTCATATTCAATTATAAACTGGTGCCCTTGGGAAACAGTCCCAAAGGTTCTAGAAAAAAGGTTCTGGATTAACTGAATCAAAAAGAAGAATCGAGACCATCCGAAACTACAGCATTGTTAACATCGGCTAGAGATTATAAGACGAGTTGCTGAAGATCCGAAGCAGGCTTGCATGTCAGTCAGCCTCCAGTGAATTCATCGACTACTGAAGTGTGGAAAAATCGAATGATGATGATGAGATAATATAATAATAATAATAATAATAATAATAATAAATAATAATAATAATAATAGGAGCGAGGAGGAGGAGGAGGAAAAAAAACTATGTTATTACGAAGACCAAACTGTAGAATAGTACACGAGAAAGACCTGTACAAGTTAAAAAAAGGAAAATCCTATTCTTGAACTCTCTCATAATTGCAAGCACAAGACAATGACTTAAGAACAAAATTTCATGACGCGAAATTAAGATAAGATACAACAGAATAAGCAAGGGTGGGATGTGTGAGCGACAGAGATGAAACGTTTAATGCATACGAATAAAGTAATACAGCGCAAATTAGCACAAAGTGAATACAAGACTTAGCCGTTTCATCATGCTACTAAAATGTTATATGCATAAACCGAATTCTGTTCTTAGAGAAATGAAGACGCAAAAAGTTCTCTGGGAGAAAGATATTCAGAACGATCACCTAATCTCGATCATGAAGACAATGCGTAGTGTAAATTAATAAACAAGGAGAACATTGTTATCGAGATGGATTGGCGTCGTCGGTGGGGAATGCAGTGAAAATAAAAGAAAAATGAAAAGAGAGACCAAAGACGTATATTCTTGCCAGAGAACGTATAAAAGAAACGAGAATATGGAAAAAGAGTCTACATGAATTTAAAATAGATGAAAAATCGAGATCATCTAGACAACAGACATTTTTATGATCGGCTAGTAGAATACCAAAAGAGTCCTGGAGACCTGATGAAACTTGCACACTTCAAAAACTCAGGTGAAATATTAACAGCTGATACTGGAATTGAAAAAAAAAAAAACTCACATAGTGAGAGAAATAATATTTGCTCTTGTATGTTCGCTCTTTCTGCCCAAATCTCAAGTTAAAAGCTTGGAGAAAAAAAGTGAGATTCTTACAACCAATTAAAAAAAAAAAGACAGAAAAAGAAAAAAAGAAGGTTTGTAAACAGGAAAGAACAGCTGTACTCAGTCATATTGGCATGCTTGGAACATCATGAAGAGCTTTTCAGAGTTAGCGAACTGGAATTCAGAGCCGAATAGATAACATCAGATAACATCCTTATAAAATCAGAAAAAGAATGTAAAAAAGAAGCGGTAGAGTTTTATGGAGACTTGCTTGTTACTTGATAACGATGGAAAGTCACCAAGATATTGCTGGGGTGAAAAAAACTAGGAGTAAAAAACAAAAAAGAACAACAAAACAAAAAATAAGTTGGGTGAACAGTTATGGAAAAGACATGAAGATTTAAAAAATAATAAAAACAAAGCATTACAGCCGAAACATTTTGAATATTTTTTTTTAATAAAGATGAGGACCAAAGACCCTAATTTTGAAATTTTTAAAATAAGAAAATACTCCTCTATGTATAAAAAAAAACATTATAAAATAGAATGCAATGATTTATGTCTCAAATAGTTAATTTAAAGTTTATTTCAATAAAAATTTCTTTGGCGAAAAAATTTGAAAACTTAAAATGTTTTTAGTTAAAACTTATTAAAACACAAAGGAGTTTAGGTTGGATCGTATACACATGGACATGCGTAATGTGGGCCGCCCACTAGACCACATTTGACCAACTATGCGGAGTATGCGGGATTGCTCGTAAGAGGACCTCCCTGGTGGAAAATGATGATAGGAAAGGCGGGTGAGAGATTGTCATGGATATCCTTTGGTTAATGCGCGACATGATAATGATGATTAACATAAGCGTATCTGAAGCTTGCTCGCATCTTGAAATTTTAGCTCTCAACACAAAGCAAAGAAGAATTGATTGAGTGATAGCTTCGTAACTCGGAAAACGCGTAATTAGACACGTAAGTCAAGTATCACTGTACAAGAAATCCGAAACGTTAGTTGATTAAAAAAGACAATTTAGGAAAGATTGGAAAGAAAATAGGTGATCGTCAACATGAGAAAAACAGCTGTCGACAATCACTTAGGTACTTTTGTAAGCGGGGGTAAAATCTATTATTCTCCAACGGTTTGCACTTTTTTCCCAGTTATGCTCCCTGTTATAACCCTTTTTGGCAAGTTTCGCATTCTCTACCCTCAAGCACCTGTCCAGGGTTTTGAGTATAAAACAAAGAGACAGCCAATTGTTTCGAAACCGTCGATAGAGGATGTAAACGGACAGGTGGTGTATAAAAATAGATTATTAATGCATTTTTGTTTCCTCCTGTGGTGTGTGTGTGTGTGTGTGTGGTGTGGTGTGTGTGTGTTGTGTGTGACCGTTAAATTCAAATATATGCGGTAAGTAAATGTTGTAAGTAGTCGTTTATCAGCTTGTGTTTATATCAGAATATATATATATATATATATAAATATAATATATATAAATATAATATATATTATATATATGTATGTATATATTTGTGTGTGCGTGTGTGTATCTGCAGGTATACATCTCTGTCTCTATCTTTGTCTTAGCCTTCCCTCTCTTTCTCTCTCTCTCTCTCTCTCGTCTCTCTCTCCCTCTCTATAATATATAATATATATATATATATATATATGCCTGTCTGTATATCTTTCTCCGTCGGTCAGTCTGCCTGTCTATCTCTTCTCCCGGGCTGTCTCTCCTTCTACTCCCCTCTCTCTCTCTCTTTCTTTATCTCTCTCTATCTTCACACCACCACACACAACACTCTCTCTCTCTCTCTCTCTTGTATGTCCCTCTCTTTCCCTCTCTGCCCTGCTCACCTTTCTATCTGTCTGTCTGAGTCTCTGTGTGTGTTATGTTCCCTCCATCTCCCCTCTCTCTCTTTCTCTCCCCCCTCTCTCTCTCTCTCCTCCCCCCCCTCTCTCTCTCTCTCTCTCTCTCTCTTCTATAATATATATATATATAATATATATAATATATATCACTGTGTATGTGAATGTGTTTGCAGATTTTTTAATTTGATTACTTTTTAGTTTTATTATTTCTCAATTCCCCGCCTGTGCACATTGTACCCTTCCCATCTTCGTAAACCCCAATCATTTTGTATTTCTCTCTCTAGGTCCCTCACACTCATTATCATGCATTTTTTATCACCGCCAACCACCCCTCTCTCTATCTTCTCTGACAACCACTTTCTCTCTCTCATAATTTTCTTCTCACTCTCTACTTCTCCATCCTTCTCTCTCTATCTCTCTCATCTTTATGATACTCAAACCATGTTCTCTCTTTCAATCTCATTATTAACCAGCCTAGAATACACCGTCTGCCCCTCTGAATAACGGTGAGACCCCCACGAAAAAAAAAACGAAGTCGAAGGTATAACATAAAACTGTATCTAGTAATGAGGTTCCAGTTCTGTAATTCTCCGGAGGAATTGGAATTCTGGCAATTGTCAGTCATTATTTTAAACTAGGCCTCAAACACAATGAAGCTACTCGCATTATTAAAAAAAACTGAAAGGAAATTAATATATGATCATAGAGTCTAAAAACCGATTTTAGAGGTGTCCTTATGCAACGGTTATCTTTGTAGGAAATAGATTCGGTGACCAGAATTCAAATCCTGGGACGATGTTGTTTGCATTTCACATAGCGCTAATACCTTTGGGAAAGGTGGTTATTTACTCAACCCGTTCGCCACGGGTAGGATGTGTCACAAGGTCACAAGTATGGGGAATCCAGTAAGGATTGAACCCGCTGTTCCCTAGTAATTGATCTACGGGGTTAGCTCATACAGTCCAAAGCTGATTTATTCGTTTTGATTTTAGTGACTTGATTCGTTGATTTGAGTGATTTTTTGAGAATTTCGTTCTTATAATGTATTATTTAAAGTCCGCTAGTGCATTATTAAACAGGACACGGATTCAATTTTTCTTTCTTAAATTTAATAATTTTAGCAATATTCTCTTGGTGAATTTTTACGATGGGATTCCTAGTGAATCTGAATTTTCCGAAACAGTTCCTGACAATACACCAGAAGTTTTCGAAGTGTATATATGCGTGTACTTAAAAAAGGACCAGAAATAAACCATTGGGACTCGGGTGTATTCACTTATGAAATTTGGACATCGGGAATCTTCATTTTATGAAATTTGGCCATTGGGAATCTTCACTTTATGAAATTGACATCGTATACTTCACTTTATGAAATTTGGCCATCAGGAATCTTTACTTTATGAAATCTAGCAATCGGAATCTTCACTTTATGAAATTAGACATCGGAATCATCACTTTCTGAAATTTGGCCATCGGGAATCTTCACTTTATGAAATTGGCCGTTGGGAATCTTTTACTTAATGAAATTTGGACATTGGGAATCTTCACTTTATGAATTTGGCCATCGGAAATCTTCACTTATGAAATCTGGCCATCAGAAATTTCACTTTATGAAATTTGGACATCGGAATTTCACTCTATGAAATTTGACCATTGGGAATCTTCACTTATGAAATCTGGCCATCGAAAATCTTACTTTATGAAATTTGGACATCGGGAATTTTCACTCTATGAAATTTGGCCTTCGGCATCTTCACTTTATGAAATTTGGTCCTCTGGCAAAACGGTTGGACACCCGTACCTTAAACAAAGCCTAGAACTCTCAGTTGACAGTGCGATGTTTTACAACGCAAGTTAAACATGAACCCGACCACCAACATTCGGAAACTTTAGAAGTGTGTGTCAATGTGTACTGTATTAGACAATTACATAAGCTTAACAAATATAAAAGAAACAACAACACACACCACACCTTCTGCTCTGAAAAGGTTCGCGCATGAACTCTTAGCTGATTAAAAGACGAAAATACTTTTTGACACTGAACGCTTTTATAATTGTTTGATTAAAATTACAGTTCAATTTGAGGTAGAGGGTACTTTACTTGGGTACTAGAGTAACCTGTTAGACGTGTGGGGACTGGACGTGTGCGTTCACACGAGTGGTTTTCTCCCTGTGTGTTTATCGGATTGATGCCGCGGGTATACCGGGTATTAAAATGAGTATTCACATTTACAAAGAGGGTGAAATGGGCTTCATATAAAAAAGGGGAAAAAACAAAAAAAACAAAGAAAAGAAGGAAAGAAAAAGGGAACAGTACTCACTGACCTGTGTTGTTTTGTTTTTTTTTTTTCTTTTATAATTCAGCATTTGATTCAGCCACTGCCCAGTACTGAGTAAGGGTGGAAGGTGAAGAAAAAGGCGATAAAAATGATAATCAAATCTGAGAAATGAAAATAATAGGGGGAAATGAACTGACATAATAAAAGAAGAATAGGTGAATGCGTTTGAGAGAAATTATATGAGAAAATTATTGAATGAGGTTTTTAAAAGGGTGATGTGAAATAAATTGTATAGAAATGGAGATCAGAAAAATATTCTACCAATATATATATATATATATATATATATATATATAGGCAGGTAACGTGGACATGAAGTCAACAGCACTTGGTTGCTGAGAGTTTCTCACCTATGCGGTTTTCAAACCATGTTTACACTACCATAACTTAGATATGCATGATCTACAACAATATTGACCATACATGGTCTATCCACGATATTGTGCACAATTTACCTATAAATATAAACAAGTCTCTCTCTCTCTCTCTCTCTCTCTCTCACTATATAATTATATATATATTATATATATATATATATATATATATATAATTTCTCTCTCTCTCTCTCTCTCTCTCTATATATTATATATATAATATATATATATATATATATAATTTGAAAATATATAAATAAAAAGATACCTCTATATCAGTGACAGAGCATATACGAGGTCATCAATAAATAAGGAATCTTATAATAAAAGAAAGCATAATATTTTTTCTTCAGAATTTCTTCTGAAAATGTAAAACACCGCATGGTTGCAAAATTACTTCATACCAAAAAAATTATTTCAATCTCGGCAAAACTATTTGTTTTGAGGCTATTCAAAGGAAGGCAAATCAGAGTTCCGATCTTAAATCGACGTTGGACATCAAATTTCTGGTGGCTGAGATTTAGATTGCTGACCATGACCGGATTCAATTTGTTGTGCTATATTAAAGTATTCTATGTTATTTTCGCCAGTAGTCAGGATTAAACTGCAGCTCACGATGTTTGTCACTTAGAACTATATTAACTCAAGACTTATATCCGTTACACCATTTGTCCAGTTGCCATGTTCATGGTTTCTGGAATAGAACAATCTACCCCAATAGTTTAAACTGAAAGGGTTCGGTTCGAAGATCTGTGAAGGCTCTCGATTTATGACATGAGAGCTCCCGAGTTCGACAGGAAGGTTCCCGAGTTCGACAAGAATCACCTGAAGAAGGACAGAGGGTTAATCAACCGAAACTTTGTGTACATAACAATAAGGATGAGGACAACAATCCGAAAAATTAAAATAATACAAAAAATAACTTGAAATCTAGTGTATTTTACCATTCTAGCGATCCAAAGAGCTAAAATACAAGGCTGCGAAAAGTTGGACAAACATTGGATCTTGCTGAAATATTTGTATAACATGAAGGTGACGGTTATACCAATAGTAGTTGGAGCCTTAAAAAGTTATCAAGAACCTGAAAAATAACCTAGGAAAGAGACAGAAGAGATTGGTGGTCACAGGAGGGGTTAAGACCAAACAGACCTCAGCACTGCGAAAAACAGCTAGAATAACTCAAAAGATTGTTGGAGATATGAGAGGACTTGCTGTAACTCATTTATCAAAATCGCAAGTTCGAGCAAGTGAGAGACACTTGAAAAGGGTAACCAGTTACTACTGTTGTGAAAAACTATCAAGAAGTAAAATAATTATAATAATGATGGGAGAGCAAAGAATTAGATCTATACATGATCTTTGTCAGAGAGCTGAAAACATTATAGAACATAAAAGTGACAGTGATACCAATAATAGTTAGAGGCCTTGCAACGATTCCGAAAGAATTGGAAACGATACCGGGTAAATAGAAAATTTGAGTTCTCTCAGACAAAAGCATGACTGAGATCGGTTAAAATACTAATAAGAGTACAGGAGGACTTGTACGTACTCTGATTTCAAGAAAACCCACGTTACTGCTGATGACAAAAATTCGTAAATAATATTATGGGGTGTGTGTGTTGAAAAACTCTTATAATAATAATAATAATAATAATAATAATAATAATAATAAATGCACAGGAAAAGACCTAGACATGGTTAAGAAAAGGAAACTCAAGAGAAAAACTGAATCGCTCATAACGTAGCACAAAAGAATGCCATTAAAAAAAACAAATTATATCAAAGCAAAAAAAAATAAGACTCAACGGAACAGCAAATGTTGAGTGTGTGGTGATAGAAATGAGACAATAAACCATGTACTAAGGGAATGCAGCTAACTAGCACAACAAAAATACAAGGCTAGGCCCAACTGGATTGAAAAGCTGATCGACTGGTAATTGTGCAAAAAAAAAACAACAAATTTTGACAAAATAGTATATGCATGAATCAAAATCTTTTCTTGAGAATGAAACGCATAAAGATATCTGGGACTTTCAGAAAAAAGACGGATTGTCTTATCCAAACCAGAAGACCAGACTTAACAAAAAAAGAAAAAAAGAAAGAAAAAAAAGAAGATAACTTCTCAATTGGGTGTATTTGGACCGGTAACTAGGAGTATAGAAAAAAGACTTGAAAGAATTAGAAATTAGAGGTAGGATCGAAGCCATACATATCACGACATTATTGTGATCAGGTAGAATACTCAGAAGAATCTGTGATCCCCAAGGAGACTTGCTGTCAATCAGTCTCCAGTGAAAGAACACCAGCTGGTGAAGTAATAATATAGATGATTCATAGATAGTTTTTAGATGCGTACCTGAAAAACCCTATACATAGCTACTACCTCTCTCTACGATCAGGATGTGACACAAGGTCAATTTCTTAAGCAGAGTTTAACAGGTGTGAATTCCAAATTTTCCTTCTCCAAGACTGGTTGCCTAACTAAGTTTAAAGAGCCCAGTCTGCTCCACTATTTACCCATAGCTGAGGGGGAATAGTTGGATTCATGCCTTTCCCAAAGGTATTTAGCGCTATATGGATTGCAAACACCCTCGTCCGGGTTTTGAACTCGTCTCGTCGTGTCTATTTTCTTCGGTTGTAACCATTACACCACAAGCCTCCACGAAAGCACTATAAAGGGGAAATACACCCTATAATTGAACTATGTTATGCCTTGTCAATTTTCCTCAGTGTGAACTAGTAGCAAAATATATTTCATGCGTAATCTCTACACGGTGTTGTAGTATGGATACCATTCGAAAGGAACATGCCACCTTCCTTCAAATAGATGCGGTTGATTAAGTCTAAATGATGGGTTTGTAGCGCGAACTATGACATGCAGCATCATACACCACGTTGAGCCCAAAAATTTCATTAGCAAATTATCGGGTGGCTACGTGTCCTTTTTGCTCGTGCCTTTCTCCTGAGGCGCTTTTTGTGGCACGGGCACAGTCAGCCTCGAAGGGTCATTACGGTCGGTACGACGTGTCGATTTCAATCCCCACCCCTCGTCTGTCAGCTTCACGTCAGTTTTGTTCCGTGGTTTTTTAGGAACCCTACATTTATGCAAAAAGATCAGATTTTGAAAGCGTATTGGATGCGCGTGGTCTAAATGGTTAGAGTCGTAGGAAATGGATTCGTCGACCCAAGTTCAAATCTGGGCAATGCTACAGATCCCATAGTGCTAATACCATTGAGAAAAGTATGAATCCAAGTACTCTCCCTCCAGCTATGGTTAAATAGTAGGGCAGACTGGAATCTTTAACTTTAGTTAGGCAAAACAGTCTAGGAGAAAGGAGAAACTCTGAATTCAAAACCTGTTAAAAATTCGCTTGGGGTGGTCACTATTAGACTAAGGCTCAGTCCTTATTAGTGATCTAAAAAAAATCACAACGGCTTTTCTTTTTATTCTTGCTTTCGGTCATTTGTAAGTCTTGATTGATAGATGGATTGATTAATTTTAACCAATGTCAACATCTAGGATTATTTTCATGGCCAGAGGTTAGGGAATCGCATTCAATTTACGTTTGTATGTCTGATTTTTTTTAAAGAGTTGTTTTCTCTCTTTTTACGAATAATTTTAAACAAATCTATAGGATCCTTAAATGGGACCTAATAGTTACTATCACTTCGGGTAAAGAGTGAACCTGGCGTAATGGTAATAAAGGGATACACCACACTCCCCAAATCACTAGAACGGAGCCTCATCATCAGATTTCAGTTAGTGTCACCACAGAATACCGCTTTTTTGGGGGGGGGGTCTTGATGGATACAATCAGTGTATTATAAAAGTCGTCAGGATGGCCTATGGTCGGTACCAGCCAGACAGCGAGGGAATCCATCCCCTTTTCACAAACGCTAGACCAATGAGATTGGTTTTGCGTCTGATGTGGAGCGTCACACCTACCATCAACTCCTTACTTTACCGCGCAGATCCATGTGCTACTCATACGCTGAGTTGGCGAGGGCCGATATCGAACCCAGTACCTTGTGGTACGTAGGCTGACGTTCTACCGACTGAGCTAAGCCGGATTTTTCAGTGTATTATAAGCCCTACAAATAAGGCGATTGTAAGGTTTGACTATCACTAAAAATTTCAATGGGTGGGTCATCTACCACCGTCACCTCTGTCTACCTCAATGGTTCTCAACCTTTTGTTTACCTATTGACACCCTAAATTTTACTCTGGTGGACCCCCCATAGCCATTCGTTGTTTAAAAATCCCATTGTATTTTTTTGTTAAATACATTTTACTTGCCTCGGTCCCAAAAAATGTTAGATGGTTCATCGACGTTTAACAACAAAAATCATTCTCCTGATGAAGTTTACTATATAAACTGAAATGTTCGAACATCGACACTACGACCAATAATAGATTTCCATCCATTGTAACATCCACTGTTTGTGTACATTTCTCCACATACTGTCGGATTAATTTCCTCATTTTACTCCCATATATATATATATACTGTTTGTTATCTGCCTATCCCATATATAAATTCTGTACAATATTCGGTTGTCTTTATTTTCCTCTGGGAACGGAAATGGACGGCCTGTTAACCTCTTCGCTTCAAACATTTCCAGGTTCCACTTTCTGTCAAAAATATTTAAAATAAAAATTCCGTGTGAGAAAATCATTCAACCGAATATTCATTCATATATATATATATATATATATATATATATATATAATATATATATATATATATAATATATATATCGGCTTATTTTGTTCAGTTTACTTTCAAGCTTTATGAAGTATAATACACAGCAACGCCCACCCTCACTAAAAAAAGAATGAACCCGAATATTTTAACGTCCCCTCGAAAAAAAAAATACATTGCCAAAATCAGAAATAAATGATCTGCCTTTCCCTTCACCAGGAATCTCATCTCGCAAACTAAACAAAAAAAAATGAAAATAAGAATAAAGAAAAAAAAACGAAATAAAAGAAAAAAAGCAGAACAAAACATTACAATTCTTCATCAGAGAAAAAAAAAAGTCATGACCTCTTCTTTACCGGGAGGTAAAAAAGGAATTTATTTTGAACGATAAAAACGCCATTATTGACGTGAAGTAATATAAACAGTTTTCAACGAAGCTTGGAACGTTTACAAACATTATCCCTCGATTTACCGACACAGCATTTCGCTTTATTTGTTATTCGCCTTGAACCTTTTTTTTTTATTATCATCAAGAGATAAAAAGATTTTTATATAAAGGTATAGACACAAGTAAATGAGAATCATTTCTTGTGTTTAATCTTTCATTAAAAATACAAGCATTCAGGTAAGTTATCATGAATTCTTGAAAGTTGTTAAAGAGAATTAAAAAAAACTCATATGAGAGAAAAAATAAAATAAATGACACAAAGCATACAAAATGTTTGTATCCTCTTAGTTCTTATAGAAGGCAACGCTATTCCTATAAAACGGATGGAGCACTCCTTGACGACCTTTACATATGTACATATGTATTTCTTAGTCTGTAGGTGCTGACGTCCGGTTGGTTAAGAAGCCTGACAGAATGAATCGATCGGCTTTTCATCCCAGCTGAAGGTAGCCTGTTTAGCCACACTAAAGAGACGTGATACGTCTAAACACGGTGTCTGTGAATATATATATATATATATATATATATATAATATATATATATAGGGGATGGACACGGTGAAACGAATTCAAACCACAAACGAGACAGGTATGTTCCAGCTATGGGTAAATAATAGGGCAGACTGGCTCTTTAACTTTGATTTATGCAACCAGTCTAGGAGAAAGAAAACTCTAAATTCACACCTGCTAAACCCCACTTTAGAAAGAAGCCTTGTGTTATATACTACTCGTGCGGATGGGTTGGTATATATATATATATATATATATATATATATATATATATATATATATATATACTATAAAATCAACTAACAGTAAAAACAGAATAAAAAATACGACACACGGCCGGCGCTTATATAAACCAGTATAGGCACGTGGCGTCTACTGACATCCGAAAGAATCACCTACGGGAAATATAGTCGAGTAAATTATTATATATACAAAAAACAAAACAAAACAAAAAAAAAACTGATTCATACCTTTTCCGAAGGAATTAGCGTGAGGTGAAACGCAAAGTCACGATTTGAACACGTGTCGCCGATTACATTTTCGACGACGTAAACCGTTACGCGGAGGACGCCTCATCACTGTGAAGAGAACTTTCACAGACATTTTCAACGATTTAGAAAAGCGCAGCAAAAATTGAAATTCTCATGTAATAAGAAAATCGCTCATCGATATTAATACTTAGTTTTCTTGTTCAGTAAAAAATCAAAACAAAACTCGAATTGAAACTTTGAAAGATGAAACTAATAATGGCGATATTGATTCTTCTTTACCAATAACAAAATACAATCGTCATTCAGGAAATGGTAGCAAAGTTTTGGGGGTTTATTTTCTGGCTTCAAATTCCAAAACAATTGTTACCCCATCCAAAATGGACTTAGTCTCTTATATGGAAAAATGTTTCCATATCAAGCCTAACCCTCTTGAGGTCTGGATTACCGGCAGGATTAATTCTACAAGCAGAGAATAACGAAATGTAAGAGGATTTTGCATTGAGTTTTAAAATATATTGTTTTCTAACTCGGCAGATAATCGAAAGAAAAAGTTTGTTTTTTTGTTGTTTTTGGTAGAAGAAGAATATGAAAAATTTTTGAATTACGGAAATTAAGTATTCTTTTTATTATCTTTTCTTTTTTTTTTAGACTTCATCATATTTGCTTATTTTCAACACAACTTTTCGGTTGATTCGGTTTTTAAAGTCTACGTCTAGCTTGACATTCTGAGATTATGCATTTTCATTCTTTCATATATATTTTCTTTAGACGATTGCCATAATCTTTGTGTTTTTAACACGCCGTTTCGAAAAATACACTTTGTGTCCTTCCATAAGTTTATGTTGTGTAACGAATGACAAATGTATCGAGACTTTGAGTGCAAACAGATGCAAGATTTTGACCTTTTAATGACTTCGTGTTTTCCGAGTACAGAACAAAATGAAAATGCAAATGTCAGCGAAAATTGCATCTGAAATATTGTGGCGTTTATTGGCATGATTGATCGTGAGAAAAATATCTTTACAAGTGGACGATCACGTGATAGAAAAAAGAAGGTGGGAGACAAGACAGGGTCAGTGATACAGACCCTGCCCACCGGCGGAAATACATGCGTCAGGAACTTTTCACAGATTCGAAGCAAGAAGATCATCATCATCATCATCATCATCATCATCATCAAATTCTGCTGATGCCACGGATTCCATTAACTCTCTCTCATTCTCTCTTGTTATCCGTCCCTATCGGCCGTCGCAATTGGCAGATCCTCTACACGAAATCTAGTGTCCGTACATAGCCACCGAAAGATTACCATGACTGAAGGTGTAAAGTTTTTAAATTTTTTTTTAAATTTCAAAATTAAGTGAAGACAT
>CM042140.1:94429087-94461587 GCA_023376005.1 Doryteuthis pealeii | reverse complement strand
GTCTGTATGTCTGTATGTTTGTATTTTTTGCGTGGATGTTTACAGCAGGTGGTGTGATAATGGAAGTTCAAGTGGTTCAAGATAAAATAAACGGTAAAATTTGTTCGGAGAATTCACCTCAGTTCAGAGTTCGACCTGTGGAACGAAGTAAATAGCGTCTGTCAACAGCTGTTGAAAGTTCACTCAGTACAAATAACGGACCATATGTCCTTAAGGCACCCCTTCCACGATCTCGACTCGTGAGGACACTTTTCTCATTTACACCGTAAAAATCGGTTCGTTTGTTAGGGGTTAGGGTTAGGGTTAGGGGTTAGTTTCATAATTTAAAAAAAACTCTAAAAATCGTCTGTAAACAATTAAAACGGTGTAAATGGAAAAAATGTCCCCACGAATCAAAATCGCAAAAGGATCCATTATTACTGAATCACGAGTTGGATGCTCGCAGGATGCCCCATTAAGATCCATGTAATAAAAAAAAGACCTTGAGTTGATTCAGCCACTCTGAAAAGAAAATTATTGTCTACTATTTAAAATCGTAAATGCAAAAGAAATTCTATGCTGTTATCAGTTAAATTTTATTTTTTAATTATCTTCACAAATATAAATCACACCTTCAATATGTTTGCTCACAAACCAAGCCCTGGTGTTATTTGATATATATTATATATATATATATTATATATATATATTATATATATATATATATATATATACTTTGGCTTTAATTGTTTTATTTTCCTAGTTTTATCCGGACATACACATACACACAACTGCCCTTTATATATGTATAGATGGATCCATCTATTTTTACCCTCCCCCTGCAGCTATGAGTAAACAGTAGGACTGACTGGGTTCTTTAGCATTGTTTAAACAACTAGTCTAGGAGAAGGAACGCTGGATTCAAGCCAGCTTAGATAAACTTAAATTGACACTCAGTGAGAAACGAGCTAACAACAGTAATGATGATGTTTGAAATAAGCTTTCAAGCAACAACTCCACAACGAGGACTTACAGTCATGTGACACTGAAAGATCACCGAAGTTAAACAGCGAAGAGTCTGTTCAGCTTTTTTTACCGTTTAAAAAATGATCTTGTGTCACATCGTTCCCGTGGTGGAGGGGTTGGGTAAATATATAAGTAGCTATTATTTCTTAGTGGTCACCTATCTAAGTACTGATCAAACTTATCATTGCTTAACTTCAGTGATCAGACAGAAACTAGAGACTTCAGCCATATTTGATCGTAAGTCATTTGTTATCTACGAAGCACTGCTTAGTCTGACACACAACCTGATCTCAGATTGCTTACAGGACCTACTTTTTCCGAACTGGTTACTCATCTAAGTACTGAACAGATTCATCATTGCTTAACTTCTGTGATTTAGTAGAAATCCATGTTTTCATCGTGACTTGATAGCAAGTCATTTGTTATCTAAAAATCTTGCTTGATTTGACAGGCACAAAGATCTCAGAATCCCTAGAGTATCTGCTTTTCCTAAATGGTTACCCATTTAAATGCTGAACAGACTCTTCGCTGCTTAACTTCGGTAATTTTTCAGTTTCACTTGACTGTAAGTCCTCGTTATGAAGTTGTTGCTTGAAATCTTACTTCAAAGATCTTCATTACTGTTGTGAGTTCGTTTCTCACTGAGTGTCAATTTAAGTTTGGCTAATTCTAATTTTTTGTTAATGAATTTCACAATTTGTTCTTGCTTGGAAAATAATTTTTTCCAGTAATTTAAATAATCTAATCTAGTTTGTTTATGGTATATTTTATGAAGCTACAATGTTCAGCTATCAAAAAAAAAAAGGTTTTGTCTTATCTGTTATTAGATTATTTACTGCTAAATTGATAAAAAATCCAAAGTGAGCATCTTCTGAGTGTGCTAATTCTATTTTATAGTTAGAGGTTTTAGCTGATAGGTGTCGGGTTACTTGCAGTACCTGCTGCTATTGTTACATAATTTGATAAGCCGCTTATAAATCATGTACCTACCTGTAGTTAGAATATTATGATACGGGTCGTTAGATTTCGAATGACGGGGTCCATGGAAAGTTACTTGACAGTTGTTGGCGGATAATAACCTTTTTACTTGACTCCTTGGAAAACGCGCCATTACAGACGCGTGAGAATTAGTTTCAGATGCGACAGAGAACTCAGAGCGAATTGACCTGATGATCGCTCGCTCTGAGCCGGTCTCAATCTACGGCGAATGAATATGGGCTGGGTTGCGAAATAAAGCTTTATCATAAAACAACCAAGTCTTGTTAATTTAATATTAAAACAAGCATTCACTTTTCAAGTGCATATATATATATATATATATATATATATATATATATATATATATATATATATATATATATTATTCAACCTCTCCGCCACGGGTAGGGTGCTACTAAAGGTTCTAACAGGTTTGCATTCCTATAGACAGTTGCCATACCAACGTTAAAGAACCTAGTCTGCCCTGTTATTTCCCCATAGCTTGAGGGAGAACAGGAAGATTCATAGCTTTTCCCAAAGGTATTATTACTATGTGAAATGCAAACAATTTGTTGAGGATTCGAACTCAAGTCACCGTGGTCATTTCTTACGATGGTAACCATTGCAATACGAGCGCCTAGGTATGTATGTATGTATGTATCTAAGTTAAGCATAAGTCTGTGAAAACGGTACATCATAATGAATTTTTGTTTGAGCTATACTCGCTCACACGCACATGCGTATATACATATACAATTCTATATATGTGTTATATATATATATATATATATATATATATTATATGCGCGTGTGTGTGTGTGGGTGTGTGTGTGTGCTGTAATACGCGGAAGCAAAAAACAATGATGAAAATTAAAACTGAATTGATTTCTAACCGAAGACACATGAATTAATTTCTTTTTTTATCATTTACCACCAGATTAAGCTGAAGGTGTTATTTATGAGATTTTATTTGTTTCGACATCGGAACGTAATAAGCCGTATGGCTTATAACGGTGATTTGATTTCAACGGTGACTTGAGTTCTGGAGACCAACAATTTGTTGTCACGTGTGCAAACATTCTGTCGCGTGACCAAATTTATTTCTTAATTTTCGGTTCTCAAGACACTTTACTCCTCGGAATGTATTACACGTGGATAAATAATAATAATAATAATAATGATAATAATAATAATAATAATAATAATACTTGCAGTCACTCAACCTCCAGTGATCCACCAGCAAATGCAAGTGTGAAAAACCTAATAATAATAATAATAATAATAATAATAATAATAATAATAATAATAATAATAATAATCCATCAGATCACAGGGTGAAACTGAAGGAAAATGAAAATATGGATAAATACCTGGACCTTGCCAGAGAATTGAAAAAGCTGTGGAATATGAGAGTGAAAGTGATACCAATTGTAGTTGGTGAACTTGGAACGGTCCCAAAAAGCTTAGAAAAAAGACTGGAGGATCTGGAAATCAGAGGAAAATTTGAGACTACTGCACTGCTGCAATCGGCTCGAATACTCAGAAGAGTTCTGGATACCTGATAAGACTTGTTGTCACTCAGACTCCAGTGAAATACCATCAGCTAACGCTGATGTGAAAAACTCAAAAGGAGTGAAAATAATAACAATGATAATACATACATACATACATACATACATATATAGATACAGATCCCAAAATCCCGGCTAGGAGACCAGACCTTGTATTAAATAGAAAAAAAGAATCCGTGTATTTTACCGTCTCGGCAGATCGCAAAGTAGAAAATGTAAGAAAACGAAAATATAGACACATTTTTTAACCTGACCAGAGAACTGAAAAGGATGAAGAACAGGAAGATGATGGATGTTACAATCGTAGTTGGTACCCTTAGAACGCCCCCTCCCCACCAAGTGTTTGGAAAAGAGTCTGGATGAATTGAAATTCTAAATAACTAGCAAATATTAACTCGAATCCTTAACCCCTTCATAGATAGAAGCACCGATATCAATCTGGAACGTTGTTTCAAGAGGAGCCTAACGGGTCCGTGGGTCGTCTAGTTCTTTGAAAAAAAAATCTGGTCCCATCTCTTTAAGATATATAGCAAAAAATAATCTTATCGGGACATCAGATAAGCAATTTTTCGAAGACAGATGAACAAAATGACGAATCGATGTATATAGATAGATTGATACATTGGTTGGGTTTAGCTTAAGAAAAAAGACGATACTTATGGAAAGATTATATATATATATATATATATATATATATATATATATATATATATATATATATATATATAATTCTTGTTGAGTATAATCAACTGTAATCTTTTTCCTAGGATTAGAGCGTCTGTCGTCTACCTCTCAAAATTCCAAAGACCGTTTTGTCCTCTTGAAAATCTTCTGGTTTTTGCTCATCTAAGTAGTATGCATTGTTGTATCGTATTGTGATATTTCTTTTTATTTCTTTTATTTATTTTTTTTTTGCTTGTTTTCATTTTGTATTCTGCTTGGCTCATTTCGTACATTTTCTGATTCGCGTTTAAAACTTCTTTCTCCGAACACTGGAAAAACTTCATGCACTAATTCACTTTCTCTTTTTTTTTTTTTTTTTACTTTTTGGAATTGAATGTCACATTTTAACCCCTTATCTACCGATCGCGAATACATTTGCTATCACGCATGGTTGAAAAATCTATAACAAAAGAATTATTCTGTACTTGTACTCAGTATAACTGGCTGTATCATTCATAGTTTGAAGATTATTTGTTTCTAGTATTTTACTTTACTTTATTTTATTTTAGCAGTTTTTAGAAGCCAAGGGGCTCCGGCGCGGGGCTAACACTTGATTCCTTTATAGATAGTAGTTGCATCCTAAGGATCGTTTTAGGGTGGAGCATGTTCCTTTGATAGATGATCACCGGGGGTCCGGTGAGCTTCGGCCGCTGGACCGGTTCTGTTATAATAATAGAGTCGATCCCAGGGGGCCATCCCCCCAGGCAACACCTGCCACCTCGATTTAAAGGGGCAGGGCTGGGTTTATTGCCCAGTGCCGAGGCGCCCCCCTTGAGGGGGAATGCCGACGGGATCGACGCAATTTTTCACCTGCCACCCCATGAGTCTCGGCTTGTGGGTGGTCCCACATAAATAGGGCCTTTGTGCCTGACCCGTACAAGTGGGGTACGTGGAGAATATCATGTTCCTTTGATAGATGCTATTTGTATTTCATAGCAGCTTGGTCCATCAGGTATTGTTTCAAGGTTTGTTTTTTTTTTTAATTTTTGCTTGACCAACTCATTTGCCCCAACTACAACAGGTATGATATTGATTTCTTTCCAAGTTGCTTTTAGATAATTCTTGAGGTTTTGTAATTTTTTCCCCGCTGTTTTCAGGGTGCTCGGATAGTTCTGGTAATACATTTGACATTTGCAGATTATCCGGACTAAATATATAAGATAAATCATGGAGATACAAGTCTACATTTTTACATATTTTTTCTATTTTCTCCTTTTTTTATATAGTGAAATTATAAAATCCTAATTATATATCCCACCAGAAAAACCAAACACTCTCAGGGTAGTGTAAAAATCAATTTTTACCTGAGGGGGTGGAAGTTATAAATTCAATGTCATATACAGAGTGTTCGGGATGAATTTGACATACTTATATTTGGTTATTTATCTCCGTAGGTTGGAGATATCGGTGCACACTACACATCATTTAAAAGCTTGGACCCTTCTTCATTCATATACGTGATGACAGATAGAATAGATGACTGGAACCCACCTGAATCATGGAAGAGAATAACTTGTATCATGATGATCTGCGCCGGCCATGAAAATAAGGAAATCATGGTTGCTGCCTGAACCCTGTAAATCAATCAGGCATCAACTGGAGAATTGCAATGGAGACTACGAGGCTGTGTCTAGAAGAAAGAAACATAACAGACGATCTGATTGCGTTCGTACAGCAGAATTCCTCGACAATCTGCAGAAAAAGGTGTTGGAGGACCCCCCAGATGCCTACGTAGAGTTGCTAAACAATGTATTCAAGCCCTGGATAACAAGGCTAGTCAATGGTAGGCCATATGTATGGCAGCAGGATTCGGTCCCCTGCCACACCTCTGGGAAAAGTAAAAAATGTTTGTCGGCGAATTTTTACGACTATACCAGTCCCAATGTTTGGCCTCCGAACTCCCCAGATTTTAACCTCATGGATTATTTTGTATGTGGCGCTGTTGAGAAAGACACCAATCACCGTGCCAGTACTACAAAAGCCTAATTAATCGACTGAATTAAGGTAGTGTTTAAGACACTTCCCAGGGAAACTGTAACATCTACTTGCTCCAGGTTCCGGAGCAGGATTGAGGCTGTGATCGACCCTAATGGCGGTTATTTTGAGTGAATCTTGCTGGCAGTAGTGTAATGTCCGTGCCTGTTTTATTTCATTACAATCCATTAAATTTTGTTGTTCCGTAGCACTTTTTCTTTTTTTCCTTATGAAACTGTCAAATTACTCACGAACACCCTGTAGTTTGTACCATAAGTATGTGGAATAATGTTTGCATCTCTTCGGTCCCATGAAAGTGGGTTTGAGTGGCAATCATTATTCCCGTGACGAGGAAGTGAAATCCGTAGTGAAGAATTGGCTCAAAGAACAGCCAACATAATTTTACGGGACAGGGATACATGCTCTCATTCGAAGGTGGACATTGCTATTGAGAGAAACGGTGACTATGTGGCGAAGTAGGGATGTGATCCACAGAGGACCAGCTTTATTTTGAAGATATGATACATGTTCGTGTGTTGGTAATTATACCTGTCCTAAACAAAATGGCATCACTTTTTGACTCACCCTCGTACTATTTGGGAAATCAGATTTGCACGTTCTGCTTTATATTTAGCGACATCAGAATGCACTCAGATAAACCCGCTCAGATCTTAGATGACTGTTCACTTAGAAACATCATGTACGGTAAGCCAATGTGCAAGACTAAACAAAGATTAATTAAAAGAGAGCACCCCCGCCCTTAGCGTAATGGCTAATGTGCATTCTGATGATACCAATCCTCATGTCAATTTGTTTTCTGAACTCTCTTTTTATATATCTTTCCGTCAGATTTCATTCCATACTTTACACACACACACACACACACACACACACACACACATGCTAATTATGGTAGGAGGGATGAGAATATAGTTTTCTAATTCATTCGTTTTAATCTGTTCAATCGAAATGTTTTGGGATATGTGAATATTTTTGCTCCGATTTCAGACTCTGTGAATAGTTTTAACTCTTTGTCTACTTTAAACCGCTCGCAACGGCTCTCCCTCCATGCCCAAGCAAAGAACACAAACTGATGGTTAGTTCATTACAATTGAGCAAAAGGACTCAAATTACAACGATGATAGGGCTATTTGAATAGAATAAGTTATGAGGTAAATATATTGTGAACTTTGAAATAACCCATCATACAGGTAAAAAAAAAATACCAATAAAATTTGGTATAGCCGTGGGAGAAATTTGGTCGGCAGTTCTTTGGACTTTCCGGTTTTCCCCAGTCTAGCGCTTTCAAAAAGTTGATAGACTCCCTTGTTGTCCAGCTGATACCGACAATAGTCCCCCCTACCAACTTTACTCACATAATTATTGAGAACAGAATTTGTAGTAGTACCATCAGGATATAGTCGAAACCCTTTATTAATCCAATAAAAATACCGCCCTGTTGGCTGGGCGTTAGAATGCACAGACTGCACCTCTGCAGAGGGGTAAGACTCCCCCAATGGGGCCACCTGTTAGTCGTGGGTGGCGACCCGTGATGCCTAAGGATAGAACCCAGGTGGTTGAGCAGTCCATGACTTGCAATACTCCGCTTTGGCCCTTTCTTGTGCTAGACGGACGGTCGGAGAGGCCCTCTCCGATCAATCGGCTGGTCACGCCAAGCCCTAACACCTAGATGATTGCTCTAACCCTATTTCCCTTATGGCAAGCCCCAACGCCATTTTATCATATGGGTGCTAGAAGGCGGTGGCTGAGGGTCTACATGTCCAGGGAATGACGTTAAACTCTGATGGTGAGATTCCAGTTTTGGAGGTTTGGGGAATGTGGAGCACACCTTCACCATCATTGCTTCCTGGTCCACTCTGACCCGGAATGGTAGTACCTGTTAGGGTCCCATCAAAGTGTTAAATAGAAAAATGTATTTATAATTAAAAATGAATTTATTTCAAAACTTTGTCGGCATTAAATGACCCACTGAGGTTGATTAATGCCTTAAAACAAACCAAACCAAACCAAACCCCTAAAATAGCTGTTTACTTCAGGCATTTATCCCACATAATCTTTTCTAACTGTTGCATTTCATTTTCTTTAAAGAATTGAATTCTATATCAATAATCTGCTCAGTATAACAGGGAGAATTTCTATTCATTGATTAAAATCATCTGTAACATCTATCAACAGTTGGAGGCCGTGGTGTAATGGTTAGAGTCGTTGGAAATGGACCCGAGTTCAAGTCCTGGTCGTAGCTACAGTTCACATAGCGCTAATACCTTTGGGAAAGGTATGAATTCAACTGCTCTCCCTCCAGCTATGGGTAAAAGTAGGACAGACTGGGTTATTTAACTTTGGTTAGGCAACCAGTCTAGTAGAAGGAAAACTATTAATTCAACTTGTTAAACTCCGGTGGTCACTATTAGAATAGGCACAGTCCTAATTAATGTTCTATTTCACTAATTTAAATTTAATTTAAGATCTATGTTGAATTTATAGATATATAACTTTTGCTCCTCTATCATTTCATCCCAGTTAGTATATTGTAATTTTTTCAAATCAATACTTTAGTTATTAAATAGCAGGCTCAATTCTGAAACTGACAACATTCTGATATTTTTTCACACTCAAGAAGTTTGACACATAGAGAAGGACAGTAGTTGTATATGAAAAAAGAAAATGAATTGACCGATCCTCATTTGTGTGTTTTTTTGTGTGTTTTTTTGTCTCTGTGTGTGTGTGATGTGTGATGTGTGCTGGAAGGGGGGCGTTTAAGTTGGTTGGTTGGTTGTATTTTACGGCATTTCAACCCTTGGGATATTTTATGCCGAAGACATTTTTGTTTTTTTCATTGTTGTTGGATATTAAAACATTTTTAACTCATTTTTTAAACAGATTTTTTAAAAAATTGACCTATTTTACCCATATATATAAATATAAATATATTATTTTTTATTTCGATATATATATATATATATAATATATATATATAATATATATATATATATATATCACAAATCAACAAAAAAATTCTACGAATCGTTTAATCTCTTTCTAAATTTCTCTAAAGTTGGGTCTTTTTCTTTTTTTAAACCTATAAACAAAGAAAATATTTCTAATCATAAAGAAACAAAAAAGAAATGTCTTCTGAAGATCCTTTGTAGCTTTGAGGATTGGCTTTTATGAGAGACGTTTTGATCTTTTAGGTTGGACTCGTGTTTACTCCGGTGATATAAACATCGAAATCAAGGAAGATTCAAGAACGAATATTAACATTTCCTCATTTTTCCCTTTAAATTTTGTTTATTTCATTCTGTTTCATCTTGTTCACAATAAAACATATGTTTATTTCTATGTCTAGATCCTGAATTCATTGTGTACTGGGTATGACCTTAAAATACATCTAGTGGCGAGGTTCCAATTTTGGAGCCCTTCATCGCCATTACTCCCAAGTTCACTTCAAACCGGAATAGTAGGATTTGTTAAGGACCCATCTATACGGGAAATAGATAAAAATTGAGTTTAAAAAATGTTTTTAAGAATGATTTTTTTTAAAAGAGTAAAAAATGTTTTTAAGAATGATTTCTTTTAAAAATTGTATTCCTAGAAGACAGAATCCTGGTGGATGAGCAGTCCATAACATGTAACACTCCACTTTGGTCCTTACTTAGGCTAGACGGGCGGTCGGAGAGACTCCCGCCGATCAATCGGCTGGCCATGTCAAGCCGTAGCACATATATGATTGTCTCAACCCTATTGCAGTTAAGGCAAGCCCCGATCCTTTTTATTATATGGGTACTAGAAGGCGATGGCCGAGGGTCTTCATATACTGGGTATGATATTCTGGACATCTGGGGAATGTGGAGCACCCCTTCATCACTACATCACTATTGCTCCAAAGTTCACTCTGACCCGGAGTGGTAGTACATGTTAGGGCCCCATGTATGGATTAAATAGAAAAAAAACGTGTTTATAAAAAAAATTGAGTACCCATCAAGAATTAATTTTTTTCAAAACCTTGTCGGTATTAAATGACCCTCCGAGGTTGATATGCCGTAAAACAAATCAAACCAAACCAAAATATCAGAGAGATCATTAATAAAAAAACAACAATGGTCCAGAATTTAAAAAATAACTTTTCTGATACGAAAGTTATCTTCTCCTGTTTTCAGTGAAATGAATCATTCGAGCCAGTAAACATTCGGTGGAATTAATTTCGGGCAAGTGAATTTCGGTACTATGAACCAGACTCGGTCGAAACATGACTAAAACAACGAAGACGAGTATGTTATTCTTAGGCAGTCACAAAGGCAGAAAAATAGGACAATAAACAAGTCAAGTCGTCGGGGTGGCCTAAAGTCGGTATCAGCCAGACAGCGAACGAATCTATCTCCTTTTCACTAGCGCTAGAGCAAGGAGGTTGTTTTGGCATCTGAGGTGAAGCGCCACACCTAGCATCCGCTCCTCACTTTACCACGCAAACCGCTGTGCTACTCATACGCTGAGTTGGTGATGGTCGGTATCGATCCCGGAACCTTGCAGTTCCTTGTCGAACACTCTACCAACTGAGCTAAAAGTATTTAACTCACTACTCAAAGAATGATCTATAAAACCTTATTTACTATGGTTTGTTTAGTATAGCACATTCGGGTTTCTTACTGTTACGATTTGGTCACCTATCTATCAGATTCTAGATTCGGTATAGAGGTTAGTTGAAAGGATTTTAAAGTAATCTGTATGACTTTAATAGATAGATACATAGAATGGATAGAGAATATATATATATATATATATATATATATATATATATATATATAATATATATAATAATATATATATATATATATATATATCGTTCAACCGTTATTTACCGAAATATCTGAGTTTAACTAAAGAATTACATCGACTTAATTAAACGTAGGGTAGGATCCTGATGAAATCATTTTGATTGAAACCATGGTAGACCTTTAATTTTACCTCTACTATTACTATTTTTATTATTATTATTGCTCTATGTTTTTAATATATTGAGCACTCTTGGATTATTCACTTATGCCACTGCAACGAAAAAGTTAAAGCGGCAATTGGATACTATATATATATAAAAAATATTAAAAAGTTATTTGCATTCTCTGGATAGATATATAGATATATAGATAGATAGATAGATAAAGTGAACAGAAAAAAAGAAATAGATAGATAGACACATAGATAAATAGATAGATAGATAGATAGATAGGCACATAGACAGACAGACAGACAGACAGATAGATAGATAGATAGATAGATAGATAAAGTGGAAAGAAAAATAAATATATGTACACACACACACACACACACACACACACACACACACATATATATATATATATATATATATATATAGATTATATATATAGATATATATATATATATAGATATAGATATAGATATAGATATATGATAGATAGATATTGATAGATAGATAGATAGATAGATAGATAGATTAGCGTACAGTATTTGATAATGAAAGTTTAAAAATAAAGATAAAAATAGAAATAAAATTGAAAAGAGAATTCAAATTCTTCTGATTCTGTCGTGATAGAAATAGTTGTGAACATTATTTAAAAAAAATTATTCTAACCTTCAGTTGAATTGCATAAAAAAAACGCGGATAAAGAAAGGTGCAGAATAAAAATTGTTTACTACAAAAAGAAAAATAAAGAAAAAAAAGGAGAAGAAAAAAAGAAAGGATAGTGATTAGAGAACAGTATTGTAAATAAACAATCAAATTAAAACATTATGATTGGAACATTTCGATCCCTGCATACTAAGTCGCCCCCCCCCCGTCCATCTGAATTTCTAAAAGGAAACATTGTTACTATTATACATTTTTTCGCACTAATAACCTCCAGCTTACCTCTAGTGCCTGTTGAATCGTAACCTTTTGTGTATGTTAAAATAAGAACCTTATTTAATTACCGAGTGTCTATTGTTCTCGTCCCTATACTTGTTATGTTTAGTGAATTATTTGCACTTGTGTTGTTTTTTTTTTTAAATCGAATACAGCTGACCATGCATGGTGGATAAAAAGGAAGCATACCCACCCCCAGGGAATAAAGTCAAAATAATAGCGAAAAAGAAAAAAGAAGAAAATAAGAAGACTGAAAGAAGCAGCGTACATGTTATGCTCAGACCTTCCAATCAGTAAGTATCCCGTGAGTATCAGTAAAGTAAAGTAAATTTAGTGGAGTGGCCTGTTGTCAGTATAAGTTGGACTATAGCGAGAGAGTCTGTCTCCAATGTCCACACTTCACCACACCGATCCAAGCCATGCTACTCATGCACTGATTTGGCAAGCCGAAACCTTGTGATTGCTTGGCGGATGCTCTAAAGACTGAGCTAAACCGGTCCCATAACATACAAACAATAGACATTCAGAATTATGAAACATTAAAGGACCCAACAATTACTATGGCCTACCGGTTTAGTCCAGTCGGTAGGGCGTTCGGCTAGAAACCACAAGGTTCCTAGTTCGATACCGGCCCTCGCCACGGAGCGTATGAGTAGCACAGGAATCTGTGCGGTAAAGTAAGGAGCTGATGGTAGGTGTGGCGCTCCGTCCCAGACGCAAAAACAATCTCCTTGGTCTAGCGCAAGTGAAAAAGGGATAGACTCCCTCGCTGATTGGCTTATACCGACTTTAGGCCACCCTGACGACTTTAGTAGATAAAAAACGCCGATCATCATCATCATCATCATCATCATCAAAGGGTGCCGTCAACATGGATTCCCTTGGCTTTCTGCCCCCTCTCTCTTTCTCTCTCCCTCTCTCTCTTTCTCTCTCTCTCTCTCTCTCTCTCTCTCTCTCTCTTTCTCTTTCACTATTCGTCCCCATAGGGCATAGCTCTTGGTATGTCCTCTTGGTAAGTCCACACAGAGTTGATGAACGTTTTTGCTGGTCAGCCGACATTGGTGTGTCCGTGTGTAGGAGTCCATATGAAAACGTCACTTATGAGTACGTCCTTACTTTTCCAGCAGTACTTGCTCGTCTTACTTAGATGGTTTATATAAGACTGGAGTTAAGTAGCCGTATAGCTGCTATTTTGTAAGGTGATTTTTTCAGGAATTGTTCAAGACAATACCATTGTGTAGTTCCCATCTAGATTTTCTTCAAGCGTTTTGTTAGAATCGAAAAAGTGTAATCTCTCAGTAGTACTGACAAAATTCAGTCACTAACTAAGGCAGTTCAGAAATACGAAAGTAATCCCAAAAGAACGGTTTCTAAAGTGCTGGGAACACAGGGAAACATGAGCTTGCACAACAAACACAACAGTGTTGCCAATAGCCACTATTGGCAACACTGTTGTGTTTGTTGTGCAAGCGTTTGTTTCTGCCTCTGCGAACGCTTCTCAGCCACACTCAGTCTTGGTTTGTCCATCGCATAAGCATGTTTAGTTTACCCTTTACGTTTTTTAGTGCAAATAAAGTAGATCTGGGAGTTATGTCAATGAAAGAGTGACTCCACACAGCCCAGAGTTTCGGAACTATAGCCTCACCACCGGATGCAGTTTAGTTACGTACGAAGGACACGTAACAATTTTAGTTAATCCTTTACGCCTTTTAGCGCAATTTTGAACATAGAGTAGGGGGACTATACACTCCAGAGTTTCAGAATTGAAGCCATAGAATACGCCGATTTCACCTCCAAAGATGAGTATGACCCCACCAATGGTGCCACCAGGTGGCCATGGGTGGTGATCCGTGATGCTTAAAGACGGAATCAAAGAGTCTAAGCATTCCATGACTTTGGCTCTTACTTGGTCGGTCGGAGAGGCACCTACCAATCAATTGGCAGGTCACTTCAAGCCCTAGCACCTATTTGATTGTCCTGACTATATTCATCAATTGATCTTATGGCAAACCCCATCCATTATCATATATATACTTGCCAACCCCTCCGCACGAGCAGCATGTGTCACAAGATCAGTTTCTTAAGCGTAGTTTAAAAGGTTTGAATTCAGAGTTTTCCTTCTCCTAGACTGGTTGCCTAACCAAGATTAAAGAGCCCATTCTGTACCCCAATTTACCCATAGTTGGAAGTAAAATAGTAGGATTCACACCTTTCCCAAAAGTACTAGCGCTATGTGAAATTAAAACAGCTTCGTCCAGGATTTGAACTCATCTCTTCGTATCCATTTCCTTTGGGGTACCCCTTAATTGCCATTATTTCCATGTCCATTCTGACCCAAAGGGGTAGCACTTGTTAGGGTCTCATCAATGAGTTAGATAAATAAAAAATGAGTTTAAAGATGTGTTTAAAAATTGTTATGTTATTAGAGGGGCCTTGGATAATTAAGGTTCGAAAAAACGATCGATTTTAGTAAAAATAAAATATGGGTGAAGATGGAAATAAATATTTTGAAAAATATTTTAGAAGAAAGAAATTATTTGGAATGCAGTTTGTTTAAAATGTTTGTTGAAATTCCGTCATATAATTGCAGGGATTGAATATTTTCGGGTGAATTATAAAAATATTCAGGCCAGAGGAATGTCGGATTGTTTGGTTAAAATTCCAGTGTATACAAAATGACAATATACAATGGAATTGAAATATGACGTAAGAAAATAATCAGCTGATTATCGGTAAATCATAAAAGAAGGGGGAGAATGAGGGCAGACCAGGAAAGCTCTATTAAGGAAGATACACATGCGGCTGAATTAGCCTGTAGAAAATCTTTCTTTCTTACTCTCCAACGACTACTACTAGGATTGTTACGGCCAAATAAACATATGTTGACAAGAAATTGTGGACTTGTTTTTAATCGACCCGGGTTACCACGGCCAATTGAAAGGACGTTTTCACACAAGAAGAACAATCCCACACATAATAAGACAAAAGACCCATTACGTCACAAAATGGGTTTAATTTTTTTTTTAAATATCCAACAAGAATGAATAAAAAAAACGTCTTGGGTATGAAATAAGCAAGAGTTGACATGACGTAAACTCAATCAACTAACAAACAAGACTGAAGTCTCTGGATGCAGTTTAGAGTCATACAGACACATAACAAGTTTATTTAGACTTTTACGCATTTTATCAAATATAATATATATTACTCATGTAGGGGTTAATTTCGCATTTGCCTGAGGAGTTGTCTGCTCGCATGATGTCGCTGGTTCCGCTAGGGGCCTCTTGTATTTAAGCGGCTGATTTGAATTTCTCTCTCTCTTTCCTCGCTACGAGAGCACATGGGTTAGACAATTGTCATTCCCTTCTCGTTGGGGTTTCGGCCCTCAACGCCGGCTACTGGTCACTGTAAGTGATTTATACAGCATGGACTATTCTTAGTCTCATGTCTGTACCTTTATATTATGTGTACTTTTATATTATCTTGTCAGTGACTTTTATGTATGTATGTTTATGTACACTATTCTATCTTCCATTGTTTATGTATCTTGTTTATTCATGTGCTGTATTATATTAAATGTATTGTCCCTCAACCTGTGTCGGAGTTTGTTTGCGTTTCAACGAGACATGACTTTGTCATAACCTTTGAATCTACACACACATTAACACATATATGTCCTGTAAAAAGGTACACACACACACACACACACACACACATATATATATATATATATATATATAAATATATATATATATATATATATATATATATTGATAGTGATAGTGATAGTGATAGTGATGATATAGAGTGCTATATACATAACTAAATAGTGCTCAATATCATTGATAGAGCACTTGGTTTGAGAATCGCATAGGCAAGAAACTGTTGGTAACTAAGTACTGTTGACTTCATGTCCACGCTACCCAAAAAATGCGAAGACATTTTCTTTTTTCTATTTGTGTGGCCTTAGCAGAAAATGAAAATATAAGTTGATGAAAATAAGTCAGTAACAACGTGTCTTTTTTCTTATTCTATTCAATGGAGTGAAATAAATTTGCCGTTAATTGGTTCCGTTCATAAACGTGCTGGAAAAATATGTCACTTTGCTGAAGCGGCATGTTTGTAAGTCTCAATGCTTTCGACACAGATATTAAAGTGCTGATCTAGTTACAAATTTAAAAGTATGCAATATATATATATATATATATATATATATATATATGTGTGTGTGTGTGTGTGTGTGTGTGTGTGTGTGTGTGTGTGTGTGTGTGTGTGTTTGTATATGTATATGCTGTTTATATATATATATATATATATATATATATATATATATATATGTGTGTGTGTGTGTGTGTGTGTGTGTGTGTGTTTGTGTGTGTGTTTAGGTACATTACTAACTTTGTACAACATCCATAAATTCCAAGACCCCAGGTAAGCTTTTTTTTTTATTCGCGGCAAATTAATTGATTATTCTTGATCGAACCAAAGTAGTTATATTAAAATTTAACGATTATCTAAAAACCAAAACCAAAACCAAAAAAGAAACAAATAAAAATTTAAAAAACAACATAATTTTAATCATAATTATTTTTATATTTTCTTTTACCCTAACAAATTTGAAAAAAAAAAGAAAGAAAAGAAAGATTTTTAAAAAAATTCTAAAGACATCTTAGGATTATTAAAATAATGAGCCACGGAAATTTACATTATAATACAAAAAGGTTTTTATAAAAGTAATTTTTATTTTATTAATTTTTACGATAGACTTTAAATCAGACCCCCTCCCTCCAAAAAACAACAAAAAACAAACAACAAAAACGTTGTTGCTTGATTTCGGTTTCAGACTTTCTTATAAATACAAATGTTACTCTGAGCGATGGTATATGAAAATGAACACACACACACACACACACACACACACACACACACACACATATATATATATATATATATATATATATATATATATATATATATATGTGGAGAAAGGTAGACAAACACGAGATGTTATGGAAACATCCCGTGTTTGTCTACCTTTCTCTACATACTGTCGGATTAACCTCCTCACATTTCTCACACACACACACACACACACACACACATATTATATATATATATATATATATATATATATATATATTAATATTGTGTGTGTGTGTGTGTGTGTGTGTGTGTGTGTGTGTGTTGTGTTTTGTTTTTTTGTTTTGTTTTATGGCATATCAACCTCGGTGGGCCATTTAATGCCGGCAAAGTTTTTGTAAGATTCGCAGCGATAGTTTGGAAAAAATCTTTTAACTCATTTTTTAATAAACAAATTTTCTATTTAACCCATAGATGGGAGCATAACAGGTACTACCACTCCGGGTCAGGGTGAATCTGGAAGCAATGGTGATGAAGGAGTGCTCCACATTCCACAGGCCTCCAGAACTGGAACCTCACCATTAGACAGAGTTTAACATCATTCCCAAGACATGAAGACGCTCAGTCACCGCCTTCTAGCTCATATATAATAAAACGGATTTAAGGTTGCCATAAGGGCAATAGGGATATAAATATATATGTGCGTTTGTGTGTGTGTTTGTGTGCTTGTGTGTGTATGCGTATGTTTGTGTATATTTTTCAAAGGTTATGAAAAGTCTAAACATTAGCATACATGGAAATTGTATCCCCTCATTTAACCATAAAAAATAAATGTGAGTTTTCTTCCTTTTTTTTGTCAATAATCTGAATCTCCAACATTTAAAAAGATAAATAAATAAAACTTCTGACTCCCCAAAATAAAGTTAACGTCTAGTTTTTCGATTGGTGTCTATTTTTAAAAGCTTGGTGAATTAAAATCTGCTCACATTACCTACGGAAGATATGGCCTTAGTAAAAATTAAATAAATAAAATGAAATAAAAATACAAATCTTGAATGCATTGAATTAAAGCTTCTGTTTGTTTTGTGGAAGATTTAAAGCAACATTTTTTCAGCCAATGATAATTAAAGCAGTTGAATAGAAAAAACTTAAGGACCGTATTACCTTTAGGCACCCCTTTTTGATCTCGATTAAGAAAGGACATATTTTTTATTTACACCGTCAATATCCAGTTGTTTGTTAGGGATTAGGGATAGGGAATAGGGTTAGGGGTTAGTTTTATACTTTTAAAAAATCTAAAAATCGTCTGTTAAAACAACCGGATATTGACGGTGTAAATGAAAAAAATGGCCTTTCTTAATCGAGATCAAAAAGGGGTGCCTAAAGGTCATATGGTCCAAACTTAGATAAAAATAAAAACAAACAAACACCTTTAAAAAAACAAAAAAACAACAACAACAACAAAAACTAGAGGTTGTAAGTAAAATAAGACTGAAAGCGAATACTAATTCAGTTATTCATTTTCAATCAAATATTTGTAAGAACCTGTGATTTTTAAAGCAATATATGCAAATTGGCTAAGTCTTTTAGTATAGCGTGTCTATAAATATCAATATAAATATCATTCAGCTGGCTTGCATTTTCCAACCGCAAGAAAATACTGTTTTATGGGGAACATGGGGCCAATCCCCAAGCAACACCTACCGGTTCGGTTTGGGCGTGGCTCCCCTGGTTAAAAAGACCTTGTGTTAATCAAACAAGGTGTAAGGTCACGAAAATAGTTATTATTCTATTGGGGTTTCCCCCTAAATTTTAAAAGTAATTTTTAATATTCATTCATTGCTAAAGAATTCGTACGAGAAGATATCAAAAATTAGTTACAATGTAAAACGGTCAAATGATATAGGAGATGTGATATAATTGAAAAAGATTGAATACTTTTATTTTTAATTCTAGATCTTCAAAGTTAAATGTAAACAAGTTTGTAACTGATGAACTAATTATTTGTCAGGACTTTTGAGATGAGGCTTCAAAATATTGTATTATTTAGATTTTTAACAAAATAACAGGACTTTGCAAGCGCATCACTCTCCATACTCACCAGATCTTTTTTTTTTTTCAACAGAAAATTCAACTTGAATTTTTAAAAAATACAGAACAGCTGCATCATCATATTAGAACAAAAAAAAAATTAAAGATACTTTTAACAATGTAAAAATGAGTGCAATTAATAAGTATTTACCGACCGGTTCGTCAGGCATAGGATGTGACACGAGGTCGAAAGTATGAAGTATCCAGCCAGGATCGAACTCACTATCAGTAGTAATGGATCTGCGATACTAGCTTGCTGACCATTACACCACGATGGAACGCTTTCCTTATTTACCCGATCCATTCGACACTGGTAGAATGTGACATAATGTTGCAAGTTTGGGGAATCCTGTGAGGACCAAACTCGCTATTCAGTGGTAATTTATCTGCGAGACTAGCTTGTTAACCATTACACAACGATGGGATGCCGTTTTCTGTACACAACCCATTAGCCACGGGTAAGATGTGACTCAATGTCGCACTTATGTTCCATCCAGCGAGGATCGAATTCACTAGTAATGGATATGCGAGAATAGCTTGTTAACACTTACAGCACGATGTGATTAGTATGATGAATGACAAAGGGAGTCTTTTGAAGAAAGTTATTGTTAATTTCTCTCTTCGTAAATATATATATATATATATATATATATATATATATATATATAATATATATCTCCGTCTCGGTAATTTTTAACACTCGTTGTGTATTTTTTTCTAATGAAGTCATTTATATTCCCAACGTACGTTTTGGCGGGAATAGTATAGATGTAGTGTTACATTACTTTTTAAATTAATATTTTGTTGAAACTATCGCCGTCATTTAGTTTACGTGTAAAAGTTAATTTCGCGCGGTGTTTTCAAAACACCGCTCGAAATTAAGTTTTACACTTTATTTCACGATGACTAGTTAAAATAAGTTATAATAATAATATTTTTATTTCACGGTTCAGGCAGCAGCAATGGGCAAAAATCTTTAGCAGCAAAAACCTCAGGTAAAAATCTTGTTATATCAACTTGAGAGCCGGTTTAGCTCAGTCGGTAAAGCATCCGTCGAGAAACCACAAGGTTCCGGGTTCGATACCGGCTTCTTGCCAACTCAGCGTATAAGTCGCACAGGGATCTGTGCAGTAAAATGGGGAGCTGGTGGTAGGTGTGACACTAAACCTCAGGCGCCAAAACATTCTCCTTAGTTTAGCGCTAGTGAAAAGGAGATAGACTCCTTCGCTGTCTGGCTTGAGGTCACCCGACGACTTTACTTACTTTACAACAATATAAAGTAGGGCTTCTCAAAGTTTTTACTTGATGCATTCTTTGTTAATAAATTTAATTTCTATTCACCGCAAAATAAATCTATTAATAATGGAGATTCGCTTCCGATTTTTGTCTGTAACAAAAACTACGTCACTGCTTACGTCACTATACCCGTCATAAATCGTCATAACATAGAATAAACACACTCAAAATGTGAGCATGCAACATTAGACAGTCCTCGTTGTTTTTTAAAACAAGTTTTAATCGATACATCCCCGGAATCATATATTTTATATATAGTTTGTTTTATCTTAATAGATGTTCAAAGTTAACAGAACTTAGTTTCGATTTCAATTTGTTTTATTCTTTTTTTTTTACTCCTTTAATAAATTTGATGATTTCATGATTCATGGTTCAAACTCTCCGACATTTAATGTTTAACTTCCACCTCCTCAATCAATATCTTTAAAAAAATGTATTTTTACATCGCCCGGAGGGTGTTCTTTTATTTTGCTAGTTTATTTAATGTTAGATTAGAAATCATAATTAATTTACGAGTATTTAATACCATTTACACGAGAAAAGAATCAGTAAGCTGTTATGCAGAAATAACTCCAAGTCACGTGGGTATTAAATATACGTGTTTTATGGCTCACATATTGTCAACGACCGCCCATTTAAGGCATTTCAGATACTCAGTTAATTATCATACAAATACCCAACTTTCTGCGGGTGAATCTTTTTGATATTAAAAAAAAAAGTTGAAAATCGACCTACCCTAATATACTCTTTTTCCTTTTCCGTGAATATAAATACCAAGTATCCACTCAAGTATCTAATAATAATAATCCGTAGTAAAAAAAAAAAATTAAAAAAGAAGATATACACACCCTTGTGTCAAACATGGTTGGTATCAATATATCGGTGATTTCAAACAGCTAACTATATCAGTAACTATATAGCAATAATAGCAGAACGTCTTCCGAGCAGTAGTAGGCGCTTGTACCACCACAGTGTCGAGTATTTATGGAGGACACTATCCAATCAGATTATAGTGAGGGGGTACCTAGGTATTTGCATATTCATTACATCACAATATATCGGTGATTTCAAACCGCTAACTATATCAACCAAATAAGCAAAGGTTGTTTACTTCGTTCAGCCCACTACGACACTCTGATCAAGGCGCTCGAGTTCGAATAATACCCAAAATTTCAAACATGGTGTACCCAGCTTCCAGTGCTCGAACCCCATGGTGTGACGTAACTGATCATTGGTTTCCAGTCACGTGGAAAGGTGTTTCGGGGTCAGGTTAGCAAGAGTTGCGTATCTCCTGTGGTGAGTATCCGGCCGAAAAGTGCTTTTCATTCTCCATTGCCGTGTATGTAATTTGAGATCGTCTTAATTCGTGCTAGCACAAGGCCCACACCCGAAAAAAGTGCTTAGGGAACGACAAGAGTGTTTCATGTGGTATGTAACCACATAATCCTCAGCTCGGGGATGAGGGTGGGTGACTAGACCTTGCATGAACCGTAAAAATGAGCATCATAAAAAGGTTTGGAGCTGAGCAAAGATCCTTTCATTCTTATTTGTTTGTTCTTACCGCTCCTTTTTCTTTTTCTTTCTCTTTCTTTCTTTTTCTTTCTTTCTTTTTCTTTTTTCTTTCTTTCTACCCCTTTATCTCTATTTAGGAATTCCGTGTTTTCTTTCTTTTTTTTGTTCTATACAGCTTCTTTCTTTCTTTCTTTCTTTCTTTCTCTTTTTATTCCTTCTTTCTTCTTTCTACCTCTTTACCTCAATTTAGGAATTCCGTGTTTTTCTTTTCCTTTTTTTGTTCTATCAAGCTTCTTTCTTTCTTTCTTTCTTTTATTCCTTCTTTCTTCTTTCTACTCTTTACCTCAATTTAGGAATTCCGTGTTTCTTCCTTTTTTTGTTCTATCAAGCTTCTTTCTTTCTTTCTTTCTTTCTTTCTTTCTTTCTTTCTTTCTTTTTATTCCTTCTTTCTTTATTTCTACCTCTTTATCTCAATTTAGGAATTCCGTGTTTTCTTTTCTTTTTTCTGTTCTATATAGCTTCTTTCTTTCTTTCTTTCTTTCTTTCTGGTACAAGTTAGAAATCTACTTTTTGGTGTCAGTACTTATCAGACCAATACCCAACTTTGCTCGGGTGAATCTTTTTGATATTCCAAAAAAGTTGAAAATCGACCTACCCTAATAGACTTTTTTTCCTTTTTCATTGTTTTAAGAACTTGTAAGCCAAATGATATGATGCGATTGCCTTGAGCATCTCCTATCGAAATAATTTGAATGTCTTACTCGGCATGATATCAATAAACGAAATTGCTGCAAGGTTCAGTAATAGGTGTGGGGGTGGGGGTGGGTGGAATGTTGGACCCGATGATAGATGTGTGGGGTGGAATGTAGGACCCTGGTATAAACTATCGACCTTGGTGATAACGAACCAGAAGGGACTATAAATTATCGACAAAACGAACGTTTCGGTAATTTTAAGCGTTTGAATTTTTATCTGAGAATTAGAGAAAGATTTACGTTTCCACAGACGCCTATACATTTATCAGATATATATATATATATATATATATACTCGGGTTTAAATGACTACATGTGCTAATAAGTGCGTACACGAAAATTTAGGTTTCCTGGGCATGACATTAAACTGCATCTGATGATGAGGCTGCAGCTCTGAAGATCTGGGGAATATGGAGACCCCGCTTAATTGCCATTACTCCCAGGTCCACCCAACCCGGAGAGGTGGTACATGTTACCCTTGAGTCAAATACATCAGTTCGAAAATTATCAATATTAGATAGGAATATTTGATATAACTGTGCAAATTATTAGTTTTAAGAATAGTTACTTGAAGCTATACTTATTTAGCAACGACTATTATTAGGTACTTGAAAAAGATATAATTGTAAAAGAAAAACTGACTTTGGGATCAAATAAATTATCAAGGGTTAAAATGCCGCAAAAAACGATCAATAAACCAACCAACCAACCAATCATATACAAAGTCTTTCATTAAAGTATCGAGATTAAAGCTATATTTACTAAGATAGAAATGAACTATGAATGGAACGTTTTTTTTTTCATAATACAAGGCGTGTCATAAAAGTGCTGAGTTTGAATCTGTATTTACCAAGATAGAAATGAACAATAAATGTAATGTTAATTTTTTCAGAATGAAAGGTGTGTCAAAAAGTACAAAAAATCTCGATCCTTTTTTGACACACCTTGTATATTTGAGTCAAATAAAGGAATAATCTGTCTTATTTATAATTTAAATTTCTGCTTCTTCTTCTTCTTCTTCTTCTTCTTCTTCTTCTTCTTCTTCTTCTTCTTCTTCTTCTTCTTCTTCTTCTTCAACGGTTAGCAAGCTTACAGATCCATTATTGTTGAATATCGTGTTCGATCCTTGCTGGATACCCAATAATTGCGACTTTGAGTCATAGTGTTAGTATCCGCCAGAATCACAACTATCTATCAAATAGGTAGGTTAGAAATTAGTTCTATTGGATAGGAATACGAGAAACCCTATAAATGTGTGCAAACAAATTATTATTATTACTATTATTATTTACTCCTTTTGAGTTTTAACATCATTGTTAGCTGATGGTCTTTCATTGGAGTCTGAGTGACAGCAAGTCTCCCTGGGTCTCCAGGACTCTTCTGAGTATTCTTGCAGATTGCAGCAGTGCAGTCTTCTGGATGGTATCAATTCTTCGTCTGATTTCCAAACTTTCCAAACCCTTTTCCAATCCTTTTGGCACCGTTCCAAGGGCACCAATTACAATTGGTATAACTTTCACTTTCATATTCCATAACTTTTTCAGTTCTCTGGCAAACTTGAAGCCATTTAACTTAGTTAATTGTATGAAAAATAATAATATAATGAATTATCTGCTGTAATATATTTTAATGTTCATTTATTTTATAAATAAAATCTTTATTTGGCAAAATAAATTTGAAAACTTGAATTATTTAAGTGAACTTATTAATATAAACGTATCCGAAGCTCGCTCGAACCTCAAATTTTAGTAAATTTAAGTCGGTGGAATGGCCTATTGTTGGTATCAGCCGTTCATGAGGGAGTCTATCCCGGTTTCACTTGCGCTAGACTAGGTTTTTGCATCTGATGTTCTACCAACCAAGCTAAATATACAGTTTATTCATATCTATCTATCTATCTATCTATCTATTGATTGTTCATTTTATGGAAATGTCTATATCTAAATATAGATCATTTCACTATTTCGATCCTCGTCATTTCTCCCCCCTCTCTCTCTCTCTCTCTCTCTCTCTCTCTCTATTTATCTATCTAGTTTAGCTAGCTATCTACTATCTAGCTAGCTAGCTATCTACCTATCTACTATATATCCATCTCAGTCTGTTTATCTATCAATCTTTATCTTGTGATGAATTTCATGTTTACATTCGGTCATGACTGAGGCATTAGCCTGACGGGATGGAAAATAGGAAAACAACATGGGGGCTGGTGGTAGTGTGAACTAAACCTCAGGCGCCAACATTTCTCCTTAGTTTAGCGCTAGTGAAAAGGAGAATAGTTACTCCTTCCGCTGCTGGCTTGAGGTCACCTCGACGATTTACTTAACTTTACAACAATATAAGTAGGGCTTCTCAAAGTTTTACTTGATGCATTCTTTGTTAATCAAATTTAATTTCTATTCAGCCGCAAAAATAATCTATTAATAATGGAGATTCGCTTCCGATTTTTGTGCCTGTACAAAAACTACGTCACTGCTTAAACGTCACTATACCGTCATTAAATCGTATACATAGAATAAACACATCCAAAATAGTGAGCATGCAACATTAGACAATCTCGTTTTTTTATAACAAGTTTTAATCGGTACATCCCCGAATCCATATATTTTATATATGTTTTGTTTTTTATCTTAATAGATGTTCAAAGTTAACAGAACTTAGTTCGATTTCAATTTTGTTTTATTCTTTTTTTTTTACTCCTTTAATAAATTTTGATGATTTCATGATTATGGTTTCAACTCTCGCGACATTTAATGTTTCAACTTCCACCTCTCAATAATATCTTTAAAAATGTATTTTTTTAACAATCGCCGGGGGTGTTCTTTTATTTTGCTAGTTTATTTAATGTTAGATTAGAATCATTAATTATTTAGCGAGTATTTCAATACCATTTCAGACGAGAAAAGAATCAGTAAGCTGTTATGCAGAAATAATCAAGTCAGGCGTGGGGTATTTTAATATACGTGTTTTTGGCTCACATATTGGTCAAGAACGGACGCCATTTAAAAGGCATTTCAGATACTCAGTTAATTATCATACAAATACCCAACTTTCTGCGGGTGAAATTTTTTGATATTAAAAAAAAAAAGTTGAAAATCGACTACCCTAATATACTCTTTCCTTTTCCGTGTATAATACCAAGTATCCTCAAGTATCTAATAATAATAAATCCGTAGTAAAAAAAAAAAATTTAAAAAAGAAGAATACACACCCTTGTGTCCAAACATGGTGGTATCAATTATGGTGATTTCACACAGCTAATATATCAGTAACTATATAGCAATAATAGCAGAAGTCTTCCGAGCGTAGTAGGCGCTTGTACCACCACAGTGTCGAGTATTTATGGGGACATATCCAATCAGATTATAGTGAGGGGGTACTAGGTATTTGCATATTCATTACATCACAATATAATCGGTGATTTCAAACCGCTAAACTTATCCAACAATTTGCCAAGGGTTGTTTACTTCGTTCAGCCACTACGACACTCTGATCAGGGCTCGGTTTCGAATAGATACCAAATTTCAACATGGTGTCCCAGCTTCCAGTGCTCGAACCAGCATGGTGTGACGTAATCTGATATTGGTTCAGTCACGTGGAAAGGTGTTTCGGGGTCAGGTTAGGAAGAGTTGCGTATCTTCCTGTGGTGAGTATCCGGCTCGAAAAGTGCTTTTCATTCTCGATTGCCGTGTATGTAATTTGAGATCGTCTATAATTCGTGCTGCACAAGGCCCAACACCGAAAAGTGCTTAGGGAACGCAAGGAGTGTTTTCATGTGGTATGTAACGACATAATCTCAGCTCGGGGATGAGGGGTGACTAAGACCATTCGCAAATGAACCGTAAAACAATGAGCATCATAAAAAGGTTTGGAGCTGAGCAAAGATCCTTTCATTCTTAATATTGTTTGTTTCTTACCGCTCCTTTTTCTTTTTTTCTTTCTTTTTCTTTCTTTTTCTTTCTTTCTTTTCTTTTTTCTTTCTTTCTACCCTTTATCTCTATTAGGAATTCCGTTGTTTTCTTTCTTTTTTTTTTGTGGAGTCTATACAGCTTCCTTTCTTTTCTTTTTCTTTTCTTTCTTGTCTTTTATTCCTTTCTTTCTTTTTTTCCTACCTCTTTACCTCAATTTAGGAATTTCCGTGTTTTTCTTTCCTTTTTTTGTTCTAATCAAGGCTTCTGTTCTTTCTTTCTTTCTTTTATTCCTTATTTCTTTTTTCTACTCTTTACACCAAATCAATTTAGGAATTCCGTGATATAATATATATATTTTTTTTTGTTCTATCAAGTTTCTTTCTTTCTTATTCTTTTTCTTCTTTAAATATATCCTTAATATAATATATATATATAATATATATACCTTCTTTCTTTATTTCCTAATATAAACTCTTTATCTCATTTAGGATTCCGGTTTTATCTTTTAATATAATATTTTTCTCTTTTCTTGTTCATAATATAAAGAATATAATATTATCTAATATGGGGTTTCCCCCTAAGTTTAAAAGTAATTTTTAATATTCATTCATTGCTAAAGAAATTCGTACGAGAAGATATCAAAAATTAGTTACATGTAAAAAGATCAAATGATATAGGAGATGTGATATAATTGAAAAAGATTGAATACTTTTTTTTAAATTCTAGATCTTCAAGTTCATTGTAAACAAGTTTGTAACTGATGAACTAATTGTTTGTCAGACTTTTGAGTTGAGGTTTCATAATATTGTATTATTTAGATTTTAACAAAATATTTTTGGTGCAACACAGACTTTGCAAGCGCACCCCTCTCCATACTCACCAGAATCTTTTTGTTTTTTTTTCAACTGAAAATTCAACTTGAAGACTTGAAGAATTTTGTTTTAAACAGCACAGCTGCGTCACATCATATTGGAATAAAAAGAGAAGATTAAGAGATAGTTTTAAACAATGTAAAATAAGTGCAATTAATAAGTATAACCCGGCCGGTTTGTCAGGCATGGGAAGTGATACGATGTCGAAAGTATGAGGTATCCAGCCAGGATCGAACTCACTATCAGTAGTAATGGATCTGCGATACTAGCTTGCTGACCATTACACTACGATCGAACGCTTTCCTTATATACCCGATCCATTTGACACTGGTAGAATGTGACATAATGTTGCAAGTTTGGGGAATCCTGTGAGGACCAAACTCGCTATTCAGTGGTTATCAATCTGCGAAACTAGCTTGTTAACCATTACACACACGATGGGATGCCGTTTTCTCTACACAACCCATTAGTCACGGGTAAGATGTGACTCAATGTCGCACGTATGTTCCATTCAGCGAGGATCGAATTCACTAGTAATGGATCTGCGAGACTAGCTTGTTAACACTTACAGCACGATGTGATTAGTATGATGAATGACAAAGGGAGTCTTTTGAAGAAAGTTATTGTTAATTTCTCTCTCTTCGTAAATATATATATCTCCCGTCTCGGTAATTTTTAACACTCGTTGTGTATTTTTTCTAATGAAGTCATTTATATTCCCAACGTACGTTTTGGCGGGAATAGTATAGATGTAGTGTTACATTACTTTTAAATTAAATTTTTGTTGAAACTATCGCCCGTCATTTAGTTTACGTGTAAAAGTTAATTTCGCGCGGTGTTTTCAAAAACACCGCTCGAAATTAAGTTTTACACTTTATTTCACGATGACTAGTTAAAAAATAAGTTATAAAATAATATTTTTATTTCACAGTTCAGGTAGCAGCAGTGGGCAAAAATCTTTAACAGCAAAAACTTCAGGTAAAAATCTTGTTATAATCAAATTGAGGGCCGGTTTACCTCAGTGTGTAGTGCATCCGACTAGGAACCACAAGGTTCGGGTTCGATACCGGCTCCATGCCAACTCAGCGTATAAGTTGCACAGGGATCTGTGCAGTAAAATATCTCATTTTATTTTCCTTAGGTAATGTGAGCAGATTTTAATTCACCAGACTTTTAAGAAAGAAACCAATCGAAAAACTAAACGTTAACTTTATTTTTGTGAGTCAGAAATTTATTTATTTATCTTTTAAATGTTGGAGATTCAGATTATTGACAACAAAAAAAGGAAGAAAACTCACATTTATTTTTTATGGTTAAATGAGGGATACAATTTCCATGTATGCTAATGTTTAGACTTTTCATAACCTTTGAAAAATATACACAAACATACGCATACACACACAAGCATACATACAACACACACACACACCACACCAACGCACGCACGCACATATATATTTATATCCCTATTGCCCTTATGGCAACCTTAACCCGTTTTATCATATATGAGTTGAAGGCGGTGACTGAAGCGTCTTCCTGTCCTGGAATGACGTTAAACTCTATCTAATGGTGAGATTCCAGTCCTGGAGGTCTGTGGAATGTGGAGCACTCCTTCATCACCATTGCTTCCAGGTCCACTCTGACCCGGAGTGGTAGTACCTGTTAGGGTCCCATCTATGTGTTAAATAGAAATATTGTTTATAAAAAATGAGTTAAAAGATTTTCTTCCAAACTATGGCTACGAATCTTTCAAAACTTTGCCGGCATTAAATGGCCTACCGAGGGTGATATGCCATAAAAAAACAAAAAACAAAAACAACACACACACAACACACACACACACACACACACACCACACACACACACATATATATATATATATATATATATATATGTGTGTGTGTGTGTGTGTGTGTGTGTGTGTGTGTGTGGTGTGAGAAAATAGGAGGTTAATCCGACAGTATGTAGAGAAAGGTAACAAACACGGGATGTTTCCATAACATCTCGTGTTTGTCTACCTTTCTCCACACACATATATATATATATATATATTATATATATATATATATATATATATATATTGTGTGTATGTGTGTGTGTGTGTGTGTGTGTGTGTGTGTGTGTGTGTGTGTGTGTGTGTGTGTGTGTGTGTGTGTGTGTTCATTTTCATATACCATCGCTCAGAAGTAACATTGTATAAGAAAGTCTGAAACCGAAATCAAGCAACAACGTTTTTTATTGTTGTTTTTGTTGTTTTTGGAGGGAGGGGGTCTGATTTAAAGTCTATCGTAAAAATTAATAAAATAAAAATTACTTTTATAAAAATCTTTTTGTATTATAATGTAAATTTCCGTGGTTCATTATTTTAATAATCCTAAGATGTTTTAGAAATTTTTTAAAAATATTTCTTTTCTTTCTTTTTTTTTTCAAATTTGTTAGGGTAAAAAGAAAATGTAAAAATAATTATGATTAAAATTATGTTGTTTTTTCAATTTATTTTTGTTTATCTTTTTTTGGTTTTGGTTTTGGTTTTTAGATAATCGTTAAATTTTAAATATAACTACTTTGGTTCCGATCAAGAATAATCAATTAATTTTGCCGCGAATAAAAAAAAGCTTACCTGGGGTCTTGGAACTTATGGATGCTGTACAAAGTTAGTAATGTGTACCTAAACACACACATACACACACACAGACACACAGACACACACACACACACACACATATATATATATATATATATACATATATATATATATATATTTATAAACAGCATATATATATATATATATATATATGTGTGTGTGTGTGTGTGTGTGTGTGTGTGTGTGTGTTTGTGTGTATTGCATACCTTTAAATTTGTAACTAGATCAGCACTTTAAATATCTGTGTCGAAAGCATTGAGACTTACAAACATGCCGCTTCAGCAAGTGACATATTTTTCCAGCACGTTATGAACGGAACCAATTAACGGCAAATTTATTTCACTCTATTGAATAGAATAAGAAAAAGAACACGTTGTTACTGACTTATTTTCATCAACTTATATTTTCATTTTCTGCTAAGGCCACACAAATAGAAAAAAAGAAAATGTCTACGCATTTTTTGAGTAGCGTGGACATGAAGTCAACAGTACTTGGTTACCAACAGTTTCTTGCCTATGCGATTCTCAAACCAGTGCTCTATCAATGATATTGAGGCACTATTTAGTTATGTATATAGCATTCTATATCATCACTATCACTATCAATATAATATATATATATATATATATATATTATATATATAATATATATATATGTACCTTTTACTGGCCATATATGTGTTAATGTGTGTGTAGATTCAAAGGTTATGACAAAGTCATGTCTCGTTGAAACGCAAACCCGACACAGGTTGAGGGACAATACATTTAATATAATACAACACATGAATAAACAAGATACATAAACAATGGAAGATAGAATAGTGTACATAAACATACATACATAAATCACTGACTAGATAAATAAAAGTACACATAATATAAAGGTACAGACATGAGACTAAGAATAGTCCATGCTGTATAAAATCACTTACAGTGACCAGTAGCCGGCGTTGAGGGCCGAAACCCCAACGAGAAGGAATGACAATTGTCTAACCCATGTGGTCTCGTAGCGAGGAAAGAGAGAGAGAAATTCAAATCAGCCGCTTAAATACAAGAGGCCCCTAGCGGGAACCAGCGACATCATGCGAGCAGACAACTCCTCAGGCAAATGCGAAATTAACCCCTACATGAGTATATATATATTATATTTGATAAAATGCGTAAAAGTCCTAAAATAAACTTGTTATGTGTCGTTTGTATGATTCTAAACTGCATCCAGAGACTTCAGTCTTGTTGGTTAGTTGATTGAGTTTTAACTTCATGTCAACTCTTGGCTTATTTCATACCGAAGACGTTTTTGTTTTATTCATTCTTATTGGATATTTAAAAAAAAAATTAAACCCATTTTGTGACGTAATGGGTCTTTTGTCTTATTATGTGTGGGATTGTTTCTTCTTGTGTGAAAAACGTCCTTTTAATTGGCCGTGGTAACCCGGGTCGATTAAAAACAAGTCCACAATTTCTTGTCAACATATGTTTATTTTGGCCGTAACAAATCCTAGTAGTAGTCGTTGGGAGAGTAAGAAAGAAAGATTTTTCTACAGGCTAATTCAGCCGGCATTGTGTATTTTCGTTAATAGAGCTTTCCTGGTCTGCTCTCATTCTCCCCCCCCCTTCTTTTATGATTTACCGATAATCAGCTGATTATTTTCTTCATATTTCAATTCCATTGTATATTGTCATTTTGTATAGAATGGAATTTTAGCCAAATAATCCGACATTCCTCTGGCCTGAATATTTTTATAATTCACCCGAAAATATTCAACTCCTGCAATTCTATGACGGAATTTCAACAAACATTTTAAACAAACTGCATTCCAAATAATTTCTTTCTTTTAAAATATTTTTCAAAATATTTATTTCCTTCTTCACCTGTATTTTATTTTTACTAAAACCGATCGTTTTTTCGAACCTTAATTATCCAAAGCCCCTCTAATAACATAACAATTTTTAAACACATCTTTAAACTCATTTTTATTTATTTAACTCATTGATGAGACCTAACAAGTGCTACCCTTTGGGTCAGAATGGACATGGAAATAATGGCATTAAGGGGTACCCAAAGGAAATGGATACGAAGAGATGAGTTCAAATCCTGGACGAAGCTGTTTTAATTTCACATAGCGCTAGTACTTTTGAGAAAGGTGTGAATCCTACTATTTTACTTCCAACTATGGGTAAATTGGGGTACAGAATGGGCTCTTTAATCTTGGTTAGGCAACCAGTCTAGTAGAAGGAAAACTCTGAATTCAAACCTTTTAAACTCCGCTTAAGAAACTGATCTTGTGCCACATCCTGCTCGTGCGGAGGGGTTGGCAAGTATATATATGATAATGGATGGGGTTTGCCATAAGATCAATTGATGAATATGGTCAGGACAATCATATAGGTTCTAGGGCTTGAAGTGACCAGC
>CM042140.1:94401587-94424087 GCA_023376005.1 Doryteuthis pealeii | reverse complement strand
CCTCGCCACTAGATGCATTTTAAGGTCATACCCAGGACACAATGAATTCAGGATCTAGACATAGAAATAAACATATTTTTTTATTGTGCACAAGATGAAACAGAATGAAATAAACAAAATTTAAAGGGGAAAATCAGGAAATGTTAATATTCGTTCTTGAATCTTCCTTGATTTCGATGTTTATATCACCGGAGTAAACACGAGTCCAACCTAAAAGATCAAACGTCTCTCATAAAAGCCAATCCTCAAAGCTACAAAGGATCTTCAGAAGACATTTCTTTTTTGTTTCTTTATGATTAGAAATATTTCTTTGTTTATAGGTTTTTTAAAAAGAGACCCAACTTTAGAGAAATTTAAAAAGAGATTAAACGATTCGTAGAATTTTTTTGTTGATTTGTGATATATATATATATATATATATATAATATAATATATATATATATTATCGAAAATAAAAAATTATATATTTATATTTATATATATATGGGTAAAATAGGTCAATCGTTTTAAAAAATCTGTTTAAAAAAATGAGTTAAAAAATGTTTTAATATCCAACAACAATGAAAAAAACAAAAATGTCTTCGGCATAAAATATCCCAAGGGTTGAAATGCCGTAAAATACAACCAACCAACTTAAACGCCCCCCCACCTTCCCGCACACATCACACATCACACACACACATAGACAAAAAACACACAAAAATCACACAAATGAGGATCGGTCAATTCATTTTCATTTTTCATATACAACTACTGTCCTTCTCTTTGTGTCAAGCTTCTTGAGTGTGAAAAAATATCAGAATGTTGTCAGTTTCAAAATTGAGCCTGCTATTTAATAATTAAAGTATTGATTTGAAAAAATTACAATATACTAACTGGGATGAAATGATAGAGGAGCAAAAGTTACATATCTATAAATTCAACATAGATCTTAAATTAAATTTAAATTAGTGAAATAGAACATTAATTAGGACTGTGCCTATTCTAATAGTGACCACTGGAGTTTAACAAGTTGAATTAATAGTTTTCCTTCTACTAGACTGGTTGCCTAACCAAAGTTAAATAACCCGGTCTGTCCTACTTTTACCCATAGCTGGAGGGAGAGCAGTTGAATTCATACCTTTCCCAAAGGTATTAGCGCTATGTGAACTGTAGCTACGACCAGGACTTGAACTCAGGTCCATTTCCAACGACTCTAACCATTACACCACGGCCTCCAACTGTTGATAGATGTTACAGACGATGTTAATCAATGAATAGAAATTCTCCCTGTTATACTGAGCAGGTTAATGATATAGAATTCAATTCGTTAAAGAAAATGAAATGCAACAGTTAAAAGAGATTATGTGGAAGAAATACCTGAAATAAACAGCTATTTTTAGGGGTTTGGTTTGGTTTGGTTTGTTTTAAGGCATATCAACCTCAGTGGGTCATTTAATGCCGACAAAGTTTTAAAATAAATTCATTTTTAATTATAAATACATTTTTCTATTTAACCCATTGATGGGACCCTAACAGGTACTACCACTCCGGGTCAGAGTGGACCAGGGAGCAATGATGGTGATGGACATGTAGACCCTTAGCCACCACCTTCTAGCACCCATATGATAAAAAGGGCTGTGGCTGCCATAAGGGCAATAGGCTTGAGGCAATCATCTAGGTGTTAGGGCTTGACGTGAGCAGCCGATTGATCGGAGAGGGCCTCTCCGACCGCCCGTCTAGCACAAGAAAGGGCCAAAGCGGAGTATTGCAAGTCATGGACTGCTCAACCACCTGGGTTCTATCCTTAGGCATCACGGGTCGCCACCCACGACTAACAGGTGGCCCCATTGGGGGAGTTTTACCCCTCTGCAGAGGTGCAGTCTGTGCATTCTAACGCCCAACGAACAGGGCGGTATTTTTATTGGATTAATAAAGGGTTTCGACTAAATCCTGATGGTACTACTACAAATTCTGTTCTCTATAATTATGCGAATAAAGTTGGTAGGGAGGACTATTGTCGGTATCAGCTGGACAACAAGGGAGTCTATCAACTTTTTGCAAGCGCTAGACTGGGGAAAACCTGAAAATCCAAAGAATTGCCGACCAAATTTTTCCCATGACTATACCAAATTTTCTTGGTATTTTTTAATATTTTTTTTTTGTTGATGGGATATTTCAAAGTTCACAATATATTTACCTCCTAACTTATTCTATTCAAATAGCCCTATCATCGTTGTAATTTGAGTCCTTTTGCTCAATTGTAATGAACTAACCATCAGTTTGTGTTCTTTGCTTGGGCATGGAGGGAGAGCCGTTGCGAGCGGTTTAAAGTAGACAAAGAGTTAAAACACAAAAAAATATTCACAGAGTCTGAAATCGGAGCAAAAATATTCACATATCCCAAAACATTTCGATTGAACAGATTAAAACGAATGAATTAGAAAACTATATTCTCATCCCTCCTTCTATAATTAGTGTGTGTGTGTGTGTGTGTATGTGTGTGGTGTGTGTGTAAAGTATGGAATGAAATCTGACGGAAAGATATATAAAAAGAGAGTTCAGAAAACAAATTGAACATGTGGCAATATTTCCCAAGAGGATTGATATCATCAATACTCATTAGCCATTACGCTAAGGGAGGGGGTGCTCTCTTTTAATTAATCTTTATTTAGTCTTGCACATTGGGCTTACCGTCAATGATGTTCTAAGTGAACAGTCATCTAAGATCTGAGCGGGTTTATCTGAGTGCATTCTGATGTCGCTAAATTAAAGCAGAACGTGCAATCTGATTTCCCAAATAGTAAGGGTGATTAAAAAGTGATGCATTTTGTTTAGGACAGGTATAATTACCAACACACGAACATGTATCATATCTTCAAAATAAAGCTGGTCCTCTGTGGATCACATCCCTACTTCGCCAGATAGTCACCGTTTCTCTCAATAGCAATGTCCACCTTCGAATGAGAGCATGTATCCTGTCCCGTAAATTATGTTGGCTGTTCTTTGAGCCAATTCTTCACTAAGGATTTCACTTCCTCGTCACGGGAATAATGATTGCCACTCAAACCCTCTTTCATGGGACCGAAGAGATGCAAACATTATTCCACATACTTATGGCACAAACTACAGGGTGTTCGTGAGAAATTTGACAGTTTCATAAGGAAAAAATTTGACAGTTTCATAAGGAAAAAATTAGCGTAGATCACAGCCTCAATCCTGCTCCGGAACCTAGAGCAAGTTGATGTTACAGTTTCCCTGGGAAGTGTCTCAAACACTACCTTAATTCTGTCGATTAACTGGGCTTTTGTAGTACTGGCACGGTGATTGGTGTCTTTCTCAACAGCGCCACATACATACATAATCCATGGGGTTAAGATCTGAGGAGTTCGGGGGCCAAACATTGGGACTGGTATAGTCGTAAAAATTCGCCGACAAACATTTTTTACTTTTCCCAGAGGTGTGGCAGGGGAGCGAATCCTGCTGCCATACATATGGCCTACTATTGGCTAGCTTTGTTATCCAGGGCTTGACTACAGTGTTTAGCAACTCTACGTAGGCATCTGAGGGTCCTCCAACACTTTTTTCAGCAGATTGTCGAGGAATTCTGCTGTGCGAACGCAATCTGATCGTCTGTTATGTTGCTTTCTTCTAGACACAGCCTCGTAGTCTCCATTTCAATTCTCCTGTTGATGCCTGATTGATTTACAGGGTTCAGGGAGCATTGGGCAGCAACCATGATTTCCTTATTTTCATGGCCGGCGCAGATCATCATGATACAAGTTATTCTCTTCCATGATTCAGGTGGGTTCCAGTCATCTATTTTATCTGTCATCACGTATATGAATGAAGAAGGGCCCAAGCCTTTAAATGATGTGTAGTGTGCACCGATATCTCCAACCTACAGAGAAAAATAACCAAATATAAGTATTTCAAATTCATCCCAAACACTCTGTATATGACATTGAATTTATAACTTCCACCCCCTCAGGTAAAAATGGATTTTTACACTACCCGGAGTGTGTTTTGTTTTTCTGGTGGGATATATAATTATGATTTTATAATTTTACTACTATATAAAAAAAGGAGAAAATAGATAAAATATGTAAAAATGTAGACTTGTATCTCCATGATTTATCTTATATATTTAGTCCGGATAATCTGCAAATGTCAAATGTATTACCAGAAGTATCCGAACACCCTGAAAACAGCGGGAAAAAATTACAAAAACCTCAAGAATTATCTAAAAGCAACTTGGAAAAAAATCAATATCATACCTGTTGTAGTTGGGGCAAATGAGTTGGTCAAGCAAAATTAAAAAAAAAAACCTTGAAACAATACTGATGGACCAAGCTGCTATGAATACAAATAGCATCTATCAAAGGAACATGATATTTCCACGTACCCCACTTGTACGGGTCAGGCACAAAGGCCCTATTTATGTGGGACCACCCACAAGCCGAGACTCATGGGGTGGTCAGGTGAAAAATTGCGTCGATCCCGTCGGCATTCCCCTTCAAGGGGCGCCTCAGGCATGGGCAATAAACCCAGCCCTGCCCCTTTAAATCGAGGGGGCAGGTGTTGCCTGGGGGGATGGGCCCCCTGGGATCGACGCTATTATTATAAGAACCGGTCCAGCGCCGAAGCTCACCGGACCCCCGGTGATCATCTATCAAAGAACATGCTCCACCCTAAAACGATCCTTAGATGCAACTACTATCTATAAAGGAATCAAGTGTTAGCCCCGCGCCGGAGCCCCTTGCTTCTAAAAATTGCTAAAATAAAATAAAATAAAGTAAAATTACTAAAAAATAATCTTCAAACTATGAATGATACAGCCAGTTATACTGAGTACAAGTACAGAATAATTCTTTTGTTATAGATTTTTCAACCATGCGTGATAGCAAATGTATTCGCGATCGGTAGATAAGGGGTAAAAATGTGACATTCAAATCCAAGCAGTACAAAAAAAAAGAGAAAGTGAAATTAGTGCATGAAAGTTTTTCCAGTGTTCGGAGAAAGAAGTTTTATAAACGCGAATCAGAAAATGTACGAAATGAGCCAAGCAGAATACAAAATGAAACAAGCAAAAAAATAAATAAAAGAAATAAAAGAAATATCACAATACGATACAACAATGCATACTACTAAGATGAGCAAAAACCAGAAAGATTTTCAAGAGGACAAAACGGTCTTTTGGAATTTGAGAGGTAGACGACAGACGCTCTAATCCTAGGAAAAAGATTACAGTTGAATTATCTCAACAAGAATTATATATTATATATATATATATATATATATATATAATATAATATATATAAATATATAATCTTCCATAAGTACGTCTTTTTCTTAAGCTAAACCCAACCAATTATCAATCTATCTATAATACATCGATTCGTCATTTTGTTCATCTGTCTTCGAAAAAATTGCTTATCTGATGTCCCGATAAGATTATTTTTGCTATATATCTTAAAGAGATGGGACCAGATTTTTTTTCAAAAGAACTAGACCGACCCACGACCCGTAGGCTCCCTCTTGAAACAACGTTCCAGATTGATATCGGTGCTTCTATCTATGAAGGGTTAAGGATTCCGAGTTATATTTTGCTAGTTATTTAGGAATTTCAATTCATCCAGACTCTTTTCCAAACACTGGTTGGGGGAGGGGCGTTCTTAAGGTACAACTACGATTGTAACATCCATCATCTTCCTGTTCTTCATCCTTTTCAGTTCTCTGGTCAGGTTAAAAAATTGTCTATATTTTCCGTTTTCTTACATTTTCTACTTTGCGATTTGCCGAGACGTAAAATACACGGATTCTTTTTTTCTATTTAACACAAGGCTGGTCTCCTCTAGCCGGGATGTGGATCTGTTATGTATGTATGTATGTATGTATGTATTATCATTGTTATTATTTTCACTCCAACTACAATTGGTATCACTTTCACTCTGATATTCCACAGCTTTTTCAAATTCTCTGGCAAGGTCCAGTATTTATCCATATTTTCATTTTCCTTCAGTTTCACCCGTGATCTGATGATTATTATTTAATTATTATATTATTATTATTATTATTAGGTTTTCACACCTGCATTTGCTGGTGGATTCACTGGAGGTTGAGTGACAGCAAGTATATTATTATTATTATTATTATTATTATTATTATATTATTTATTATTTTATTAATTATTATTATTTATCCACGTGTAATACATTCCGAGGATAAAGTGTCTTGAGAACCGGAAATTAAGAATAAATTTGGTCACGCGACAGAATGTTTGCACACGTGACAACAAATTGTTGGTCTCGCAAACTCAGTCACCGTTGAAATCAAGTCACCGTTATAAGCATACGGCTTATTACGTTCCGATGTCGAAACAAATAAAATCTCATAATAACACCTTCAGCTTAATCTGTGGTAAATGAATAAAAGAAATTAATTCACGTGTCTTTGGTTAGAAAATCAATTCAGTTTTATTTCCATCATTGTTTTTTTGCTTCCGCATATTACAGCACACACACGCATAAATATATATATATATATATATATATATATATCTTATATAAGATGGAGATTGTGTGTTTTTTTCTGTCTGTAACCGAAACTAATAACTACTCAAGTCACAATTCCCTTATATTATTTACGTCAAATTCTCCATGATTTCATCCTTTTAAACCTTCAGTTTATTAATAAAAATCGTTTTACATTATTAATACTGTTGATCATAATCTACGTACTAATAACATGAAATTGTATTTATATATACAACAAAATAGCGGTTTACAGTTTGAACGAGAAGGCTAATTTGCATATTGATATTTAAAATTTATTTAATAAATATGTGCTTGGTATTATTGATTTCTAATTGTTTTATTTATCTAAGAAATATTAAAACAAAAATCTCGTGGATTAAATCTTAAAAAGAAATTTATTTACAAAGAAGAAATAACTGTAATATATCCTTTACTTCCTATTTTAACTAAAATAGTTAAATTAGGAAAAATTTACCAATGAAACAGGGGAGTAATGGAAAATGATGGAAATAGTTAGTTTCAAAAGTTGTTCTAATTTTTCGATTCATACCCCTCTGTTGCAGATCTTTTATCTGCATTCTTAGTCAGTTTCATTTGCCTTTCTAATTTAATATGATATTTTATTATAATCAAACTTAAATACTTGCACCCGAGGGTGCAATATATTGGCTAGTATAATATAACACATATATAGAATTGTAATGTATAAACGCATGTGCCGTGTGAGCGAGTATAACTCTAAAAAAATTCATCATGATGTACCGTTTTCACCAGACTTATGCTTAACTTAGATACATACATAAAATACATACATACCTAGCCGCTCGTATTGCAAATGGTTAACCATCGTAAGAAATGACCACGGTGAACTTGAGTTCGAATCCTCAACAAATTGTTTGCATTTCACATAGTAATAATACCTTTGGGAAAAAGCTATGAATCTTCCTGTTCCCCTCAAGTTATGGGAAATAACAGGGCAGACTAGGTCTTAACGTTGGTATGGCAACATGTCTATAGGAATGCAAACCTGTTAGAACCTTGAGTAGCACCCTACCCGTGGCGGAGAGGTTGAATATATATATATATAATATATATTATATATAATATTTATATATTATATATATATATATATGCACTTGAAAAGGAATGCTTGTTTTAATATTAAATTAACAAGACTTGGTTGTTTTATGATAAAGCTTTATTTCGCAACCGAGCCCATATTCATTCGCCGTATGATTGAGACCGGCTCAGAGCGAGCGATCATAGGTCAACTCGCTCTGAGTTCTCTGTCGCATCTGAAACTAATTCTCACGCGTTGTAATGGCGCGTTTTCCAAAGGAGTCAAGTAAAAAGGTTTTATTATCCGCCAACAACTGTCAAGTAACTTTCCATGGACCCCGTCATTCGAAATCTAACGACCGTATCATAATATTCTAAACTACAGGTAGGTTACATGATTATAAGCGGCTTATCAAATTATGTAACAATAGCAGCAGGTACTGCAAGTAACCCGACACCTATCAGCTAAAACCCTAACTATAAAAATAGAAATTAGCACACCAGAAGAAATGCTCACTTTGATTTTTTATCAATTTTAGCAGTAAATAATCTAATAACAGATAAGACTAAACCATTTTTTTTTTTGATAAAAAATCCAAGTGAGCTCTTCTGATGTGCTAATCTAATTTTATAGTTAGAGGTTTAGCTGAAGGTGTCGGTTACTTGCAGTCCTGCTGCTATTGTTACATAATTTTGATAAGCGCTTATAAATAAATGTACCTACCGTAGTTAGAATATTATGAACGGGTCGTAGATTTCGAATGACGGGGTCATGGAATGTTACTTGACAGTTGTTTGGCGGATAATAACCTTTTTACTGACTCCTTGGAAAACGCGCATTACGACGCGTGAGAATAGTTTCAAGATGCGACAGAGAACTCAGACGAGTTGACCTGATGATCGCTCGCTCTGAGCCGGTCTCATCTACGGCGAATGAATATGGGCTGGGTCGAATAAAGCCTTTACAATAAACAACCAAGTCTTGTTATTTAATATTAAAACAACATTCACTTTTCAAGTGCATATATATATATATATAATATATATATATAATATAATAATATAATATATATATTCCCTCTCCGCCACGGGGTAGGTGCTCCCTCAAAGGTTCTAACAGGTTTGCATTCCTATAGACATGTTGCCAGACCAACGTGTAAAGAACCTAGTCTGCCCGGGTCCCATAACTTGAGGGAGAACAGGAAGATTCATAGCTTTTCCCAAGGTATATTACTATGTGAAATCAAAAATTTGTTGAGGATTCGAACTCAAGTCACCGTGGTCATTTCTTACGATGGTAACATTGCAATACGAAGCGCTAGGGTATGTATGTATGTATGTATGTATCTAAGTTAAGCATAAGTCTGTGAAAACGGTAACATCATGATGAAATTTTTGTTAGAGCTATACTCGCTCAAACACGCACATGCCGTAAATACATAATAACAATTCATATATGTGTTATATATACTAGCAAATTATAGCACCCTCCGGGTGCAAGTATTTAAGTTTTGATATAATAAAATATCATTTAAATTAGAAGGCAAAATGAAAACTGACTAGAAATGCCAGAAAAAAGATCTGCAACAGAGGGGGTAATAATGAAAAAGAACAACTTTGAAAAACTAAGTATTCCATCATTTCCAATACTCCCCTGGTTTCATTGGTAAATTTTTCTAATTTAACTATTTAGTTAAAATAGGAAGTAAAGGAAATAATTACAGTTTATTTCTCTGTAATAAATTTCTTTTAAGTTTATCACGAGATTTTTGTTTATATTTCTTAAGATAAAATAAAACAATAGAAATCAATAATACCAAGCACATATTTTATAAATAAAATTTTAAATACAAATATGCAAGTTAGCCTTCTCGTTCAACTGTATAACCGCTATTTTGTGTATATATAAATACAATTTCATGTTATTAGTACGTAGATATGATCAACAGTATTAATAATGTAAACGATTTTTTTAATACTGAAGGTTAAATGAATCATGGAGAATTGACGTAAATAATATAAGGGAATTGTGACTTGAGGTAGTAATTTAGTTTCGGTTACAGACAGAAAAAACACACAATCTCCATTATAATAAAGATATATATATATAATATAAATATAATATATATATAGCGTGTGTGTGCTGTAATATGCGGAAGCAAAAAACAATGATGGAAATTAAAACTGAATTGATTTTCTAACCAAAGACAACGTGAATTAATTTCTTTTTTAATCATTTACCACCAGATTAAGCGAAGGTGTTATTATGAGATTTTATTTGTTTCGACATCCGAACGTAAATAAAGCCGTATGGCTTATAAGGTGACTTGGATTTCAACCGGTGACTTGAGTTCTGGAGACCAACAATTTGTTGTCACGTTGCAAACTTTTCGCGTGACCAAATTTATTCTTAATTTCCGGTTCCAAGACACTTTAACTCCTCGGAATGTATTCAGGGGATAAATAATAATATATAATAATAATAATAATAATAAATAATAATAATAATAATAATAATAATAATAATTACTTGCTGTCACTCAACTCCAGTGATCCACCGCAAATGCAGGGTGAAACCTAATAATAATAATTAATAATAATAATAATAAAATAATCCATCAGATCACAGGGTGAAACTGAAGGAAAATGAAAATATTGGATAAATACCTGACCTTGCCAGAATTGAAAAGTGTGGAAATCAGAGTGAAAGTGATACCATTGTGTTGAGTGAAATAAATAACAATGATAATACAAATACATAAGCATACATACATAATCATACAAGATCCCACAATCCCGCGGAGACCAGAACCTTGTTTAAATAGAAAAAAAGAATCCGTGTATTTTACCCGTCTCGGCAAATCGCAAAGTAAGAAAATGTAAGAAAACGAAAATATAGACAAATTTTTTACCTGAACCAAGGAACTAAAAGGATGAAGAACAGGAAGATGATGATGTTACAATCGTAGTGGTACCCTTAGAACGCCCCTCCCCCAACCAAGTTGTTTGGAAAAGAGTCTGGATGAATTGAAATTTCTAAATAACTAGCAAATATTAACTCGATCCTAACCCCTTCATAGATAGAAGCACCGATATCAATCTGGAACGTTGTTTCAAAAGAGAGCCTAACGGGTCCGTGGGTCGTCTAGTTCGTTGAAAAAAAAAATCTGTCCCATCTCTTTAAGATATATAGCAAAAAAATAATCTATCGGGACATCAGATAAGGCAATTTTCGAAGACAGATGAACAAAATGACGATCGAATGTATATAGATAGATTGATACATTGTTTGGTTAGCTTAAGAAAAGACGATAATTATGGAAAGATTATATATATATATATTATATATATATATATATTATATATATATATATATATAATATTCTTGTTGATATAATCAACTGTAACTTTTTCCTAGGATTGAGCGTCTGTCGTCTACCTCTCCAAATTCCAAAGACCGTTTTGTCCTCTTGAAAATCTTCTGGTTTTGCTCATCTAGTAGTATGCATTGTTGTTATCGTAATTGGATATTCTTTTATTTCTTTTATTTATTTTTTTTGCTTGTTCAAATTTGTATTCTGCGGCTCATTTCGTACATTTTCTGATTCGCGTTTAAACTTCTTTCTCCGACACTGGAAAAAACTTCATGCACTAATTCACTTTCTCTTTTTTTTTTGTACCTGTTGGAATTGAATGTCACATTTTTAACCACCTTATCTACCGATCGCGAATACATTTGCTATCACGCATGGTTGAAAAAAATCTTAACAAAAGAATAATTCTGTACTTGTACTCAGTATAACTGCGTATCATTCATAGTTGAAGATTATTTGTTTTCTAAGTATTTTACTTTATTTTTATTTTAGCAATTTTAGAAGCCAAGGCTCCGGCGCGGGTAACACTTGATTCCTTATAGAAAGTAGTTGCATCCTAAGGAGTTTTAGGGTGAGCATGTCCGTTGATAGATATCACCGGGGGTCCGTGAGCTTGGCCGCTGGACCGGTTCTGTTATATAATAGCGTCGATCCCAGGGGCCAATCCCCAGGCAACACCTGCCCCCTCGATTTAAAAGGGCAAGGGCTGGGTTTATTGCCCAGTGCCTAGGCGCCCCCTTGAAGGGAACCGCGGGATCGACGCAATTTTTCACCTGCCACCCATGAGTCTCGGCTTTGGGTGGTCCCACCATAAATAGGGCCTTTGTGCCTGACCCGTAAAAGTGGGGTACGTGGAAAATATCATGTTCCTTGATAGATGTATTTTGTATTTTCATAGCAGCTTGTCCATCAGGTATGTTTCAAGGTTTTTTTTTAATTTTTGCTTGACCAACCATTCCCAAACTACACAGGTATGATATTGATTCTTCGCCAAGTTGCTTTTAGATAATTTCTCCTTGAGTGTTTTTGTAATTTTTTCCCGCTGTTTTCAAGGTGTGTTCGGATACTTCTGGTAATACATTTGACATTTGCAGATTATCCGGACTAAATATTATAAGATAATCATGGAGATACAAGTCTAACATTTTAACATATTTATCTATTTTTTCCTTTTTTATATAGTAAGTAAATTATAAATCATAATTATATATCCCACCAGAAAAACAAAACACACTGCCGGGGTAGTGTAAAAAATCCATTTTTACCTGAGGGGGTGGAAGTTAATAAATTCAATGTCATATACAGAGTGTTTGGGATGAATTTGAAATAACTATATTTGGTTATTTTTTCTCTGTAGGTTGGAGAATATCGTCACACTACACATCATTTAAAAGCTGGCCCTTCTTCATTCATATACGTGATGACAGATAAAATAGATGACTGGAACCCACACTTGAATCATGAAAGAATAACTGTATCATGATATCGCGCCGGGCCATGAAAATAGGAAATCATGGGTTGCTGCCCATGTCCTGAACCCTGTAATCAATCAGGCATCACAGAGAATTGAAATGGAGACTACGAGGCTGTGCCTAGAAGAAAGCTAACATAACCAACGATCAGATTGGCGTTCGCACAGCAGAATTCCTCGACAATCTGCTGAAAAAAAGTGTTGGGAGGACCCTCGATGCCTACGTAGAGTTGCTAACACTGTAGTCAAGCCTGGATAACAAAGCTGAGCCAATAGTAGGCCATATGTTATGGCAGCAGGATCGCTCCCTGCCACACCTCTGGGAAAAGTAAAAAAATGTTGTCGGCGAATTTTTACGACTATCCAGTCCAATGTTTGGCCCCCGAACTCCTCAGATCTAACCCCATGGATTATGTATGTATGTGGCGCTGTTGAGAAAAGACACCAATCACGTGCAGTATAACAAAAGCCCAGTTAATTCGACAGAATTAAGGAGTGTTTGAGACACTCCCAGGGAACTGTAACATCACTGCTCAGGTTTCCGGAGCAGGAATGAGGCTGTGATCTACGCTAATTTTTTCCTTATGAAACTGTCAAATTTTTCCTTAATGAAACTGTCAAATTTCTCACGAAACACCTGTAGTTTGTGCCATAAGTATGTGGAATATGTTTGCATCTCTTCGGTCCCATGAAAGAGGTTTGAGTGGCCAATCATTATTCCGTGACGAGGAAGTGAAATCCTTAGTGAAGAATTGGCTCAAAGAACAGCCAACATAATTTTACGGACAGGGATACATGCCTCATTCGAAGGTGGAACATTGCTATTGAGAGAAACGGTGACTTCTGGCGAAGTAGGGATGTGACCACGAGGACCAGCTTTATTTGAAGATATGATACATGTTCGGGTGTGGTAATATACCTGTCCTAAACAAATGCATCATTTTTGAAACCCTCGACTTTTGGAAATCAGTTTGCACTCTGCTTTATATTTAGCGACACAGAATGCACTCAATAACCCGCTCAGATCTTAGATGAACTGTTCACTTAGAAACATCATGTACGGTAAGGCCAATGGCAAGACTAAATAAAGATAATTAAAAGAGGCACCCCTCCCTTAGCGTAATAGGCTATGAGTATTGATGAATATCAATCCTCTTGGGAAATATGCCACATTCAATTTTTTTTCTGACTCTCTTTTTTATATATCTTTCCGTCCAGTTTCATTTCCATACTTTACACACACACAACACATACACACACACAACACACACAACTAATATAGGAAGGAGGGATGAGAATATGTTTTCTAATTCATTCCGTTTTAATCGTTCATCGTAAATGTTTTTGGGATTGCTGAATATGTTTTTGCTCCGATTTCAGACTCTGTGAATATTTTTTTGTGTTTAACATCTTTGTCTACTTTAAACCGCTCGCAACGGCTCTCCCTCCATGCCCAAGCAAAGAACACAACTGATTGGTTAGTTCATTACAATTGAGCAAAAGGACCAAATTACAACGTGATAGGGCTATTTGAATAGAAATACGTAGGAGGTAAATTATATTGTGGAACTTTGAAATATCCCATCAACAAAAAATATTAAAAATACCAAGAACAATTGGTATAGTCAATGAAAAATTTTTGGTCGGCAATTCTTTGGATTTCAGGTTTCCCAGTCTAGCGCTTGCAAAAAGTTGATAGACTCCTTGTTGTCCAGCTGATACCGACAATAGTCCCTCCCTACCAACTTATTCGCATAATTATAGAGAACAGAATTTGTAGTAGTACCATCAGGATTTAGTCGAACCCTTTATTAATCCATTAAAAATACCGCCCTGTTCGTTGGCGTTAGAATGCACAGACTGCACCTCTGCAGAGGGGTAAAACTCCCCCAATGGGCCACTGTTAGTCGTGGTGGCGACCCGTGATGCCTAGATGAACCCAGGTGGTTGAGCAGTCCATGACTTGCAATACTCCGCTTTGGCCCTTCTTGTGCTAGACGGGCGGTCGGAGAGGCCCTCTCCGATCAATCCGGCTGCTCACGTCAAGCCCTAACACCTAGATGATTGCCTCAAGCCTATTGCCCTTATGGCAAGCCACAGCCCTTTTTATCATATGGGTGCTAGAAGGTGGTGGCTAAGGGTCTACATGTCCCATCACCATCATTGCTCCCTGGTCACTCTGACCCGGAGTGGTAGTACCTGTTAGGGGCCCATCAATGGGTTAAAATAGAAAATGTATTTATAATTAAAAATGAATTTATTTTAAAACTTTGTCGGCATTAATGACCCACTGAGGTTGGATATGCTTAAAACAAACCAAACCAAACCAAACCCTAAAAATAGCTGTTTATTTCAGGTATTTCTTCCACATAATCCTTTTAACTGTTGCATTTCATTTTCTTTAACGAATTGAATTTCTATATCATAACCTGCTCAGTATAACAGGGAGAATTTCTATTCATTGATTAACATCGTCTGTAACATCTATCAACAGTTGGAGGCCGTGGTGTAATGGTTAGAGTCGTTGGAAATGGACCTGAGTTCAAGTCCTGGTCGTAGCTACAGTTCACATAGCGCTAATACCTTTGGGAAAGGTTGAATTCAACTGCTCTCCCTCCAGCTATGGGTAAAAGTAGGAAGACCGGGTATTTAACTTTGGTTAGGCAACCAGTCTAGTAGAAGGAAAACTATTAATTCAACTTGTTAACTCCAGTGGTCACTATTAGAATAGGCACAGTCCTAATTAATGTTCTATTTCACTAATTTAAATTTAATTAAGATCTATGTTGAATTATAGATATGTAACTTTGCTCCTCTATCATTTCATCCCAGTTAGTATATTGTAATTTTTCAAATCATACTTTAATTTATTAAATAGCAGCTCAATTTTGAAACTGACAACATTCTGAATATTTTTTCACACTCAAGAAGCTTGACACAAAGAGAAGGACAGTAGTTGTATATGAAAAATGAAAATGATTGACCGATCCTCATTGTGTGATTTTGTGTGTTTTTTGTCTATGTGTGTGTGTGATGTGTGATGTGTGCGGGAAGGTGGGGGGCGTTTAAGTTGGTTGGTTGTATTTTACGGCATTTCAACCCTTGGGATATTTTATGCCGAAGACATTTTTGTTTTTTTCATTGTTGTTGGATATTAAAACATTTTTTAACTATTTTTTTTAAACAGATTTTTTTAAAACGATGACCTATTTTACCCATATATATATAAATATAAATATATAATTTTTTATTTCGATATATATATATATATATAATTATATATATATATATTATATATATATCACAAATCAACAAAAAATTCTACGAATCGTTTAATCCTTTTTAAATTCTCTAAAGTTGGGTCTCTTTTTTAAAAAACCTTAATAAACAAAAGAAAATATTTCTAATCATAAAGAAACAAAAAAAGAAATGTCTTCTGAAGAGTAGCCTTTTATGAGAGACGTTTTGATCTTTTAGGTGGACTCGTTTTACTCCGGTGATATAAACATCGAAATCAAGGAGATGTCAAGAACGAATATTAAATTTCCTGATTTTCCCCTTTAAATTTTGTTTATTTCATTCTGTTTCATCTTGTGCACAATAAAAAATATGTTTATTTCTATGTCTAGATCCTGAATTCATTGTGTCCTGGGTATGACCTTAAATGCATCTAGTGGCGAGGTTCCAATTTTGGAGCCCTTCATCACCATTACTCCGAAGTTCACTCCAAACCGGAATAGTAGGATTTGTTAAGGACCCATCTATACGTGAAATAGATGAAAATTGAGTTTACAAAATGTTTTTAAGAATGATTTAAAAAAAAATATACCTAGAATGTATATAAAATGTATACCTAGAAGACAGAATCCTGGTGGATGAGCAGTCCATAACATGTAACACTCCACTTTGGTCCTTACTTAGGCTAGACGGGCGGTCGGAGAGACTCCCACCGATCAATCGGTTGGCCATGTCAAGCCGTATGATTGTCTCAACCCTATTGCAGTTAGGCAAGCCCCGATCCTTTTTATCATATGCGTACTAAGAAGACGGTGGTGGAGGGTCTTCATATCCTGGGTATGTATTCTGGACATCTGGAAATGTGGAGAACCCCTTCATCACTATTGCCCCAAAGTTCACTCTGACCCGGAGTAGTAGTACCTATTAGGGTCCCATGTATGGGTTAAATAGAAAAAAACGTGTTTATAAAAAAATGAGTACCCATCAAGAATGAATTTATTTCAAAACCTTGTCGGTATTAAATGACCCTCCGAGGTTGATATGCCGTGAAACAAACCAAACCAAACCAAACAAAAATATCAGAGATATCATTAATAAAAAACAACAATGGTCCAGAATTTCAAAAAATAACTTTTCTGATACGAAAGTTATCTTCTCCTGTTTTCAGTGAAATCAATCATTCGAGCCAGTAAACATTCGGTGAAATTAATTTCGGCCAAGTGAATTTCGGTACTATGAACCAGACTCGGTCGAAACATGACTAAAACAACGAAGACGAGTATGTTATTCTTAGGCAGTCACAAAGGCAGAAAAATAGGACAATAAACAAGTCAAGTCGTCGGGGTGGCCTAAAATTGGTATCAGCCAGACAGCGGGCGAATCTATCTCCTTTTCACTAGCGCTAGAGCAAGGAGGTTGTTTTGGCATCTGAGGTGAAGGGCCACACCTAGCATCCGCTCCTCACTTTACCACGCAAACCGCTGTGCTACTCATACGCTGAGTTGGTGATGGTCGGTATCGATCCCGGAACCTTGCGGTTCCTTGTCGAACACTCTACCAACTGAGCTAAAAGTATTTAACTCACTACTCAAAGAATGATCTATAAAACCTTATTTACTATGGTTTGTTTAGTATAGCACATTCGGGTTTCTTACTGTTACGATTTGGTCACCTATCTATCAGATTCTAGATTCGGTATAGTGGTTAGTTGAAAGGATTTTAAAGTAATCTGTATGACTTTATAGATAGATACATAGAATGGATAGAGAAATATATATATATATATATATATATATATATATATATATATATATATATATATATATATATATATTAGCGTTCAACCGTTATTCTCCGAAATATCTGAGTTTAACTAAAGAATTACATCGACTTAATTAAACGTAGGGTAGGATCCTGATGAAATCATTTTGATTGAAACCATGGTAGACCTTTAATTTTACCTCTACTATTACTATTTTATTATTATTATTGCTCTATGTTTTTAATATTGAGCACTCTTGGATTATTTACTTATGCCACTGTAACGAAAAAGTTAAAGCGGCAATTGGATACTATAATATATATATATATATATATATATTATATATATATATATATATATTGTTACGATTTTTGTGGCCATTTTTAAGCTGAAAGTGAGAGCACTTTACAGTGGAGATCCTTGGTGTTCCTTAATGTTAGGTAGAATCCTTTGATTGTTCCTCGGTGTTCCTTAGTGTTGGGTAGAATCCTTTAGTTGTTCCTCGGTGTTACTTAGTGTTGGTAGAATCATTATGATTGAGCAGAGTCCTTGGCTGCAGATCCGTTCATCTGTGTCGAATACGTGCAAATTTGAGCTGTTGATTTGCAGGCTTTAAATCCACGCACCTAAGCAGAGTCTATAAGTTTAAGTGCTGGTCTTTTGCACACTTTATATATAAAAATATTCCAAATATATATATATATATATATATAATATATATATAATATATATATATATATATATATATTATCGCTTGATAGAATGGAGATAGATATATAGATTGATAGATAGATACAGTGGAGAGATAGGGGGAGAGATAGATAGATAGATAGATAGATAGAAAATATTAAAAATCAAAATATTCAGAGGATGTATTTTTTTATATACGATATATGCCAACGTTTCACTTTTGATTTTTTAACTTCTCCAGGGTTATGTAATAGATGTTAAATGAAACATCTGAAGAAATATATTCAAATGGAAAGAATATTAAAAAGTTATTTGCATTCTCTAGATAGATATATAGATAGATAGATAGATAGATAAAGTGAACAGAAAAAAAGAAATAGATAGATAGACACATAGATAAATAGATAGATAGATAGATAGGCACATAGACAGACAGACATACAGATAGATAGATAGATAGATTGATAGATAAAGTGGAAAGAAAAAAAATAAATATATGTACACACACACACACACACAAACACACACACACACACACACACACACACACACACATATATATATATTATAATATATATATATATATAGATAGATAGATAGATAGATAGATAGAGATATAGATAATATATTGATAGATATAGATAGATAGATAGATAGATAGATAGATAGATTAGCGTACAGTATTTGATAATGAAAGTTTAAAAATAAAGATAAAAATAGAAATAAAATTGAAAAGAGAATTCAAATTCTTCTGATTCTGTCGTGATAGAAATAGTTGTGAACATTATTTTAAAAAAATTATTCTAACCTTCAGTTGAATTGCATAAAAAAAAAAACGCGGATAAAGAAAGGTGCAGAATAAAAATTGTTTACTACAAAAAGAAAAATAAAGAAAAAAAGGAGAAGAAAAAAAAGAAAGGATAGTGATTAGAGAACAGTATTGTAAATAAACAATCAAATTAACAACATTATGATTGGACATTTCGATCCCTGCATACTAAGTCGCCCCCCCCCATCCATCTGAATTTCTAAAAGGATACATTCTTACTATTACATTGATTCATTTTGACCAATTTTCGCACTAATAACCTCCAGCTTACCTCTGGTGCCTGTTGAATCGTAACCTTTTGTGTATATGTTAAAATAGAACCTTATTTAATTACGAGTGTCTATTGTTCCCGACCCTATACTTGTTATGTTTAGTGAATTATTTGCACTTGTATTGTTGTTTTTTTTTTTAAATCGACTACAGCTGATCATGCATGGTGGATAAAAAGGAAGCATACCCACCCCCAGGGAATAAAGTCAAAATAATAGCGAAAAGGAAAAAAGAAGAAAATAAGAAGCCTGAAAGAAGCAGCGTACATGTTATGCTTAGACCTTCCAATCAGTAAGTATCCCGTGAGTATCAGTAAAGTAAAGTAAATTCAGTGGAGTGGCCTGTAGTCAGTATAAGTTGGACTATAGCGAGAGAGTCTGTCTCCAATGTCCACACTTCACCACACCGATCCAAGCCATGCTACTCATGCACTGATTTGGCAATCCGAAACCTTGTGATTGCTTGCGGATGCTCTAACGACTGAGCTAAACCGGTCCCATAACATACAAACAATAGACATTCAGAATTATTAAAACATTAAAGGACCCAACAATTACTATGGCCTACCGTTTAGTCCAGTCGGTAGGGCGTTCGGCTAGAAACCACAGGTTCCTAGTTCGATACCGGCCCTCGCAACTGAGCGTATAAGTAGCACAGGGATCTGTGCGGTAAAGTAAGGAGCTGATGGTAGGTGTGGCGCTCCGTCCCAGACGCAAAAACAATCTCCTTGGTCTAGCGCAAGTGAAAAAGGGATAGACTCCCTCGCTGATTGGCTTATACCGACTTTAGGCCACACCGACGACTTTAGTGGATAAAAAACGCCGATCTCATCATCATCATCAAAGCGTGCCGTCAGCATGGATTCCCTTGGCTTTCTGCCCCTCTCTCTCTCTCTCTCTCTCTTCTCTCTCTCTCTCTCTCTCTCTTTCTCTTTCACTATTCGTCCCCATAGGGCATAGCTCTTGGTATGTCCTCTTGGTAAGTCCACACAGAGTTGATGAACGTTTTTGCTGGTCAGCCGACATTGGTGTGTCCGTGTGTAGGAGTCCATATGAAAACGTCACTTATGAGTACGTCCTTACTTTTCCAGCAGTACTTGCTCGTCTTACTTAGATGGTTTACATAAGACTGGAGTTAAGTAGCCGTATAGCTGCTATTTGTAAGGTGATTTTTTCAGGAATTGTTCAAAACAATACCATTGTGTAGTTCCCATCTAGATTTTCTTCAAGCGTTTTGTTAGAATCGAAAAAGTGTAATCTCTCAGTAGTACTGACAAAATTCAGTCACTAACTAAGGCAGTTCAGAAATACGAAAGTAATCCCAAAAGAACAGTTTCTAAAGTGCTGGGAACACAGGGAAACATGAGCTTGCACAACAAAACACAACAGTGTTGCCAATAGCCACTTTGGCAACACTGTTGTGTTTGTTGTGCAAGCGTTTGTTACTGCCTCTGCGCACGCTTCGCAGCCACACTCAGTCTTGGTTTGTCCATCGCATAAGCATGTTTAGTTTACCCTTTACGTTTTTTAGTGCAAATAAAGTAGATCTGGGAGTTATGTCAATGAAAGAGTGACTCCACACAGCCCAGAGTTTCGGAACTATAGCCTCACCACTGGATGCAGTTTAGTTACATACGAAGGACACGTAACAATTTTAGTTAATCCTTTAGGCCTTTTAGCGCAATTTTGAACATAGAGTAGGGGGACTATACACTCCAGAGTTTCAGAATTGAAGCCATAGAATACGCCGATTTCACCTCCAAAGATGAGTATGACCCCACCAATGGTGCCACCAGGTGGCTATGGGTGGTGATCCGTGATGCTTAAAGACGGAATCCAAGAGTCTAAGCATTCCATGACTTTGGCTCTTACTTGGTCGGTCGGAGAGGCACCTACCGATCAATTGGCTGGTCACTTCAAGCCCTAGAACCTATATGATTGTCCTGACCATATTCATCAATTGATCTTATGGCAAACCCCATCCATTATCATATATATACTTGCCAACCCCTCCGCACGAGCAGGATGTGGCACAAGATCAGTTTCTTAAGCGGAGTTTAAAAGGTTTGAATTCAGAGTTTTCCTTCTACTAGACTGGTTGCCTAACCAAGATTAAAGAGCCCATTCTGTACCCCAATTTACCCATAGTTGGAAGTAAAATAGTAGGATTCACACCTTTCTCAAAAGTACTAGCGCTATGTGAAATTAAAACAGCTTCGTCCAGGATTTGAACTCATCTCTTCGTATCCATTTCCTTTGGGGTACCCCTTAATTGCCATTATTTCCATGTCCATTCTGACCCAAAGGGGTAGCACTTGTTAGGGTCTCATCAATGAGTTAAATAAATAAAAAATGAGTTTAAAGATGTGTTTAAAAATTGTTATGTTATTAGAGGGGCTTTGGATAATTAAGGTTCGAAAAAACGATCGGTTTTAGTAAAAATAAAATACAGGTGAAGAAGGAAATAAATATTTGAAAAAATATTTTAAAAGAAAGAAATTATTTGGAATGCAGTTTGTTTAAAATGTTTGTTGAAATTCCGTCATAGAATTGCAGGAGTTGAATATTTTCGGGTGAATTATAAAAATATTCAGGCCAGAGAATGTCGGATTATTTGGCTAAAATTCCATTCTATACAAAATGACAATATACAATGGAATTGAAATATGAAGAAAATAATCAGCTGATTATCGGTAAATCATAAAAGAAGGGGGGGGGAGAATGAGAGCAGACCAGGAAAGCTCTATTAACGAAAATACACAATGCCGGCTGAATTAGCCTGTAGAAAAATCTTTCTTTCTTACTCTCCCCAACGACTACTACTAGGATTTTGTTACGGCCAAAATAAAACATATGTTGAACAAGAAATTGTGGACTTGTTTTTAATCGACCCGGGTTACCACGGCCAATTAAAAGGACGTTTTTCACACAAGAAGAAAACAATCCCCACACATAATAAGACAAAAGACCCATTACGTCACAAAATGGGTTTAATTTTTTTTTTAAATATCCAATAAGAATGAATAAAACAAAAACGTCTTCGGTATGAAATAAGCCAAGAGTTGACATGAAGTAAAACTCAATCAACTAACCAACAAGACTGAAGTCTCTGGATGCAGTTTAGAATCATACAAACGACACATAACAAGTTTATTTAGACTTTTACGCATTTTATCAAATATAATATATATATACTCATGTAGGGGTTAATTTCGCATTTGCCTGAGGAGTTGTCTGCTCGCATGATGTCGCTGGTTCCCGCTAGGGGCCTCTTGTATTTAAGCGGCTGATTTG
>CM042140.1:94381587-94396587 GCA_023376005.1 Doryteuthis pealeii | reverse complement strand
GAAAAAAGTGCTTAGCGGATGACAAGAGTGTTTCATGTGGTATGTAACCACATAATCCTCAGCTCGGGATGAGGGTGGGTGACTAGACCTTGCATGAACCGTAAAAATGAGCATCATAAAAAGGTTTGGAGCTGAGCAAAGATCCTTTCATTCTAATATTGTTTGTTACCGCTTTTTCTTTCTTTTCTTTCTTCTTTCTTTTTTCTTTCTTTTATTCTTTTTTTCTTTCTTTTTTTTTTCTTTTCTTTCTACCCCTTTATCTCTATTAGGAATTCCGTGTTTTCTTTCCTTTTTTGTTCTATACAGCTTCTTTCTTTCTTTTCTTCTTTTCTTTCTTTCTTTCTTTCTTTTTATTCCTTCTTTCTTTTTTTCTTACCTCTTTACCTCAATTTAGGAATTCCGTGTTTTCTTTCCTTTTTTTGTTCTATCAAGCTTCTTCTCTTTTCTTTCTTTTTCTTTTTTATTCTTTCTTTCTTTCTTCTTTCTTTCTTCTTTATCTCAATTTAGAATTCCGTGTTTTTTTTCCTTTTTGTTCTATTCCAGCTTCTTTCTTTCTTTCTTTCTTCTTCTTATTCTTTCTTTCTTTCTTTCTTTTTATTCTTTCTTTCTTTATTTCTACCTCTTTATCTCAATTAAGGAATTCTGTGTTTTCTTTCCTTTTTTCTGTTCTATATAGCTTCTTTCTTTCTTTCTTTCTTTCTTTCTTTCTTTCTTTCTTTCTGGTGCAAGTTAGAAATCTACTTTTTGGTGTCAGTACTTATCAGACCAATACCCAACTTTGCTCGGGTGAATCTTTTTGATATTCAAAAAAGTTGAAAATCGACCTACCCTAATAGACTTTTTTTCCTTTTTCATTGTTTTAAGAACTTGTAAGCCAAATGATATGATGCGATTGCCTTGAGCATCTCCTATCGAAATAATTTGAATGTCTTACTCGGCATGATATCAATAAACGAAATTGCTGCAAGCTTCAGTAATGTGTGGTGGGGGTGGGTGGAATGTTGGACCCGCACGATGATAGATGTGTGGGGTGGAATGTAGGACCCTGGTATAAAACTATCGACCTTGGTGATAACGAACCAGAAGGGACTATAAATTATCGACAAAACGAACGTTTCGGTAAATTTTAAGCGTTTTGAATTTTTTATCTGAGAATTAGAGAAAGATTTACGTTCCAAGGACGCATACATACAGATTTATCAGATATATATATATACTCGGGTTTAAATGACTACATGCTGCTAAGTGCGTACACGAAAATTTAGTTTCCTGGGCATGACATTAACTGCATCTGATGATTGAGGCAGCTACAGCTCTGAAGATCTGGGGAATGGAGACCCGCTTTAATTGCCATTACTCCCAGGTTCACCCGACCCGGAGAGGTGGTACATGTTACCCTTGAGTCAAATACATCAGTTCGAAAATTATCAATATTAGATAGGAATATTTGATATAACTGTGCAAATTATTAGTATTAAGAATAGTTACTTGAAGCTATACTTATTTAGCAACGACTATTATTAGGTACTTGAAAAAGATATAACTGTAAAAGAAAAACTGACTTTGGGATCAAATAAATTATCAAGGGTTAAAATGCCGCAAAAAACGATTAATAAACCAACCAACCAACCAATCATATACAAAGTCTTTCATTAAAGTATCGAGATTAAAGCTATATTTACTAAGATAGAAATGAACTATGAATGGAACGTTATTTTTTTTCATAATACAAGGCGTGTCATAAAAGTGCTGAGTTTGAATCTGTATTTACCAAGATAGAAATGAACAATGAATTTAATGTTAATTTTTTCAGAATGAAAGGTGTGTCAAAAAGTACAAAAAATCTCGATCCTTTTTTGACACACCTTGTATATTTGAGTCAAATAAAGGAATAATCTGTCTTATTTATAATTTAAATTTCTTCTTCTTCTTCTTCTTCTTCTTCTTCTTCTTCTTCTTCTTCTTCTTCTTCTTCTTCTTCTTCTTCTTCTTCTTCTTCAACGGTTAGCAAGCTTACAGATCCATTATTGTTGAATATCGTGTTCGATCCTTGCTGGATGCCCAATACTTGCGACTTTGAGTCATAGTTTTAGTATCCGTCAGAATCACAACTATCTATCAAATAGGTCGGTTAGAAATTATTTCTATTGGATAGGAATACGAGAAACCCTATAAATGTGTGCAAACAAATTATTATTATTACTATTATTATTTACTCCTTTTGAGTTTTAACATCAGTGTTAGCTGATGGTCTTTCACTGGAGTCTGAGTGACAGCAAGTCTCCCCGGGTCTCCAGGACTCTTTGAGTATTCTTGCAGATTGCAGCAGTGCAGTCTTCTGGATGGTATCAATTCTTCGTCTGATTTCCAAACTTTCCAAACCCTTTTCCAATCCTTTTGGCACCGTTCCAAGGGCACCAATTACAATTGGTATAACTTTCACTTTCATATTCCATAACTTTTTCAGTTCTCTGGCAAACTTGAAGCCATTTAACTTAGTTAATTACACTGTATTGTATGAAAAATAATAATATAATGAATTATCTGCTGTAATATATTTTAATGTTCATTTATTCTATAAATAAAATCTTTATTTGGCAAAAATCTTTATTTGGCAAAATAAATGAACTTATTAATATAAACGTATCCGAAGCTCGCTCGAACCTCAAATTTTAGTAAATTTAAGTCGGTGGAATGGCCTATTGTTGGTATCAGCCGTTCATGAGGGAGTCTATCCCGTTTTCACTTGCGCTAGACTAGGTTTTTGCATCTGATGTTCTACCAACCAAGCTAAATATACCAGTTTATTCATATCTATCTATCTATCTATCTATCTATCTATTGATTGTTCATTTTATGGAAATGTCTATATCTAAATATAGATCAATTTCACTATTTCGATCCTCGTCATTTTTCTCCCCCCTCCCCCTCTCTCTCTCTATCTAGTTAGCTAGCTATCTACCTATCTAGCTAGCTAGCTATCTACCTATCTACTATCTATCCATCTCAGTCTGTTTATCTATCAATCTATCTTGTGATGAATTTCATGTTTACATTCGGCATGACTGAGGCATTAGCTGACGATGGAAAATAGGAAAACGAATTCTCTAACACACATTCTCCTCCCCTCTCTCTCTCTCTCTTCCTCTCTCTCTCTCTCTCTCTCTCTCACACACACACACACACACACACACATACATATTAGATGCCGCAGACCCTCTGCAAGACTACCTTACCCGAACACACATATCTTCCTCTACCCTGTTTGCCTGATGATAAATGATGATGTCATGCCAATATCACAATATTTGGCCGTGTGCCCGGACCGTCGGGTTGACATCTGGCCATATCCAGTATCCAGTGCTGCCCAAAGCGACCAAGAAAAATAAAGGCGTTAAGTAGAGTCTTGGGTTTTTTCATCAGCGAAGATTCTCTTTCCAGTGTTCAGGAAAATATCTCATGATATGGCAACGAGTTTAGTCGTAATACAATTCGATGTCTACTTTATAAGTGCCCCCCACCCCCACCCCCTTGAACTATTTTCTTATTTCTTTTTCTTTTTCTTTCTTGTTTTTGCTTCAGCCATTCCTCCTCTACATTACCCCCTCGACGAACATCAATCATATGCGCACGGGGTTACTGATATGCGATATGTGAAATCTGAACACTGTAATAGTGACGTTTTTCCGTCACTCTTAAGAAATGAGACATTTCGAAATTGACCCTGTTTTTCGTCAGTTCACTGCATATCGCCTTTTTATGTTCGGATGATTTTTTATTATTATTCTTTTGTGATGACTGTGCTTGTTAACCAAGTAAACTCGTTTGCTAATTATGACAACTAGCAAATATACCGACCCTCCGGATGCAAGTATTTAAGTTTTAGTGTAATAAGTAAGTAAAGTCGTCGGGGCGGCCTAAAGTCGGTATCAGCCAATCAGCGAGGGAGTCTATCCCCTTTTTACTAGCGCTATTATTTTAGCATCTGAGGTGGAGCGCCACACCTACCGTCAGCTCCTTACTTTACGCAGAGATCCCTGTGCTACTCTTACGCTGAGTTGGCGAAGACCGGTATCGAACTAGGAACCTTGTGGTTTCTAGCCGAACGCTCTATCGCTCTATCGACTGAGCTAACCCGGCCACAATGTAATACAATATTATATTATATTCGTTAGGCTAATGAAAATAAATAAGAATGCAGATAAAAAGATTTGAAACAGAGGGGGGTATAATCGAAAAATAGAACCACTGAAGCTTACTCTCGATCACTCTCGTCTTTCATGGCTAATTTTTCTTAATTTAACTATTTAGTTAAAATAAGAAGTAAAGGATAAAATTACAATTATTTCTTATTGTTAATGGATTTCTTTTAAGATTTATCATCGAGATTTTTGCTCATATACATTAAGATAAAAACAGACAATTAGAAATCAATAATACTAAGCACATACTTATTGCTATTAAATTCTTAATATCAATATGCAAATTAGCCTTCCCGTTCACACTGTAAACTGTTATTTTTTTGTATATACAAATACAATTGCATGTTATTAGAATGTAGATATGGCAAACAGTATCAATAATGTAAAACAATTATATCATTCTAAAAAAATAAAATCATGGATGTTTAGATAGAAATAAAATCATGGAGAATGTGACGTAAATAACTAAGGGAATTGGGATTTGAGTAGTAATATAGTTTCCGTTACAGACAGACGAACATACAATCTCTATTATAATGAGATAGGAAAATACTTTTCAGTTTTTTTTTAGATAATTAAACCTTAGGTGACTTTTAAAAATGATTTATGAAAGTTTCAAATTAATCAAAAATCCTTAAATTTACATGTCGAATTTTAATCATCTTATATACTGTGTTTAATGTTAAATAAACTTAAAGTTAATGTTTAAAGCAATTTTTGAATAAATAAATATTTGTCAAATGTAAGTAACATATTCAGAGTAAATTCAATCATAATTAAGAATAAGTGATATATCAGAGAGAGAGAGAGAGACAGACAGACAGACAGACAGACAGACAGACAGACAGACTAAAATGATTATAAATTAAATTAGATTGAAATTAAAATCAATCAAAATGAAGTTAAAATAAATCTAATTTAAATGAAATATATCTAATTAAAGATGAAAAATGAATCTAAATTAAATCATAAATTCGAATAAATAATGAAACTAATAAATATTCGAATAAATAATCAAATTAAACTAAATTTAAAGCAAATTAAAACAATAAATCATCGTAACACTTTTCATGACTCTTTCGTTACGCTTCTTGGATTGATGGGCGCGAAAAGGCAATGACGTCATTATTTGAATGATATTTTCGTAATTTCTTCAACCCCTTGTTTGCTCAGCAGACAGAATATTCAAAATGATTTCACAGGTTGAAAATTTATTTTATTTAAAATAAATCTAAATTTAAATATCTAAATTAACATAAAAATCAATCTAAATCAAATTTTAAATTAGAATAAATGTGAATCAAATCAACTCAAAATTAAACCAAACTAAATTAAAACTGAATTAAATTGGAATAAATTAAAATTGAAAATAAAAAATTAATATTTGAATATATTTTTGGATAAAAATAATGTTTAAATTTTTTTAGATGACGCTTGATGTGTTATATTTTTATTTTTCGGACAGTTGTCCTCATCTTTATTGTGAACTATAAAGCACAACGTTTCGGCTGTTTCATTGTCTATCAGAGCATAACAATGATTCGTCATGAGAAATTTTAAATGATCACTTCTCGAATTGATGAGTGTGCAAAAACAATGAGATCTTCATAAATTATTCAACACCTTATTTGCTAAACAGTCAAAATATTCAAAAGAATTTCCCAAGTTGAATCATTGTTATGCTTGGATAGACAAAGAGCATCTAAAGAAGGCCGGAGTGTACAAAGGCCGAAACATTGTGTTTTGGGTTCAAAATAAAGATGCGGACAACAGTACAAAAATTCAAAATAATATATATTTTTAATGATTTCTTTTTTTTTTTTTAATAAATTGTAAAAGAACCACAGAAAATGGAAGTATAAGTTAAACAATGAAAAATAAAAAAAATGAAGAAGCAGTTCGAATTTGTTTGTTCGGTTTTACGGCATGTCAATCCTAGCTGGATAATTTAATGCTGAAATTAGTTTAGCAATTATTGGCCCAATATTATACAGTGGAAAAAAGTAGGTATATACACAACCAGTTCGCCACGGACATGATGTTACAGAGGTCGAGCGTAAGTGATATCCAGTCATGATCGAACTCACAATTCAGTAATGATGGTTCTGCGAGACTAACTTGCTAACCATCTTACCACGATAGGACGCTGGGAAAATATATTGTCATTGATTTTAAACAGGTATTTTTTCATTATCATAAACAGAACTATAGTGGTGGCACGTAGTGTAATGGTTACCATCGTAAGAAATGACATAAGTTCAAATCCTGGACGAGGCTGTTTGCATTTCATATAACGTAAATAACCTTGGGAAAAGTTAGCCTTCAACTATTATAAATAGCAGGAAAGGCTGGCCTCTTTAACCTTGTTTAGACACCCAATCTAGGAGAAGGAAAACTCTGAATTCAAAACTGTTAAACTCCGCATAAGAAATTCGCTATGTCTCATATTATACTCATCTATAGAATCATAACTTCTACTTCGAGTGGAACTGGAAGTAATGACAATAAAGTCGTAAGTCAACACACCTCAGAGTTCCAGAACTGGAGATTCTCTGTTTAGGGCCATACTCAGGGCATTACTTTTGGATGTGTCTTACTCCTCTGCATAGGATGCAGTCAACTTATCCTAGGCCACACCGACAGGGCGGTTAACTTTGAACTAATATGGTAATATTTATGTTCCACTATTGATAAAATATATTTGAGGTTGTAAAATTAAGATAATATGATTTTTTAACGAGGGTTTACTAAAACCTAACCAGATTTCTCGATATCAAAATGAACCCCTAAACCTTTCACTTTATATTCACTGGGGGGGAAGGAAGAATGATGTGTAAAGAAGGATTTTAAAATTATAAGACTATTAGATTAGGGTCAGACTGGGTTATTTAGCCTTTGTTAGGCAAACAGTCAAGGAACTTCGGATATGCTTATATTAATAAGTTCACTAAAATAATTCAAATTTCAAATATATTTTGCCAAGGAAAAGTATTATTTATAAAATAAATAAACATTAAAACATATTACAACAGATAATTCACTACATTCTAATTTTTCATACAATACAATGTAATTAACTAAGTTAAATGGTTTCAAGTATTCATATCCAAGATTAATAATAATAATAATAATAATAATAATAATAATAATAATAATAATAATAATGTGTTTGCACTGTTATAGTGTTTCTCGTATTCCTATCCAATAGAACTAATTCCTAACCGACCTATTTAATACATAGTGGGATTCTGACAGGTAATAACACTGTGACACAAGTCGCAAGTATAGGGCATCCAGCAAGGATCGAACACGATATTCAACAATAATGGATATGTAAGACTAACTTGCAAACTGAAGAAGAAGAAGAAGAAGAAGAAGAAGAAGAAGAAGAAGAAGAAGAATAAGAAGAAGAAGAAGAAGAAGAAGAAGAAATTTAAATTATAAATAAGACAGATTATTATCGAGATTTTTTTGTACTTTTTGACACACCTTTCATTCTGAAAAAATTAACATTACATTCATTGTTCATTATCTTGGTAAATACAGATTCAAACTCAGCACTTTTATGACACGCCTTGTATTATGAAAAAAAATAACGTTCCATTCATAGTTCATTTCTATCTTGGTAAATATAGCTTTAATCTCGATACGTTAATGAAAGACTTTGTATATGATTGGTTGGTTGGTTGGTTGGTTGGTCGTTTTTTGCGGCATTTTAACCCTTGATAATTTATTTGATCCCAAAGTCAGTTTTTCTTTTACAATTATATCTTTTTCAAGTACCTAATAATAGTCGTTGTTAAATAAATATAGCTTCAAGTAACTATTCTTAATACAAATAATTTGCACAGTTATATCAAATATTCCTATCTAATATTGATAATTTTCGAACTGGTGTATTTGACTCAAGGGTAACATGTACCACCTCTCCGAAGAAGAAGAAGAAGAAGAAGAAGAAGAAGAAGAAGAAGAGAGAAGAAGAAGAAGAAGAAGAATTCAAAATTTAAGGAATTTTTAGTTTAATTTATAAATCATTTGTTGTAAAGACAACTATGGTTTGATTTTCTAAAAATAAAAATAAAAATTTCCTATTGTCATAATATGAAAACAGTTATACTTGGTTAACTAGCACTGTCATCACAAGATGACGATGGTGATGATAATGATGATTAAGAAGAAGTCATTATTTACTAAAAAAAAAAAGAGAAAAAGAAAAAAATTGAAAAACAAAATTTAAGTACATTAAGGAAATCGTGATCATACCTTGAAAGGTACTTTCCCGCCCAACCCCCTAATTATAGTTATTTACTAAATTTATATCTGGGACAGGACTACAAATATGGGTCTCCCTATGAGACTTGAGGTCACTTTACATTAGTAGTGATCTACTGGACTATTTCCCAAGCCATTAACCAAAGGCGTGACGCTCATAAAAGTCGATTATAAAGCAAATAAATATGGTGTATAATGGTATAGACATTTTTTTGGCGGTGGTGATGGGAGGGTACATTCTCAAAGGTATTGTAAAAGAGATAGAAAAATAATTATTTTATAAAATATACAATCATTATATATAGTTATGAAGATAATTATTTAATGAAAAAAATAAATATCAGTAAAGAGTTTGAATCAAATAAAAAAACTTAATGACGGCAATAAAATAATGTTCGAATAACATCAAAAAATAATATTGATTGGGTGAGCGATCTCAGATGATTTTAACATCATAGTATGTGTGTGTGTGTGTGTGTGTGTGTGTGTGTGTGTATGTAAGAGAGGAGAGAGAGAGAGAGAGAGAGAGAGAGAGATGTGGGAAGGAAGGGAGAATGATAGATTGATTAATTAGACATATTTATAGACAGATATATCGCTGAGAAAAATTACGATATTGATGAGTGATACGAGAGAGAGAGGAGAGAGAGAGAGAGAGAGAGAGAGAGAGAGAGAGAGAGAGAGAGAGAGGGTAGGAGAGGAGGAATAATGATAGATAGATAGACTGACAGACGGATTTATAGATATATATATCGAAGAAAAAGCATACATCAAATTAAAAATATTGATAAGGTGAGAGACATAAGAGAGAGAGAGAGAGAGAGAGAGAGAGGGAAGAGAGAGAGAGAGAGAGAGAGAGAGAGAGAGAGAGAGAAGGGGAGAGGGGCAGATGAATAAGTGTCAGGAGGGGGTGATTGATACATAGACAGATAGACATACGGATATATATATATATAATATATATATATATATATATATATAGAGAGAGAGAGAGAGAGAGAGAGAGAGAGAGAGGAGAGAGAGAGAGAGAGAGAGAGAGAGAGAGAGAGAGAGAGAGAGAGAGATAGATAGAAGAAACAGCATACAACATCAAAACACAATATTGATAAAGTGAGCGATCTCAGATGATTTACCACAATCGGGCGAGACAGAGAGAATGATAGCTAATTATCTAGATAGATAGATAGATAGATAAATGGATAGATAGATAGATAGTGAAAATAGATAGATACTGGAATAAAGAAGCATAAGGTATTTGAAAATAACTTTCTCAGTTAATTGAAAACATTCGATAAAAAACTTGGCAAAATATTTCAAAGAAAAGAGCACCAATTAAAGATTACTTTGATCAATCCAAAACATCCAGCTGACAAACCATTTTATTCCTTAAGTGCAAATAAATATATAATAATGGTTGGACTTAATATTATATATAATCAACTGTGATCAAATCAATACTGTTTATCTTTAATATCTCAATACTCGTTAAGATCGGATTAGTAAATATAAGGCTAAATAAATTGATGAAAATAAGAATAAAAATTAGTATTATCTGCGTTATTCGGACTATTGTCTTCATCTTCATTGTTATCTGTACAACGTTTCGGCCGATATATCCTCCGACCTTCTTTAGTTATTTCTTGTCGGACTCGGGAACCTTGAACCAAGAAATTCCTGAAGAAGGCCAGAGGGCATATCGGCCGAAACGTTGTACAGATAACAATGAAGACGAGGACAATAGTCCGAATAACGCAGATAATACTAATCATCAAACCTCATCTCAAACATTCAGAAAAATAGTAAAGAATAAAAATGTTTCTGAATTTTTTAGATGAGGCTTGATAATTAGTATTATTTGGATTATTCGGCCTATTAATCGGAGCTAATAAATTCAATTGTGATTAAATCAATACTGTTTATCTATACATATATAAAAGGCAGTTGCATATATGTATGTATGTCCAGAGGAAATGAAAATAAAACAATTAACGACAATACAAATATATATAACCATTCACTATCACCAGAGCTTGTTTTTTGGGCAAAAATTATGAAGATTTTATTTATATCTGGAAAGATATTTAAAAATTAGGATTTGAATAGTAAGAAAAGGGAAAGTCATTGATTGTGTTTGTGATTAAAACATAAATCAATTATGTAAGACCAAAACAATCAATGGATCTACGAGAATAAATTTTTATTATACCCCTCTACCCAGGCGACGCTGGGTAGCCGATTCTAGAATTTACTACCTCAATACTCATTAAGATCGGATTAGTAAATGTAAGTCTAGATGAATAAATGAATAGATGAAAATAAGGTCCTCTGCGCAGGATCCAGTATTCGCGAGGAGTTGGTCTATGTAGTCTTTGCTGGGGGCTACTCTGGCGTGCTCATGTGATGGCTTCCACAGAAAAACGTCACTTATGAGTTCATCCTTGCTTCTCCAGCAGTGCCCAGTGTGTCTTGTTCACCTTACACGGATGGCTTGTCTGATATGAGACAGATATAGAAAAAAAGAATATAAATATCAATGCGTTTAAGTAAAAGAAAAAGAAAAGAAAGAAAAGAAGCCACGAGATGAGTTCAAAAAGTATTGAGACTAAAGTCTTATTTACCAAGACAGCAATGAACAATAAATGAAACATCAATTTTCTTCCAAGTTGACCCCTTGACATTCAACACATTTATATCAGAGTATATATATATATATATATATATATATATATATATATATATATATATATATATATGTCAAGGGGTCAACTTGGAAGAAATATATATATATATATATATATAATATATATATATATATATATATATATACGACACCACCACACATACGCTTACCGGTATGACCTGGTGAAAAAGACAAATTGAAATGGCCCCAAAAAAACATCAAAAACTTGAACAGTACCGCCTCGGAATTACACAAAAATATAAACGCCTTAATCACTACTGAACAATACAACAACCTGTATTGAAACCTTTGGTGGACTGTTACGCCAGTTCCACCCCGACATCGAAAAGATGGCCCGAAAATTAGAAAGGATCAACCAAAAACTCGTCAGACAAGAATTGTCTGTACTGTTCAACAAAACCTGTATAAAAAATGCTGCCAAAATACACTTATTCTAATATATATATATATATATATATATATATATATATATATATATATATATATGTGTTGTGTATGTGTGTGTGTGTGTGTGTATGTATATATATATATATATATATATATATATATATAATCTTTGTCAATTTTAAGGGGCTCTTGTAAGTTTATTCACTAAAAACAGAATATCTCAATATAAAATATGTTAAAATATGCCAATGGTATGTTGGCTTAAAAGTTCGACCTCTTTTTGGACAAACCCAAAATATAAAGGCAGCAAAAATAGGAATACAGTGGTACCTTGACTTACGAGTACCCTAACTTACAAATTTTCGGAGTTACGAGCTGTCATTCAGTCGATTTTTGGCTTTGAGTTATTTAAAATTTGAGGTACGAGCAAGATTCAAATATGTTTATGTAAATAAGTTCACTAAAAACATTTAAAGTTTCCAAATTTATCATGCCAGAATATTATTATTAATAACAAAATAAACATTCAAACATATTACAGTACATAATTCACTGCATTCTATTTTATTAGGTTTTTGTACTATACAGTGCTATTTTTATTTTTAAAAATCGTAACCAACAAATCAGGGAGTTTTTTTGTAGGGTTGGAACGGATTAATGGCATTTCAGTTGATTTCAATCGGGAAAATCGATTTGACATACGAGGTAATCGTGTAACGTGCAAAATGAATTAAACTCGTAAGTCAAGGTACGACTGTATTGTAAATATAAAGTTACTTATCTAAATAATCGAAAGGTACGACCGTATTGTTAATATAAAGTTATTTATTTAAAAAGAATCGTAACCAAAATAATCAGTGAGTTCTTTTGTAGGGGCTGGAACGGATTAATGGCATTTCAGTTGATTTCAATCGGAAAATTGATTTGACATACGAGGAAATGGTGTAACGTGCGAAACGAATTAAACTCGTAAGTCAAGGTACCACTGTATTGTAAAGATAAAAAGAACTGAAAGTAAAAGAGGAATATTAAGATAATATGCCATTCATAAGATACAGGCTTCGAGATGGATCTTAAACCTTAATATCACTGAGGTGAGGAGGTCTTTCTCTTCAAAAAAGGACAACATTAGAATCAACTGTAAATTACAAAGCTGCTTAAAAACAAAAAAAGGAGAGATTTGATCGTATTTGCGTTGTAAATCTCATGTGTGTGTGGATAATTAAACAGAAATAAATCGATAATTTCCTTTCTCATCTTTTATTTTATTAGCTTCTTTATTATCTTTATTGAGGTCAGTCCCTCGAAAAACTCAACTCAAAAGCGGAAAAATGATCCCCCAGTCCCGAACCCGTGGGAAATGACAATTTCAATATCCATATTTCAGATGTATAATAAAAGTTTAGTATCTCTCAGTCATAAAATCAACGAAGACAAACAATCTGTTTTATGAAGGAAGACTGTCGAAATTGATATTTATCATACTAAATGGTACGACATAAGATCCAGTAAAGGTTTTGGTTTCTTTGGTTTTTAATTACATATCAACCTTCGTGGGTTATTCAATGCCAAATCCATCCTTTTGTAAGAAGAGTAGTGGTTCAATTTTATCCATAGTTGGTGGGGCGATAAGGGGTTTCATACCATTCCCAAGGGCATTAGTCCGAAAGTGAACGCAATAGTACATCTGGAATTCGAACTCGTTTTGCAGTCAAACAAGTTAGCCACTACACCACGGACACCCGGCCTAAAATCTAATAAAGGAAAAATAAGGGTTGGATAATTGTGCTGTGTCATTTTTCTTATATACGAGGAAATTATCAATCAAAATCCCAACTTTTTATCTGGATGGGAACATTGGCTTCAGGCAACAAAAAAAAAAAAAAAAAAAAAAAAAAAAAAAAAGAAAGAATAAAGAAAAAGAAATTGAATTTGTTCTTTCTTTTAGCGACTGAAATATATTTTTCAAATTTAACTTAACCAACATTTAAGTGTAATTTTCAAATTTACTTTTCAAAGCCAACTTAAGACATGAATGTATTTTTTTCAAATCAAGATTTCGAAGCCAACAGAAATAAAATTTGAATCTGTTTTTTAAATCTATTTTTCAAAACCAACTGAAATAAAATTCAAATCTATTTTTAATTCTAATTTTTAAAACAAACCAAAATAAAATCTAATACTATCTGAATAAATACATTTTTAAGACCAACTTAAATAAAAACAAAATAAAGAACTTTTTAAAATCTATTTTTCAAAAACAACTTAAATAAAACTTTTGATAGTTATTTTTCAAAACCAACAAATAAAATTTAAATCTATTCTTAAATCTAATTTTAAAATCAAAATAAATGAGATTTATTTTAAAATCTATTTTTCAGATCTAGATAAATTAATTCTATGCTTTTGTCATTGCTATAGAACTATATTATTGATACATAGAATCTACAAATCAATTAAACGCTACCTCCTCAATAAGTTTCAACAATATATATAACTTGACAGTCAAACACGAAGTACAAAAATTAAAAAGAAGCTCAATGATTATTATTAACTAGAATAATCAATACTAGACAGGAATACTTGGAACCATTTAATTGTGGGCAAATTATTTTGTATTAGGACAATGTTGCCTGGTGATTTTAAGGAAAAATAATATTAGAATGTATATATCATTTTATTTTAATATGAATTTTTTTAATTAATGGAATCATTTTTCCCAAGCCTTGCAGAGGAAAATATTATATAAACCAATATTGAGTAAACAATTATGAAATGATCTTGTTAATTGCATTCTTAAAACAAATACTAGAAGATGTGTAGATAGGCAAATTGGTCTACTGTTTTTGCATATCTAAAATGTCAGTTATGCATACAAAATTTAAAGGAAACATGTTTCTAACAAAAGAAACGTCAATTGAAATACTGGAAAGGTTTGTAAAACTCATTCAAGAAGGCAATCCACAGTGGAGTGTCGCGAAAGACTTTAGCTGTGTTTTGAATTTAGGGCAGGAATCGCAAGGTTCCGTGTTTGATACCGGTCCCCGCCAACTCAGCGCACGAGTAGCACAGATTGGGTAATTTGATCTGTGCGGTAAAGTGAGGAGCTGATGGTAAGTGTGGCGCTCCATCTTAGCAAAAACTATCTCCCTGGTCTGACGTTAGCGAAAAGGGGATAAACCTGATACCGACAATAAGCCAATACGCCAACTATAATTTTTTTATAATAGAAATTGGGTGCTTAAAAAAAGAAAATATTTTGTTTGGCCACGAGGCACATAATGCGTTAGGAGAGAAAATTCAAAGCCAAATTCTTTTTAAAACAGAAAATATATTACAAAAACAAATGAAAGAAAAATTGATCGAAAGAGTCCACGTTTGTGAGAGAACTTTTAAAAATTGGCTGAATGAAATGAGATTTACATACAAATTATGATT
>CM042140.1:94359087-94374087 GCA_023376005.1 Doryteuthis pealeii | reverse complement strand
ATTTTGAGAAAAGTCATTATCAGTCCAACATACAGACTATTGAAATCCTTATTTTGTTGCCTTTGTTAGGGCAAGAAGATTTTAGCCGATTCGTTCTACGGCCTTTTTCTTGTGTGCACGAAGATAGTATTATTTTGTCATTTTATGTAAAGGGCTGTTCTTATTCAGAGTTGTTTATTCTACAGAACTGATTCTTTTTTTTGCTTTTTTTTTTTTTGCTGATAATGCAATATCTTAGCCGATAGATTTTTGCTGATAACGCAATATATTAGCCGATAGATTTTTGCTGATAATGCAATATCTTAGCCGATACATTCTACGGGCTTCATCAGGTGTACAATAAGATTAGATTTTTCGTTAAAATTTAGTATTAAAAAATCAAACTTTTGCTGTCCGAGGGAAAATAATTTTTTAACTTGCTGTAAAAATTAGTCAATGGATAAAAACACATACGAATTCCGTATTCAGAAGGATTATTTTCTTTTCTTTCTAACCATATAAATATTTTAAAGATTGAAGCATAAATAGGCGATGTACTTCCGAGCTGAACGGCATAGACTATCATTTTGTCGAACTAATATTTGGTTCCCTAAACTGCTGGTATTGCTATAATAGGAAGCAGGCAGCAAACAATATTTCATTAGCAGCAGGAGCTGGTATACGGACTGTTCCGAAAATTGGTTGATTTTGGTTTAATTAATTAATTATATCCCTTAATCAGTACAAATCAATAACCAAATTTGGCGTGTTTTTAGTTAAAAGAATATTAATGTGTATGCAAGATTTCAAATTTGAGTACCGACCTCCCCCGGTTTTGGAGTTATACGTCGACACGAACATACTAAACTTCCTTTTATATGTATAGATACATAGGTAAAGAGAGAAAGAGAATATATATATACATATATATATATATAATATATATATATATATATATATATATATATATATAGATAGATAGATAGATAGAGAAAGAGAGAGAGAGGGAGGGAGGGAGGGAGAGAGAGAGAGAGAGAGAGAGTTTTGTGTGTGTGTAAGAGAGAGAAAGAAAGAGAGAGTGTGCGAGTCAACGGTGACTAAATATCAAAACTTAGATACTCAGTGCTCTTTAGCTATAAATATAATAAAACACATTATTAATATATATATATGGGGGTCGGTGTGCATATATGTATATATATAATATTTCTCAAGTTTTCGTATTTGATATTTAATGTTTTAAAGTTTACTTTAGTTTTTCCATTTTGTGATTAATCTATTTTTGCATTAAATTTATATTTTAGTCAATATCATAAATTTTGTGGACAGATTTTGGAGAAAAATGAGGCATTGGGGAAGAAGAAGAAAAAAAACTCTTATCTGCATTGATTTTTAACAAAGAGCTGTTGTCACTTCTGTTCACAAAAACGATTTACAAATAGAATTTGCAACTTTTATATTCAATAACTATATATATATATATATATATATATATATATATATATATATATATATGAGAACAACTTGAGAGTAAATCAACTCTAATATATATATATATATATATATATATATATATATATATATATATATATATATATATATATATATATATATATATATATAGCCGGTTTACTTTAGTCGGTAGAGCACTTGCCTAGGAATTGCAAGGTTCTTGGTTCATTACCGGCCCACACCATCTCAGTGTATGAGTAGCACAGGGATCTGTGTGTTAAAGACGCAAAAACAATCTACTTGGTCTGGGGCTTATGAAAATGGGATATGCTCCCTCTCTGTCTGGCTGACACTGATATAAGACAACCACGTCGACTTTACCTTATATATATATATATATATATATATATATATATATATATATATATAATCATTTATTAATATCAATAATATACTTTGCTGCATTCAGAAATAAAGGGTGTTCAATATCAATGATGAGTTCTACCCCGGCCCCTTCCCAAAAGTAAAGGTAGGTTGGTACCATAGTTTAAAAAAGGCTGAGAACCCCTGATTTAAATGAACAATTCATTATTGAAACGTTTTGTACACGCCTGGTTCTGAAAATGTTGTGTTACCTCTGTTAATTACATCCTTAGAAGAGTACCCATAAAATACGACGGTATTTTTCACGCTTCGGCGTAGGATTAGAATATTAGTGCGCAAAGTTTATTTACGATTATTATTATATATATATAGTGTTTGGTAATTTGCTTTTGGAGCATTGTTAAGTAAAGCATATTATTATTTATATGTTTGTAGGCAATTACAATGCGTATATCGTATAAAATTCGATAATTATTGAAAATAATCATGACAAGCAAACTCTGCGATTAATGCGTGCGACGTACAGTGTTCTGCACGTCGCACATTCAAAAGAATATATATATATATATATATATATATATATATATATATATATATATATATATATATATATATATATATTAAAATAAAAAACAAGAAAAACATTTTAAATTAGAATGGAAAATACTAGACCAATCGAAGCCATACATAAATGGTTGAAAAAAAATGCTCATTATGCACAACAGAAAAATTCTGTATTCTTCAAGGAATAAACTCCGAAGAAAATTTCCTAAACAACAAAACAGAAATTTTTCGAGCATGCCCACACAGGAAAAAATTCTTAATATGGAATTGGACTAACCAAAACATCAGACCGCCATAATTAAGAATTCATATATAAATAAACAAACATAAACTAAAATAAATATAAAAACGAAAAAAATGTTAAATCACCATGAACAATGACGACAAATAGTGATGCCGTTGAATGACGCAAGATGCAGGAGCGATTAACGGATCGCGTGGACACGTGCCGGGAGTTTAAAACTGTCCATTTTTTTTTCAAAAGTCAAACGACTCTGAAGACGAATAACACCGAAAAAGTGTTATTCAGAAACCAATGGTAGGACCGACTTTATAATTATGAATATATATATATATATATATATATATATATATATATATATATATTTTAAATATTAGCTCTTACAAACTGTGATTGAGCACTGTATTTTCTTTGTTTCATCGCAAAAGAAATTTTGTTTTACATATATACCTATATATATATATATATATATATATTTATATTTATATTTATATATTAAATATAAGTGTTTATGTATAACATATATTTACCTAGCGCAACTGATCAGAGCTGAGGTCTACACCCTTTGGAAAAAGAAATCAGCTTGTGGTACCTGTTTGACTCTTTATTACACGGTTCAGTGTTATTTTCTTTGTGTGGGATGCGGGAAAGTGAAGCGACGGTTTTCCGACTTAGTAGAAGAACAGTAAGAATGTTTGCGTGAGGCAATTTTCGTGGCACAACTCAAGGAAAGCATCACTGACCACGTGTCACATTCTAGCATCGTATGTAACTTTTAAGATAAGATTAAGCTTTCTTGGTTTAATGAAATAACAAACTTTGTGATATATATATATATATATATATATATATATATATATATTATATATATATATATATATATATATAAATTCATGTATATCCACAAATATCGATATCTATATGTATATATATATATGCATACACACACAGATATATGGGTATGCGTGTCTACTTGTGTGTGACCTGTGTGTGTGTGCGTGAGATGACTATGTATATATATAAATGTGGGAGAGGGGAGAGAGAAAAAGAGAGAGATAAATATCAATCGTTGTGGGTTATATATATATATATATATATATATATATATTCATGTGTGTATATATATACAAATATACACATTCATGTATATATATATATATATATATATATATACATACAAATATTTATCTATATACTTATATACATACACGCACAGACATATATGTATATATATATATGTGTGTGTGTGTGTGTGTGTATATATGTATATATATATATATATATATATGAGAGAGAGAGAGAGAGAGAGAGTATGTGTGTGAGAGAGAGGGGGGGAAAGAGATGGAGGTAGGGGCAGAATGAGGGAATTATCAGTGCCTGTATGTGTCTGGAGAAAGACTTATATCATTTGCATTTAATCAATGTGTACCTGCGCACTGAAATATCAAAAGTATTTTCTTTTAAATATTTTCTTTTGAAAATCAAATGAAAATCTCCTGAGAACGAATAATCCATACCTTTTTATCAATTTTCAGAAAATGATTCATGCTCATGTGGGAAAAAAAAAAGAAAAATTAAGCCAGCAATCGCGGAATTATCTCCCCTGAAGGTACCCGCTTGATAAATGAAAATTGAAATGAAATCCTATCCGATGGGGAATCAGAAAACTTTGTAAGATAGAAGATTTTCAAGAGGGTTCCGTGAGAAATTATATCAATAATAGTAATTGTATGAAAAGGAAGTTCTTTTCAGTTTTAAAATTGAGCATTTTCCGCCATTTTTGTTTTGTTTTGTTTTGTTTGCAATCAAAAGTTTTGAACAATTGTATCCTTTTCACTTGGAATCAATTTCGGATTTTTAGTGAAATTTTCATTTTCGACTTGGAGGAGTTGTAGTGGTTGTGATTGTCGTTTTAGTAGTAGTAGTAGTAGTAGGAGGAGGAGGAGGAGGAGAGTTGTTGTTGTTGTTCTTCTTCTTCTTCTTCTTCTTCTTCTTCTTCTTCTTATTATTATTATTATTATTATTATCATTATTATTATTCCTTTTCACCGCATTAACTGATTTCATATGTTACCCCCCTTCTTCTTTCTTTCTTTCTTCTTTCTTCTTCTTCTTCTTCTTCTTCTTCTTCTTCTTCTCTTCTTCTTCTTCTTCTTCTGGGCCCTTTTTGTTTCATTCTCCTTTACCACTTCTTTCTCATTACAATCAACATCATCAACATCAGCACATTCCTGATTAGTGTTGTTGTTGCTGTTGCTGTTGTTGTTGTTGTATTTCTTTTTTCTTCTTTTCTTCTTCTTTTTAATATTATTATTATTATTATTATTATTATTATTATTATTATTATTCGTTTGTTTATTTGCTTGCTTGTTTATATTTGTTAATATAATTTTACTTGTTTTATTTATTTTTTACTCTATACTGTCTTTTCCCAGCAGTAGTAAATCTGTGATCTGCTGACACAGCAAAATCTTCTATTATTATTATTTCTCAGTTGATTGAGCATCCTCCTTGAAACTACAAGGTTCCAGGTTCGATACTGGCCATCGACAAATCAATATTTTAATTGAATAATCTTTTCATTTGATTAAAGTATTTTACGATTAAGCTTTATGAAATGGACAAAGTCTATGATTAATGACTTTTATATTGATTTAAGTTTGTCAGTTTGAAATTAACTTTTAAAATATAAATAAAGTGGATTTTAAAATATTTGTTCGTTAGAAATAAAAGGCGGAACTACATTCTTTTTATATTTCTAGCTTCTGATTAAATTAATAACATAAAAAAAATGAATAAAAAACTGAGGCATTTTTCATTTAGTATATTTATTGTTTCTTATTTAATTAATAACATTAAAAAATCAACGTCATATCATACCATTTTTTTCCATTTAAATTTAATAATTTTCCTTTTCATAAAATTATTTTACGCTTAAAAATGTTTAAATGGATGAAAAGTTGAAACATTTTCTTTTCTAAGTTAGGAAGAAAAGAAAAAGATTTTATTTCATAGAAAAATGTTTATAATAAAAAAAAAGATTATTTTGCTGCCCGTATATTAAAAATAAATAAGCAACATTGAGCAAATTTAGATATTTGTAATTCAAACTAACCTAATATTTTTTTTACAATTCCTTAATGCAATTAAAAAAAAAGATATATTTTAATTCTATCCGATTAGATTTTTGACAGGGTTTAGTAAAAAAAAAAGAAAAAAAAAAAGGATAAAAATGATAATTTTGAGATTTATTTACGATGAAGTTTGTTTATATCTTAGGTAGCGAAAATAATAGAATGATTTTCTGAATGAAAAAAGAAAATGTTAAAATTATTATAAATATCTTTGTATTATCTACTCTTCAAAATTATTTCTATTTTTCTTTGATTTTTGTCGACATTTTGGAATTTTATTATTTTTCTTTATTCTTTGCTCTCCTTTAATTTATATATACATATATATATATATATATATATATATATATATATATATATATATATATATATGTGTGTGTGTGTGTGTGTGTGTGTGTGTACATCCATAGCAGCTCTGTTCCAGTTTCAAGATGGACAGCTCTTTTATATTATACTTCTTCGTGTGATTTAAACCACAGCGATTATATATATATACTAGAAAAGATGTGACCCGTTGGGTCACCCATTGAGCTTGGGTTAAATTGTTAAAAAATCACAATAATGTAATTTATTTTAAAAACATTTTAAACTATTTTTCAGTCAATTTTGTGCCAATTTATCGTAAACATGGACATAAACGTTGTCTAAGATGACGTAAAATCTGTATTTTACAAAATAATTTTACCCTTCCTTCCCTATTGAAAAGAATTATCAAAAATCTGGGAATTTTCCAATTTTAATGAAGTTTTCAGTGTTGATTTATCAATAAATGAATTTTATAATGCATCAGTTATTTTATTTCAAAACCTTCTGACTTAATTAGGTATTTCTGCTATGGTAAATTAATATTTAAATTCATTTCGAATATGAAACGCCTAATTTTAAATTTCAAATTTCCTATTTCTAGATTTTAAAAACAAATATCTATTTAATAACTACTTTAGTTTATTATTGTTAACTAATAATTTTTGTAGAAACACTATATTGAAAATTTAGGACGCCCTCCTTTTAAACAGAACAAATTTCGATGTATATTTTTCTTTCATAAGATAATAGTCAATTAAATCCAAAAGAGTAAAAACAAATCTACAGAAATGATTTTCTTAGTTTTTAGTTTACATTTTATTTTCCGATTTTCGATAATTATTTTCTACCAGGAAAGCTCCCTTAATTTTTTCCCTTCTATTTACACCTTCAGTCTTTTGTCTTTTTACTCATACTGTAAATAGTTTCAACTTTACAACTTTAGATATTTTGCGCCCCCACCAAAAAACATGTGGTGGGCTAAAAGTTAAGTGACCTGAAAAAAATCAGAGAGATTTGAAATAAAATAAATGATTCTTTATAAAATCCATTCATTGATAAATCAACACTGAAAATTTCATTAATCGGATAGTTCCCTGATTGTTAGTCATTTTTTCAACGGGGGGGGGGGTATTTTGTAAAATATAGATTTTACTGCAACTTTGCTAGTGCTGATATTTTTCATTTAAAAGAAGGGTACAATTCGCAGAGTTCAGTCTCGGCCCCCTGCCTTAAAAAATCCTACGTGGTGATAGGTAAAAAAACAAACCGACCTGGTAAAATATAGCATTAAATATTTTGGTAAAACGCCTAAAGCACTATTTTTTTTCTTTTTAATATTTTCAAAAATTCAATCGACAAATTATTTTTTCATATACAGCAGGCACCGCTTCAGCTAGGGACTTCATTCATAGGTGGGTTTGTTTTTACCTATCACCACCTAGCGTTTTTTTAAGGCAGGGGGCCGAGATGGAACTCAGCGAATAATACCAAAAGAAGTTTTGGTATCCTTATCATTCAAAAATATAAATATAAATAAACGTTTGTGTTAAATCTGTGTTTTATTTTAACATTACTTGCATGCAATAAGAAATATTTACAGAGCTGGTAAAATAAGCATAAAAGTAGGTTTACTCTTAACACTCTTCATAAATTTTCACTCACATTTATCGACCCTATAAGTTTTAAAAATTAATAATTAAAGTAATTAAAAAAAACTATATTAAAACATGAATAAATTGTATTTAATTTTTTTTACCGCCAGGAAAACAATTTTAAGTCACCTAGTGTACGAATCTTGGCTGACTTCTTAAAACGGTCGGAAAATTAAAACGGAAAGTTTTTTGGTGGTCCCCAATAACAGTTTAACTACAGTTTATGAATTAACATTTTGCGAATTGGGCTACAGTTTTAGGGTATTAACGTTGATTTTAATTACGTATTGCTTAAAAAAATAAACAAAAAACTCAAATTACTATACATTTAACGTTGAAAATATTTTTTTAAGCTAAGTTTAATTGAAATTATACACTGCAATACTAACACAAACAACTGTCTCAATAATAGATTCAATAATTCATTAATTCCTCAAATGTATTGTAATTTGTTTGTCTTTTTTTTTTGCTGTTTATTTCTTTTAATGAATACGTAATTAAAAACAACTTTAATCTCCTAAAATCGTAACCCAGTTCACAAAATGTTAATTCATAGACTGTAGTTAAACTGTTATTGGGGACCACCAAAAAAATTTTCGTTTTAATTTTCCGACCGTCTCAGAAGTCAGTCCGAATCTTATTTACATTTTTTAAGAAATCAAACAATTATCTTCTCTCGATAAATTTAAGTGTTAGTATAAGTATCACTATGAGAAAGACAAAACAACTGTGATCTGGAGAAAGGGAGGGGACGAATCTACGGATAGTTATGAGGGTCTAACTGCTGATTTTTTAGTAATAAATCTATTCCAGGCTGTGAGCCCTCCCACTCCCGTTAACTCCCCACTCCCGTTAACTCTCCCACTCATGTTAACTCTCTATAGAGGGGAAGAAGAGAATCGTATATAATATAAGACAGGGATTGGTCTGTTGTTGACTTAATTGCTAATTACGGCTAATTAAAACCAATTAAACTGATTTTTTTAAACAATGAGTTGTCCTAAAACCAAGGAATATATATATATATATATATATATATATATATATATATATATATATATGGTTAATTAATGCCTGAAGAATACATCAAAAGATCTGAAACATGTGTCGCCAATGTAAAATAATAAAAGAAAACAATTTGTGGACCTTATTCTTTATAATATATATATATATATATATATATATATATATATGTATGTATGTGTGTGTGTGTGTATGTGTGTGTGTGTGTGATACAATTCAACCAAAATTGAGAACTCAAACGTAAATGTAAAGATTTGCGTATATTTTTTTTTACATATACGGAGTATTATTAGTGAGTAAACGAATAAACGGATACCTTAGTTCGGAAAAAGAAATTGGAAAAAAAAAAAATAAATAAAAATAATAAAAAAAAAAAATAAAAAATAAAAATAATCATAGCAATAAGACCAAATACGAAATCTTTAAATTAGTAAAAAATCCGACTGAAATAGGCAAAAGTTAAAATACCAAAATAAATTTATATTTGTACTACAGTGTCCATTTATTCATATATATATATATATATATATATATATATATATATATATATATATATATATATATATATATATATATATATATGAAAAAGTGAATGGAAGTGAATCCGACAGTATGAAATAAATATTTTAGAAAAAACAAAGACATGATGAACATTATAACGGTTCACTCATACCGTCTCTCTATCATACACTCCTCACTCTTGATGAAGACCACTTCAATAAAGGGTCGAAACAGATTTCTGTCAGCGAATTATAACATCATGTGTTTGTTTTTTCTAAAATACTTATTTCATATATATATATATATATATATATATATATATATATATATATATATATCCTTTTATATTCTTTTTTTAACCATTATTTGTACTCTATGTTATTTCACCTTCTTTCCACTTCACAGATCTATTCATTCATCTTTGCCCCGTTGATTTCCCGCGGACTCAGACATTAACAATTCTATTGGCGGTGTACATCTGGCAAACTGAAACAGTCTGTTGTCTTACGGCCACATCAAAGATATGAGAAAGAAATTGAATGAGCAGACTACTACTAATTCTCTTCCTCAATTCACGAGGATAATTCCCAGCATCAACAGTCAATATCCATTTGCCGATTGGCCCAGAAGAGTCAATCTGTTCAAGAACTGATGCATGAATGGAACCAAAGATAGATGCCTCCGTCTGCCCTTTATCTACTTAGTTTTATATATATATATATATATATATATATATATATATATATATATATATATATATATATATATATATATATATATACTACAAGAAGAGTAAGAGTTCTATTCTGTTTTCCGTTTAAATTATAATTGTACTTACCACACTCACTTTTTCTTTTCTTTTCTTTTTTTTCTTTTACCTTTTTTTTTTACAATCTGAGAATAACATCAATATTGATAACTGAAAAAGTCTATGTGATTTTTGCCAGTAGGAAATGTATTTTCGTTTAAAATTGAGATATTTACTAATATATAAAAAGACATATATATAATATATATATATATATATATATATATATATATATATATATATATATATATATATATATATAAACAATTTTTTTTGTGATGAAACAAAGAAAATACAGTGCTCAATCACACATTGTGAGAGCTAATATTTATTTAATTTGTTGAGTTTTTAAAAATAAATGCTTATTATAGACAGCTACCCAGGTTGTCTTGCTAAGTCGCAATCATCAGGCTGTCAAATTAGATCTTATGGTGTTTATTTGAAGATCTTTTCTTAATGTTATATTCTGACCGCAAATACCGTCGGTTGCTTTTGTGGACGCTAATGCGCTTCGGATTTTTTAAAAGTTCAATTTTCTCAAAAATTGCTTTTTGTTATAATATATATATATATATATATATATATATATATATATATATATATATATATTATATATCATCCTGTCGTGCTGTCAGCACGGATATCCATGACAATCTCTTGCCATCCCTCCCTATAACTCATTGCTCATGGGATATCCTCTGCGCAGCACCCAGCATCTGCGCAGAGTTGATATATGTACGTCTTTGCTGGTCGACCTACTCTGGCGTGCCCATGTGATGGCTTCCACAGAAGAAATTCACTTATGAGTTCATCCTTGCTTCTCCAGCAGTACCCAGCATGTCTTGTTCGCATGGAGGGTATGTGTGATAAGGGGCAGGTGGCCATACCGTTGTGTTCTCGTGGGTGTTGTTTCCACGTCCTGTTTAATATTTCACGCAGCATTTTCTGCAAGTCCCATCTAGTTTATTCTCTAGGCTTTTAAGAGTCCAGGTAGTGCAGCCGTACAGTAACACTGAAATTACTACGGCTTGGAAGAATTTTCACTTTAATTTGTCAGCGAGGTCTGATTTCCATATCACTGATAATTTATTTAAAGCAGCCCATGCTTTTTCTATGCGTGCATTGACGTCGTTTTCTGTTGAAGGATATTACTACCTAGATATATGAATTGTTTTCACCCATTTTAGGGGTTTACCATTTAGTGTTGAGATGTCTTCTTCATTTCTAAAGCACATGAATTCGGTTTTATAGGAGTTCACATATAGACCGATGTTCCGTGCTGCCTTTTCAAGGCTGTGTAGGAAAGATTCGGCCTGCGTAGGTGTATCTGCAAGAAGTGCAAGATCATCTACATAGTCCGCATCAGTAACAGTCTGTGCGGGATAACGCCGGCTTCTTGCCTTTTTAATGTGAAGCCTTTCTATTTATGGGGTCCAGTGACGTTTGAAGTACGTAATCTAGGCATATTATAAATATATATCGTGCTAGCGTATCTCCTTGTAGATCTCCAGCTACAATGTCAAAGAAATGTGTCTCCATCAGGTGATCGTACCATGGCTTTGGTGTTTTGATACCATTATGGCGGTAACCGTATATTTGGGGAGGCCGTAGTAGTAGTATTTGTTCCATTTTCCTTCTGTGTATGGAATCAAATGCTTTGCAAAAGTCTACAAATAATAGGGTTGCCTCGAGGTTATTCGCTCGGACCCCTTCTATGATTTAATATATATATATATATATATATATATATATATATATATATATATATATATATATATATAGTTAGGGTAGCGTGATGAGAAGTCAGTTTCTGACAGTTTTTCGCCTATGCAATTTCAAACGAAAACTTAGTTTGAGAATCGCATAGGCGAGAAACTTTCAATAACCAAGCGCCGGTCTTCATGTCCGCATTACCCCATCTAAGATATTGAGCACTATTTACTTATACATATAACACACCATATTATCAATACTAAACCATATATATATATATATCTGGCCGCACGGTAAGAGATTTGGCGAACGAAAGTTCATTCGGTCTCAAACCGGCCAGGGTAGCTGAGTGGTGAAACCTCGAAACATGTGTCTGTGGATTACTTATTATATATATATATATATATATATATATATATATAACCTAAAATGTTAAAAGGCTATGTAATAATGTCTGATGATACTTGGAATAACAGGATTCAGTTGCTGTGTACATTCATAAGAGTTTTGTTTCGGTTTCAAGAATAACAGATATTTTATATCATAACTGCTAGTGTGATTTTAACAAATATATCACACACACACACACACACACACACACACACACACACACACACATATATATATATATATATATATTATATATATATATACTTGTAATATATATATCATTAGTATACTTAGCTATATTGGCTATATCAATACGTAAAGAGTGGTCAATATAATTGATGAAGCCTGTATATCTAAATTAGGATAGCAAAGATATGAACGCTGCTTGATAATTTTCAGGTTTTCATCTATGCGTTGTTCAAACATGCAAGAAACTGTCAGTTACCAGGCGCCATTGACTTCATGTCTTCGCTACCCTAACACACGTACACACACACCGATATATATATATATATATATATATATATATATATATATATATATATATATATATATATATACTAAGTTCCATTTCATTTCATTTCCAATAATATACACACTGAAAATTAGTCTCAACAGATATACCAACAAAGAAGCATACGTTGGCTTGACATTAATTTCTGATGGAGATCCCGATTGACACTATCACCCAGTGTGAAGTTCACGCAGTTATTCGTTTGTTGAAAGCAAAAGGCAGAAACCGATTGAAATTCATCACAAATTAACGGAAGCATATGGCGAGTCGTGAATGGATGTAAAAAAATCTGCTAGTTGAGTAGGGAGTTTTCAATGACAAGTTTCAACGTTTCCTCAATGACAGGGCAGCGAACTGTTATGACATGGCCACAGAAAAGATGGGACAGCGCTTCAAAAATACATCGAGCGAAATGTTGACTATGTAGAAAAATACATATACGAGGTATGTCGGAAAAGTTCCAAAATGATCGCATCTTTGATGTGAGGGGCATCGTCCACTGCAAGTTCTTGCCATATGGCCAGACGATCAACCAGCATGTTTATAAAGATATGCTGTGGCGTTTGCTTCGTTCAATGCACGAGAAGAGGCGAGAGATGTGGCAGAACAACGCACCTATCCACACTGCCTTGAGTATCCGAGATTTCCTGGCCCGGAAGAACATCCTGGAGCAACCTCACTACTCGCCTGACCATGTGATTTTTTTCCTATTCCACAAGCTCTATGGGGTCATCAAGGGAAGTTTTTTTGAGGATATTCATGAAATCAAAAAGGCCGTGATGACAGAACTACTGAGAATCCCCGAAGAATCCTTCCAGGAGTGCATGCAAGCATGGCAGAGAAGGATGGGAAAGTGCATTAGACTCCCGGGGGATTATTTTGAAGGGGATAACTTGTAGTTTGGATTTGAAATGAATTTTTTGTGACACCAGTTCTGAAACTCTTCTGAAATACCTCGTATGTTCAAATTTTAAAATATGTATATAAACATCACCTATACATATATAAAGTGCAGTTGGTATGTCTGTATGTCTGGGTGAAACTATGAAAATAAAACAATTAACAACAAAGTGAATATATATACACATTAGATATCACCGGTTCTTGCTTTTTGTGCAAAAATTATGAAGATTCGATTTATATTCGAAGATATTCAAAAATTAAAATATACATAGAAATAGCATTGAAATTCTGCTTAAAATGTCAAACATTCTTAAATCTCAAAAGTAAACAAATCAATACACCAGGTTTTTTTCCTCCACCCCTCTACCCAGGCAATGTTAGGTAGCCGCTTCTAATTGACAATAAATAATGAACGTTTCTGTGATTTCTAAATATTGTGGAGAAATTACCTTTGGGATTACTCGCTAGCTTCGGTTTTTTAAAAACATTTTTTTAACACTCATTGTATCCGGGGACTTTGTGAAGCTGTTAAATAGTCGACATTGAAAATGTAAGTGTGCTTAAATGAAACGTCGGAGAAAAGTGCCAAGGTCATCGATGTTTATATTTAAAAGCAATTTTCAAAACTCAAAATCGGAATGTCTCGATATTTAAAAATATCCCCGGGCCGTGATGATCACATCAATCGAATTGCGTGGTTGAGTGGCGTGACAACCGCATGATGTATATGTATAGACTGACGGATTTGGTTATGGGGAATCGTAGTCTGGGGAAGATCGGGTGGAGTCATTGACTGTGAGACAGTGACAGAGCAATCAGTCTGTCGAACAGTCAAAGAAGGCCGGAGAGACGAAGGGAAATATAAAAGAATTCCCACCCACATACATACATACATATATACATACGCAAAATCGTTTGTTTATATTCATCATGCCCAAACGCTAAATATACTAGGGTCTTTCAATAAATAAGGTGAATTTTGTCTTGGTAGTTGGCAATAGGAAGTACTGTTTATAATTTCACCTTCTTCAAGGGAAACAGTAATGATGGGTCGTTTCCTGTCACAGAAGATTGTCAATAGGACTTTCTTTACTGACCGCTTAGCCCGGAATTTTTTTCTTTACCGGAGAGTCAGTGTGTTTACACTTCATGGACAGTCTTTACAATTCAGTGTCCAAATGGCAAACCCATGTTTAACCCTTTTGTGAACATTTATTTCACTAAAACATGATTCTTCGTGCACATCACACATTCGTTCTATATTTTCCACATGGTTTAAATTTCTCAGACACCAGAAACTTGATGACAGACGACTGTTCAAACCTGGGGCTCTCGGTTTGATTTGCCACCATTTTGAATAGCATCAAAACAAATATTTTTGTGAGATTAAAATATTTTTCAATAAAAAAATTCCAAACAATGCAGAGTTTTTTATG
>CM042140.1:94346587-94354087 GCA_023376005.1 Doryteuthis pealeii | reverse complement strand
TTTCTGTCTCTTTCTCTCTGTCTGTCTGTCTCTTTCTCTCTCTTTCTCTTTCTCTCTCTCTCTCTCTATATATATATATATATATATATATATCTTTCAACCTATCTATTTATTTATCTGTCTGTCTTAGACATTTCATTCATACCTCTCTCTTTTCTCCCCCTCCCTCCCCCCCTCTCTCTCTCTCTCTCTCTGTCGCTGTCTTTCTCTGTCTCTGTCTGTCTGTGTGTCTGTCTCTCTCCCTCTCTCTCTCTCTATATATATATATATATATACATTTTCTTAATCTCTATGTATATAAGACATTCTATTCATCTCTCTCTCTCTCTCTCTCTCTCTCTCTCTCTCTCTCTCTCTCTCTCTCTCTCTCTCTCTGTTTATCATTATTACGGATCTATCAAGTTATATATCATTATCATTATACATGTATTTATCTGCTTTCGATTTTTTTTTCATTTCACATACTATAATCAACTCTTAAATCTTTCTTCTTTTTTCCTTCAGATTTTCCACCATTATTCTTGTCTTTTAAAATATCACTAATATGCTCATGCCAGATGCTAATCAAAATTTCAACATTTTCAACTGCCTTCTTGTGCCAATCACCTTCACCTTTATGTTCTATGACAAATAATGAATTCTCCCCAATTCATCCCTGATATATTTTACATTAATTACGAGACATCCACCCATTATCGATTCGTGTCAACGTCATATTACTGATATATAACCTCTCTACATATCGAGTATATAATGGGAGAGAGTAGAGCTTGGAGATGAGAGGAGATGGGTTCTTACTTTTCTGTTTCTTCTTAATTGTTGTTACTTCGTCGCTGACCATCTTACTTTGAGCTGATTCTTCTTTTGAGCGGGGTCGTCTTTGCCCATTTATTGTTTGTAATATATAAGCAATACTTTGTTGCTTTTTTTAGACGTCTGTTCCTTATTCAAAACCCACAGCCCAAATGGATTTTAACCGCGCGGTGAGAAGTCGCCATCTTAGTTAATCCCTAAAGGAGCAGAAACTATTGGATCATTATCAATGTTAGCAAGAAGCATGATTAGTTTTCTGATTTTTTTTAGAAGATCTTAATTAATTAACCACAGTTAAGATTCCTTAAGTTTAACTCGGTTTACAATTCATATATTCATAACATAAGTATCATGTCATAATTAATAATTATTTCAATTAATAATATTTTTATAATTTCAATGATTATTACTTGTTCGTTCATTACATATCATATCATCATGGAATCACTATTATATAAAAAATATTACAATAATGATAATAATGGCTATCATTGTTATTATAAGAGGATATTTTTAGAAAATAATGATAATTATGATAATAGTGACACGATTGATATTGATAATATTTATTATTATTATAACCTAATTATGTTTTGTCCTTATTAGAAAAAAAAGTATAATAAACAATAAAACCAAATAGGGGAGCAGCTTAGACTCGAGGCCGTTAATTATTCAAGTCTCAATGGATTCCAATTGTTGACGCTAATAAACGTCTAACATGAGAATAAAAGCAAAAAACAAACAAACTAAATACCCCCCCCCCCAAATACAAGGCAAAAAAAAACAAATATAAAAAATAAAAATGCCGTTTTTATTGGCTTATTGTTTCCAGTAGTTATCTTTTCATCCACAGGATTGTAGCATGTTTGTGTTGCTGTGGCATCTGAATAAGGCGAATCGATACGGAACAATTAAATGCATTCGGGAATCTATCATATCAACTTTTTCTAACCCATGTACATAGAATTTGGATTACTCGGAGTTCGAATTACGACAAGGTTTCCGATTTCGAAAAGAAGGTTCCTGAGTTCAAGAAGGTTCCCGAGTCCGACAAGAAATACCCGAAGAAGGCCGGAGGGCACATCGGCCGAAACGTTAATAACAATAAAGATGAGGACCGAATAGTCCGAATAATCCAAATAATACTAATTATCAAGCCTCATCTAAAAAAAATTCAGAGAAATACCATGTACGTTGGTCGATTTTTCACTTTGTTTAAATATCAAATTGGCCAGGGCGATGAGAATTCAAACTTTTCTCGCATTTTCTTGAATTCATGAAATGGTCAGCTGATCCAGATGAAGTAAATCTTTCCTAGTCTGAAAAAAAGAGTGGTTCCTTTTTAAAAAAAAAAACTGTGATCAGCCCGTGTTGACCTCTTAAATGTATCTGTCGCATTGACACAACCTTTGATCTTATGTTCCACTTCCGTGACACACTTAACCAAACAGACTTGTAATAATAGTAAAAAGTAAGTAAAGTCATCGGGGTGGCCTAATGTCAGTATTAGCCAGACAGCGAAGGAGTCTATACCCTTTTCACTAGTGCTAGACCAAGGAGATTGTTTTTGCATCTGAGATGGTGCGCCAAACCTACAATCAGCTGTTCACTTTAGCGCACATATCCCTGTCCTACTCACACGCTGAGTTGTTGAGGGCCGGTATCGAACCAGGAACCTTACCATTCCTAGTCCAGAGCTCTACCGACTGAGCTAAACTGGCCCTCAATCATTTGTAAACTAGGTTTGGATCTCCTAATCCCTGATGGTTTTTCTGTTTTTCATTTAAGACACATTCTGGTTTACGCGTAAAATATTGTTTTAAATAATAAAATCCCATTCGTTTGCACAGTTCAGAGTAGGTCACCATTCCCACCCTTTCATGCCCTTTTATGCTATTTCTTAGCTAATTTGATGCATTTGCATATGTGGTTCACTGTCTCTAACTCCGCACAATCTGTGTTTGTTACTCTCCTGTATCTTGTCTTTCCCGACCTTACTATAATTGGTATTTATTTCGCTGTTCTAGTACACTATTCTTCTCCTTCTTCTTCTTCTTCTTCTTCTTCTTCTTCTTCTTCTTATTATTATTATTATTATTATTATATTATTATTATTATTATTATTATTATTAAGGTTTATAATTATTATTATTATTATTATTATTATTATTTTTAAGGTTTATTATTATTATTATTATTAAGGTTTTATTATTATTATTATTATTATATTATTATTATTATTATTATTATTATTATTAATATAGTAATTGTTTTATTGTACGAATAGCGAGATTGGTTCGATTACTACAAAAATATATATTATTATTCTTATTATTTTTAACAAAAAGTATTGTCCATGAATTGGTGAGCTTTGAAGATTCACGATCCCGACGGGATATTATCCTTATAGTTATAGATTTAATTAAGGAGAAACATGAAATGAATAAGGATTATATAAACGATACGCAATGACGTCAGAAATAATAGAAGAAGAAAAAAGTCGATAGAGATACAAAGGAATGGGAAAATTTAATTTAAAAATTATCATAAAAATAAAAAGAAGCGAGAATCGAACTGAATATTTAATGGGAATCTCACGCATAATAATAATAATAATAATAATAATAATAATAATAATAATAATAATAATAATAATAATAATAATAATAATAATAATAATAATAATAATAATAATAATAATAATGTTGATTAACAAGAAGAAGAGAACTTGTCATCTCGTTGATTTTGCCGTCCCGGACGATCACCGAGTGAAAGTGAAAGAAAGCGAAAAGATAGACAAATACTTGGACCTTGCCAGAGAACTGAGAAAACTGTGAAACATGAACGTGAAGGTTGTGCCAATGGTAATTGATGCCCTTGGAACGACCTCCAAGAATCTGGAAAAGAGTATGGATGAACTGGAAATCAGAGGAAGAATCGAGACCATCCAGACTACAGCAATATTGAGATCGGCTTGAATACTCAGAAGAGTCCTGGAGACCGGAGGAGACTTGCTGTCACTCAGCCTCCAGTAAACCACCGGCTAAGGTGGGTGTGAAAACCCCGAATGGAGTGAAATAATAATAATAATAATAATAATAATAATAATAATAATAATAATAATAATAAAGAAAGAACTTGTCAACTGATGGATTTTGCAGTGCCAGCAGATCACAGGGTGAAGTTAAAGGAAAATGAAAAAATAGATAAATATCTGGACCTTGCCAGAGAACTGAAAAAGTTATGGAATATGAAAGTGAAAGTGATACCAATTGTGGTTGGTGCACTTGGAACGGTCCCAAAAGGATTGGAAAAGGGTTTGGAAAGTCTGGAAATCAGAGGAAGGATTGAAACCATTCAGAACACTGCACTGCTGCAATCTGCCAGAATAGTCAGAAGAGTCCTGGAGACCTGAGGAGACTTGCTGCACTCAGACTCCAGTGAAAGACCATCAGCTAATGCTGATGTGAAAACTCAAAAGGAGTAAATAATAATAGGTAAAGTTATCATAATAATAATAATAATAATAATAATAATAATAATAATAATAATAATAGTTAAAGCTCTGTTACTCTAATCTATTTATTACAAAAGTTATTATCATGTTTCCAAGCAATTAGTAAAGTAAGCGGAGTGGCCTATTGTCAGTATTAGCTGCACAACGGGGAGTCTATCTTCTTTTCTTTAGTGCTAGACCAGGGAGATTGTTTTTGCAGCTGGGGTAGGGCGCCACACCAACCATCATCTCCCCACTTTACCGCACAGATCCAAGTCATGCTACTCATAAAAGTTGGCGAGGGCCTGTATCGAACCCGAAATCTTGTGGTTCCGAGGTGGATGCTTAACTGACTGGGCTATAATAGCGATATGGAAATGACGCTGTTCCGACTGGAATTCAGTCCACCCGGCTATATACGAAAGTATTGCTAAAGTTAAGGTCTCCAAGGCGCTGAGGGCGCTTGGAAACCGTTCGTGTGGCTATTGGCAACACCGTTATGTTTGTTATGCATGCGCCTGCGCTTGCACCCATGTCTGCCACGATCAGTCTTGGCCTGGCAGTCGATTCTGATGGAGATCCCGATTGTTGCTACCGTCAAGTGTGAAGTTCTAGCAGTTATTCGGTTTCTTAACGCAAAGGGTATTGAACCGATTGAAATTCATCACCATTTAACGGGAGTGTATGGCGGCTCGTGCATGGATGTCAAAAATGTCCTCTAGTAGTGTAGGGGGTTTCCAGCAGCAAGGAGGTTCTATGCTTTCTCATCGAGATGGTAGCGCACTGATATGACATAAGCATAGAAAAATTGTCTCGGCGCTTACAAGAATGCATCGAGCAAAATGGCGATTATCTAGAAAAATACATATGGAAACTTTTAAATGATGTAAACATCATTGAGAATGAACAATATACATTTCTGTGATTTCTAAATATTTTGAAGACCTTAACATTGGGATTATCCTCGTATATACACTTCCAGGTAATGTCACAAATACCGCGCGAATCATAAGAGTTAAATAATAATGAAAATTCCTCGTCAAAAAAATTGTTCCCAAGTTCATTTTGCTGACCACTCTAACAAATTGATTTTTAATAAGCTTTCTTCGGGAAGAAAAAAGTCAGATGATGAGAAATTTCGGTATGAAGACTATGGTGCGCCAACAAGTTATTTACTAAGCTTAGCTTAGATGTGGCACAACGCCAGATTATGGGGCGCCCAGTGAGAATCGAACTCACTCACTTTGGTGCGCGAATCTACCACGCTAACCATTACACCACGTGAGGTGCCCAATATAGATGAAAAAAAAAAGCAGTATTTGATACCTATAACGTACCTGGACTTTAACCCCTAACCTCTGGCAATGCAGGTATATGTAGCTATTAATTTCGCGAGACAGACACCCGGAGAGTTTAGGACCGGTTGAAACCCATTAGCGATAGACCCTATTGAAGATATTTTTCTTTTAGTACATTATTACTCTATTGTCATTGGTCTGTAGTTCATTCCAATTCGACGTCCCATCAACTGTTTAATGAATGGTGTTCATAGAAAGGCCTTATTATTTTGATTGCACTAAGAATAATAATAACTAATGCTTTGAAGCAATAACAATAATAATTGAAGCGTCACGATTGACAATTGAAATAATGCGTCTAGCGTTTTGCGTCTTCAGGCAACTCAGCATTAAATTGTCGCAAGAAACATCACGAAAACACTGTATTCATTTAAATAGTTCCGAAAATTGACTAAGGTTGATTGGAACATAATTAAAATTATCTAGCCAGAAGTTAAAACTACGGTCTCTATTGATTGATATGTCTTTTGCAATAGCCACGTTAAATAGCCATTGCTTTTTTCCCGGTTTTTTTTTTTTTGTGTGTGTGTGTGTTTTTTTTGTCTTCTTTTTCTTATGATCACGAGTGGACTCTATTTATACAAGCAAGGTCTAAAACATTTAAAAAAACTTTAAATTATCGAACTACAAAAACGAAATTAGATTTACTAATGAACCCCCTCTCTCTCTCTCTCTCTCTCTCTCTCTCTCTCTCTCTCTCTCTCTCTCTCTCTCTCTCTCTCTCTCTCTCTACTCGAGTTTCACCATAATTATGAATCTACGGACGAGCAGAATGTGACACAAGGTCAATTTCTTAAGCGGAGTTTAACAGGTTTGAATTAAGTTTTCCTCCTCCTAGACAGGTTGCCATGCCAGGGTTAAAGTGCCTAGTCTGCCTTACTATTTACTCATAGCTGGAGAGAGAATATTCGGATTCATACCTTTCCAAAGTTTATTAGCGTTATGTGAAAGGCAAACAGCCTCGTCCAGGATTTTGAATAGATTTCGCCGACTCCCTTTCCTACGACGGTAAAGCTTTATATGAATGTGTTTGATAAAAGAAAAATAAAGGCCACCAACAGCAACAAGACATAAACATCAAATTATAAATAAATAAATGAATATATATATATATATATATTATATATATATATATATATATATATATATATATATATATATATATATATAAATTTTCGCTGCCGATGATTGCTCCGCTTAAAAAGTTAGCATGAAACCAATGGTAGCAGACTTTTTCAATGCAAAATAAATATATACTAAAGTATTTATTTATTTATTTCTCTCTCTCTCACTCTCTCTATCTATCTCCCTCTCCCCCTCTCTCTCCTCTATCTTTCTCTCTCTCTCTCTCTCTCTCTCTCTCTCTATATATATATATATATATATATATATATATATATATATATATACGATAAAATAAACTATTTGAATAATGAGACTCTTTTGATAATGGTCTCGTCAGGGACATACCATTGTTGACGCAGAACACACTGGTTGAATGGACACTTAGGCAAACCGGCCTCCTATTCAACCGTACCAGCCTTGGTAGTGGCAGAAACGCCTATTTTAACCCTTGACATGGCCCAGTCATGTGTAATGAAATGTATTGGTTTTTGCTTTGTAGCAAAACTAGTTCATCAAGTTATTTTATGGGTGGCATTGTCCTAAGTGTCTATTTTTTATGTTATCAAATATTTTCTCTATTTTACTTACCCCTTCGTCTACCGTAACCTTTGTGCTGATCAAGATAACACTCTCAAGCCTCACCGTTGTTGGCTTTTGAGATTTTAAACTATAACCATCTATTAGACATTATTTTTTCTTCTAGGATAT
>CM042140.1:94314087-94344087 GCA_023376005.1 Doryteuthis pealeii | reverse complement strand
TTAATAAAGTTACTCTGACTGAAGCCGTCCGCATGAATACGGACGAAACTGTTTCATCCTGTGACTTGTTTTGAGTTGTTCATTTCTTGACCACTTTCCTTCTATCTACATCATATATAATATATATATATATATACTAGCTAAAGTACCGGGTCCATGACCAGACTAAAATGAAATTTGGATCACCAGGGAGTGAGAGAGAAAGTGGAAGACAGTAGTTAGAGAGGGGGTAAGAAGGAAAATAATTCTTGAAACTAAAATCATTGGAATTTGTATATTTCAGGATTTGTATTTTCTGTATAGTTTAAAAATTATTTCATATTATTATACAACAAATTGAAAGTATTCGTTTGTATATTTGTTGTTTTTTTAAAAAAAATATTGTACATGACAACAATTCACAGTTAGTTCTTAATTGCATGTTGAGTTTAAAAAGAAGCTGAGAATCGAAAATTTAAATTCTTCGTATTGCAATATCTATTTTTGCTAAAACCTAAGATAGTATTATAGGGAGCACCAATTGATCAGTTTAGGCCATCTTGAATAAAACGGAAATATTTTGTTATTATTTATAATTAATTGATTTTTCATAGAATTTTAAAAAACTCTTATCGTAACTTGTTTTTAGCTACGTTAATTTTCAGTTGATTTAACAGTGCAAAAATGAAAACATTGTTTTTTAATCATAATTTTCATTATTTCCGTAAGCTGAAAAAAAGTTTAAAAATCATCAGGAGTTTATTTAATGTTTTTTCTTTCAAATGGAAAAATTTTTCAAGAAAATATTAATTTTCCTGCAAGTTTTCATAGTGTTAAATATAGGGGGGGGGGTAAATTTCACAGGGTAAAATTGGTGGTACCTAGTATTTTTTAAAACATTGTTTAAAAACGTTTTGGTGGACCTGATTATCTGGACTCCCCCCCCCATCTATTTTTTTTCCTTCAGTTGATATTATCGATTACACACCAATCTATCAGATTGAAAAAAAAATTCTTAAAAAGTTCTTTATTATTGAGTATTCACGGGTGCTCATTTCCTCGTATAAGTTTATAGTAAATTGATCCCCCATATCGGAACCGCTTGAACGGAACCCAAATTATTTATTTATTTTCCCATTAAACTAACCCCCTAGTTATAATTAAGTTTTATTACAAAATTTATATTATTACAAAACATCAATTTCATAAAAGTTCAAATGTCACCTATGAAATCTCTATTTAAACATGCCAATTTTCAGAACTGAAAAAGTTGCACTATAAACTCAGCGATGTTTATTGACTTCACAATAAAGAGTAAAATCATAAAACTTAAAATTTAATTTGTAAGGCAAATTCTGAGGAATATTTTAATTGTATTTTGAATAATAATTTAAATGTTGGTTGTTAGTTGTTTTGTTTATCAACTTTTCGGGTAATTTACTAACGAATCATGTCATTTGAGAAACAAAGCGCTTACAATTTTTCGTACATACATATATTTTTTTTTTTAAATGTTCCAATAACTGGATATTGTCAGATAAACTTGAAATAAATTTCGTCTTACAAATAATGACTACTTATCTCCAGTCGGGCCTTCGACTAAAGATAAAACACCGGATTTTGTCCGAATTAGTAACCTTTGTTTTTTTTTTTCGTGGTTTGAGAAAATAATTAGTTAACGAACCAAAAGAAAAACAGTTTCTAAGGAAATTCGTCAATCTTATTGTTATTTTTAACCCTTTAAAACTCTAACAATAAAAATTAATAAATAAATTAAAGAATTAAAAGTCATTTTATTCGAATGAAAATCTTAGTTTAATTTATACAAATATGTAACCGTACTTACGACGTAAACTGATTTTCATGATACTGTTATTTACGTTTAAAAAATTTTTATAATGTAACCGTAAAGCGTGCATTTTGATTTTCTACAATTTTTATGTATTACAAAAATTAAAATTAAAATGAGTGTACTGTACAATTTAAGAATATGGACAAACTTGCTGTAAAAAATAATTTAATCTATAAAAACACATACAAATTACGTATTCAGAAAGACTAAAAGATTCCGAGTATTATCGCCTATACGTAGTATTTTTTTTTTTTTAACTCGCTGTAAAAAATAAAAAAATCTATAAAAACACATACAAATTACATATTCAGAAAGACTATTTCATCTTATTACTAAAGATATAAATATTTTAAAGATTAAAATCCTAAATAGGTAAGAGATTCCGATCTGACTGTTATAGACTGCACTGCTTGTATCGCAATAATCATAGGCAGCGTGGCTATCCGAAGCCATTTTTTAATTTTTTAACTCGCTGTAAAAAATGATTCAATTAATAAAAACTCACACAAATTACATATTTTGAAAGAGTATTTTCTTATCTTTCTAACGATATAAAAATTATTAAAGACTGGACCATAAATAGGCCATAGATTCGGAGCTGAACGGCTTAGACTGCAAAATTAATTCATTAAAATCAAAACTTCGCTGCTGTTATCGCTTTAACAATAAGCAGGCAGAGAAACTATTTTATTATCAGGAGGGGCTGATATACGGACAGTTCCGCAAATTGGGTGATTTTGGATTAATTAATCGATTAAATCCCTTAATCAGTAAAAATCAATAACCAAATTTGGAATTTTTCTTAGTTAGAACGATATCAATGTGTATGCAAGATTTTGAATCTGAGTGACCTCCCGCTTTTTTGTTATACGTCGACACGTACATACCAAATCTCTGTTTTATATATTAAGATATATGTATTTATATATATATGTGTGTGTGTGTGTGTGTGTGTGTGTAAGTGTGTGTTGATAAAATTATAATTTCTTTATTTGTGTTAAACAATGAGTAATTAGAAAAAGGAGATACGAAGATTAATTGGAGCCCATAGCAGGCAAAGCAAATGCTTACTTCAAAAATCGCCAATGGAAATTTCTTTCTTTTCCCGAGTTTGAACTTTGATTATGGCCGTCCGTGGTCAAACACAGGCACCTGAACCAACAAATAAATTCATATCTCTGCCCCCTTCTTTCTTTCTTTCTTACTTTCTTTTTGTGTTTGTTTGTTTCTTTTTCTTTCTTTATTTTTTCCAAATATTTTCCTCGGTTGCCACCTGCACAATAATGCTTTGTACGAGAATTTCATAAGGCATTGCTAATTTTTACATTATTTTAGTGTGGTACAATCCACACACACACACACACACACACATATATATATATATATATATATATATATATATATATGTGTGTGTGTGTGTATATATATACAAATATGTATATGTGTTTGTATATGTATATATGTGTGTGTGTGTTCATATATCTAATATATACATATATATATATATATACGTACAAACACACGCACATACACACATACAACGAACTCTCTCACACACACACACACACACACATATATATGTGTGTGTGTGTGTGTGCGTGTGTGTGTGTGTGTGTATGCATGGCAATTATCCCTCAAAGTACAGCAACAATACGCTTTTTGACGAGAAATCGTTAACCGAAAGTCAATCTTCGTTTCGATAGCCCGGAAGACAATTTAAACTTTCTTTTGAAGTTGGCAAGATCAGATTATATTTCACATTTATCTCCACTCTCTCTCTCTCTCTCTCTCTCTCTCTCTCTCTCTCTCTCTCTCTCTCTCTCTCTCTCTCTCTCTCTCTGTCTCTGTCTCTGTCTCTCTCTCTCTCAAACCTTTTTCTCTTTCATCTCGTAACCGAATTATTTCAACATCAAACAAGACTTGATATTTCCAATGATTTGTTCGTCTCATCGATCAATAGAATTAATTTCGTACTAAATTAACAAATTACCATTCATTTTCGTGGGGTTTTTTGCCTCCTTTTTTATTGCAAGATACAAATTATTTTCTGTATTATTTTACTAATCAAGCGTGTAAATCAAACAATCATCTACAATAAACCTTTTTTTATTTTTTAAAATTGTATATTTATTGAATGGTACATATTTTTTATGATTGACAAGAGAAGTGTGAATTTTAAGAATTTGCAGTCTTTTTTTCGGTCACTTATTAATTTGTCTTTTTTTATTTTTATTTTTAATCCAGATTTTCACCGGTCTGTTCTCCTGTCTCCCCAGTTCTATGATGCTATTTAAACATAACTTGCAAATGTATGTACCCTCTGGGTGCAAGTATTTAAATTTTAATGTAATAAAATAACATTAAATTAGAAAGGCTAATGAAACTAAATTAAAAATGCAAATAAAAATATTTGAAACAGAGACTGGGTATAATAAAAAAAAATAGATAAAGTGAAACTTACTCTTCGATGACTTCCGTCTTTCATTGCTAAAATTTTCTAATTAAACTATTAAAATAGGAATAAAGAATAAAATTACAGTTATTTCTTCTTGCCAATGGATTTATCCCCGTGACGTTTGCTTATATTCATTTAGATAAAATCTAACGATTAGAAATCAATAATACAAGCATATTTATTAAAAATCAAATTTTTAATATCAATATGCACATTAGCCTTCTCGTAAACACTGTAAACCGCCATTTTGCTATATATATATAAGTTCATGCTACGAGGCCAGCAGTATTATAATGCAAAACAATTTTATTACTAATTTATGTTTAAATAAAAACGTAAATACCTAGGTAAATAATTAAGGGAATTGTGCCTTAAATAGTTTCGTTTACAGACAAACACACAATCTCCATTATTATAAGATACAGTTCAGTTTTTTTAATCACCATTGGTTTCATTGCTGTGTTTGGATCCTCGTGGATAATTAAAGAATCAATCGACCAAAATGTTTAAATAAAAAAATAAATGAAATATATATATATATATTAGAACAGTTCATGACATTTCTCTGAATTTTTTGAGATGAGGCTTGATATTGGCTAATTGGACATATAGCGTAGTAGATATAGGCGTTGGGTAAGGACAGTTCTAAGTGGCAGTTGTCTTTAGGCTGCAGGTTCAATCCTGGTCAATGGCGACAGTAACATAGAATAATAATTAAAACAGCTTAACACTTGTACCTGGTTGGTGGAATGAGAAGAGTATATACCCCTGCATTGAATAAAGGGTTGGGTTCAGAATTCTGTGAATACTCCCGATTACGACAAGAAGGTTCCCGAGTTCGAAAAGAAGGTTCCCGAGTTTGAAGAGAAGGTTCCAGATTTCTTGAAGGTTTCCGAGTCCGACAAGAAACACCAGAAGAAGGCCGGAGAATACATCGACCGAAACGTTGTACAGATAATAATAAAGATGAGAAAAATAGTCCGAATGATCCAAATAATACAAAGTTCATGCCATGATATTGCCTTAGAATACACTGACTGTATCATCTGTCCAGGAGTATGACCCCTTCACACAAAAGGGGTTCCTTGGATATCAAACTAAACCACTGGAACGAAATGTGGGATACCTATTTCATTGTCATTGCTTGACATGGCAATGACAATGGGTATCCCACATTTTGCACATTTTGATCCAGATGCGGTTTAGTGTCATATCCAAGGAACCCCTTGACGCCGATTACTGATTGGCTGACTTCGATTTTGACCGTTAGACTGGGTTTCGGGTTTTTGATAAAGAATAAAGATGTCTTATTTGCATATGCGACAATATCTCACCTTTTAAAGGACTCTGTCACTATGCGGATGTAGTATAGTTTGATTAGTTGTTTTATATCATATAAAACCTTTTCGGGTTATTTAATGCCGAATCAAGTAATTTTGATAGGCAAAAGGACTCAGGTTACTTATACTACCTGTTGTTGCTTATGTGGTCACCCAATTAAGTACTGTACGTGCGTGTCGCTGCTTAATTTCAGTGAGCAATCGTGATACGGCGCTCTCAGTGTGATTTGACCATAATTTTAAAAGTTTTGCCGGAATAATTTTTTAATGGTTAAGCAATGCATGGCTTGTTTCTTAGAAAATACGTTAGAGATGTCAAAGTAGAATGGTCAATGTTCATTCATCTTTAACTCACTTCTCTCTCTCAATCCCATCCCCCTCTCTCTCTTCTTTCTCTCTCTCTCTCTCTCTCTCTCTCTCTCTCTCTCATTCTTCTCCTTCCTCTCACTTTCTTTATCCAACTCCTCCAACACGAGCAGGTTGTGACACAAGTTCAATTCTTTTAGAACCGGAGTAAAGCTGTCTTGAATTCAATTTTTCTTCTCCTAGACTGTTTCTCTAACCAAGGCTAAATAATTTAGTCTGCTCTAATAGTGTCTATTTTAAGATGTCATTATCCGCACAGTTTTCATATAAAAATGTTGTGTGAGTTGTGAGAATGTCTGCTAAGAAACTTATTTGAACCATGTGCAGCTCTCTATCAAATATTAGGGATATAATTTAGGTATCACCTTACAACAGTGGCTGTTAAAAAGTTCTGCGGTTTAGCAATTTATATTATTTAGATTTAAGTGTTACGCTACGTTATGTGTTCTATGTTATTTTCGTCTGTATTCAGAATTGAACCTGGATATAGTATGAAAACCTTCATTATCTCATTTCATTTCTATGTATCTTAGTTTATACAAACCTGTCACTACTTATATAATAGAATATGTGGTGGCTGAAATATTAGTATAAATACTTTTTGCTTCTCTCTGTGAGGTTCAGGTTCCGTTTAAATGTGGACAACCAAACAACGCATTTAAAGAGGATAGGCTATTCATAACTGAGAGATTTACCATTCACAAATGTATTATTCTAAGTAAGTGTCAGTATATCTATATGCATTAGCGCAAAAGGGAAAAGCAAAATGCTTCGATCGGGATTTGAACTTGATCTTACCCATTTCTAAGACCATAACCATTACGCTACACTCCTCTATCGTTTGAAATTGATCTTACCCATTTTCTAAGACCATAAGCGTTACGCTACACTCCTCTATCGTTTGAAATTGATCTTACCCATTTTCTAATACCATAACCATTACGCTAAACTCTCTATCGTTTCAACTTGATCTTACTTTCCCAATTTCCTAAGACCATAACCGTTACGCTGCACTCCTCTATCATTCATCAAGAATATTTTTAAAAAAGGCATGGCTATAATGGAGAGAAAAATAGATAGATGTTTCTAATCGGGCCACCAGACCTTAATTTGTAGTGACATTATCGTTTGGTTTATTTATTTAACAGCATATCAACACCTGTGGGTCATTCAATGCCGAAATTTAATTCCTTTGCATATGGTTGATTATAACGATAACCATTTATACAGTTATACCTTGACTTACGAGTGCCTAAACTTATCAGATTTCCGAGTTATAAGTAGTCACGAGGTAGATTGTTTGCTTTGTGTTGTGAGCTAAAATGTCAGATGCGAGCGTCCAGGATTCGAACCTGGCCGTACCGATGTCCTAAGTCCATAACCGTTACGCAGCACTCCTCTGACATTTGTCAAGGATACTAATTTCGAAAACAAAATGATGGTACGAGCCGTGAATCGGCCATTTTGATATTTCCCTTTAGAATCACAAGACGCGAAATAAACTAGTTATTGCCGTCTGTCATTTCACGAAAACAGGAAACATTAGTGAAAACAACTAAGTGAAGAAGAAAAAAACAAAACTTAAAACGTGTTTTATTTTATTTCTAATGGCAATACAGAAAACAGTCAGTGTGGCACATAACATCAAGTAATTTGATTGCAATATTGACATGCACGGGACATAAACTTTTTCCTATTTGAGTTTTTTATTCATAAAACAACTCATATCCACGTTTATCTCAGGCAAATCAATAAACTCACAAACTATTGTTTACAGTCATTTTGTCGTTGTCTATTGGTTAACAGTCTAGTCCAGTGTTTTTCAACCGGTGTGCCGCGACACACTAGTGTATCGTGAAGCTTCCGTAGGTGTGCCGTGTTGAGAACGGTTGATCATCTTCTTATATTTTTATTCTATTACTTTAATATTTGTTTTAATTTAATATTTTTTTGCTTTAATTATGCTACACTTGTAGCACATTTTAACTATTCTCTTTCTTTTAAAATTTAAATGATAAAATAATTGTATATTTATATATACTGATGGTGTACCTCGATCAATTTATTGCCCAGCTAACTGTGCCGTGAGATGAAAAATGGTTAAAAAAAACTCTGCTTTTAGTCTCTTGGTTTGGTTTAGTTTGGTTCGGTTTCTTTGCTTAATGGCATATATAACATCATAGATTATTTAATGCCAAATCCATCGTTGTCAAGTAAAAGTCCGACACAAAACTTCCGCTGCCTAGCGGCGCTATCCTATCCCAATGAAAGGCTAGGGGAGTAAACCCCGAAAACAAACTTCAGAAGCAGAGTCCCTAAGGTTGTGTGATGCTGAAATCTAGTGCTACCCAGCAACTTCTGCGACACGACCGTTGCCAAACTGCATTGGCTTCTTGCCTTTCCTTTGGATCACAGCAGTAGTGTGGAGAGGGGGTATTTGCTGCTTGGGCAACAGGTCATCCTCCATATGAACCCGCCCAGGCTACGTAGTTCCAACAAAAAATGGATACTACTCCATCGTCTCTCGTAGACGGAAGGATGCCAACAACAACAATCATTGCTGAAGAACAGTGGTGCTACTATAACCCATAGCTGAGGGGAGGAGGTTATTTATACCTTTCCCAATGGTATTAGTTCAAAAGGGAACATAAAAGCACAATTGGATATTATTTTTCTGAATTTTTCTGACGAGACTTGATAATCTGCATTATTTAGATATTTCGGACAGTCCGAAAAATCTATCTTTGAGGCGTAACACAAATTCTCAAAGATACGTAGTTCCAAGTTAACTGACCTGAAATAATGTAAAAGTGTTTAGATAAAATAACTGGTGCATTATATCTTGTATTCATTAATATATCAACACTGAAAATTTCATTAAATTCGGTTAATTCCCTGATTTTTTGTACTTTTTCCTTTCGGCGGAGTGACATACGATGGTGGAATTTAGGTCCGTTAAGTTCGATTTAACCACATATGCTTTACACAGGTATTTGGAGGAACGCAGCTTTCTGCGATTGAGCGAAAGACCATGGCTTATTATTTCAAATGCCAGTTGACTACCTACTCGTCATGATACCCGCTCATAGGATGCAATCGAATATTTGCATAGTTCTTTTATTTAAACGATCGTCCTATATACCGGAAAAGGTGATAATATATCTCTATAGCTCTATTGCGAGTCAGATAGGTACCAATAGCTGTATGCATTTATGTTTTTAGATACTGAGAAAAGAATAGGTGTGAAAAGAAGAAAATAGATGTATGAGAGAGAGAGAGAGAGAGAGAGAGAGAGAGAGAGAGAGAGAGAGAGAGAGAGAGAGAGAGAGAGAGAGAGAGAGATAAAACATTCTGTAATTGTGTGCGTGTATATAAAGTTTTGTCTTGTGTACCTTCTTGATGTGATTTCCGTCGGCGTCTCCGACTGTCCAGAACGGAAGTGACTGACAATCTGTAAACCTACAAACAAAATGGAACGTCAGCGGTGGATATTGGTTCTGTCAAAAATATGGCAGCTTGTCAGACACACCAAGGTGATAATGTGTAACCGGTGAGTACGGTGGGAATTGACCGACTACAGACAAGTACCCGCCCAGCACGAAAAAAATCATTTACCCATATAGCTATATCCCCCATAGGTAGTCACAAACGCACGGAAAATAAGAATACGTACACAAATTCATAGGCATAATCAAAATACATATGCATGTGGTTGTCTGTGTGCACGTAAATATTAAATATCTACTCGTATACTGATTTATCAAAAAAAGCAAGGAATAAGGGCGGTGTTCAAAAAGTATCGAAACTGAAGCTGTATTTACCTGAATAACTTTGTTTTTAAAATTGTTGTAGAATATATTTGAAAACCCACTATTGAACCGTGCGAATATTTCTTATCCTATTCTAATCTTAGAACAAGGCCTCACGGAAGGTGCTACACTTTCACAATCCTGTGTTTCTGTTATGCTTTTTTTACATACAAATAAATACGAAGCACTATATGAAAATGCAAGTCCCGGTTGTTGGAAATTAACAAGGTTTTATTCAACGCAAGGATAGAGAAATGCTTCTACCCCAAAACAGTGACTTAAAGCTGAACATTAGTGCGGCCACATATCTCGTGTACTATTCCATGTGTGTCATGGCTGAAGTCCCATTTCCGGTCGTAGTTCCCCAAATGCACCTGTCATAGAAAGCAACTGTCTCTTGTTCATCAAGGGGAGTAACTCTATATATTTCGTTACTTATCCTAATAGTTTCGGCAAAACTACCGTTCAAAAAAGTATTGACGATTAAAAAGTATCCAGAATTGACACTAAATCATTTCAACGGCAGCCCTGTCGGTGGGACTTAGAATATGCCGACTGCAGAGGTGTAAGCCCCCCCCCCCCAAAAAAAAATGGTGTAACATGGATATGATATTAAACTGTATTTAGTGGTGAGGCTCCAGTTCTAGAGATCTGGGGAGAGTGGGGTCACACATTTATTGCCCTTAGTCCAAGGTCCATCATGAACTGGCGTGGTCGTACTTGTTAAGATTCCATCTATGGGCCAAATAGATCAATTGGAAAATCATTCGTATTGAATATGAATAGTTGATGCCATATAACTGTGTGCGGATTACTTGTATTGGTAGTTATTTGAAGCTCGAATTGTTTACTAAGGATTATTGATATTACTTACTTGAAACGATATCATGATCATGATCATGTCGCGCAATTGCACGGATATCCATGACGATCTCTCGCCAACCCTCCCTATCATTCATCGACTCTGGGAACTCCTCCGCCCAGCAGCCAGCATCCTTACATAGTTGGTCGATGTAGGTCCTGGTTGGGCGGCCAACGTTAGCATGTCCATGTGTTGGCCTCCACAGTAGAACGCCGCTTACGAGCTCATCCCTGCTTCTCCAGCAGTGTCCTGCATGCCTAACCCTCCTTACTCGTATGGTTTGTGATATGGGAGGCAGCTGGCCATACAATTGCTTCTTTGTGGGGTGCTGTTTCCACGACTTATTCAAGACCACTCGCTGCATTCTTGTGCAGCTCCCATCTAGCTTATTCTCAAGGCGCTTCGTTAGGGTCCAAGTGGTACAGCCATACAGCAGTACCTATATAACCACAGCCTGGAAGAATCGTCTCTTTAGCTTGTCAGGGAGGTCGGATTTCCATACGACTGATAATTTGTTGGTGGCCAACCATACCTTTCCTATTCGTGTGTTAACATCGCGAAACGATATAACTGGTTCCAAATTAGTGTTGTTAGATAGGGATACTTGAAACCATATAAATCTGTGCTAACAAATGTTTATTACTAAATAGAAATAATTGTTTTAAACCATGTAATTGTGTGCGAATTATCTGTATTAGATTGGAGTGCTTGATATATAACTATGTGCAAACAAATGATTATAGGCAAATAAAGAAGAGCAATAAAAAATTGATTTAAAAATGCTATTGAACCGTGAAAAATAGAGCTTACAATATGATTACAATTAAATATTTAAAATGAATCCTATTTTGGCATTAAATAACCCACAAGGATTTGATGCTCCGTTAAACAAATAAAGCAAAGCAAACCATCATCTAAACGTCTATACAAGAATATATGTACTTGTCTAGTCCCTCCACCTCGAGCAGGATAGGACAATTCTCTGTCTTCCTAAAGTGTTATATGATACAACTAAAATAATACGTTAAACTTTATGAATAATATTTTAAAAATGTTTGTCCGTGTTGTTCTGAGGCATATCAACCTTTTAGGTCATTTAATACCTAAAAGAGTCATTTTTGATAAACAAAGGACGCAGGTTGCTTACTGTAACTTGTTAGTTAGGTGGTCACCTAAGCAAGTATTGAATAGGCTCATTGCAGTTTAACTTTGGGGATTTAGCGAGAAAAAGAGCTTTTAGCGTGACCTGACTGTTATTTTAAAAAAGATTGTGCGGAATGATTTTTAATGGGTAAACATTACATGGTTTGCTTCTTAGGAAACACGCTAGAGGTGACAAGGTAGAATGCTCTATGTACATTCGTCTTTAACTCTCTCTCTCTCTCTCTCTCTCTCTCTCTCTCTCTCTCTCTATCTATCTATCTATCTATCTATCTATCTATCTATCTATCTCTGTGTGAATTAGTCTCTTTCTCTCTCTCCTCTCACTCTCCTTATCCAACTCCTCCTCCACGAGCAGGATGTGACACAAGTTCAATACTTTTAGAACCGGAGTAAGGCTGTCTTGAATTCAGAGGTTTTCTTCTAGACTGTCTAATCAGGGCTAAATAATCTAGTCTGCTCTAACAGTGTCTATTTTAAGATATCATTATTTGCACAGTTTTCATATAAAAATGGCCTGTTAGAATGTCTGCTAAGAAACTTGTTTGAACCACGTGCAGCTCACTATCAAATAGGATATTATTTAAGGATCACCATACAACAGTAGCTGTTTAAAAAATGCTGACGTTAAGCAATTTATATTATTTAGATTTACGTGTTACGCTATGTTATGTATTTTATGTTATTTTCGCCTATAATCAGGATTGAACCTGCAACCTCCAAATGATTGTCACATATAACCGTATTAACCCAACCCTTATATAATTTCGCACTATGTTTCCAACACTTTTACCCGGCCATGTTTAACGGAATGGGAAGAATCTATCTCAAGGGATTAAATATAGGATTCTGTTTGAAGAACCATGAAGGCTCCCAATTACGACATGAAGATTCAACAGTTCGACAAGGAGATTCCAAAGTCCAAAAAGAAGATCCTGAAGAAGGCCGGAGGGCACATCGGCCAGAATTTGTGTATATGACAATAAAGATGAGGACAACAGTCTGGAAAATATAAATAATACAAAATATCAAGTCACATCTAAAAAATTCCGACAAATTTAACAATTCAAGAAAACAATGCATCTTGGACCACAACAGCAATGTTTTCAGCAGGAATTGATCATTGTCCATTATGTATTTGTGGACACTCTCGGTGTTAGACTCATATATTGCAGTTTTTAAAAATTGATCAAGTGCCTCAAAGCATTGAAGATCTCTTGATACAATTTACATTCAAGATGTTTGGGTCTATTTTGAAACTTTCTCAAAAAGAGTTTTACTTCATTTTTCTGTTAATACATTCTGGTCCGTCTGAAAAAAAGAAGATTATAAATCTGTTACTCTTGATATCTAAAAAGCAAGATTTAAAAAAAATATTTTCTATGTAGAATTTTGCGCCGTATCATATGAGTATATAAACTGTTACATATTCGTATTTATGGACTCAGAGATTTAATGCAGCAGAGTTTAGCAATACAAAAATCTAATATTATCCCTTTTGGTTGCTTAATTTTCCAGTTTCAATACAAATATCCCGGTATCTTTAGTTTCGGTCAGGTCAAAGACAACATCAAGAAACCTGAAGGACTTGAACATCCCGATAGGCAGTTGGCAAGACGCAACCAGAGACCGATTAAATTGGAGGAAAATGATTCGTGTGGAGTCATCATCGGATACGATGGACAGCAATGATTAATTGATGGATTAATTGATTAGTTTATTTTTAAAAAGGGTATTAGGAGAGTCCTTATTTATTTTGGGGGAGTTGAGCGAAAGAGAACCTCTTGGTATAACGCCCTTTTAAAGCACATTACATTTTTCATAGAAATAAAGTGTTTGTTGTTGTTGTTGTTGTTGTTCTTCTTCTTCTTCTTCTTCTTCTTTCTTCTTCCTAATAAATATATATATATATATAATGTGTGGGTGTGTGTGGGTGTGTGTGTGTACGTGTGTGTGTGTGTGTGTAAATTAGTAGTTCACTCGGGAGGATATCAAACAAGACAAGGAATACAATATGCAGAAACTGAGAGAATAGTGTCGAGAATAATAACAGCAACGAACAAGAGACAGTGATAGACTAATAGAGATATAAATGAATAGATGAACGGAAAACAAAAACAATAAGAAAATACAAACGACACTGTAAAACTGGCATGATGGGCTACTGTATAGGTTTCAGTAAAAATTGTAGAAGAAGAAGAAGAAGAAGAAGAAGAAGAAGAAGAAGAAGAAGAAGAAGAAGAAGAAACTAAAGCAGAGCGGTCACTGATACTGAGCAACCGACTGGTTAGTGTGAGGTCTTGGGCAGGTGTTGAGGAGCTTAGCCCGCCAATTTGAGTGGTCCCGGCTGTTGGCATTCCCTTACGTCTCTAGACCGCTTGTGGGCACTCTCGGTGATAGTTTTGGACATGACTCAAAGCCTGGCGCCCTATGCTGCGTGGGGAGTATCAGTTCCCCAACTTTTCCAGTACCGTCCATTATAAGAATTCCTTGACTGGACAGATGTGCTTACAACCATTGTTCAGTAGAAGAAATAAAAAAAAAATCACAGTAGTCGCCCCAAAGACATTGCGATGGTAACTATTGACTGGAATATTGATAGGAAGCCAAAAATGTCCATTTTTGACAATGGGAAATGTAGCTTGCCTAATGAAAACTTTTAATTTCAAAAACAAAAACAGTTTTATCGTGTATGACGTAACTGGTACTGATATTGTCTGAATGTACGAGATGAGGTATTGTCAATATCATTAGAACTAGCTGGACTTGCAGATATTCATAGCATATACAAACCTATGATAATTACAACGTTTGATATTCATAATTAAGAACTATTGCGAATAGCTCAATATGTAAAAATTATGATGATCTTGATTTAACTCTCACATTCTTTTTTCTTTCTTTCTTTTTATCTTTTCATCGTGTTCAATTGAAACAGATGAGCGTTATCGCTTCTGCACGCCCACCCTCTCACTCTATCTTTCCCCTACTCTCTTTCTATTTTCCTTATAATATATTTTTCTGTGTAGCATGTCCTTTTTCTTCCCTTTCTTTCTTTATAATAAAAATAGAATAGTCCATTATCTAGTTGAGGAGACGAAACTCGTTAGAAATAAGAATTCGGCGGATAACCATTACCAGATAATTAGGATTTACATTTTTGAATTTCATCTTGGATGATTTGGACGGTCTTATTTTTAACCAGAGGGCGTTGCGAGATGATAACGGTCGCGGAACTGAGCTACACTCACTCACTCACTCACTCACAGACTATTTCATTTTTTAAATCTTCTTTTATCTTTTCATTCTGTTCCATTGAAACAAATTAGCGTTATCGCTACCGCTCGCTTGTACCTCATGTTTCACCCACTCTCTTTCTCTTTCTTTCTTCTTTCTATTTTTTCTTCTGTGTGTACCTGTACTTTTTTCCTTTTCTTTCTTCACAATAAAAACGGAATGGTCCATTATTTAGCAGAGGTGACGACACCCATTCCTCTACCAAAACGCTTCACTACCAACTCCCGAATTACAAAGCTTCTCCGGGTCGGGGTGTGTGTTAAAGTGTGACACACGTAGGTAGATAGGTAGTTACTAGTGTATTAATATATATCTTATATTTTTCGATTAACATTTTTTAGCTGAAATTCACATTAATTAATAAGTAAAATAGTTTTTATTCCTGTCCCATCATGGAACGGGACAATTGTGTATACATTAGTAAGTAATAAAGATAATTTACATATCAAAGAAAATTAAGGAATTAAATTAAAATTTAAAAGGATATTTTAAACAAAAAAGCCCATGGTTCGTTTAGTATTAATTAAAATTGCATTTAAAAAAACCAAAAAAACTCATACAACTGACGAGAATGAGCTTAGGGAGATTAATATTCTAAGTTGAAATATCTGCCTGATTGTAAAGAAGTGTATTTTAAAGCTTCAGGGATTACAAAGTATTTATATAAGGCAGAACTAGCGTAACATTTTCGTGGTTTAAAATTAATTCTATCCAGATATGCAGAGGTTAGTTCTTTATTATTTTTTTAATGTTTCGCAACTATTAGGAGCGTGAAGGGAATGCTGCAAAGGATCCACACATCCACATGTCTATGTATAGTTTACAATTAGAATGTAAAACTATGGTATTGGATGTATTTATCAATCCCCACCTCGCAAGAGCAGGATGCGACATAACGCCAGTTTTTAAGCGTTTAGCAGGTTTAAATTCAGAATGTTCTTTTTCCTAGACAGGTTGTCATATCAAAGTTAAAGTGCTCAGTCTACCCTCTTATTGGCGAGAGAATAGTTCGTTGCATACCTTTTCCAAGGTTATTAGCGCTATGGGAAATGCAACCAGAATATGAACTCGGATACGCTATGTCCATTTCATACGACGATAACTATTAAACCACGGGTGCCTTCACTGATACAAAGCTGGGGTAACGTTTTCGGGTTTTAGATGTAATTGTATGGAGACATACAAGGGTCAGTTATTTATTATTTGAGATGTTACCGACTACTTAGAGGCATACAGGGAAAGACTGCAAAAGGTTCTACACATCCACATGCCTATATCTGTTTACCAGTAAAGTGTGAAACTATCATATTGTATAGCATTTCCGGTTATTCTACAGAATGCCTAAAACTTGAATACAGGTTATAAAAAAAACTAGCGGGACCTGTAGATATACCACAGTAGGATGATATAGTTACAGCATTTGATATGTATACTTAAGAGGTATTGCGAAATACTTCAATATGTAAAAAGTATAATAATCTTGATTTAACTCTCTCTCAATCTTTCTTAAAAGGAGAGTCGTAAAATAGTTACATTGATTTGTCGATAAAAACGGGAGGTGGGCCTTTAAAATATCTATGTTGATTTACCGACAAAGTGACAAAAAACATGACTGGGAAAATATTGAAGTTAGGAAGGAAATTGGCCTGGCTCTGGCTCGCTATAATTTAGCGTAAATTAAGGTAGGAGGCCAGGATGACATAAAATGAAAATTACCAAAATATATTCCGTAATTCAAAATTTCAATACCACAAATGAAACAAACATATAACTTCCTTTTTTTTTTCAATTCATTTTAAGTTTTACGTTGGACATTTAAGCGACGTAAGACCATTTGAAATATTTTACTTTTAAAATTGGGTGAAATAAAATGGAACAAATAAGAAATCTATGATTAAGCGACACCAGATAATCTGGATTTAAATGTCTGCATTGTATCATGAACGATTTGAACGGTCTCATTTTTAACTAAAGGGTGTTGCGGCATAATAACGGACGGAATATTTAATAACACCAGTATTAATGTATGGAATATAATTTGTACACATATTCTATGAATTCCTTTCATCACCGAATTAGATGATTTCCTCACAATATTTCAACTGTTAATTTTACGGATAGCTTAATGAGAATTAGATAATGAAACAGTTTTAATTATTTCGATTTAGCTCAGACACTCTTATCAACTTAGAGCATGTGCAGCACAGTGCGGTAAAGTGAAAGGATGGGTTGGCGTAGCGCTCCACCTCATGCAAAAACAATCTCCTTGGTCTAGCGTTAGTGAAAAGGGGAAATACTCACTCGCTGTCCGGCTAATACTGACTATTAGGCCGCCCGTTTACATTACACTTACTCGCTTAAACTTCATACACAAAAATACAAAATTTGGCATTAAATAGCCCACAATGGTTGATATGCCATTAAAAAATAATTAACCAACCACATAAATTAAGTGTAGAATTTTCAATCGTTCTTTTTTCGCAATATCGGTCAGCTCTCCTTAGGCTGAATATTCAAATTTACTACGAAATTTACATAAAACAAGTTCTTGAGCCGAATACAAATTAACACTTGGCAAAAAGTTGTGTTTCATTTTTTTGAAAATATGCACTAATCTACAAGTGGGATTTGAACCCATATCCGCCTTTTTATCCCCGGGGTTTGTAACTAAATGCTTGGCCCTTTCTTCCGACTTATTGTCTGGCGACTCAGCGTCTGCTGATTTCCTCTTGGTGGAACTATTGAGCAAATAGACAAATTGCTCTCCTGGGGGGATGCAATTCTCGTTATGAACAAGTTCTTCAACCTGACTAAACTCTAGGGAGTTTTCAACTTTGCGGTCACATATTCACATAGGAGTATTGCGCTAAGCTGTGGACCGGACCTATGCAACACAGGAAATATCTAGTTCGGGCGCCTTTTTTTCTTCTCTTTTTTTTTAAGGTCTTCCAGTCTATTTCAGGACATGTGCTAAACTTCCCGTCCAATACATCTTACACTACTTAATGACAACAAGAAGTTTCTCCAAAATTCTGTAAATACAACCAATTTGTCAAAAAGGCTCCGAATATACAGCGGATGTTTAAAAAAGATTATGCAGCTGTCCTTTGAAAAACTTCTATTAAACTATCTTTAAAAGGCGGATTTGAAGACAATCCCGTATATATATATAATATATATTATATATATATATATATATTATATATATATATATATAATATATTCAAATTTGCCTTTAAAAGATAATTAAATGATCCTCTCATCAAAAAATAAAATAAAAACATTTATATATATATATATATAATTATATATATTATATATATATATATATATATAACAATATATACACACACACACACACACACACACACACACACACACACACAACATATATATATATATATATATATATATATATATATAATTCATTATTTTATTTCAGTTTTGATGGGAGGATCATTTAATGGATAAATCATAAAAAACCAAAAAAAAAAAAACGAGCGAGTCACAATATATATTATATATATATATACTAACCCCTCCGCACAACAGGAGGTGACACAAATTCGATTTCTTAAGCGGTGTTTAACAGATTTCAATTCGGAGTTTTTATTCTCCTAGACTGGTTACCTGGCCATGGGTAAGAGGCCAGTCCGCCCTACTATTTACCCATAGCTGGAGGGAGAGATGGTCGAGAATAAAGAATGAATGCAAAAAGTTTCTCAATGCATTTGTAAGCTGGTCTAGAAAACCGATAAAAGTAGCATGTATCTGCGTAGGTTCCACAGGTTATCAACTCTGATACACCCTGATCTGCATTATGTAGTTCCAATATATAAGTTCGAGTAAATAAAGATAATCTTAGTAAACAATTGTAGTAAGTAAATCTGCGAGTGGTCTATTGGCGTATCAGCCGAATAGCGAGGAAGTCTATGATCGGATAAATTAGTGTAGGCACCAACTGGTTATACACAGACACACTGAAATTGCAGTAGTAGATGACAATTATTTATGGGAAGACACAATTGATATTATGTGTATCCGCAGAGGATTTAAGGATGTGTTGACAGTGGTTGTAAACTGGTAGAGACTATTGGGAATCAAATATCTATTATAATCATAAATAAATGTAATTATTATGGCAATGTTGTATATAAGCTTGGAAATTTGGTCAAAGGAAAGGGTCAAACCGGAATCCCCACAGACGCAGAGACGGAAGCAAACCAAAGAGAGTCTTGAAGGAAGAACCGGGCTGTTCAAATGAAGACTGGTCAAAATGGCTGAAGAGCAAAGCAGATTTCCGAACAATAAGCCAAACATATAATGAATCTCAGTTAAATGGTAATGAAGGGGTGCCTCCACATTCCACAGACCTCCAGAACTGGAACCTCACCATCAGTTTAACGTCATCCAGGGACATGAAGACCCTTAGCCACCGCCTTCTAGCACATGTGCGATAAAAAGATTTTGGGATGGCCGTAACGGCAATAAGTTGGGACAAACATATAGGTGCTAGGGCTTGATGCGACCGGCCGATTGATCGGAGGGGCCTTTCCGACCGCTAGGAGAATGTATGTCATGGACTGCTCACCACCCGGATTCCGTCCATAAGCATCACAGTCGCTACCCACGACCAACGGGTAGCCCGATTGGGATGGGGGTCATAACTTTCTGTAGAGGTGCAGTCGGTGTATTCGAAGCCCCAGCTGACAGGACTCCCGGGACACGTAAATTAATGTAGAATTAATAATAGTGACCCTTTGCTAAAAGTTAGAATATAAAACATTTTTGATGACTGAGTACTATCGATCGATTTAGGAAGTTTCTATTAGCCTCAGTATTTGTATAAATGTTTATATTTTAACTACAAAAATATTTAAAAAATCTACAAGTAAATAATTATGTTATATATGTGTGTGTATATTATATATATATATTTATATATATATATATATGGCTTATACTTATGTATATTCTCTTGAGGTTTTCTCGTCAGGGCTTTGTATGTAGTTTTAATTTTTGTCTATTAATAAAATGAAAGTGTCCAAAGCAAAGAGTAGCACCAATAAGGTGCGATTGCTTATCAACCCCAAGACTGTGGCCGGTGTTTCCAAACTTAACTTCCATGATATTTAATGTTTCCCCTGAGCTGTTTATGTTTTGCAAACTTTTCAATAAAACTTTGCTCAATAGGTTAGGCGAAAAAATTGTTTAGCTAAAGATGAAAAGAAGTAAAATTCTTCATTTTTTGTTTGTTATTTGCATGTAATATAATGTTACTGTTATAAGCATATAATGAGAAGAAAAGAAATAGAAGAATTAAGAAAAAAAGTTTGAAGAACTGTGATTGGTTGTTGTACAAGATTATTAATATGGAGACAAAAGCAGTTAGAAGAAGAAGAAAGAAGAGAGAAGCAAGAAGAAGAAGAGAAGAGAAGAAGAGAAGAAGAAGAAGAAGAAGACCAGCATTGCGTTATGTTCAGATATTTTTCTATAGAAGTAAAAGATCTATAAAAGAAAGTAGCAAAACCAAATAAATGAAAAAGAATAAAGAAAGAAGAAGAAGAAAAAGAAGAAAGAAGAAAAGAAGAGAGAAGAAGAGAAGAAGAAGAAGATTAGAAGGAGGGGGAGAGGACGAGAAAGAGAGCGTAGGTAATGTTTAAGATATTTTAGAGAGAAATAACCTATCAATAATAGAAAGGAAACATACTTAACATAAAGAAGAAGAAGGAAAGAGAAGAAGGAAGAAGAAGAGAGAAGAGAAGAAGAAGAAGAAGAAGAAGAAGAAGAAGACGTTGTTATTTCCAATATATTTTTGATAGCAGATAAACAGAGATTGTGAAAGAAAGTAGACAAACCAAAATAAAATGATAAAGAAAGAAAGAAAGAAAAAAGAAAAAAAGAAAGAAAGAAGAAGAAGAAGAAGAGAAGAAGAAGAGAAGAAGAAGAAGAAGAAGAAGAAGAAGAAGAAGAGTTAGAAGGAGGGGAAGAGGAGGGGAAATGAGACGATAGGTAATGTTTGACGTTATTTTAGAGAAGAAAATAACGATCAATAATAGACAGAGAAGAAAAAATAAAGAAGAAGAAGAAGAGAAGAAGAAGAAGAAGAAGAAGAAGAGAAGAAGATTAGAAGGAGGGGAAGAGGAGGGGAAATAGCGTAGGTAATGTTTAAGTTATTTTAGAAGAAGAAAGAACTGATCAAATTATAAGGAAGAAGAAAAATAAGAAGGAAGAGAGAAGAGAAAGAGAAGAAAAGAAGAAGAACGAGAAGAGAAGAGAGAAGAAGAAGAAGGAAGAAGCAAGACGGGTTAGTTCAATATATTTTTGATAGCAGATAAACGATCTATAAGAAAGTAGACAAACAAATAAATGAATAAAGAAAGAAAGAAAGAAAGAAGAAGAAGAAGAAGAGAAGAAGAAAGAGAGAAGAGAAGAAGAAGAGCAAGAGAGAACGTTTGTTTGGTTAGAATGTTCTTTCTTTTCATAAACACTTTAGCATTTTCTTAGATAAGACATTGTCACAAGAAAAAGTAAAACAGCTGGAATACGAGGAATTTTTCATAATTAATTATAAGACTAAAACCGGTTAAGTAAAAATATTTTACGGAAAAATATAAAAGGGATGAAAAAAGAACATATTATAACTAATTAAAATAAATTTTTAGGGATAAAATCTTTTTTCTAGAGCTGAAAAATAGTTTCAAAATAGGTTATATTGGACGACGTAAATGAGATAGAAGCCTTCGAAGACAACTGAAATAAATATTCTACAAACATAATTGCCAACCTTAAAATGCCATAAATACTTGGTATTTATTATTATTTGTTCTTTTGAGTTTCACCTCAGCATTAGCTGATGGTCTCTTCACTGGAGTCTGGGAGTGACAGCAAATCTCCTCACGTCTCCAGGACTCTACTGAGTATTTCTGGCAGATTGCAGCAGTGTAGTCTTCTGAATGCGTTTTAACCCTTCTCGATTTCCAAACTTTTCCCAGACCATTTCCATCCGTTTGGACTGTTTTATGATATTATATTATTATTATTACCATTATTAGTTTTTCACACCAGCTGTTAGGCTGATGGTCTTCTTTTCTTCTTCTTCTTCTTTTCTCTTCTTATTTATATTATTATTATTATTATATTATATTTATTATTATTAGTTCACTCTTTTGAGTTTTCCCATCAGCGTTAGCTGATGTATTTCTCTGGAATCGGAGTGACAACAAAGTCTCCTCGGGTCTCCAAGGGTCTTACTGAGTATTCTACGCGATGGTATTATTATTATTTATTATTATTATTATTTCACTCCTTATAGTTTTTCACACCAGCCTAAGCTGGAACTGAGGTGACAACAGAACCTCAGTCTCAGGATCTTCTGATTATTCCAGCTGATTCAACATGCAGCGTCTGGATGGTTCTCAATTTCTTCCCCCATTTTCAGTTCCTCTAGTCTCTTTTTCCAAGCTTCTGCGGACCGTTCCAAGTGCCACCAACTACATGTGGTATCACTTTTCCCTCAATTCCCAGTTTTTAAAGTTTCTCTAGCCAGGTTCATGTATTTGGTCTATATTTTCGTTTTTAATCTTCATCTGGTATTGCTAGGAATGCAAATCTATTATTATCATTATTTATTTATTATTTTTATTTTATATTATGAGATTTCACACCTGCCGTAGCGGTGGTTCACTGGAGGCAAGTCTCCTTAGGCCCAGGAATCTTCTGAGTATTTAGCCGATCTTAACCGTTCTGTAGTTTGGATGGTCTCGATTCTTTCAGACCTTGGGGACCATTCCAGGGCAATAGTTTCATTGTTACAACTTTTCAATTTTTTTGTTCTACAGTTCCCATTCTCTTTGCAAGGTCCCAGGAATTTGTTTATCTTTTCGCTTTCTTTCATTTCAGTAAATAGCAGACGAGACGGCAAATATCTGTATATATATATTAGATATATATATATATATATATTATACACTTTATATGTCATATATACACTTTATTGTACATACACGTTTTAATGTATATTTTATATATATATATATACTTTATATACACATATATATCATCCACAGACACCGTGTTTCGACGTTGCAACGTCTCTTCAAAGGAGTGGGGCTGGAATTTGTAAGCTAACCTAAAACCGGGATAGAAACCGATCGATTCAGCATCCAGTTGACGCTTCTCCGCTCGTGTCGTCACCTACAGATAGAAGGGATTTTAACTGTTTTTAATCACACAAGATCTGTATTTATTGTAAAGGCCGCCATAGAGTGCTCCATCCCTTTTATAGGGTGTGATATTTTTTTTCTATATAGCTGACAAAATAGCCTGATCAATGAATCAAATTTAGTATTTTATAGCTACTGGGTGTTAACTTTTAAAATGTTGTTCCTTCGTGGGTGGGTAAGTTGACTCTCTTCAAGAGGCGGGGTATTTAGCAAAACTGGAAGCCATGTTGCAGAAAATGTTGCTCGGGTATTATTTGACCTACAAAAAGAAAAATAATGAATTTAGGTCTTATAATAATAAACCTATAATATAATGCGTGAGGACAGGTCGTATTAACTTATCTCGATGAAAAAAAACAGTTCATTATCAGTACTATAGAATAAGTCTACTACATTATACTGTGCTCACAGCCTTGAAACTCTTACCAGAAATGATATATATATATATATATATAATATATATATATATTATATATATTTATATATATATATTATATATATGTGTGTGGTTGTGTGTGTGTGTAAGTTGCATGTATTACATATATGTGTGTTTGAGAGGGTAGTAGATACGGATTTTTTATTGCAACGTCAAAATGATGGATCCTCAGCTCAAGGAGCTCAGTGTTTTCCAAAAGTATTATCTTATGATCTAACATATATATATTATATATATATATTATATATATTTATATATATATATATACATATTATATATATAGTGGGCATAAGTATTGCCGTCATGTGATAGTAGAGATAACAATCTTCTGTGTGGTGGAGAATGAAATGGTACCATAATTCGATTGACTTTAGAGTTTGAGGAAAAAAACTGATAGAGTGATATAGTTCGTTTGATACATGAACAAAAACTGTTATTATTTTACAAGTCATTTTAAAACTATTGTTTTTCCCAATCTTTCCATCAAAACTATTTAGACCATCAGGCTACGGACCGTCAGTGAAGTTCGGAGACTGGTTATTAAAAATAGTTTTTAAACCTGACCTCTCCGATATACGGGCGCCGCATAAGTGTGCATATATTATGGATACAGTGTCTGCTCAAAAAAAGATACCAGGATTCAATTATTTTCCTCAAACATTTACAATCAAAACGATTAACGCTTAGGCGTCACCTATCCTCAAGGTGTAGGGTGACTGCAAACTCCGTAGGCCAAAATCTAAATATGCACCAGTCCAATCACTTGAAGAAAGTTATTTAAAGGAAAGTATGGAAATGGGCCACTTCAACAAATTTTGATAACTGTACAACTGTCAGAATGGAATTGCTGTGAATTTGGTAATAGATAATTCTGACAAATATCCATTTTGCTTGTACTAGAATTCAGAGTTTTCTTCTCCTAGACCGGATTGCCATACACAGGTTAAAGAGCCCAGTCTTGGCCCAAACTTTATCCATAGCTGGAGGAAAGAGTAGGTCATACCTTTCCCAGGGGTACTTAGCGCTAATTGAAATGCAATTACCACAGAGAGATTGAACTCGGGTACGATGAGTCCATTTCCCATGGACTTTAACCTTACACCACGCGCTTCACATCATATAAACATGGTGTCCGCGGATGACAATATTATATAATTGTCATCACGACACCGTATTTCAACATCACGTCTCCTCCAGTGTGAGCTAGACTTAGCAGGCTAAAACTCACACGAGAAGGATGTGACACAATTGTCAATTTTCTTTAATGGAGAACAACTGTTTGTCTTGATTAAACTTTTCTCATGTTAGATGAGCTAACGTCAAAACTAGTGAGAAAAAAGATTATACATGTATATATATATATATACATATTATAGTAAATGCTCTCCATAAAACGGATGTGAGCTTTCTAGCAGATGTAGCATATATACCTATGTATGTATTTATTAGTTAAAATTCTATCCCTCCCGTCAGGTGGCTGATGGCTGGTTAAAGAAACCTGACATGAAAAATGACATTTTCGGTGGGTGCGTCCTGGACGGAAGTAGCCTGCTAAGTCTAGCCACACTGAGGAGACGTGATGTTGAAAATACGGTGTCTGTTGATGACAATATATATATATTGTCATCCGCGGCACCATGTTTATATATGTGGAAGCGCGTGGGTAAAGGTTAAAGTCATGGAAATGGACTCATCGACCGAGTTCAAATTCTGAATGTGGTAATTGCATTTCAATTAGCGCTAATACCCCTGGGAAGGTATGAATCTACTCTCCCCTCCAGCTATGGATAAATGTTGGCAGATGGGCTCTTTAACCTTGGTTAGGCAACCGGTCTAGGGAAAGGAAAACTCTGAATTCTAGTACAATCAAAATGGATATGTCAGACTTTATCTATTACCAAATTTACAGCATTCCATTCTGACAGTGTACAGTTATCAAAATTTGTTGAAGTGGCCATTTCCATACTTTCCTTTAAAATACTTTCTTCAAGTGATTGGACTGGTGCATATTTATATTTTTGGCTACGGAGTTGCAGTACTCTATTTGAGGATAGGTGACGCCTAAGCGTAATCGTTTTGATTGTATAATGTTTGAGGAGAAATAATTGAATCCTGGTATCTTTTATGAGCAACACTGTATACATAATATATATATGCACAACTTTGCGGCGCCCGGTATATCGGAGAGGCAGGTTAAAACTTATTTTTAATAAACCAGTCTCCGAACTTCACTGACGGTCGTAGACTGATGGTCTAAATAGTTTTTGATGGAAAGCATTTGGAAAAAATAGTTTTTTAAAAATGACTGGTAAAAAATTAATAAACAGTTTTTGTTCATGTATCAAATGAATATATCTACTCTATCAGTTTTTTCATCAAACTCTATAAGTCAATCGAAATATGTCACCATTTTTCATTCTCCACCCACACAGAGATTGTATCTCTACCTATCTACAATGGCGGCAATTACTTATGCCCATATATATATATTATAATATATATATATATATATATAATATATAACATGTTATATATTATATGTTTCTTATGATCATAAGATAACTTTTGGAAACTACTGAGCTCTTGAGCTGAGGATCCATCATTTTTGACGTTGCGTATAAATCCGTATCTACTACCCTCCCCTCAACACACACATATATGTATACATGCACACACACACACACACACACACACACATATTATTATATATATATATATATATATATATATATATTATATATATATAATATATATATTATATTCATTTCTGGTAAGAGTTCAAGGCTTGGAGCACAGTTATAATGGTAGTAGAATTATTCTATAGTACTGATAATGAACTGTTTTATTTTTTTCATCGGAGATAAGTTATACGAACCTGTCCTCACGCATTATATTATAGGTTTATTATTTAGTAAGAAACTAATTCATTATTTTTCTTTTTTTGTAGGTTCAAATAATACCCGAGCAACATTTTTCTGCAACATGGCTTCGTTTTGCTATACCCGCCTCTTGAAGAGAGTCAACTTACCCACCACGAAGGAACAACATTTAAAAGTTAAAACATCCCAGTAGCTATAAATACTAATTTGATTCATTTGAATCAGGCTATTTGTCTAGCTATATAGAACAAAAAAATATCACAACTCCTATAAAAGGGATGGAGCACTCTATGGCGGCCTTTACAAAAATACAGATGTGTGTATTAAACAGTTAAAATCCCTTCCTATTCTGTAGGTGACGACAACCGAGCGGAGAAGCTGTCCAACTGATGCTGAATCGATCGGGTTTCTATCCCGGTTTTAGTTAGCTTACAAATTTCACCACTCTGAAGAGACGTGATACGTCGAACACAGGTGTCTGTGGATGATTATATATGTGTATTATAAAGTATATATATATATAAAATATACATATATAAGTGTATGTATATATAAAGTGTATATATAACATATAAGTGTATATATTATATATATATATATATAATATATATATATATATATTGCCGTCTCGTCTGACTATTTACTGAAAATGAAAGAAAGCGAAAAGATAAACAAATTCCTGGACCTTGCCAGAGAACTGAGGACTGTAGAACAAAAAATTGAAAGTTGTAAAATTGAACTTATTGCCCTTGGAATGGTCCCCAAAGGTCTGGAAAAGAATCGAGACCATCCAAACTACAGAACTGTTAAGATCGGCTAAAATACTCAGAAGATTCCTGGTGACCTAAGGAGACTTGCCTCCAGTGAACCACCGGCTACGGCAGGTGTGAAATCTCATAATATTAATAATAAAAAAATAATAATAACAATAATGATAATAATAGATTTTGCAGTTCCAGCAGATACAGATGAAGATTAAAAACGAAAATATAGACAAATACATGAACCTTGCTAGAGAACTTTTAAAAACTGTGGAATATGAGGGTGAAAGTGATACCAATTGTAGTTGGTGCACTTGGAACGGTCCGCAGAAGCTTGGAAAAGAGACTAGAGGAACTGAAAATGAGGGGAAGAATTGAGACCATCCAGACGACTGCATTGTTGAAATCAGCTGGAATAATCAGAAGAGTCCTGGAGAACTGAGGTTACTTGTTGTCACTCAGATTCCAGCTTAGGCTGGTGTGAAAAACATAAGGAGTGAAATAATAATAATAATAATAATAATAATAACAATCGGCTAGAATACTCAGAAGACTCCTTGAGACCCGAGGAGACTTGTTGTCACTCAGATTCCAGAGAAATACCATCAGCTAACGCTGATGGGAAAAACTCAAAAGGAGTGAAACTAATAATAATAATAATAATAATATATAATAATAATAATAATAATATAAGAAGAAGAAGAAGAAGAAGAAGAAGAAGAAGACCATCAGCTAACGCTGGTGTGAAAAACTAATAATGGTAATAATATAATTAATAATAAAAAACGTCCCAAAAGAATGGAAAAGGGTCTGGAAAGTTTGGAAATCAGAGGAAGGGTTAAACCATTCAGAAGACTACACTGCTGCAATCTGCCAGAATACTCAGTAGAGTCCTGGAGACGTGAGGAGATTTGCTGTCACTCAGACTCCAGTGAAAGACCATCAGCTAATGCTGAGGTGAAAACTCAAAAGAAGCAAATAATAATAATACACAAGTATTTATGGCATTTAAGGATTGCAAATATGTTTGTAGAATATTTATTCAGTGTCTTTCGAAGCTTCTATCTCATTTACGTCTTCCAAATATAATCCTATCTTTGAAACTATTTTTTCAGCTCTAGAAAAAGATTTTATCCCTAAAAATTTTATTTTAATTAGTTGTATGTATACTGTTTCTTTTTTCATCCATTTTTATATTTTTCCGTATAAATATTTTTACTTAACCGGTTTTAGTCTTTATAATTAATTTATGAAAAATTCCTCGTATTCCAGCTGTTTTTACTTTTCTTGTGAGCAATGTCTTATCTAAGAAATGCTAAAGTTTATTGAAAAGAAAAACATTCTAAACCAAACAAACGTTCTTCTTTCTTCTTCTTCTTCTTCTCTTCTTCTTCTTCTTCTTCTTCTTCGTTCTTTCTTCTTTCTTTCTTTCTTTCTTTATTCATTTATTTTTGTCTACTTTCTTTTATAGATCTGTTTATCTGCTATCAAAAATATATTGAACTAACCAACGTCTTGCCTTCTTCTCTTCTTCTCTCTTCTTCTTTTCTTCTTCTTCTTCTTCTTCTTCTTCTTCTTCTTCTTCTTCTTCTCTTTATTTTCTTTCTCCTTTTATTATGATCAGTTTATTTCTTCTTCTAAAATAACTTAAACATTACCTACGTCTATTCCTCCTCTTTCCCCTCTTTCTAATCTTCTTCTCTTCTTCTTCTTCTTCTTCTTCTTCTTCTTCTTCTTCTTCTTTATTTTTTCTTTTCCTTTCTATATGATCAGTTTATTTTCTTCTCTAAATAACTTAAACATTACCTACGTCTATTTCCCCTCCTCTTCCCCTCCTTCTAATCTTCTTCTTTTCTTCTTCTTCTTCTTCTTCTTTCTTCTTCTTCTTTCTTCTTCTTCTTCTTTCTTTTTCTTTCTTTTCTTTCTTCTTTCTTTATCATTATTTGGTTTTGTCTACTTTCTTCATAGATCTGTTTATCTGCTATCAAAATAATTGAACATAACCAACGTCTTCTTCTTCTTCTTCTCTTCTTCTTCTTCTTCTTCTTCTTCTTCTTCTTCTCTTCTTCTTCTTCTTTTTTTTTATGTCTTCCTTTCTATTATTGATAGGTTTATTTTTCTTCTAAAATATCTTAACATTACTACGTCTCTTTCTCGTCCTCTTCCCCCCTCTTCTAATCTTCTTCTTCTCTTCTTCTTCTTCTTCTTCTTCTTCTTCTTCTTCTTCTCTTTCTTCTTCTTTCTTTCTTTCTTCATTATTTGGTTTTGTCTACTTTCTTTTATAGATCTGTTTATCTTCTATCAGAAAAATATCTTGAACATAACCAATGTCTTGTCTCTTCTTCTTCTCTTCTTCTTCTTCTTCTTCTTCTTCTTCTTCTTTTCTTCTTCTTCTTCTTCTAACTCTTTTTGTCTCCCATATATTATAAATCTTTTACACCAACCAATCACAGTTCTTCAACTTTTTTCTTATTCTTCTATTTCTTCTTCCTTCATTATATGCTTATAAAAGTAACATTATATTACATGCAAATAAACAAACAAAAATGAAGAATTTCTTCTTTTTCATCTTTAGCTA
>CM042140.1:94304087-94311587 GCA_023376005.1 Doryteuthis pealeii | reverse complement strand
GGAAATCAGCAGACGCTGAGTCGCCAGACAATAAGTCGGAAGAAAGGGCAAGCATTTAGTTACAAACCCCGGGATAAAAAGGCGGATATGGGTTCAAATCCACTTGTAGATTAGTGCATATTTTCAAAAAAATGAAAACAAACTTTTGCCAAGTGTTAATTTGTATTCGCTCAAGAACTTGTTTTATGTAAATTTCGTAGTAAATTTAATATTCAGCCTAAGGAGAGCTGACCGATATTGCGAAAAAGAACGATTGAAAATTCTACACTTAATTTATGTGGTTGGTTAATTATTTTTTAATGGCATATCAACCATTGTGGGCTATTTAATGCCAAATTTTGTATTTTTGTGTATGAAGTTTAAGCGAGTAAGTGTAATGTAAACGGGGCGGCCTAATAGTCAGTATTAGCCGGACAGCGAGTGAGTATTTCCCCTTTTCACTAACGCTAGACCAAGGAGATTGTTTTTGCATGAGGTGGAGCGCTACGCCAACCATCACCTTTCTCACTTTACCGCACTGTGCTGCACATGCTCTAAGTTGATAAGAGTGTCTGAGCTAAATCGAAATAATTAAAACTGTTTCATTATCTAATTCTCATTAAGCTATCCGTAAATTAACAGTTGAAATATTGTGAGGAAATCATCTAATTCGGTGATGAAAGGAATTCATAGAATATGTGTACAAATTATATTCCATACATTAATACTGGTGTTATTAAATATTCCGTCCGTTATTATGCCGCAACACCCTTTAGTTAAAAATGAGACCGTTCAAATCGTTCATGATACAATGCAGACATTTAAATCCAGATTATCTGGTGTCGCTTAATCATAGATTTCTTATTTGTTCCATTTATTTCACCCAATTTTAAAAGTAAAATATTTCAAATGGTCTTACGTCGCTTAAATGTCCAACGTAAAACTTAAAATGAATTGAAAAAAAAAGGAAGTTATATGTTTGTTTCATTTGTGGTATTGAAATTTTGAATTACGGAATATATTTTGGTAATTTTCATTTTATGTCATCCTGGCCTCCTACCTTAATTTACGCTAAATTATAGCGAGCCAGAGCCAGGCCAATTTCCTTCCTAACTTCAATATTTTCCCAGTCATGTTTTTGTCACTTTTTGTCGGTAAATCAACATAGATATTTTAAAGGCCCACCTCCCGTTTTTATCGACAAATCAATGTAACTATTTTACGACTCTCCTTTTAAGAAAGATTGAGAGAGAGTTAAATCAAGATTATTATACTTTTTACATATTGAAGTATTTCGCAATACCTCTTAAGTATACATATCAAATGCTGTAACTATATCATCCTACTGTGGTATATCTACAGGTCCCGCTAGTTTTATTTTATAACCTGTATTCAAGTTTTAGGCATTCTGTAGAATAACCGGAAATGCTATACAATACGATAGTTTCACACTTTACTGGTAAACAGATATAGGCATGTGGATGTGTAGAACCTTTTGCAGTCTTTCCCTGTATGCCTCTAAGTAGTCGGTAACATCTCAAATAATAAATAACTGACCCTTGTATGTCTCCATACAATTACATCTAAAACCCGAAAACGTTACCCCAGCTTTGTATCAGTGAAGGCACCCGTGGTTTAATAGTTATCGTCGTTTGAAATGGACATAGCGTATCCGAGTTCATATTCTGGTTGCATTTCCCATAGCGCTAATAACCTTGGAAAAGGTATGCAACGAACTATTCTCTCGCCAATAAGAGGGTAGACTGAGCACTTTAACTTGATATGACAACCTGTCTAGGAAAAAGAACATTCTGAATTTAAACCTGCTAAACGCTTAAAAACTGGCGTTATGTCGCATCCTGCTCTTGCGAGGGTGGGGATTGATAAATACATCCAATACCATAGTTTTACATTCTAATTGTAAACTATACATAGACATGTGGATGTGTGGATCATTTTGCAGCATTCCCTTCACGCTCCTAATAGTTGCGAACATTAAAAAATAATAAAGAACTAACCTCTGCATATCTGGATAGAATTAATTTTAAACCACGAAAATGTTACGCTAGTTCTGCCTTATATAAATACTTTGTAATCCCTGAAGCTTTAAAATACACTTCTTTACAATCAGCAGATATTTCAACTTAGAATATTAATCTCCTAAGCTCATTCTCGTCAGTGTATGAGGTTTTTTGGTTTTTTTAAATGCAATTTTAATTAATACTAACGAACCATGGGCTTTTTTGTTTAAATATCCTTTTAAATTTTAATTTAATTCCTTAATTTTCTTTGATATGTAAATTATCTTTATTACTTACTAATGTATACACAATTGTCCCGTTCCATGATGGGACAGGAATAAAAACTATTTTACTTATTAATTAATGTGAATTTCAGCTAAAAAATGTTAATCGAAAAATATAAGATATATATTAATACACTAGTAACTACCTATCTACCTACGTGTGTCACACTTTAACACACACCCCCGACCCGGAGAAGCTTTGTAATTCGGGAGTTGGTAGGTGAAGCGTTTTGGTAGAGGAATGGGTGTCGTCACCTCTGCTAAATAATGGACCATTCCGTTTTTATTGTGAAGAAAGAAAAGGAAGAAAAAGTACAGGTACACACCAGAAGAAATATAAGAAAGAAAGAAAGAAAGAGAAAAGAGAGTGGGTGAAACATGAGGTACAAGCGAGCGGTAGCGATAACGCGAATTTGTTTCAATGGAACAGAATGAAAAGATGAAAAGAAGATTTAAAAAATGAAATAGTCTGTGAGTGAGTGAGTGAGTGAGTGAGTGTAGCTCAGTTCCGCGACCGTTATCATCTCGCAACGCCCTCTGGTTAAAAATAAGACCGTCCAAATCATCCAAGATGAAATTCAAAAATGTAAATCCTAATTATCTGGTAATGGTTATCCGCCGAATTTCTTATTTCTAACGAGTTTCGTCTCCTCAACTAGATAATGGACTATTTATTTTTATTATAAAGAAAGAAAGGGAAGAAAAGGACATGCTACACAGAAAAATATATTAAAGGAAAATAGAAAGAGAGTAGGGGAAAGATAGAGTGAGAGGGTGGCGTGCAGAAGCGATAACGCTCATCTGTTTCAATTGAACACGATGAAAAGATAAAAAGAAGAAAGAAAAAAGAATGTGAGAGTTAAATCAAGATCATCATAATTTTTACATATTGAGCTATTCGCAATAGTTCTTAATTATGAATATCAAACGTTTGTAATTATCATAGGTTTGTATTATGCTATGAATATCTGCAAGTCCAGCTAGTTCTAATGATATTGACAATACCTCATCTCGTACATTCAGACAATATCAGTACCAGTTACGTCATACACGATAAAACTGTTTTGTTTTTGAAATTAAAGTTTTTCATTAGGCAAGCTACATTTCCCATTGTCAAAAATGGACATTTTTGGCTTCCTATCAATATTCCAGTCAATAGTTACCATCGCAATGTCTTTGGGGCGACTACTGTGATTTTTTTTTTTTCTTCTACTGAACAATGGTTGTAAGCACATCTGTCCAGTCAAGGAATTCTTATATGGACGGTACTGGAAAAGTTGGGGAACTGATACTCCCCACGCAGCATAGGGCGCCAGGCTCTTGAGTCATGTCCAAAACTAATCACGAGAGTGCCCACAAGCGGTCTAGAGACGTAAGGAATGCCAACAGCCGGGACCACTCAAATTGGCGGGCTAGAGCTCCTCACACCCTGCCCAAGACCTCACACTAACCAGTCGGTTGCTCAGTATCAGTGACCGCTCTGCTTTAGTTCTTCTTCTTCTTCTTCTTCTTCTTCTTCTTCTTCTTCTTCTTCTTCTTCTTCTTCTACAATTTTTACTGAACCTATACAGTAGCCCATCATGCCAGTTTTACAGTGTCGTTTGTATTTTCTTATTGTTTTTGTTTTCCGTTCATCTATTCATTTATATCTCTATTAGTCTATCACTGTCTCTTGTTCGTTGCTGTTATTATTCTCGACACTATTCTCTCAGTTTCTGCATATTGTATTCTTGTCTTGTTTGATATCCTCCGAGTGAACTACTAATTTACACACACACACACACACGTACACACACACACCCACACACACCCACACTTATAATATATTATATATATTATTAGGGAAGAAGAAGAAGAAGAAGAAGAAGAAGAAAACAACAACAACAACAACAACAACACTTTATTTCTATGAAAAATGTAATGTGCTTTAAAAGGGCGTTATACCAAGAGTTCTCTTTCGCTCAACTCCCCCAAAATAAATAAGGACTCCCTAATACCCTTTTTAAAAATAACTAATCAATTAATCCATCAATTAATCATTGCTGTCCATCGTATCCGATGATGACTCCACACGAATCATTTCCTCCAATTTAATCGGTCTCTGGTTGCGTCTTGCCAACTGCCTATCGGGATGTTCAAGTCCTTCAGGTTTCTTTTGATGTTATCTTTGAGCCTGAGCGAAACTAAAGATACAGGATATTTTGTATTGAACTGGAAAATTAAGCAACCAAAAGGGATAATATTAGATTTTTTAATTGCTAACTCTGCTGCATTAATCTCTGAGTCCAAAATACGAATATGTAACAGTTTTATAATACTCATATGATACGGCGCAAAATTCTACATAGAAAATATTTTTTTAAATCTTGCTTTTTAGATATCAAGAGTAACAGATTTATAATCTTCTTTTTCAGATGGACCAGAATGTATTAACAGAAAAATGAAGTAAAACTCTTTTTGAGAAAGTTTCAAAATAGACCCAAACTCTTGAATGTAAATTGTATCAAGAGATCTTCAATGCTTTGAGGCACTTGATCAATTTTTTAAAACTGCTATATGAGTCTAACACCGAGAGTGTCCACAAATACATAATGACAATGATCAATTCCTGCTGAAAACATTGCTGTTGTGGTCCAAGATGCATTGTTTTCTTGAATTGTTAAATTGTCGGAATTTTTAGATGTGACTTGATATTTTGTATTATTTATATTTCCAGACTGTTGGTCCTCATCTTTATTGTCATATACACAAATTCTGGCCGATGTGCCCTCCGGCCTTCTTCAGGATCTTCTTTTTGGACTTTGGAATCTCCTTGTCGAACTGTTGAATCTTCATGTCGTAATTGGGAGCCTTCATGGTTCTTCAAACAGAATCCTATATTTAATCCCTTGGGATAGATTCTTCCATTCCGTTAAACATGGCCGGGTAAAAGTGTGGAAACATAGTGCGAATATTATAAGGGGGGTTAAACGGTTATATGTGACAATCATTTTGGAGGTTGCAGGTTCAATCCTGATATAGGCGAAAATAACATAAAATACATACATAGCGTAACACGTAAATCTAAATAATATAATTGCTTAACGTCAGCATTTTTAAACAGCTACTGTTGTATGGTGATCCTTAAATAATATCCCTATTTGATAGTGAGCTGCACGTGGTTCAAACAAGTTTCTTAGCAGACATTCTAACAGGCCATTTTTATATGAAAACTGTGCAAATAATGATATCTTAAATAGACACTGTTAGAGCAGACTAGATTATTTAGCCCTGATTAGACAGTCTAGAAGAAAACCTCTGAATTCAAGACAGCCTTACTCCGGTTCTAAAAGTATTGAACTTGTGTCACATCCTGCTCGTGGAGGAGGAGTTGGATAAGGAGAGTGAGAGGAGAGAGAGAAAGAGACTAATTCACACAGAGATAGATAGATAGATAGAGATGATAGATAGAGATAGAGAGAGAGAGAGAGAGAGAGAGAGAGAGAGAGAGAGAAGTAAGGACGAATGTACATAGAGCATTCTACCTTGTCACCTCTATGCGTGTTTCCTAAGAAGCAACCATGTAATGTTTACCCATTAAAAATTATTCCGCCAATCTTTTTAAAATAACGGTCAAGTCACGCTAAAAACTCCTTTTCTCGCTAAATCCCCGAAGTTAAACTGCGATGAGCCTATTCAATACTTGCTTATGTGCCACCTAACTACAAGTTAACCAGTAAAGCAACCTGCGAACTTTTGCCTATCAAAAATGACTCTTTGGGTATTAAGACCCAGGAAAGTTGATATGCCACATAACAACACGAGACAACATTTTTAAAATTATTATTCATAAGTTTAACCGTATTATTTAGTTGTATCATATAACACTTCGGAAGACGAGATTGTCACTATCCTGCTCAAGGGTGGAGGGACTAGACAAGTACTATATTTCTTGTAATAGACTTTTTAAGATGGTATTTGCTTTGCTTTATTGTTTAACGGGTAATCAATCCTTGTGGGTTATTTAATGCCAAAATAGGATTCATTTTAAATATTTAATTGTAATCATATTGTAAGCTATATTTTTCACGGTTCAAAAGCATTTTAAATCAATTTTTTATTGTTCTTCTTTATTTGCCTATATCATTTGTTTACATAGTTATATATCAAGCACTCCAATCTAATACAGATAATTTGCACACATATGCATGGTTTAAAACAATTATTTCTATTTAGTAATACATTTGTTAGCACAGATTTATATGGTTTCAAGTATCCCTAATCTAACAACACTTAAATTGGAACCAGTTATATTCGTTTCGCGATGTTAACACACGAAAATAGGAAGGTATGGTTGGCCACCAACAAATTATTAGTCCGTATGGAAATCCGACCTCCCTGACAAGCTAAAGAGCGATTCTTCCTAGGCTGTGGTTATATTAGGTACTGCTGATATGGCAGTAACACTTACCCTAACGAAGCGCCCTGAGAATAAGCTAGATGGGAGCTGTCACAAGATGCCAGCGAGTGGTCATTGAATAAGTGTGGGAAACAGCACCCCACAAATAAGCATTGTATGGCCACCTGCCTCCATATCACAAACCATACGAGTAAGGAGGGTTAGGCATGCAGACACTGCTGGAGAAGCAGGGCATGAACTCAGTAAAGCGGCGTTTCTACTGTGGAGGCAAACATCGGACATGCTAACGTTGGCCGCCCAATCAGGACTACATCGACCAACTATGTAAGGCTGCTTGGCTGCTGGCGGAGATTTCCCAAGAGTCGTATGAATGATAGGGAGGGTTGGCGAGAGATGTCTGGATATCCGTGCCAAATGCGCAGACATTGATCATAGATCATGAATATCGTTTCAAGTAAAGTAATATCAATATCCTTAGTAACAATTCTAGCTATAATAACTACCCAATCAAGTAATCCCGCACCAGTTTATGTATCAAGTATTCATATTCAATACGAATGATTTTCCAATTGATTCTTTTGGCCACATAGAATGAATTTTAACAAATGACGTCCACACTCAGTTCATATGGATGGACCTTGGAGCTATGGCAATAAATGTGTGACTCCACTCTCCCCAGCATCTCTAGAACTGGAGCCTCACACTATACAGTTTTAATATCATATCCATGTTACACCATTTTGGGGGGGGGGGGGCTTACCCTCGGCCCAGTCGGCATATTCTAAGTCCACCACAGGGCTGCCGTTTGAAATGATTA
>CM042140.1:94291766-94304024 GCA_023376005.1 Doryteuthis pealeii | reverse complement strand
TTGAGGAGACGAAAAACTCGAGAAAATAGGAATTCGCGCGGATAACCATTACCAGATAATTAGGATTTACATTTTTGAATTTCATCTTGGATTATTTGGACGGTCTTATTTTAACCAGAGGGCGTTGCGAGATGATAACGGTCGCGGAACTGAGCTACACTCACTCACTCACTCACTCACAGACTATTTCATTTTTTAAATCTTCTTTTATTTTTTTTCATTCTATTCCATTGAAACAAATTAGCGTTATCGCTACCGCTCGCTTGCACCTCATGTTTCTCCCACTCTCTTTTCTCTTTCTTTCTTATATTTCTTCTGGTGTATACCTGTACTTTTTCTTCCTTTTCTTTCTTCACAATAAAAACGGAATGGTCCATTATTTAGCAGAGGTGACGACACCCATTCCTCTACCAAAACGCTTCACCTACCAACTCCCGAATTACAAAGCTTCTCCGGGTCGGGTGTGTGTGTTAAAGTGTGACACACGTAGGTAGATAGGTAGTTACTAGTGTATTAATATATATCTTATATTTTCGATTAACATTTTTAGCTGAAATTCACATTAATTAATAAGTAAAATAGTTTTTATTCCCGTCCCATCATGGAACGGGACAATTGTGTATACATTAGTAAGTAATAAAGATAATTTACATATCAAAGAAAATTAAGGAATTAAATTAAAATTTAAAAGGATATTTTAAACAAAAAAGCCCATGGTTCGTTTAGTATTAATTAAAATTGCATTTAAAAAAACCAAAAAAACTCATACAACTGACGAGAATGAGCTTAGGGAGATTAATATTCTAAGTTGAAATATCTCCTGATTGTAAAGAAGTGTATTTTAAAGCTTCAGGGATTACAAAGTATTTATATAAGGCAGAACTAGCGTAACATTTTCGTGGTTTAAAATTAATTCTATCCAGATATGCAGAGGTTAGTTCTTTATTATTTTTTAATGTTCGCAACTATTAGGAGCGTGAAGGGAATGCTGCAAAGGGTTCCACACATCCACACCTCTATGTATAGTTTACAATTAGAATGTAAAACTATGATATTGGATATATTCATCAATCCCCACCCCCGCAAGAGCAAGATGCGACATAACGCCAGTTTTTAAGCGTTTAGCAGGTTTAAATTCAGAATGTTCTTTTTCCTAGACAGGTTGTCATATCAAAGTTAAAGTGCTCAGTCTACCCTCTTATTGGCGAGAGAATAGTTCGTTGCATACCTTTTCCAAGGTTATTAGCGCTATGGGAAATGCAACCAGAATATGAACTCGGATACGCTATGTCCATTTCATACGACGATAACTATTAAACCACGGGTGCCTTCACTGATACAAAGCTGGGGTAACGTTTTCGGGTTTTAGATGTAATTGTATGGAGACATACAAGGGTCAGTTATTTATTATTTGAGATGTTACCGGCTACTTAGAGGCATACAGGGAAAGACTGCAAAAGGTTCTACACATCCACATGCCTATATCTGTTTACCAGTAAAGTGTGAAACTATCATATTGTATAGCATTTCCGGTTATTCTACAGAATGCCTAAAACTTGAATACAGGTTATAAAATAAAACTAGCGGGACCTGTAGATATACCACAGTAGGATGATATAGTTACAGCATTTGATATGTATACTTAAGAGGTATTGCGAAATACTTCAATATGTAAAAAGTATAATAATCTTGATTTAACTCTCTCTCAATCTTTCTTAAAAGGAGAGTCGTAAAATATTTACATTGATTTGTCGATAAAAACGGGAGGTGGGCCTTTAAAATATCTATGTTGATTTGCCGACAAAAAGTGACAAAAACATGACTGGGAAAATATTGAAGTTAGGAAGGAAATTGGCCTGGCTCTGGCTCGCTATAATTTAGCGTAAATTAAGGCAGGAGGCCAGGATGATATAAAATGAAAATTACCAAAATATATTCCGTAATTCAAAATTTCAATACCACAAATGAAACAAACATATAACTTCCTTTTTTTTTCAATTCATTTTAAGTTTTACGTTGGACATTTAAGCGACGTAAGACCATTTGAAATATTTCACTTTTAAAATTGGGTGAAATAAAATGGAACAAATAAGAAATCTATGATTAAGCGACACCAGATAATCTGGATTTAAATGTCTGCATTGTATCATGAACGATTTGAACGGTCTCATTTTTAACTAAAGAGTGTTGCGGCATAATAACGGACGGAATATTTAATAACACCAGTATTAATGTATGGAATATAATTTGTACACATATCCTATGAATTCCTTTCATCACCGAATTAGATGATTTCCTCACAATATTTCAACTGTTAATTGTACGGATAGCTTAATGAGAATTAGATAATGAAACAGTTTTAATTATTTCGATTTAGCTCAGACACTCTCATCAACTTAGAGCATGTGCAGCACAGTGCGGTAAAGTGGGAAAGGTGATGGTAGGCGTAGCGCTCCACCTCATGCAAAAACAATCTCCTTGGTCTAGCGTTAGTGAAAAGGGGAAATACTCACTCGCTGTCCGGCTAATACTGACTATAAGGCCGCCCCGTTTACATTACACTTACTCGCTTAAACTTCATACACAAAAATACAAAATTTGGCATTAAATAGCCCACAATGGTTGATATGCCATTAAAAAATAATTAACCAACCACATAAATTAAGTGTAGAATTTTCAATCGTTCTTTTTTCGAAATATCGGTCAGCTCTCCTTAGGCTGAATATTTAAATTTACTACGAAATTTACATAAAACAAGTTCTTGAGTCGAATACAAATTAACACTTGGCAAAAAGTTGTGTTTCATTTTTTTGAAAATAAGCACTAATCTACAAGTGGGATTTGAACCCATATCCGCCTTTTTATCCCCGGGGTTTGTAACTAAATGCTTGGCCCTTTCTTCCGACATATTGTCTGGCGACTCAGCGTCTGCTGATTTCCTCTTGGTGGAACTATTGAGCAAATAGACAAATTTGCTCTCCTGGGGGGATGCAATTCTCGTTATGAACAAGTTCTTCAACCTGACTAAACTCTAGGGAGTTTTCAACTTTGCGGTCACATATTCACATAGGAGTATTGCGCTAAGCTGTGGGACCGGACCCTATGCAACACAGGAAATATCTAGTTCGGGCGCCTTTTTTTCTTCTCTTTTTTTTTTAAAGGTCTTCCAGTCTATTTCAGGACATGTGCTAAACTTCCCGTCCAATACATCTTACACTACTTAAAGACAACAAGAGTTTCTCCAAAATTCTATAAATACAACCAATTTGTCAAAAAGGCTCCGAAAATATACAGCGGATGTTTAAAAAGATTATGCAGCTGTCCTTTGAAAACTTCTATTTAAACTATCTTTAAAGGTGGATTTGAAGACAAATCCGTATATATATATATATATATATATATATATATATATATATATATATTCAAATTTGCCTTTAAAGATAATTAAATGATCCTCTCATCAAAAAATAAAATAAAGTAACATTTATATATATATATATATATATATATATATATATATATATATATATATATATATATATACACACACACACACACACACACACACACACACACACACACACACACATTATATATATATATATATATATATATATATATATTCATTTATTTTATTTCAGTTTTTGATGGGAGGATCATTTAATGGATAAAACATAAAAAAAAAAAAAACAAAAACGAGCGAGTCACAATATATATATAATATATATATATATATATATATATATATATATATATATATATACTAACCCCTCCGCACAAACAGGAGGTGACACAAATTCGATTTCTTAAGCGGTTTAACAGATTTCAATTCGGAGTTTTTATTCTCCTAGACTGGTTACCTGGCCATGGGTAAAGAGGCCAGTCCGCCCTACTATTTACCCATAGCTGGAGGGAGAGATGGTCGAGAATAAAGAATGAATGCAAAAAGTTCTCAATGCATTTGTAGAGCTGGTCTAGAAAACCGATAAAAGTAGCATGTATCTGCGTAGGTTCCACAGGTTATCAACTCTGATACACCCTGATCTGCATTATGTAGTTTCCAATTATATAAGTTCGAGTAAATAAAGATAATTCTTAGTAAACAATTGTAGTAAGTAAAATCTGTGGAGTGGTCTATTGGCGGTATCAGCCGAATAGCGAGGAAGTCTATGATCGGATAATTAGTGTAGGCACCAACTGGTTATACACAGACACACTGAAATTGCAGTAGTAGATGACAATTATTTATAGGGAAGACACAATTGATATTATGTGTATCCGCAGAGGATTTAAGGGATGTGTTGACAGTGGTTGTAAACTGGTAGAGACTATTTGGAATCATAATATCTCATTTATAATCATAAATAAATGTAATTATTTATAGGCAATGTTGTATATAAGCTTGGAAATTTGGTCAAAGGAAAGGGTCAAAAAGCCGGAAATCCCCACAGACGCAGAGACGGAAGCAAACCAAAGAGAGTCTTGAAGGAAGGAACCGGGCTAGTTCAAATGAAGACTGTCAAAGATGGCTGAAGAGCGAAAGCAGATTTCCGAACAATAAGCCAAACATATAATGAATCTCAGTTAAATGGTAATGAAGGGGTGCTCCACATTCCACAGACCTCCAGAACTGGAACCTCACCATCAGTTTAACGTCATTCCCAGGACATGAAGACCCTTAGCCACCGCCTTCTAGCACATGTGCGATAAAAAAGATTTGGGATGGCCGTAACGGCAATAAGGTTGGGACAAACATATAGGTGCTAGGGCTTGATGCGACCGGCCGATTGATCGGAGGGGGCCTTTCCGACCGCCTAAGGAGAATGTATGTCATGGACTGCTCACCCACCCCGGATTCCGTCCATAAGCATCACAGTTCGCTACCCACGACCAACGGGTAGCCCGATTGGGATGGGGGTCATAACTTTCTGTAGAGGTGCAGTCGGTGTATTCGAAAGCCCCAGCTGACAGGACTCCCGGGACACGTAAATTAATGTAGAATTAATAATAGTGACCCTTTGCTAAAAGTTAGAATATAAAACATTTTTGATGACTGAGTACTATCGATCGATTTTAGGAAAGTTTTCTATTAGCCTCAGTATTTGTATAAATGTTATATTTTAACTACAAAAATATTTAAAAAAATCTACAAGTAAATAATATATGTATATATATGTGTGTGTATATATATATATATATATATATATATATATATATATATATGTGGCTTATACTTATGTATATTCTCTTGAGGTTTGTCTCGTCAGGGCTTTGTATGTAGTTTTAATTTTTGTCTATTAATAAAATGAAAGTGTCCAAAGCAAAGAGTAGCACCAATAAGGTGCGATTGCTTATCAAGACAAGACTGTGGCCGGTGATTCCAACTTAACTTCCATGCATATTTAATGTTTCCCCTGAGCTGTTTATGTTTGCAAACTTTTCAATAAAACTTTTGCTCATAGGTTAGGGAAAAAAATTGTTTAGCTAAAGATGAAAAGAAAGTAAAATTCTTCATTTTTTGTTGTTTATTTGCATGTAATATAATGTTACTGTTATAAGCATATAATGAAGGAAGAAGAAATAGAAGAATAAGAAAAAAGTTGAAGAACTGTGATTGGTTGTGTTTAAAAGATTTATAATAATGGTAGACAAAAAGAGTTAGAAGAAGAAGAAGAAGAAGAAGAAGAAGAAGAAGAAGAAGAAGAAGAAGAAGAAGAAGAAGAAGACAATACATTGGTTATGTTCAAGATATTTTTCTGATAGAAGATAAACAGATCTATAAAAGAAAGTAGACAAAACGAAATAAATGAAGAAAGAAAGAAAGAAAGAAAGAAGAAGAAGAAGAAGAAGAAGAAGAAGAAGAAGAAGAAGAAGAAGAAGAAGAAGAAGAAGATTAGAAGGAGGGGGAAGAGGACGAGAAAGAGACGTAGGTAATGTTTAAGATATTTTAGAGAAGAAAATAAACCTATCAATAATAGAAAGGAAGACATAAAAAATAAAGAAGAAGAGAAGAAGAAGAAGAAGAAAAGAAGAAGAAGAAGAAGAAGAAGAAGAAGAATTTAGAATGTTTTTCTTTTCAATAAAAACTTTAGCATTTCTTAGATAAGACATTGCTCACAAGAAAAGTAAAAACAGCTGGAATACGAGGAATTTTTCATAAATTAATTATAAAGACTAAAACCGGTTAAGTAAAAATATTTATACGGAAAAATATAAAAATGGATGAAAAAAGAAACAGTATACATACAACTAATTAAAATAAAATTTTTAGGGATAAAATCTTTTTTCTAGAGCTGAAAAAATAGTTTCAAAGATAGGATTATATTTTGAAAGACGTAAATGAGATAGAAGCTTCGAAAGACACTGGAATAAATATTCTACAAACATATTTGCAATCCTTAAATGCCATAAATACTTGTGTATTATTATTATTTGCTTCTTTTGAGTTTTCACCTCAGCATTAGCTGATGGTCTTTCACTGGAGTCTGAGTGACAGCAAATCTCCTCACGTCTCCAGGACTCTACTGAGTATTCTGGCAGATTGCAGCAGTGTAGTCTTCTGAATGGTTTCAACCCTTCCTCTGATTTCCAAACTTTCCAGACCCTTTTCCATTCCTTTTGGGACTGTTTTATTATTATTAATATTATTATTATTACCATTATTAGTTTTTCACACCAGCGTTAGCTGATGGTCTTCTTCTTCTTCTTCTTCTTCTTCTTCTTCTTATTATTATTATTATTATTATTATTATTATTATTATTATTATTAGTTTCACTTCTTTTGAGTTTTTCCCATCAGCGTTAGCTGATGGTATTTCTCTGGAATCTGAGTGACAACAAGTCTCCTCGGGTCTCAAGGAGTCTTCTGAGTATTCTAGCCGATTGTTATTATTATTATTATTATTATTATTATTATTATTATTTCACTCCTTATGTTTTTCTCACCAGCCTAAGCTGGAATCTGAGTGACAACAAGTCTCCTCAGTTCTCCAGGACTCTTCTGATTATTCCAGCTGATTTCAACAATGCAGTCGTCTGGATGGTCTCAATTCTTCCTCTCATTTTCAGTTCCTCTAGTCTTTTTCCAAGCTTCTGCGGACCGTTCCAAGTGCACCAACTACAATTGGTATCACTTTCACCCTCATATTCCACAGTTTTTAAAATTCTCTAGCAAGGTTCATGTATTTGTCTATATTTTCGATTTTTAATCTTCACTCTGTATCTGCTGGAACTGCAAAATCTATTATTATCATTATTGTTATTATTATTATTTTTTTATTATTAATATTATGAGATTTTCACACCTGCCGTAGCCGGTGGTTCACTGGAGGCAAGTCTCCTTAGGTCACCAGGAATCTTCTGAGTATTTTAGCCGATCTTAACAGTTCTGTAGTTTGGATGGTCTCGATTCTTTTCCAGACCTTTGGGGACCATTCCAAGGGCAATAAGTTCAATTGTTACAACTTTCAATTTTTTGTTCTACAGTTTCCTCAGTTCTCTGGCAAGGTCCAGGAATTTGTTTATCTTTTCGCTTTCTTTCATTTTCAGTAAATAGTCAGACGGACGGCAATATATATATATATATATATATATATATATATATATATATATACACTTTATATGTATATATACACTTTATATATACATACACTTTATATATGTATATTTTATATATATATATACTTTATATACACATATATAATCATCCACAGACACCGTGTTTCGACGTATCACGTCTCTTCAGAGTGGTGAAATTTGTAAGCTAACTAAAACCGGGATAGAAACCCGATCGATTCAGCATCAGTTGGACAGCTTCTCCGCTCGGTTGTCGTCACCTACAGAATAGGAAGGGATTTTAACTGTTTTAATACACACATCTGTATTTTTGTAAAGGCCGCCATAGAGTGCTCCATCCCTTTTATAGGAGTTGTGATATTTTTGTTCTATATAGCTAGACAAATAGCCTGATTCAAATGAATCAAATTTAGTATTTATAGCTACTGGGATGTTTTAACTTTTAAATGTTGTTCCTTCGTGGGTGGGTAAGTTGACTCTCTTCAAGAGGCGGGGTATACCAAAACGAAGCCATGTTGCAGAATAATGTTGCTCGGGTATTATTTGAACCTACAAAAAAGAAAAATAATGAATTAGTTTTCTTACTAAATAATAAACCTATAATATAATGCGTGAGGACAGGTTCGTATAACTTATCTCCGATGAAAAAAATAAAACAGTTCATTATCAGTACTATAGAATAATTCTACTACCATTATAACTGTGCTCCAAGCCTTGAACTCTTACCAGAAATGATATATATATATATATATATATATATATATATATATATATATATATATATTATATATATATATATATATGTGTGTGTGTGTGTGTGTGTGCATGTATACATATATGTGTGTGTTGAGGGGAGGGTAGTAGATACGGATTTATACGCAACGTCAAAATGATGGATCCTCAGCTCAAGAGCTCAGTAGTTTCCAAAAGTATTATCTTATGATCATAACATATATATATATATATATATATATATATATATATATATATATATATATATATATATATATGGCATAAGTAATTGCCGCCATTGTAGATAGGTAGAGATACAATCTTCTGTGTGGGTGGAGAATGAAAAATGGTGACATATTTCGATTGACTTATAGAGTTTGATGAAAAAAACTGATAGAGTAGATATATTCATTTGATACATGAACAAAAACTGTTATTAATTTTTTACAAGTCATTTTTAAAAAACTATTTTTTTCCAAATGCTTTCCATCAAAACTATTTAGACCATCAGTCTACGACCGTCAGTGAAGTTCGGAGACTGGTTATAAAAATAAGTTTTTAACCTGCCTCTCCGATATACCGGGCGCCGCATAAGTTGTGCATATATATATATGTATACAGTGTTGCTCATAAATAAGATACCAGGATTCAATTATTTCTCCTCGAACATTATACAATCAAAACGATTACGCTTAGGCGTCACCTATCCTCAAAGCGTAGAGTACTGCAACTCCGTAGCCAAAAATATAAATATGCACCAGTCCAATCACTTGAAGAAAGTATTTAAAAGGAAAGTATGGAAATGGGCCACTTCCAACAAATTTTGATAACTGTACACTGTCAGTATGGAATGCTGTAAATTTGGTAATAGATAAAGCCTGACAATATCCATTTTGATTGTACTAGAATTCAGAGTTTTCCTTCTCCTAGACCGGTTGCCTAACCAAGGTTAAAGAGCCCAGTCTGCCCAACTATTTATCCATAGCTGGAGGGAGAGTAGGATTCATACCTTTCCCAGGGGTATTAGCGCTAATTGAAATGCAATTACCACATTCAGAATTTGAACTCGGGTCGATGAGTCCATTTCCCATGACTTTAACCTTTACCCACGAGCTTCCACATATATAAACATGGTGTCCGCGGATGACAATATATATATATATATATATAGTCATCCACAGAACCGTGTTTTAACATCACGTCTCCTCGTGTGGCTAGACTTAGCAGGCTACTTCCGTCCGGGACCGAAAAATGTCATTTTTCATGTCAGGTTTCTTTACCACTTAGCCATCAGCCACCTGACGGGGAGGGATAGAATTTTAACTAATAAATACATACATAGGTATATATGTTACATCTGCTAGAGAGCTCACATCCGTTTTATGGGGAGCATTTACTATATATGTATATATATATATATATATACATGTATATCTTTTTTCTCAACTAGTTTTGACGTTAGCTCATCTTCATGAGAAAAGTTTAATCAAGACAAAACAGTTGTTCTCCATTAAAGAAAATTGACAATTGTGTCACATCCTTCTCGTGGTGGAGGGTTTAGCTAAATACAAATTACAACAGAGGATCATAAACATTTGACTATTTGCGTAAGAGTAAGGCACAATCGGAGCAAGCTCCACTAATGAAAAAGACCTTTATTTTCAGAATGCCCTTCGTGTTAGAATACTTGTCCCTCGGATTTTCCCGACTCCTTTCTTTCTTAGCTAACTATGAATTATTACGGATTGTGTCTGTTTCCAAGACAGTGGCGTGTTTTAACAAGCATTAACATGTAACCTAGTAAATTATTAAAGAGATGAAGAAATCTAAAGAACGGAGGTGAGCGACAAGTAATTGGAACGAAAAGAATATTGAGATATTTAATCATTCTGTTTTTACTCTAAGTTATTCTACTGACACGTTTCATTACGTTTCATACTTTCCTTCTCTCTCTCTCTCTCTCTCTCTCTCTCTCTCTCTCTCTCTCTCTCTCTCTCCCCTCTCTCTCCCCCTCTCTTGCTCGATCACTCTCTTTTCTACGTCACGCCAACCCGTCTCTTCCTGCTATCTTCATGTTCACCCATCCGTCATACAACAAGCATCACCAATCTTTTATTTAACGGTCTGTTTTATTTCTGTCCATTCTCTCTCTCTCTCTCTCTCTCTCTCTCTCTCTCTCTCTCTCTCTCTCTCTCTTCTTTCTCTCTTTCTCTCTCTTCCTTTCTTTCTCTCTCTCTCTCTCATTCTCCTCTCTCTCTCTCTCTCTCTTTTCACTTTTCTTTCCACATCTCTCTCTTTCTCTCATTCTCTCCTCTCTCTATCTCTCTCTCATCTTCTCACTTCCTTTCTTTCCACATCTCTCTCTTTTTCGAATTCTCTCACATTCATCTCTCTCTATCCTACAACTCACCTTGTCAGTGGGGCTTAGAATACTGAGAGACATAAGACCCTAAAAAGGCGTATGACCTGGGTATAACACCCAAACACATTTGATCGTGAGGCTCCAGTCCAACTACATCAAAAATCAACGAACAATGATCACGGTCCCCTCGCAACTCGTTTTTTTCTCGCCCGGGTAGCCACTGCTAGTCACACATATCTATGAACGTAACTACACCCACAAACGTAGACATGTAAATCACACACACGTGTGTATGTAAACTGGATGTTTAATAGAGTAGGTCGATTTTGGAACTGTAACAACTCCCATGTGACGAAAGTTGCAAATTAACAAAGAATTACAACATAAAGTATTTTTATTCAAAACTTTGCCTTCGTTTGAGGAAATAGATTTCAATCTTTTAAAATGTTATCACTTACATTTTAATTATTAGGTAAAAACCGCATATCGGAAGTGTCGGTGGTGATGAGGGAGTATATTTTCAGGTTATTTCCTAGTTGAGTAACATGATATTACCCCCCCAAAAAAAAAACAGAACCCACAAATTTTGTAATAAAACTTAATTTTAACTAGGGGGGGGTAGGGTTAAGGTTAAGGGTTAGGGTTAGTTTAATGGGGAAAATAAATAAATAATTTGGATTCTTTTTTTTCTGAGTCACCCTGTAATATCATGTACGTATTTTCGAAAGAATCCAAGAAATCGATTTAATTGTTGTTTATTTTACAGTTCAATGCGTAAATTACAATGCTACCAAAGAAAGTGGCCAATTCGATCAGTTGGTGGAGATATGATGCTTTTAAAACACACCTGACTTAATCCTGTCCATAGTACAATAGCGAGACCTGTAGATATGATAATTGAATTATTACCTGTAGTATGATAATTGAATTATTACAACGTTTGTTATGTTTATTTAAGAGCTATTGCGAAATAGTTCAATATGTAAAAATATTGATTTATCTTTTTCTCATTCTTTTTTTCTTTCTTTCCTTTTTAAATTTTTTTTCCTTGGGTTCGATTGAAACAGATTAGCGTTATCGCCTCTGCGCGCTCATCCCACTCTCTATATCTTCCCTACTTTCTTTCTTTATTTCTTATGATATTTTTTTCTGTGTAGCACATCCTTTTTCTTGTCTTTCTTTCTTTGTGATGAAAACGGAATAGTCCATTATTTAGTTGAGGTGACAACAATCATCTACAAAAATTTAAGATGTCGATATTATTGTAGTTTCGTGTACAATTCAATTGCGTAGATTACAAGGCTATCAAGGAAAAAGGACAATTCCCTGACCTCTTGCCATAGAATAACCCTAGATGGGTTGACATGCCGTTAAAATGAAAGATTGAATCAATCTAATATTCCCAGTTATTTGTAGTTCCTTTTTCTCCGAGTGTTCCTGATTGGACAGTAACATGACTTACTGATTATCTCTTTTTCTTTGATTATCCCTTTCTTTGTTATATATATATATATATATATATATATATATATATATATATATATATATATATATATATATATATACATATTCTCAAGTAGTTTTGACGT